>OX438644.1:20510166-21760166 GCA_949316285.1 Eupithecia subumbrata | reverse complement strand
TAAAGCACAAGATTTCCCTAGAGGTTATTGAGAAGATACAAAAACCTAAGCCTCCCTGTGACCAAACATTGTCTTTTAAAAACCTCTATCCCCCTCTGAAAGGGTCACATAGTACGGGTAAGTTCCCTAAGCTGGCAAACTGTTTAATTAAAATATAAATAATAATAAATAAATAAATATGCTGGACAATTCACACAGCATTATCTAGCCCCAAGCTAAGCAGAGCTTGTGTTATGGGTACTAGATAACTGATATACTTAATACAATATACTACATAGATAGATATTTTTATTATACATAGAAAACACCCAGACCAACGGAACAAATTTCTGCAGATCGTACACAAATTTGTTCCGAGGCGGGAATCGAACCCGCAACCTCCTGCGTCGCAGGCGGACCTTCGCTCGCTGCGCCACGGAGGTCGTCAAAAATGATTGAATTTCTTCTTCTGTAGCTTTAATTGTTTGTGTTTTTTAATTTAACTAGCTGCTGCCCGCGGCTTCGCCTGCGTAGTTCCCGTTCCCGTGGTAATTCCGGGATAAAACATAGCCTATGTCCGTTTCCTGGTTCTAAGCTGCCTCCCCACCAATTTTCAGCCAAATCGGTTCAGCCGTTCTTGAGTTATAAATAGTGTAACTAACACGACTTTCTTTTATATATATAGATTGTTTAATTTGAACAAGTAACCCTTGTTATGACAAAAGTAATAATATACCAAGCTAAAACTTCCTTTAATCCTTTAGTTATGTTTTGAATTTGAAAAAGTTAAAGAAAGTCTACTGACACAGTTAAATTCTTATAAAATTCCAGCTGTCTGATAATACTTTCTCATCAGATTTTGTTACTCTGCAAAATAAATCAATTCTCTCGGGTATCAAACAAAGGCTTAATAGATAAGATATCATGAATCTATAAAAAAAACACGGTTGTTTTGGCTATCTCTTGATAATACAAGCTTATGTAATGTGTACTGTCCATTGTATTAGTTCCATGTGTATGTTTGTATTATTGATCTAAGAGATCACACATTATACTGATCTTGGGTTATTTATAAGCAAGTAATGACTTCTGTTAAAGGTAGGGCTAACTAACTTAAATACTTCACGTCAAAACTACTAAACAGAACTGGCTGAAATTTTGATAGGTCTACAAGGAATAACACACTTTTGTAATTGTTTATTTTGTTCGTAAATTGTTTCTAAGTGTGCAATACAGAAATCTAGTATTTTATATTGTCAGTGGTTAGTGTGGTTACCGTCTCACTGCTAGGCCTCTTAGAATTAGCTAGGCCTCTTTCCTTCTACGCCAACTTAACACATTTATTTCCAGCTACAACGCCATAAAGACATGGATCCAAGGCGGCAACGCGCGCAAGCCACTGGGGCCGGGTCTACACATGCTGGCGGCGGCGGAAGCTGGCATTCTGTCGCTCGTGATGACCAACCCTATATGGGTCGTGAAGACTAGGCTTTGTTTGCAGTATGATGACCTTGAGAGCAAAAGGTAGGTATACTTAGTATATTATTTTATTTATGATCAAGATAACGCTGGCGCGGTGGTTTGGACTGTGGTACTTAAGCGTAACTGATGACAATTGACATAGCACTGAATTGCAAGTAGTGGCTACAAATGGGGACAGCCTTTTAGTCAGACAAAAAACTGTACAATATATTGTAAAACGATATAGTTTATCATGTAGATCAGATATTAGTCACTATTTGTGATTTGTTTCATTACCTACTTATATTGTAACTTATTTTGTAATTATATAATATGTAGGCCTTTCTAAAATAAGTAAATGTTAGACAGGTTTAGAAAATTAGCCAGCTGAAGTGGTAGTGGGCCAGCCATATCTCGCGAAGAACCGATAACCGCTGGGGGAAACGAATTCTTGAGTGGAGACCACGATTCGTCAAATTTAGTGTAGGAAACCCTCCTGCCAGGTGGGATGACGACCTCCGAAAGACTGCAGGCACATGCTGGATGCGGCAAGCTGGAAACGGCGCTATGGCGCTCATTAGGGGAGGCCTATGTCCAGCTGTGGACTAACATAGGCTGATGATGATGATGAGGTTTAGAGAAATCTTTAAAACGGTGAGGGCAGAATTAAGTAATATACCGCGAACCCCCTTAACAAAAAAATCCATGGATTTGATAATCCACACCGTAAGTTCATTCGTGCGGCGTAAGAATTGACACCTACAACAGAGCCCGTAGAAGACGCAAAGGGCCGACTAGGGAACCTATTGATGACCACTGTGGCGCGGCGGGCGAAGGTCCGCCTGCGACGCAGGAGGTTGTGGGTTCGATTCTCCCGCCTCGGGACAAATGTGTGTACGATCTGCAGATAATTTGTTCAGGGTGTTCTGGATGTTTTCTATGTATACTAAAAAATATCTGTCTATGTAGTGTATTGTATTAAGAATATCAGTTATCTAGTCCCCATAACACAAGCTCTGCTTAGCTTGAGGCTAGATAATGCGGTGTGAATTGTCCGACATTATTTATTGTTATTTATCACACTTCACACTAATATTATAAATGCGAAAGTTTGGATGGATGGATGGATAGATGGATGGATGGATGGATGTTTGTTACCTTTTCACGCCCAAACTACTGAACGGATCGGGCTGAAATTTTGCACACAGATAATTCTAATCCTGAAATCAAACATAGGCTATCCCACTTTTTATCCCACAAATCGTTCCCATGGAATAGAAGTCACCTTTAAACGTTTCCATAGAAACAACGCGTGCGAAGCCGCGGGCATAAACTAGTATATTATGAGTGAAAAAAAGGATGGATGTTTGTTACCTCTTCACGCTAAAACTACTGAACGGATCGGGATGAAATTTTGCATACAGGTAATTCTTATCCTGGGATCAAACATAGGCTACCCGTAAATCTGTTCCCATGGGATATAAATCACTTTAAACGTTTCCGTAGAAACAAAGCGTGCGAAGCCGCGGGCATAAACCAGTGTTATTTAAAATCCGTCTGTCAAGCATGGTTATGGCGTGGATTATGGCGAACCCTCCTTTATTTGGAAGGGGGGGGGGGATGTTCAGGGCTGATGATAAGAAGTTCATCTAATTTTGTATGCAATGCTAATATAGTATTTTCTTACAGGTATAAAGGCATGGTTGACGGATTATCGAAGATCTACAGAACTGAGGGTATCCGAGGATTGTATAGGGTAAGTTGCAATCACATATCCTATAACTTAGTTATTAGTAGTAGTACTTATTATACCGAAAATACGCGTGCGTAGCCGCGGGCAGAAGCTGGTAATATTATAAATTCGAAAGCTTTGGATTTATAAGTGTATGGATTTATGGATTTTTGTTACTACGCTTGAATTTTGCATTGATATAGTTTTAGGCCTGGAATAAAACATAGGCTACGTTTTATCCCATAAATCAGTTCCCATGAGATAAAAAATTACTTTAAATGTTTCCATAGAAACAACGCGTGCGAAGTATTAATGTAATTGTAACGAAATCTATGTGATATAATTTTATTTGACGTGTTAATTTATATCACATCACACTAATATTATAAATGCGAAAGTTTGGATGGATGGATGGATGGATGTTTGTTACCTCTTCACGCCAAAACGACTGAACAAATTGACCTCCAATTTTGCATACAGGTAATTCTAATCCTGGAATCAAACATAGGCTACTTTTTATCCCATATATCAGTTCCCATGGGATGGAAATCACCTTTAAACGTTTCCATAGAAACAAGGCGTGCGAAGCCGCGGGCATAAACTAGTTTATCAATAAAATCTTGAATCTTGAAGGCTAGTCCGGAAGGAAGGTGCATTTCTTATTCGTGCGGCTTTTCCGTAACTTCTTTATTTTATGGACAGTGTTTACTTTCAGTAATTTATCATAAATAACTTGCTCATTTCCGATTTTGAGTGTTCATTGGAAATTCTACTCTAAATCATTTAGTTATGTTATAAAGTTCGTTTAATCATCAATTATACTTGTATCTCGTTCTCGTAATAAGTATCCTGAAAGTAAGAATTATTTGCAACTTGTTATAGCATCTAGGGACCACCGTTATAATTGACGATGGCAGCTGACAAATACTCAGTATACCAGTAAACCTACCTAACTAAAGAAGCATCAATCATCAAAGAAGCGTCAATTTCAGCAATCTGTTGCTGAAATTGACGTTATCTCAACCAATAACTTTGTTCAAATCTGGTTGACGTTATCTCAACCAATAACTTTGTTCAAATCTCGGGGCTTACTCGGAAAAGGAAAATCGAAGCATCTTTTTCGTTGTCGTGCAAAACCAACTCTTATGTCGGTTGCATAAGATAACCGTTCGCACGAAAACGAATCAGAAACTTGGGCCCTGAAAGAAAGCAGGTTACGTACGATTATTATGGTATTCAAACATGATTCAAACATTTAACAGTGCGTCATGACGCACTGATCGCCTATAAACCTCATACTTAATGTCAAGGTACTCAGTAACCTTGTCCGTATTGACGTATTGATATTAGTTCGAGACACGCTAACTTACCCTCGTTGCTATTATAGGCATTATGGCGTCACAGTTCGCTTTGCAATACAACAATAGTAAGGAAATACAGAAGTCTCACTTTTAAAACCCTTTGTCTCAATGCCGAATCTTTTCGAAAGAAGATTAGACCATAGAATAGAATATAATAGAAAAAAAAAACATTTATTGGGACACAAGTACAAAAAGTACATATAACATAGAGGTACGTGCCACAAAAGGGTGGTAGTATAAAATATGAGGTTATAAAATTTTAGGTTCTGCCTCCATGACCCTGAGCTGAAATAGGGATTGGCTCAGCGTTTGCTGAAAATTTTAACAGCGCTGTTTTTCAGCCAAACTAATTGACCTTCCGGACGGCAATTTCAATCTTCGGTTACTCCGTCACCATTCACCTATTTGGAAGCAAATATTAATCAGTTTTAAAATTATTTCACGTGTCCAACTGCCATGTATTTATTGGTCATTATAAAAATAAAGCAAAATGTTATTGATTTCTTAATTTCTTATCAAAGTAATTCACCGTGAATCGCTTATCTATTGTATTGTATGCAAGTCATAGGGAGGTATAATATCTTAAGTTTATGCGAAATGCCGATAATCCCCACTCTAGGGATGCGGGCTGGGGATCGCAGGTCGGTGGTAGAATTGTTCCGCGGGAGGCGCTGCTGCCCGCCCCCGGTGGATATCCCTTAGTCGCCTCATACGACACCCGCGGGAAGAAATGGGTTGGTGCAAATTCTAAGCAGGCACCACACCGGTAGATTGTAGGAATGCAATAAACAAAATACTGAAATACGCCATCAGATGACAGACAGCACGCGGGCCACTCGATTGAAGCTTGTTCGAAGCCATTTTTTCACCGTAAAATTTATCTAATTAAGAAGCGTTGGATTAATGTGCGCAGAGATTTAGGTGTATAATTCATACGAAACCGCACGTGTTTAGCCATACGTTTGCTTCATAAGATTTCACGCCAATTTTAATGATAATGCACTCAAAATGAAAATGGCTCTGACGATTCTACCCAAGTCGATGTTTCATGCAGATAACGACCGACCAAAACAAATCGTACCAAGATTAATTTTCAACTCAACTTCATTGAAAACATGAGATAAGAGATTCTTCCTTTCATAACCTTCATGAAATAAATAAATGTACCAGTATTTTTATAGGTTAAGTAAGGGCGGTTTGTTTACAAACTTTGTACATCCAATTTGGCTTACACATTTATATGACTTGTAGATTTAAGATCCTAACTTCAATAAATGTTACTTCATATATGAAACTCGACTACAAGCAAGTAAATTTTCAGTTTGTATGCGTCGTGTTTTGTTAACAAACATGTCACATCGAGTTATGTTTTTTTTTTGTGTGAAAGTTTTAAAACTTGTGTTTTGTTGTCGATGTTTTGAAGTACCTTAGGTAGGTATATCAAAACATCTATAAAACGTGCCATTACATATAACGATTTTATTCGCGTCCACTTTTCCCTTTGTCTTGTCATGTCAGGACTTTGGACTTTGCCAGGTTTAGATATGAGATTCTTTATTTCTTCGAGGAGTTCCTTGGGTAACCTCGAGCGGATTTAATTTGCTTCAGTATTCTGCCAACTAGACAACCAAAAAGTTGATTTCTTCTCATTGCTACGACTTAGTCCTTCTTTCATCAGATATTTCGTATGTATGTCGATATTTTCTATAAATTAATTAATCAAAGGATCATATAAAGTAAAGCAAAATTAAAATTCAATTATTTGAGCGTCTAGTCGAAGCGACGCGTGACCCGAGAGCTGGTCAGTATCTGACGCAGCGCATCAGCATTGTCATACAGCAGCGGGGCAATGTAGCCAGCGCGTCTCGGGGGCGCGCCGACTGGTATTGATGGATCAGTTGAGTTACCTGTAGATTGTTAGCAACATTCTGTAGTAAACTCAATTAATTCAATTGTAAATACTAGTTCTAATATATTTCTATTATTTGATTGTAATTTTCTTTGTCAATAAAGAGTTTAAAACCTATTTACAAATACAAAAATACTTTATTGTTCACCAACAAAAATACAATACAAGAGACATTACATAAGACACAAGTACGATGGGTGGCCTTATCGCTAAGAAGCGATCTCTTCCAGGCAATATTTATCTGACACAAGTAAACATGCAATAATCTAAATGAATGCATACTGCATAGACTCCCGAACTTTTATTAACTGTATTTCAGAAGTCAGTGGCTTCTCCCATGTAAAATACATTTTCTGTCCTACAAAAGATGTTACACAGAGTTTACTATAAAAAACTATCGTAGTTTGACTAATTTAATACGGATGTAAGCGGTTTAACTACGAACCATATTTGTGTTGGAAAAATTCGAAACGTTGGTGTTCTTCCAACACAAATAAGGTTTGTAGTTGACCCGCTCACATCCGTAATGAATTACATAGAGTTCTTAACTACCTCGTTGGTCTAGCGGTCAGCTTGTTCAACCGCTGATTATGAGGTCTTGGGTTCAAATATAGGGTCGGGCCAATAGTTGTTATTGGGGTTTTTCTAGCAAGGAAAATTCACAGTAGCAGCCCGGAGTCAGGAAGTTGGCGGTGTTACACTTCTGTGCCTCAGAAATCACGTTAAGCCATTGGTCCCGCGCTTGACCTCTCCCCGGCCGTGTTGGTCTGCCGTCCCGTCGGATTATGAGAGTGAGGAAATAGAGCACTATATTATGTCCTGCGCATCTGCAGGGGTATTTTAATTCACCGATTCGTTTCCGAATCGAATCCGACGGATCTTTAAAACGCTATTTTGTTTTCGCCTCGGGTTGATGATCGAAATAAAGAGCTCCTCCTCATTGACATGGCCATTAGTCAACAGATTCGCTTCGAATTTTCGACCCGAGGCGAAAACAAAATAGTGTTTTAAAGATCCGTCGGATTCGATTCGGAAACGAAGCGGTGAATTAAAATACCCCTGCTGGTTAGTCTCGGATGAGGACATTATTAGAGTTCTTAAAGTTCATAAATCCATCAAATGTTTTGCTAAGAGCGGGACAGATTCGCTGGCTTTAATTTGATTCAAAACAAAAGTGTGCAAAGGTCGTTCTGATAATTAAGTTCTCCTCGCTCGTGATTTCACTAGGCCACTTCCACTATCAATGTAGAAATTATCTCCGTGAGCCAATTATTAGCAAGTCTAATTTATCTAGAAACGGAGAGATTTTGTTATAATTAATTTAATTAGAATCATTAGAATGGTACTTCCTTGAAAACACTTCCTCATCAGCGCATATATAAGTATTGTATATTATGTATATACGTATATAATATAGTTACTGGTTTAATCGGGTATTTATCGAGTACCTTTTGTTATTATTTCCCCAACGTTTCTACCGCGTTACAGCGATCGTATATATTATGTATGTACGTCCACTAGGGTGTCCCGTATTTTTTTGGATTTTCATTCCGCAAGCCTCTCAAAAATTGCGTAATTGTTTATAGATTACAATTTTGATATAAACAATTAAATAAAATTATGTTATAGGGCTGCCAATTTTCAAAGTTTTTAAAAAATGATGTTTTCACTGTGATATTTCACTCTTCATCATTTCGGCTCCTGAAGTATTTTGTGTATTTTATGTGTTTTGCTGTAAAACACATAGGTACTAAGAAAAAAAATAAAAAATTTAAGGGGTTCTTAAATTTTACTACGTACTCGTAACCTACAGATTTTCAAGAAGCATAGCTAAGAACACTCGGGATAAAATTATCTAAGACACAAAAAAAAAAAACGAAGATCGGTTCATCCGTTTGGGACTTAGGTTTGATAGTACGAGAGCCCACGACCAAATTTTTTGTCTCATAGCAATACAGCCAAAACCGCATCAAATCGATAGATACGATTATCCTGAACTCGAAAATACCAATATCAGACATTTTCCGCGTAGCGTTTGATCTGACCGAATTTTCAAAATTTTCAAAGAATTTTACCGAACTGCATCATAGCAATATGTCTGATTTGCAGACTGTAGTTGAATGATAGTTCTGAGATACCGGAAACATATTTTTCAGACGTTAGTGGTGTAGCGCAAACCCGTAAAATCACTTAAAAAAATTAAAAATTTGACAAAAAAAATGTCTCATAGCAATACGTCTGAAAATCTTTTTTATTAGTAAATTTTGGTTATTTGATGCGAACAAAACAATTTTCAGACGGAAATGTGAACGCATTAAATTTTGAGACCGTTTTGAAAATGTTAACAAATTTTACCGATCGGTATCATAACAATATGTCTGAAAATTGTTGGACATGATAAAATAAGTTGTCCACATGTGCAAAAAATGTATATCAGACAAATTAAGTGTAGCACCTTCTCTATCAGACAACTTTTCGATACTCAGATATCATTTAAAAATCGTATTGAGGCATCTTGAATTCTCTGTTACAAACCAATGAATACGTTGCGACCCTGAATTTAGATGATAATTAACAAAGAATTTACCCGAAACCGTAACATTGAAGTTGAAGGACTGAAATAAATCGCACAAAAGGAAACTGGGATGAAGTTGAAAAAAAAAAAGGTTTATTCAAAGTTACAAAATATTCTCGTATTCAATCGCTGTCGGATTCGGAATCGTCGTCGTCGTAGTAAGGAGTGTCGTAAACTTCAAAAATAAATTTAAAGCACACTTGAGTAACTTTTACAAAAGAAATAAGTAATGACATCTGTCATCTGTCAAAGTACATATAATAGACAAGGGAGATTCTTGAATATCTATGAAGGCTGTAAATTTAAAAAAACATTTAACAGAGGCGTCGGCCAGGCGACTCCGAAACGTTATTTTCGTTTTTGGGAGTATATGCTACACTTAAAGTGTCTGAAAACAGGTTTTTATTAATCATGGCAGCAATACGAAAAGTTAAATTTTTTTTTATCCGTATTGCTATGATAAAGGTCGGCTAAATTTGTTGACATTTTCAAAAATGCGCTCAGGCTATGTGCTACGCGCAAAATGTCTGAAAACAAACTTTTTCGTAATATAATTATAAAATCTATGTACATTTTCACTATCAGACGTATTGCTATAATACCGACTGCCTTTTTTTTTGACACAGTAAAAATGGCCTCCCGCGCAGTTGCTACACTTTCGACCGTTACTACACACCTAGTCGGGTTCAGAATCATACAATCTAAAGATTTTATAGGGTTTTTGCCGTATTGCTATGAGACATGGTTTTGGTCGTGAGCTCTCGTACTATGAGAGCTACGATACCACAGACAGATACACAGACACGTCAAACTTATAACACACAGACACGTCAAACTTTTTTGAGTCGGAGGTTAAAAATAAAAAATAAAATATTATATTTTGGTGTAATACATAAACAAAGCTTTAATTGTCCACTCTTGAACATACCTTCCCCAAACAAAGGGTGTTTTGTCGTAATCACCACACTTGGCAGGCGGGTGGTGATCGCAGTGGAGGTTTTCAAAATACTCAGAAAGAAGCTGCTGCCTTTCCGCCAGACTTGTTCCTGCTCAGTTAGTAAAGGCATCGCTCCCTACTAGTACAACCGTACTTAAGTACTAGATCGTACTTCTAGTACTATTAGTACCTCGCTCGGCAAAACTGTGAGGGAACAATTAGTACTACTGAACTAGAGAACCAAATGCATATCTCCGTCTCTTTTAGTACCGCGGATTATGCGCTGTCTATCTCTGTCCTTTCTTATTCATTCCGTCTGACACATTAGTATTACTGAACTAGTGAACGAATTGGACTTCTTTATAATATAAAAACAATCGACGCTAGCGTCACAAATCCAGGCTTTCAGTATGCGAAATACAAAAGGAGATCACGCCAGCTTTTAAAATCTACCTATTTTTTGTTTCTTACACAATACCCTAATTAGCCCCCTGCAGAACAATTCTACCACCGAACTGCGATCCACAACCCGCATGCCCAGCGTGGGGATTATGGGCATTACCCCCATGTGATAAAAGCCAATAAGGTGCTAATCAGGGGGAGGCCTGCGTCCAGTAGTGGACCAATACAGGCTGTTCAGGTTGATGTTGTGGTTCACATATAGGACGACACGATAAATTGTCGTCCACGATTTTTTTGCTGTGACGTTAGTGTGTCGTTGTAATGGGAACAGCTAGCACGACAGTCGTAAAATGACAAAAACACGTTACGATTCATGGTATGTTTCTAGATAAATTATACGATGGTCGTTCAACGATAAAACATCGCGACGAACAGTCGTGACACGACGACAAATAGTCTAAGTAATGGGAACAGTTAGAGACTGTATATACAAATGTCTATATAAATAAACTTTTTATTTTTATTTATTTATAGTCGTCCAACGATAAGTTACAGCTACGACACAGTGGGAACGCGCCCTCAGTAGGTGTGAAAAAAGAGACAGAGGCGGCTAGCTAATAAAATTGTGAATTAAGGCGTATGTATGCAGCACACTAGCGCCGCCAACTATTTTTACTTATAATTGAAATAATAAACCTTAAACACAAGAATTTTCTAATATCCAATGTACAGTTTGTAATATCTATCCTAAGCTTTTTTTAATCCCTCTGAGATAGTTTAGTTTCGTATAATTTAGACAGAGATGCGAAAACAGAGTTTGGTGGCCACCAAGTTCAACTTCGCTTTTCTGCATAAAGGAAATAAAAGAAAACTATTTTATGGGCATTAAAATAAAGCTTATGATAGGTATCATAAACTGAACAATGGACTCTTAAAAATTCCTTTGATTAACGTAATTTTAAGAAAGAAAAGGCAGCGGCGCTAGTTTAAGGTATACAAGCGCCTTAAAGGAAACCAGTGAGCATTGCACTGTACAAACATGTACTTTTTAAACACGTGTGATTTTAATATGTAAATTGCTATATAAACTACGCAGTCCATTCCTACTACATCGTAAGAATGTACCTACCTAGATGTTGATAGATGAACACGTAATTCGGGATCACGAGACTAGGTAACGACACTTTCACTTTTATTCTTTGATCATACATATCGATAATTTGATTGTATTAATAAAACGAAAAACCGACTTGAAATTCCTTAAGGGTCCGGCGACGGATGAATTTCCTATACAAACGTAATACCAAAATTATTTGTAATTTGAGCATATTTTCGCCATGGTCTGCTATTATTTGTATTAAAATAGTATTTATCTAGGTTCCCGACACATTTTTTTTTCAAAATACCTTTCTGAAATGAAATTAAACCGAATCGTAATTTTACATTAAAGAATGAATGTATTCTTAGTTTTTGTGTAGATAAGTATTTTGAAAAAAGATCGTGGCAGGAACCTAAATAAATACTATTCTAATACAAATAATAGCAAACCATGGTGAAAATATTCTCAAACAACAAATCATTTTGGTACTACGTTTGTATGGGAAATTCATCCGTCGCCGGACCCTTAATGCGCACACTGAGGCGATGGAATAGGTAAAGGAAGTGTACATATAATGAATCTACAGTGCATATGCTTATTAACTAAAATAATATTGACTAAATAAACCTAATAAATATCTTTAATGGAATAAAAAATAAATATATTTATAATATATACTATCCTTAGATAATATTTATGATACTAGAAAGTCCTCTTTTACCTTTGTTTTAAATGTTAAGTGACGGACTGGCTGTGATCCCTAGGGTACAAAATGTGTATGGGACCTTCTTGGAATCATTCTCTATTATACAGTAAGAAAATAATCATCAAAATCGGTTCATAAATGACGGAATAATCGGCGAACATACATAAAAATACATTGGTTCAGGGTCCTTTTTTGAAGTCTGTTAAAAATGTTAGCGGTCTTGTATCCCGAACCTATTGATTTTTTTTTTATGGTCAATAGACCTTTTTGGACAGCAATCTCACCTGATAGAAACCGAAGATTTTTTTATTTATTGTTTATTTATTTATTTAGTAACATACATTGTAATTAATTACAGACAGTGAAGCGCCAAAGCGACAATGAAATAATAAAAAGAGAGACAAAAAATACTTACTAAACATTCAAATTAATAAAATTACACCAACAAGCTACTAACTAGGTAACTTAATACCTACTATAGCTAAAAAAATAAAGAACTTTACATATTTTAATAATTAATAGTTAAATTAATTAATTAGATGTGGCCGTGTGGTCAAAATCATGTCTCGTTGTCTTAGAAATATAGTGATCACTGTCAACTCAACACGCATCGAGTGGCGTTTCAAAAGTGTGTGGAGCCCTTACCCTTTTATGAGGTCTGCAATCATAAATTCAAAACATTTTGGCCCAAAATTGTAAAGTTATTTCCATATTTTCAGGGCTTCGTCCCCGGAATGTTCGGAGTCTCTCACGGCGCGCTGCAGTTCATGACCTACGAAGAGATGAAGAATCGCTACAACCAGTACCGGAACCTACCCATTGATATCAAACTGGTGAGTGTTTTACGATGACCGATGTGGCGGGCGAAGGTGCGCCTGCGACGCAGGATGTTGCGGGTTCAATTCCCGCCTCGGGACATATGTTTGTATCATCTGCAGAAATTTGTTCTGGGTGTTTTCTATGTAAGTAAAGTAAAAAAAAATATCCATCTATGTATGTAATAAATGTATTAAGTATTAGCGGCCCATCCCGGCTGTGGACATTTTTTTAAAACAATAATAATAATTTATATATAGCCTATGAATTTTAAAATTGGTCCAGTAGTTTTAAAGTTTATTCTTTACAGACATGCAAAAATACAAATCTCCCATATCACACGCTCAGCCAATAGCATGACGACAATATCACGCCGCGTCACGTGATTTTGACATCATAGTGTATCTGTAACTCGGCGTAAACGCTAACATACTAAACGAACAGCGTCGCTGTAAATCCAACCTTATTTATTTTCGCTGTAGAACCTGGACAGTGTGACAGATGACGCATTCGGAATCCCATTCTTTTACGCAGGTAATACCAGCTTTACCCGGCATGTTGTCAAATATAATCTTTGTTATGTTGTCATCGGTCATTGTTGCCAAGAATAATAATGGCATTCTTCCAGTAACGCAATAATGCCGTTCCGTTTCCTTTCACTTCTTGGAAATGTTTTAGGAAATACTATAAACAATTCTTTTAATGTACTCTACAAGTAAAATGCATAGACATTAATAAACAAAAGTACATAGGACGGTCTTATCGTTTAGAAGCGATTTCTTCGATAAATATTAATGTAGAGTAGCGTTTTAAGGCTCTACCCCGATACAAATCAGCGCCACCACCTATTTTATCTTATTATTCTGTTAAACGAAGGAATTTTCAAAAATTCATGGGCCAGTTTGTGATGCCTATCATAAGTTTGTTTTTAACGCCTTTATAAATTTTTTAGTTTGTATAGTGTAGGCAGAGATGCGAAGTTGCTCTTTTCTGTCACCATGGTGGCTAAAAAGAGCAATTTCGCATCTCTTGTTAAAGTATAATAAATAAAACTTTTACAGAGGCATTCAAAAAAAGTTTATGATAGGCATCACAAACTGGCCAATCGATTTTTGAAAATTCCTTCGTTTAACCGAATAATAACATAAAATAGGTGGTGGCGCTGATTTAGGTCGGGGGAGCGCCTTAATGCATTAACTGCTAAGCCTCGTCGAGGTTTTTTTACAATATTTATTGTTATTTATATATTGTTTATTGAATGAATCTCTCTATGATTTTTATAGAGTCGTGAGTCGGTTTCAGTAGCACGGGGATTGTTGTCTAGGGTAGAATAGAGAAAAAATACGTCACATCGTCATCGAATGCGTAATATGTTTGAAACTCATTCCTTCAACTTCAATAATTTACGCAAAGTTTGACAATGCGATGTCATTCTTTTCTATTCTACCCTAGATAACTATCCCCGTGCTAGGCCTACTGATAGTATCGAGACGTGACCGTTCTCACTTTTGTATGGGATTTGCGTAGTTCCCTGCCCGTACGACAGAGGCGCTGTAAAAATGTGACGTCACGATCATGTATCAATATATTCTCAATTGGATTCGAGACTTTGTTATATCTATTATTGGACGTGTTATTTTCGGCGAGATGTAGGCAATTTTATCGTTATTGATAATTTTATTGATTGAAAAGGTTGATAAAATGATAATTTCCTTGGGGAAGTTTCCTTGGTATCTACTGATACTGGATCCATCTTTAATTTCTAAACTAGTTTATTAAATGTTTTCGCAAGCGTTGTTTCTATGGAAACGATTAAAGGTGATTTCTATCCCATGGGAACTGATTTATGGGATAAAAAGTAGCCTATGTTTGATTTCAGGATTAGAATTACCTGTATTCCAAATTGTAGGCCAATTTGTTCAGTAGTTTTGGCGTGAAGGGGTAACAAACATCCATATAACCATCCATCCAAACTTTCGAATTTATAATATTAGTGTGATGACAGCATTCGACAATACGAATGAAGCAGTTACTTAATAATAAATAAATAATAAATAAATATTGCTGGACAATTTACACAGCATTATCTAGCCCCAAGCTAAGCAGAGCTTGTGTTATGGGTACTAGATAACTGATAAACATAATACAATAAACTACATAGATAGATATTTTTTATTATACATAGAAAACACCCAGACCAACGGAACAAATTTCTGCAGATCGTACACAAATTTGTTCCGAGGCGGGATTCGAACCCGCAACCTCCTGCGTCGCAGGCGGACCTTCGCCCGCCGCGCCACGGAGGTCGTCTTACATGTAATTGAAAACTTACATGTAAATTAAGATTTTATCGCCACAGGTCTGCTTTCGAAGCATGTGGTGGCAGGTTCGATCCCCGCCGCAGGACAAATATTTATATGACTATATGTAAAAAAAATTATATACAATCTGTCTTCATTCAACAATTATTTAATAGAAATCTCCAACAGTCTGGGCAGTTAATGCATTAAAACGTTAGTCTACCTAAATATTTATGCAAGAAATCGCTTCTAAACGATATGACCGCCCTTTACTACCTACTACTTTTGTGTTTTATAAATGGGAAAAGTTTTTTTGCGATTTCTTAATTTTTTAGTACTCCTACCTCAGTTGGTCCGATATAAGTTTTTCATCAGTATAAAAAACAGGATCGATAGGCATCAAAAAAGTTTTCGTGTAAAATGTCCTTTTTTTTGCAAACTGTAATTATTTTTGTAAGTGTGAGGGATAGCCTCCTAAGACCATTTTTCCATAGCTGCACCGGCTAAGGTACCTCCCTTACTGCCCCGTTCAAAAAATCCACCCTGTATATCAGTCATCTGGGTGTTTTGGGTATTTTCTAGGTTTAATAAAAAATATCTATATCTATGTTATGTATTGTATGGCAATGCAGCCAGCCTCTTGGGGACGCTTCCGACTGATATTGATATGGAAAGTTGCTACCTGTAGATTGTTTGCAACAGTCTGCAGTTAACTTAATTGTTTCAATTGTAAATACTAGTTCTGATATATTTTCATTATTTGATTGTACAATCAAAAAAAATTATAATTTTCTTTGCGAATAAATATTTAAAGTAATGATCATGTAATGATTATGTATGGGTTTGATATATCTACAATACACAATCAGTCATCTAGTACCCATAACACAAGCTCTGCTTAGCTTGGAGCTACATGATTCTGTGTGGATTGTCCAGCATTATTTATTTGTATCCATAACATAACTTAACACAAGCCCTGCTTGCTTATTTTGGGGCTAGATGATGCTGTGTGAACTTACTGCCTGTAAGAGTTCCAGTAATCTGGTTCCCATAACACAAGCTTAATAAATAATGTTGACAATTAAGAACATTATTTATTCCGCTTGTGTTATGGGAACCAGATTATTAGTACTCTGTGAAACTACGAAAGTCCCTTGTGAACTTAAATTTTACGGCCTATTTAAGCCGGTTTAAGCACGTGTTAAGGCTGCACAAGTCGCCCTGGCGAACTTATCAGTAGTGGGGCGGCGTAAATGTGCTATCTCACCTGACATAATAGACATACCCGCGCGCTAGGATGAAATGCACAACAATTCATTCGTAAAATGGCCGCGTAAAGAAATGGGAACAGACTTTTAGCAAAAGGGTTGTTATAAAAAAACTATTGAGAGTAGGTATACTTAGGTATCTTTTCAAAATAAATTTATTTCAACTTTTGATTAACTAAACTAAGACGCTACGGGCTTTATTTTAGAGATTTCCTTCTCCCAAAGTTGGGCTAAAAAAAGTATTGTTATACGAAAGTTTAGAAGCTTTATTTTTCAAATGTATACTTTTATTACGGTTTTGGGCGTATGCAAACAATATGACGAACAAATACATAGAAATTGATATTATCCTTAGTTTTGGATGATCAACATCAAACAACAAATTTCCATAGTGATCCATAAGTACAACACTAACGGAGGCGAATTAACCATAGATTTTCACGGCGAAAAAACGTCATGTTGACGGCGCCGTGCGTAAAAACCGGCGAACTAACCATAGATTTTCACGGCGAAAAAACGTCATGTTGACGGCGCCGTGCGTAAGAACGGCGAATTAATCATAGATTTTTACGGCGAAAAAACCGGTACTATGTCAACAAGCTTCCATAGTGATCCATACAACACTGACGACAGACCCTTCACAAGGCGAATTGAACGTAGATTTTCACGGCGAAAATAACGTGCGTGAACAAAGGCCCTTAGCCAAGTCTTATAACATCCACGGTCTGACTAGACGAGGTTAATTCATACGCCGCCACCGCCACAAACTTATGATTCCTCTCTCATTTCAGACATCATTCGAGTACCTAACCTTCGCCGCCATCTCGAAGCTAATCGCCGCCGGCGCCACGTACCCATACCAGGTGGTCCGAGCTCGCCTCCAGGACCACCACCGCAGCTACGACGGCGCCTGGCATTGCGTCCAGGAGACGTGGAGGTACGAACGACTCAGAGGCTTCTACAAAGGCCTAACGCCGTACCTACTACATGTAACACCCAATATATGCCTAGTTATGCTGATCTGGGAGAAGTTCACGAATAATGATTGATTTTAGACGAGTATCTGATGGGAATTACTATTGGTAGGGTGTTTTTGTGTCGTTTATTTTGGGCGCGGGCGTTGTCGAGGTTTTGTGTGACAAGAATCGAAATAAACGTGTAATAGAGAACCTTGTTTGTGTTGGAAGAACAACGTTTCATCTTTTAATAAAGGTTCGTAGTTGACCCGTTTACATTCATAATTAATTCGTCATACTACGATAGTTTTTATACAAAAATGTGTTCTAAATCTGATTCTGCTCTGATTGTGTTAGCACTAAAACTTAAATGAACTAGCCTTAAACTTTAGGCCAGTTTAGTTAGTTTTTGTTTCAACAGAATCACTACCGTTGTGCAGTATTGAAATGTAATGGTAGTGCAAATGCTTTGCCATACTCTATAAAAAAATGGTTTTAGTTATATCGCGTGCGTTTTTTTTAACAAATCGTGAAAGAATAAATCAGTTTTTTTGTAAAAGAAATGTTCATTTCTTCCATATTTTGAAGGCAGCGCCGTTTTTAGACGTTTATAATGGTTCTTGTCGCATTATGTATTAGTGATGTGCAGGTTTATTTTTGTCATTCTCATATTTTAAGAATTATTGTACATTGGTGTCAATTCAGATGTCGCCAAAACTAGACTAAACTTATTTGACAGCTCTAAAATTTATGCCAATTATTTCGATTGTTATGAAAGGGAAGAAAACATTATTAGTGCTGTCGATTTAAATTACTTTAGTTTTGGCGACATCTGAATTGACGCCATTGAAATTTTAAGTGAATAATTGCACTTACTTTCTTTGCCACCTTGTCCTGTATGCAATGATGAACTAAAGTTTATTTTTGTTAAAAAAAATATTGTATTTCATTGGTGTCTACTATGTTTGTATTGTAAAGAACTTATTTGAAGACGAAGCCGCAAGTTTCTGAGGAGCCAAGTTTTACTTTTGTCTATGTTATGATTATGACTCGTTCCGTAAAGGAATCCATTTCAAAATTGTACTTTATTTCCTTTGAATTATGATCTACTTTAAAAAAAACAATTCTGATGCGATTGTTTCCAAGGGAATAAAGCCATTTTGAAATTGTTATTTCGTTTATCAAGGACATTGATAACTGCATGTGTTGAAAATATTAACGATCTGAAGTGACGATCATTTCTGAGATAACACATAGCTGATATTATGTAACTGATTGTGACGCCCAACTTGTTTTGTAACTCATAATGATGTTAACACTTTCACCGCCCACGGGCAGTGAAAGTGTTACACATCGTTTGCGTCACGACGCATATGGACGTCTCCAACAGGGCTATTCAGACTCTCCGCTATCGAGTGTTCGACACGGAATCTGTCACAGATACGCGCGAAATTTAAATAATTTAGCGGTTTAAATATTTCCTTGCGTTCTGTAAAGAAAGTAGTTTTCCACAAATCATAGACCATTTTCTATAAACCCATATTACACTAAAGTATGATATAATCTAGCTTTTGACAATTTGTTGATTTTTAGTAATAAAGCTATTTTATTATTAATTGCTCCAAAAGAAGCACAAAATCGAAATTTGTTAAAACATGGGTTCATAGAAAATGTTCAATTATTTTTGGAAAACAACTTTTCTGGTAGTTAAATTCCTTGCAGAACGCAAAAATATTAAAAACCGCTAAAATATTTGAATTCCGCGCGAATCTGTGTCAGATTCCGTGTCGTAGACTCGGTAGCGGAAAGTCTAAGTAGCCCTGCAGCTCCGGTGCGCCCGTTCCGGTCGCAACTCTGATGCTGGACAGTGAATGTGTTAACAGGATATGAATCTTCTAAACTTAAGCTTAGACTTATCAATAAATGATATTGTTTTGCATTAACCTCAACAAATAATTTACATACATAATTATAATATTTTTGGGATGTATTTTGCAATATTATGGTAAGGTAAAAACTCGCCCGCGCCCGCTCAGTGTGTATAGTAACTTAGTTTGTAAGCAAGGGACTAATTTTTGTGTATTATTTATTTTTCCTGCATTTTGTTTTTTGTATAACTGAATTTCGATCTTATTCTTTAGTCAGGACAGGTTATATCAGCGTTTCAACGGCTTTTGTAAGGCCTGTGTTATGTACACATTGTGTTTGATAATTTGATCTTTATAATGTAGGTATGTTTTGTAATGTAGAAAAAATGTTGCGTTTACAAACTTATGTTTCACGTTAAATTCGCTTAGGTGTAACAAAGAATATTGCTTTTCATGATAATAAATACAAAAGAGATTTGTAGATGAAGAAATCAAAATTTAAAGCTTTTCGCACACCATAAAAGCACCGCTGCAGCACAACACAAAAATGTGCATTGAAATACGGACTTTAACTCGTAACATTTAGACGAATTTGGTATTGACGGCATCAGACGACAGACAGCTGGCGGATCACTCGTTTGAAGCTTGTGGGAAGCCATTTTTTCACTGTAAAATATATTTGAATGCGCGTTTTTGTGCTGTGTGGTAGCGGTGCTTTTATGGCGGATCACTCGTTTGAAGCTTGTGGGAAGCCATTTTTTCACTGTAAAATATATTTGAATGCGCGTTTTTGTGCTGTGTGGTAGCGGTGCTTTTATGGTGTGCGAAAAGCTTTAAATTATGGATTATTGAGCTTTAACATCACAAAGATTAATTATGATTTTTCGGTGAACAAGAGCTTGCATTCGTGACATATTATTATACAATACCATTGTAAAACCTGTCTCACGACATATGTTATTTATTTCCCCGTTGAATAGTACTTTCCCATCAGATCGCGACTAAAGCAAAAGTTTTAGCACAATATAGTTTTAAATCAAGAGTTTTGTGATAATACGAATAAGTTTTGTTCATGTCTTCAGCAAAAAGACATACAGTTGCATGTGTGGTGAGACGTCGTTAGGTACTTTGTAATGTAAGTTATAATTTAACAGTAATTTTCAATATATTAAAACAGGTTTAGAGCTATGTAAGCGGCTTGTAGTTAAAAATCCCGCCTTGAAAGTAGTTTCTCATATAAAAATCCTAAAAAACATTTACTTCACAATTCATATACAAGACCTATCATTAGAATAACTAATATACAAGTAAGTAGGTAAATAACTAATTATTATTTTAATTTATTGACGTATCATGCGATCCCGATTAACCTATATCTATCTCGTTTTTTCCTCAACAAAATGAGTATGATAAAGGAGTTTTAGAAATGTTCCCATCCCGCGATAGATAAAATTGACAATTCACTAGGATGACGTGCAAGTTTAACTAGTACGATCTGTAGTCTTACGCTTCTTGTTTTAGAGTCCAAAATGCATCACTTAAATCCTCTAACTTATAAAACTCTCTCAACTTTAAGGCGGTTATATACCGCACACTAGCGCCGCTACCTATTTTTACTTATAAATAAAATTACGTTAAACAAGAATTTTCAAACATCCATTGTAAAATTTGTGATACCTATCCTTAGCTTTTTTAGTCCCTCTGAAATAGTGTAGTTTCGTATAATGTAAACAGAGATGCGAAAACAAAGTTTGGTGGCCACCAAGTTCAACTTCGCTGTTCTGAATAAAGGAAATAAAAGAAAACTATTTTATGGACATAAAAAGCTTATAATAGGTATCATAAAATGTACAATGGACTTTTAAAAATTCCTTTGACTAACGTAATTATAAGAAAGAAAAGGCGGTGGCGCTAGCTTAAGCAATTTTGTTTTCCTCGGCTGAAATTTTCAGGGACCGTACTCTCTAAAACGAAATCGAAGTTTCTGATTCGTTTTCGTGCAAATGCTTGTCTTATGCAAGTGACATAAGAACTAGTTTTGCATGAAAACAAAATTTCGCTTTTCCTTTTCCGAATAGGCTCCCAGAATGAGGAAAGTTACTGCTTAGCCAATGAGGGGTTTTCGATTCGCATAATACTATTAGTTCCTAATATTTCGATAGACGGCCGTGGTATCTTATAAAAACCAAGGTCCAGTTCGCAAAGATGACCAAATTATGAGTGTAAGCGGGTTAACTACGAACCTCGTTTGTGTTGGAAGAACACCAACGTTTTATCTCATAACGACGGACTGAAGAAGTTCCTCGTTTAACAAAGCACGTAGTTAACCAGCTTACATTCATAATGAATTCGTGAAATAACAATAGTTTTTAAAGTAAAACGACCAAATTTCTTCTCCATAATCAAATAATATTCGAGTAATGTTCGTCTATTCGAACTTCATCTGTAAAGTTGGTTTATAATATTTTTTACAAAACTCAAACTCATACATTTATTCAAAACAAATCATTTATTTCAGATAAAGCTTTTACATACAATTAGAAACACATAAGTCCATATAGCGAGATTCATTTTACTTCACAAAAGTACACAGAAACAAATAACGATAAATTAAAATAATTGAATTATAATTATTAAATTGAAACTAAATTGAAATTTTGACACTTAAAACTGACTATTCGCCGTAGGAGCACAAGGCACACTTGGTTACGTCCATTTACACAACAAAGAAATTAAGCTATATCTGCTGTAAACAGGCATCTTCAATAATAAGATTATAAATAAAAATAAAAATAAAATATCTCAGTAGGGGTATGTACGTACCAGGTACCTAACTATAGAGTAATAACTGTTATTTATATTATAACATAGCCTAACCTGTCGACTGATTCAGGATCGAATACGATGCCATGGCCATCTATCGAGGAGTTTGGAACTAATTTTTACAATCAATGCGAATCAAAAACCCCATTTCTTAGAGCCATGTGGTTAAATCGTCCAAGCTTAGAGCTGAGAGATTGTTATAAATTGAGATAGTTTCCACGCACAAGAATGTAAAGTGGTTAAGAAGCTCGCTAGTAATTTAGATTACATGTGGGTTAGAAAATTAATTTAGCGTGTTTTGACGAATATGTTGTGATTGCTGGTAACAGTAGCATTCTTGTAGATTCGACAGTCTCTGTGGGAGATCTTTATGCGACTGTTTATTTTGACATATTTTTCACTGTAAATTTGATCAGAGTTTACAGAAGTACTTACGCAAGACACAGTATTTGTTGCGGGGCCCTATTGATAAAATAAATTATAATTATGGTAGTTTCAAAAGCTTTTTATACATTATAATAATACGATAATAATTTATATAAAATACGATAGTTTTAAAATTGGTAGATTTTGATTGAATGCTGACCCAGTTTATAAAATTCTCTGCAGATTCGAAAATTGTTATGGATATTTTTGTAAGATTTCCAATTTCTAATTGGTAATGTCACACTTGAGCTATAAAACTAAAGTCGCATAATATCTCCCGCAGTGGAATTATTTATATTTATTAATATTATTACTGTCTTATCCGGTGGCTGGCCACGTTTTTAAACTAAGACATTACTATATTTTTATATTATAATTATGAATCGCTAAATGTTCACAGTTTCAAATCGCCTTTTCAATTTGTTTAATCAATAAATGATAGCAAATTGTTTTATTCGTAGTTTTTATTTTTAATACTCTTTTATTATCATCATCGTTTGCATTTCGGACACAAAAGTTTTGAATTGGCGTCAATTTAAATTGACTGGCCTTAATTAAAATTAGCCATACAAAACAGGGTTATTGAATTCACGGATGAAAAAACACGTATCCAATTACTGTTTTACGAACACATTTTATAGAAAATTATGTTAGTCCTTTTTGCATAGTCCCTGTTTCAGTGTCTATTTTCAAATAAATTGAAAAGGTAAGCATAAGTACCTATTCATCAACGTAAAGCTAGAACCACACTACTGTGGTGTTTCCTCGTGCATCAGAAGTGCGTGAGAAGCATATTGGCTCACATTTAGCACGGTAAGAGACGCATTATTACAGCGACAGAACACAGCAATAATGTGTTTCCAACCATACTAAATGTATGAAACCGATACGCTCCCGACACCCATACCACAATAGTGAGGTTTTAGCTTAAACCATAAACACCTAACAGGGTTCTAATCACACATTTCAGGCATGAAGGAATCCGCGGTTTCTACAAAGGCCTGAAACCGAACCTGGTTCGTGTGGTTCCGGCAACCATGGTCACATTCTTAACCTACGAGAATGTGTCGCATTATATGCTGCATCGGCCGAAAGCTGAATTGGATTTGGCCACATAGACGAGACGGGCCAAAAATGGACGCTTAGAAAAATGCTGATCAATCTTTGACAGAATTTTTCGTTGCTGGGGTTATTTAATTATTATTTTTGCCTACAATGATTGATGGTAGTCCGTTTTAGGGTCCTTTTTCTTGAGACAAGTCATCAAGGAAACCAGTAGGTCGGCTTAGAAGCCATAATAGTCTACGCACAGCTTGCTTATATCAGCAGGGGGGTTGCCACTAACGCCGTTCGCTGGACATAGGTAATAAGTATCACAACGCATCGCTAAAATATGCGTTAGCGATTTGGCATTTCTAGCTTAAACTTATGCTAGACATAATATCACTTTCACTATAAATTAACGAATTGTTAATTGCGATGCTATTAACGTAGGTAGATATTTTAATTGTTATTCTTATCTATATTTTTCTATTTCGAAGAAAGGTTTCTATGGTAAATAATTTATAAGAATTAGGTAATTTGTGGCTTTGAATTTACAATTAGTGTTAATTAGATTTGGGAAACGATCATCATCATCACAATTGTGTTTACGTTTTGTGATAGTATATACGGTAACAAAAAAATAATAATCTTAGTTTTTTTTTGTTTTTAGATTCACTATCTTTATGTGTGTTACTAAATAAGTCACGCTATTTTTAGTTCTAAATATAAACAGTTGTGTAAGTAGGAAACCTGTAGGTACCCATCACAACATACGTAAACAAAAATGAATGCTGCAATTTTTTTTACACAATGAAAAAATTGCTGATTTATAACTTTCTAATATGACATAGGGTGACGATTTGCGAAAATCAGCAGGCAAATGCTGGATGCGGCAAGCTGAAGACTTAAGGGAGGCCTATGTCCAGCTGTGGACTAATATAGGCTGATGATTAGGGCCGTTCAGGATTTTTTGTGGATTGCTATAAACTTAGGTTAGTTTTGGCTTTTGTTAGTAGATGTTTAAACCGTAGGTAGATTTAGTTGGTGTTTATTTCAAATCATGGTTTTAAACCGGCTGTGTTTTTTAGTTCCTGTATTGAGATTTTATGTTCTGTTCTAAATCAGTGTCATAAATTAACTATCTACATACCATCATACAGTTTAAGGCGCTACCCCGACCCAAATCAGCGCCCCCACCTATTTTATCTTATAATTAAGTCAGACTAAGGAATTTTCAAAAATCGAATGGGCAGTTTGTGCTACCTATAAGCTTTTTTAAATAGGTACCTCTGTAAATGTTTTATTTTGTAAACTTTAAGCGAAGTTGCTCTTTTTGGCCATCGTCGTGGCAAAAAAGAGCAACTTCGCATCTCTGCCTACATGTTACAAAATAAAACTTTTATAGAGGTATTAAAAAAAAGCTTACGATAGGTAGAACAAACTGCCCCATCGATTTTTGAAAATTCCTTAGTTTAACATAACATAAGATAAAATAGGTGAGGGCGCTGATTTGGGTCGGGGTAGCATGCAAGTACTTAAATAGTACGATAAATGCGTTTTTTTGAGTTATACGCTTGTGTTTTGGCATGCCAAATGTGTGGAGTCCTTTCGAATTATCTTTAAGGCGCTAACCGGCGCTTATGTTAAACGAAGGAATGTTTAAAAACAGATGTTGCAGTTTGTGATACCTGTCATAAGCTTATTTTAAATGCCTCTGTAAAAGTTATTTTGTATAGTGTAGGCAGAGATGCGAAATTGATCACGATGAGCAAAAAGATTTAAGTAAATTAAATAAATTGTTAGTGTCCTATAATCAGAAACCGCCTTCTTCAGTTATGTGTTTCAGGGGTTTTGATTAGCATTTCCATAGTTTTAAGATAGGTAAATTAGGTTTATTTGGGTAAATATTTCAAAAACATTAGTTATTTTCGAGAAAGTTTCATCACAAATTATTAAATGTACTTATGTTAATTATTGTAGTTATCCACCCAATTTTGAATTTAAATCCGATGTGAGCTGTTTCCAGTTTGATTTAATAAATATGTTTTAACTATGATTTGTTTTATTTTTAATAATATTATGTGTATAGCCCTGGACGTACTGAAATCGTAGCCCAAAATATTTCTAAATGCCACTCATACTAGCGGAAAATAGACATTTTAAAACCACTGATATCTTTCCCCAAATCTGTTTAGTATCTACATATAAAATAGGCCTTGCAAGTTCTTATGTTCTTACTCCCAGGCGGTCCTGCGCATGTCTTATCCAGGGCCCGTACTCGTAAAAACGAAAATTGAAGTTGCAGGAGGTCCATTTCGAAAAGCGAATGATGTTTACGGAATACGTCGATCGCACGAAACGAACAACCTTACCACTTAATTGCTTCGGGCGCGTCACTAACTGACACTTTCCGTTTCGGATCTAACAAATAAATGTCAAAAGCATTTTCATAGTCAGGTCATCGAAAAAACTTCGTTTGGTGCAATCCAACGTCCATCCGTTAAATTGGTTCGTTTTTCAAAGTAGACTTCCAGAAACTTTGGTTTGTTTTTTGAGTAGACCTCCAGAACCGCCATATGGCGCTTGCGATGTCGTCTGCTCTACATTACTCCTTTTGAAAAGCCCTGAATGCATCCTTTCATCTATTCAGAGCAACTAATGAACTTATTGTTCAAGAGTATATACAACCAACGTGGGTTAACGTCAAGCGACTGACATCTTACTTTCATCGGGACAAGGTTTAATTTTAATCGCAGGGAAATGGAGCTATTATGATGTAGTCTATAAGATCTGAGGTAAGGCAGATATGCAGGGTGTGCAAGATTAAACTTCTTAGATTTAATAAGGAGTCCCTGTTGTTAAAAAGTCTCGTAAAGAAGTTTGTCGATGAATTGTTTTTGCGTACTTCTTAGATTTAATAAGGAGTCCTTGTTGTTAAAAAGTCTCGTAAAGAAGTTTGTCGATGAATTGTTTTTGCGTAGGTTAATTTCTTTTCTGGAAAGAGCTAAATAAACTAGGTAGGTACCAAAAAATTTTCTACCCAAATCGTTATGTATAGAATGAGTATGAAATAAATGTAGCTTTTGGCAAAAATTTGTTTTTTAGTACCTACAGCTCTTATTCATTGTTCGAAAAGTTAGCACTAAAACGAAATTTGTTAAAACATGGGTTTATGGAAAACGTGTTATTATTTATGGAAAAATACTTTTCTGGTATTTTAATTCCTTGCAGAACGCAGAAAATATTAAAAACCGCTAAAATATTTGTATTTCTCGCGAATCTATGTCAGATTCCGTATAGATGACTCGGTAGCGCAGAGTCTGAATAGCCCTGCAACCCCTGCAGGTAAGAAAAGAAATCATTTTTGACTTGGCTGACGGATTTACTGCTCAGCATCAAGTCTCACGGTCACGGATGAGAGTCTATTTTCCAGCGGCATGTCAGGTCGCATCATCGAGAAGGCCGCTTTTCTGGAATATCAAATCAAATCAAAACTCTTTATTTCCATTTATACAATAAATGTCGGTACACTTAGAAAAGTTCAAATTATAGAATTGTACACTGACACGGAAAAAAAGTGATACCTATTTTTGATTTCTGTAGACTAAAGTAAAGAAGAGACGAAGAAACCTTTTTTTAGCCTGTACCTAGTTGTTATTTAATGGGAATATTAATCATTAAAAATATGTCAAAGATAATACCTACATATTTAATGCTAGGTAGGTATACATCTTCGTCATGGGCGCTGAAAGTGTAAGGCTATGAGTAGCGAGTACTTTAGTTACCCGCTCGACTAATTCGCCAGCCTAGGCTTATGCGTTGATACCTAAGACCTAACACGAGGGGTGATTTATGAAACACCCTGTGCACACAATATGATTCGCATATTCTAGCCCGTATGACCGCAGTACGTTTGCGAGACGCGCCGAGATGTGTGTGCTAGCGAAACTCTACTCTGTGACCAAACTCTGAGGAAGCGAGGAAAATGGTGAGTAAAATCCATAGGTTATTTCCTAATTAGATTAGTGGTTTGTGTGTTGGAGTATAGATGGCGTTGATAGTAACTTTCTTGTGATGTAGATATGTAGATTACAGTTGCCTATTAAAACGCTTGTTAAAATTGTGTTTGAGTACACAAAAATGTGCACTGAAATATGGGTTACATTTCAACTCACACAACGTACTAAAATTTAGTTAGATGCATTTCATATTCACGGCACGGATGATCGACAGCTCGCGGACCGCGTTTGAAGCTTGTGGGAAGCCATTTTTTCACTGTAACATGTACATAACTAAAGACAACGATTTTAAGTACATATTCGAATGCACATTTTGTGCTATGCGGTAGCGGCGTTGGATTAATGTGCTCAGAGCTATTTATGATAATAATATTATTATTATTATTAGTGGGTATATGATTATGTAGCTTATAATTATTATGACTCACTAACTCCGTCCCGCGGCTTTGCCCGCATGGAAATTTCAGAAATTTATAGCAGTAGGGTAGTTTTGTACAAATAAAAATACGTGATTCATAATTTACTTTGTAGTTTATTTATACCGAGTATTGAGTGAATCGAACCAAGGTGTACCTAATAGTTTTTCATGGAAACTTTACCTAGTAGTATTTTTTTTTAGTAGTATTTATTTATTTAGTAACTAACACGATTAAATTAAGCAATTACACCTAGGTAAATGTTATTCTAGAACCTTAGCTATCTACATACCAAAATCATCTAAATCAGTTAAGTAGTTACGGAGATACGTGGTAATAAACATTCGCACAAACTTTCGTATATATACTTATAATCAATATCATATGAGTAGGATAGGATACCGATATCTATGACCAACCTTTATTTATATTTTATTTAAGTATATGTATCGATGTGGATCAGTTGAGCTACCTGTAGATAGTTTGCAACATTCTGTAGTTAGCTCAAATGTTTAAATTGTAAATACTAGTTCTAATTTATTTCTATTATTTTATTGTAATTTTCTTTGTGAATAAAGGCTTCTGCCCTAAAAAAAACCTTTATTAAGGTAGGTCATAGATATCGGTATCCTGTTTTTTTGTGAGCTACATTTACATAGGTTCATTTATTGCGATTGTCTATTTAATTTCTAAGTTAAGGCAAGTTACTTACTAGATAACTAATATACTTAACGCATTTCACTGCCCGGCCTCGGTGATGCGACCCGCAGAGGCGCAATAACACGGCGCAACTAGGCGCTCCAGATAGAAAAGAGCGTCATAAAAAAACATAAAAAATATAACGGTGGACAATCCACACAGCATCATCTAGCCCCAAGCTAAGCAGAGACGCGTGACCCGAGGGCTGGTCAGTATCTGGCACAGCGCATCAGCATTGCCATACAGCGGGGCAATGCAGCCAGCGTCTTGGGGACGCTTCCGACTGGTATTGATACGGATCAGTTGAGCTACATGTAGATTGTTTGCAACAGTCTGCAGTTAGCTCAATTGTTTCAATTGTAAATACTAATTATATTATAATTTTCTTTGTGAATAAAGGCTTGTGCCCTATAAAAAAAAAGCAGAGCTTGTGTATGGGTATTAATACTCTAATATATGGATCTTTGTGTGTCTGAATTAATAAATGAATTTGAATATGAATTAAATGACTGATAAATATTATATCAATACTTTACATCCATAGACATTTTTTATTATACATAGAAAATACCCGTACTAATCGTACAAACATTCGTCCCAAGGCGGGAATCGAACCCGCAGCCTCCTGCGTCGCAGGACCTTCGCCTGCTGCGCCGCATCGGACGAGCATATGTCTTGCTTGGGCCATGAAAGTTTTAATACAATACATAAAATAGAATTTTTTTATTAGACGCGACTACCATGGCCATAAATTATTGATTTAAGAGGGCGCATTGCGCGCCATTTTGTGAAAAGGATAGGCATAGGAACGGGACAGAGCATAATGTTTTAGAACGGTGTAAGCGCAAAAATGATGTTTTTGCTTATTGACAAGAAAACTAGGTAGGTACATAAACTATGAAGAAACTGTATTAAGGAACCAAAGAATTAGTAATAACCTACGAATCAAAACAAAAATCTTTTTTATAGACCACAGGGTTCCTGAGATCTCGACCAAATTAGGTGCAAAAAGTTGGAATCGTTAAATTCCGGGTATTTTTTTACAATACGGCGGGTTGGATTCCCAATTCAGTATGGCGATTAATGAAAAATCTTTGAATGCAGTTTATATTGTTTTTATAATCTAACCGAAGTCTTCTTTCAGTAAAATGTTATATCTACAGTATTTAAGAAATTTTACCTCCATGTGGCGTGGCCGTAGGACGGCCTGTATATGCAGGTCATCCCCACTGCTAAACATAGGTCTTCCTATCCCAAACGAGACGCCACGTATAGCGGTCCAGATAGGTATGTAATAGGTCTGCATGGTGCTACCTTCTTCGTTCGTAGGTAGCATCCTTTCAGGCCAGCACCATTGACCTAGAACTAGTGCTTACATTCAATAACAGCTGTTTATCAAACGTGGAAAATAACAAGTCTCTTGGGGATCAAAAGATAACTACACAGTTGCTTTATCAATTAGGGTCAATTGGTTTTACTTAGACAAGGTACCTAACTAGGTAGTAGATCGCGTAGTTGCGAAGTCGCAACTCAATAGATTTCCTTTTAGGTGAGGTTAGGAAGGAAGGTTAGGCAGACGTAGCGTAGGACGCCCTCCAGCCAGGTGGGATGACGACCTGCGAAAGACTGCAGGTAGATGCTGGATGCGGCAAGCTGAAGACAGGGCGCTAATGGCGCTCATTAGGATGCCAATTTACCTGCCAAGCGTGGTGGTAGTAAAACCCTTGTTTCCGATTGGTACGTTCAGCAGTGGACGAAGGAAGGTAGGTAGGTATGTGTAATCAGGAGATACCTAATTACTAGCTAGTACTATTTTAGTGAATTATTCTGCCGGTAAGCAGAATAGGCTATGTACCTAGGTACTTGACTCGTATCGAATTTGGCGCAATAAACAAATATTTTATGTTGTATTTGACTTACAAAAACAAATAATGTATAGATTTCTGATATTAAAAAGTTGTATTGAAGTAAGATGAATTGATTGATTATACCTTTTTTCGATATAAAAATATTTTTTTAATTTTTAATTTTGAACTCTGAAAACGGTGTCGGCCATGTTGTGACGTCATAGGCCTCTAAGCAAATTTCTAATAAACGAGTGAACTTCGCTATGTAGTCTGTTTATATTTTGTCCTCTGATGTATTCCCTATATCAGAGGACAAAATCCCTGTTTGATATTAAGTACTAAACCTCTAGCCCTAAGTGTAGGTACTAACAAAATAGACTAAGTTTTCTGAATAAAGAAATTTTTATTATTTTATTTATTTACAATGATGGACCTTTGCTATTGTCAATTGTTTGTTTTCTAGGTGCAGCTAGTATTATGTCTGTGGTTTTCTACCTGTATGACGTCACAGCACAGATAAATATGGCGGATAGCGTTTCCGCCTGTTTACGAAAAGAAGACTTTTAAAATAAAGTTTTGCGGTTTTCTAGGTCCTATTGTTTTCCCTCTAATCGCACAATAATTACTAATTTAAGACATACTAACTTTAAAAAAGGTCAACTGGCCTATTGCTTAATTGGGGGTTGTGGTGTGTTGGCCGGTGACATTACAGACACATGAGGCATAACAGACATTTACATAGTTCTAGATCTGGAATAACATATTATACCATGTTCTACTTATTAGGTTAGGTTACTTAGGTATTTGTTTGCATTTGATTATTTTTAGAACGAACTACTAATGGTGTAAATAAGTGGAGCAGGGGATTTCTGGAACTCTTGTCCACAAATCCCCTGTGCGTCTTCTCTTTGAGTCAGCAGGGGATTATTGGAATAAGCCACCTACTAGACGGGTCATCCCGCGAAGCCGCGGGCGATATCTAGTATAAAATATTATTTAAGTTATGGCTGTGAATATACCACGCTATCCAGCAGGCGACATGCATTATTCATCATTTATCCGTCTAACCACTAATATCAAATAAAACTTGATAAAACTTCCTGTAATAGGTATATGCACTATCAACTCTTTATTTACTTATATCTTTTGATAGTAATAAGGTTGCTTGGAAGAAATTGCTTGAAGCAATAAGGCCGCCTATTATACGTTGTTTTTTTATTTAGATACTAGTTTATGTCGCGGCTTCGCACACGTTGTTTCTATGGAAACGTTTAAAGATGATTTATATCCCATGGGAACTGATTTATGGGATAAAAAGCCTATGTTTGATTCCAGGATTTGAATTACCTGTGTGCAAAATTTCAGCCCGATACGTTAAGTAGTTTTGTCGTGAAGAGTTAACAAACATCCATCCGTCCATCTATCCAAACTTTCGCATTTATAATATTAGTGTGACAAGTAAGTTATTTTATTTATTTTGTATGAACAATAAAGTATTCATTCATTCATTCATCAAAGATTATTAATCTTAAACCAATATTATGGACGCGAAAGTTTGAGCTGTTTTGTGCTGTTGTGTTGTGCCGTTGTGAAGATGTTTGGCCGAAGACAACCAAAAATACCTACTATACACGTAAAGATCTAAAATAACATAACAGGCTACTGTTGAAACGTCGAGAGAAATAGGAATAATAAATAAACGCGACAAATACCCGTCAAATAATACTAATAATAAGGCTACTTTGTATTCCAAAAAACGCGTCCGAAGCCGCGGGCAGAAGCTAGTAATTAATAATATTAAAATAATAATATCCCACTATCATCACATGCCAGAGCAAACTTTATTACAATTACAATACCTACGATTTACTCAGTTACGTTCTTACGTTCAAGCCGATAAAGATTCAACATTGTTTGTGCGCGCTGAAAATTTAAAATTCGAATTAATTCGAATTTTGCGTGTAGTGGGTAAAGAAGCCGTGTTTCTTTTTTAAATCGAAGTTCTATTGCCTTGTGAAAAGAGTTTCCAAGTTTTAAGTTTTTATTCAGCCTCAGTGAAACTTTAAAATTATTTTAGAAGTTTTAAGTCTCAAGATTTAAATTATGTGGTGACAGTGTATGATGATAAAGCAACTGAATAAACACAAGGTTCAAGAATATTTGTTGGAGCAAGAAAAACAATCTGAGATCAAACCCAAGTCAAAATACAGTGGGATGGCTAGTACGAGCAAAAATGGACGGTGGCTTCATCAGGTAAAAAACTACCTACTACTAAAATTCTTCCACATCCACACTAGGGAAAATCGCCTGGAGACGCTAGACGCAAAACGCCAGATACGAAAAGAGAAGCCAAAGCCCTCCCTCCTACACGTACCCCTATAACTCTTGCCCTTCGGGGCAACTCTTCTGTCTATGGTATGGTATGGGTATTATAAACGAAGTTCGGTCTAGCGAGCTATATAAGGGGTCATTATAGGTATCGTATCTCTAGGGTCGTCATCGAAATCGATGAGGACGCCTACTACCTACATACAGGTGCCTCAATTTAGACCCTTCGTCTGTTGAAAGACGGCTCCCGTCCCGAGGGCCATCTGTTGAATGACGGGAGCCGTCGCCGGGAAACGGTCGTTTGCCAGTCGGTCATATTTTGTTCCATGTATTTTGTTTCACGCTTTCTATCCTGCTCAAACTTGCACAGAAGATAGCCTACAAAAAAAGGATGGCATTCAACACATGCCTAAACTCTAGGGATTACCATGGACAATTTTCTCGATTTTACAAAAGTCGCGTCTTGTTTCGAATTTTTTGTTTCTATCGCGTCCTCATTTCTTGATGATTGTCGTCTTGAGAGCGTTTTGAAACTAATAAATCTTTCTGTGAATTATGACTGGGAGATTTATGAATAGTTTTGATTGCTTAGATTGTGTATTTGATAAAGATTTTTGACCTAAAAAGTGATTTCAACAAAATATTGTTCGGCATTTTTCGGTGTCATGGCGGCGCCATGCCCATACATTTTCGCTTGTTTCTAATACTAAAAACAGAAATTATAGCAAACTGTTGTGATCTGATAGCTTGTTATGAATTTTGTTATTGTTACCAAGCCATACATGTAACAAATACCATGGATATTTTGCGTAATCTTGAAATAAAAAACCTCGCGTCTGTTGTATGGACGGGAGCCGTCTTTCAACAGACAAGGAATTCTCGTGTACTTTAATTTTGTTTTTAAAAATTCTCGACTACTGCAATTTTTTTATATTAATTTTGTAATTGATTTTGATTTTAATATTTAAGTTCTAATGATTTAAATGCTCAACACTATTGGTCTTATCCTCATTATAATTTCATACTTCTTTTTCCTTGTCTGTTGAAAGACGGCTCCCGTCCGAATTTAGTGGAATTTAGTGCGTGAAATTTTTCCTTTTGGTTGTTGATTTTAGAAATGTTTTACAAAGGAAACATATCTTTTTTTTTATGTTATCGATTAGCAAATATCATCTAATTGTAGAATAATAAGTTGTATTTAAAATAAATGCAACAGAATTTAAACTGTGATACAAACTTTGAGAGTATCTTTTTTGAGCTTATTTTCAAGTGTTTTGTTTGTTGTTCGATTTATTGAACTAAACACTTGAACTAACAGCTGAAACTATGTTTGTGACAAGAATGTGAACCAATCTATTGTTTAAATCAATAACGTAAGCCACTTGACCTGCCGTTTTCTCAGAATCGAATTGTAAACAGACCCTATTTTATGCCCCACGCTCGTACCGCTCGGAATGGCTTCTGTTTTTGTAAGTCTTGGTTTGTGAAAAAATTGTATGGGAAGGTTTGTTCTTTCTATTGATTGTGTTTAAGTATTTATTAATCTAAATAAAATGAGCACTTTTTGTCCGAATAATTGGTTTTTTATTTCATTAGATCGATTTTAGTGCAACAAACTGGAATAAATTCACTTACACTGATTTCAATAATTTTTTATGAATTATCGTAAGGTAATACAGGACTTAATCATTTTTCATGTAGTAGCTTATTTCAACACGATTCCAACGATATAAGGTACTTATGATAGCTCCCTACAAAATTTGTCTTGTATTTTCATTTTTGTCAGACGCGACCAAAAGTCTCACGACTTTTGGTCGTGATGCCAAAAGTCGCCAACAGATAAGCGCCACACAAAAAATTGGCCTCAACGGTTAAAGGGTTAAACTTTGTAAAAGGAACTGGAAAGGAACTACGCAATGATAATACGGCTATATAACTTCCAAATGACATGAGAAAATTAACAATTAATGAATTAAATCGGAAATTATATGTCAAAAAGGCTGTGAACTGTTGAAAACTGTTTTTTTAATATAGATGAATATTTGAAATTTAAATTCACATAAATTATTTTTAGACATGTAGGTACCTAATATTGTTATATCATTCTTTAATAAAGATTTTTTGACGGTTTTATGCATGTTTTCTATAAGTATTTAAATATGTATATTTAAAAATTGTGAGAGCAGATTTAAATGATGGAGTATGTTAATTTTCTACTCTAACCAAAATGTCGAAATTAAACATTTGCACGTATCATTAACGAAATTAAAAGTAAAATATTCGAACACCATTCGAACACCATCATTTTTAACCTTTAGTTAAGCAAATAAATATACATCATTTCATTTCATTATTCTATCAATCCATGCCTACTAATAAATGCGAAAGTAACTGTCTGTTTTTAACCTTTTCATGCCTGAACGGCTGAACGGATTTTAATGAATTTTGCCAAAGAGATAGATTGTATCCCAGGGCAGGGCATAGTCTACTTTTGTACAGCAAAAGCGCGTGCGATGCCACGGGCAGAAGCTAGTGTTCGATCAAATCAAATCAAATCAAAATCAAATCTAATTACCTACGTATGTAATAGTTTACGTACCTTACCTATAGGTTTTATTCAAGGTACCTGAGCGGCACAATAGTGCCCCGCTGGTTGAGATTCAAGAATTGTTGGTTCGATTTCCGCTACAGGACAAAATGAGAAGAACCAATGGTACCGATGGAGGAACCCGGATCTCCTTTTAAAAAGAGCACAATGTTTTGCCCTCGCAAGTCTAGAAAAAAGGTTTTATGCACTCGTTCAAATAACGAGTTGCCAATAGTTCCAATAGGTACTAAAATTAGTCACTAAGAAGTATTTAGCGAGTCGAATGTTGGAAAGATTAGGTTTGTACTACCTATATGGGTATTTATCGCACATTATGCATAGGTGCGTTATCAAACTGACTAACGATAAGGGGTTACGTTCACCTGACTTTTTTGATAGTGCTGCCATACATCCTGCTTCGTTTAGACCTCATTTTAAAAGTAAAATAAAACAAATGACAACGTTTAAAAGTGTTCTCTGCGTTCCAAGTTTAAATCGTTTCGCAATGTGTCTTCGTCAGTGATAAGGAGTAATTATGAGGACAATAGCCTGAAGATTATGCTTACAAACAAGAATCGTCATAACAAATAGTGCAGTGAAATAGGTTACCTACAACAAACTCAGTGAAAAGACGAGATAAGATGTATGCTGAAGAGGCTTATGAGGCGCAACGTAGTGATGGACTTAGGGTAAGATTATTTATATAGATAGATGGTTTATTTGGTTGAGAAATGGACAGAACAAAATACAATCAAACATAGACACTGAAGTAGGTCAGTCAACAGTCTATATTGGTCCACTGCTGGACGCAGGCCTCCCCCTGATAAGCGCTTTATTGGCTTTTATCTCATGGGTAATGCCTGTAATCCCCACGCTGGGCATGCGGGTTGGGGATCGCAGTTCGGTAGTAGAATTGTTCTGCAGGGGGCGCCACGGGCGGGCAGCAGCGCTGCCCGCCCGTGGATATCCCTTAGTCGCCTCTTACGACACCCGCGGGAAGAGTTGGGGTGGTGCAAATTCTAAGCCACCACACCGCTACTGTACATTATTTATTTATTATGTATGTACCCACCAAAGTGTACCCGATATTTCACGGATTGTGGACTAGATGGCGCTGCGTGAATCGCCCGATAAGCTCAGAGAACCGTAAATTAATATGCCTGTCATTTCATATCAGTTTATATCAGCAGCCCCCCCCCTAATATAAGTTTTTTTGTCTTGATAAGAATAGAGAAGATGTTATACATTGTGTAAATTAATATTTTCAAACTTATGCATTCTGAACACATTAATATGAAATAAAAAAAATGCTGCGTATTATGGCGAAAAACGTAATGACGCAGCTTCAGAAAATTTGGAGCAACCGCAGCATATTATCTCGCTCCACCAATTGAATCCCTCATTTGAAATGTGGTGCTGGATGAGGATGCTGACAATGGACAGCTTTCCGGACCAACGTTTCCATCCTGCTGCGACTTGAAGTGAAGACGAGACGTCCTCTATGTGTCTGCTTAAAGTCCTGACCTTCTTTGGTCACATAGCCAGGAAATCCGGTGACAACCATGAACAGTAGTTGATAGTCACTGGGAAGGTTGATGGCAAGCGTTCAATAGGCCGCAGCCCACTAAGATGGACGGACCAGATCCGCACGACCCTGGACACGAATCTTCACAACGCTCTACACGCCGCCAAGATATTTCACGGATTTGGAGTCATTTTTGTAATTCCTCTCTTAAACAAAAATCATTGTGTTTTTTTAGCCTATATACTTAGATATAAATTTTGTCGTCATCATGTTCACTTTTTATTTATGAGTAACACAATTTTTTTTTGAACGAGGGCATAATATTTGTACCCCTGTCAAGATTTTCATATAAAAGATATTAACGCGCAATTTTCATATAAAAGATGTAAAAAGATTTACCTAGATTTTTGCTTTACATAATATATGTAAGTAACAAAGAATTTTGAGTCAAAACTGAATTATAACTTTATTTTATACAGTTTCATCATTCAATACTTGATCCAAATTCCTAAATATTTAAAGCATTTCACAACGGAACTATAACCTAAATTACTCGTGTTGTGATTAATTTTAAAGAGCGAAATCTCAACAGCCTAGCTAAAGTCAAACGTCATCAAATTTCTAGTCCAAATTTCTCTAATGAAGCCTAAAATATTTTCAAAACCAGTTTCTTAAGTAACACTTGCGTGGCCAGTTACGTTTTCGAAGGCCCGAAATATTCCTACGCTCAATGAGATATCCGCTTCGGACGACCTTATGCGTTGCTACTTACGATATTGATCCCCATTAACGTTACGAAATGGTTATGAACGTTGATTGGTATTTCCTGCTAGTCTTTTCTAGGTCTGTGAATAGATATTCCTTTACAATACCTACCGGTAGGTACATATGATGAGATTGGGATATTTTTTAGCCAATTTAGACCTTATGCTTACAGCACTACTGTCGTCACCATGAAGGTGTCGGATATGCTTATTGGTAGGTATTAGTTCACAAAGTTTTTTTCTTAAGGTTGATCGTTTCGTGTTGGCGCGAGATTCAAATTTTTGTGTTTTTTTTGCGTTGTACAAGGAATAAAACTCACGGAAAAGTAGTTTGCCGCACATCGTAAACCATTTTCTACGAACCCATGTTAAAAGCAACTTCGATTCAATTGTATTTTGGGAGCATTTGGGAATATGTTGATTTTTAGCCGTCTCTTATTTTCCCAAATGCTCCTAAAATACCAGTAAATCGAAGTTAGTTTTTTCATAAGTTATTAGAAAATGGGTTACGATTTGCGGCAAATAACTTTTCCGTTAGTTTCATTTCTTATAGACAGGAGAAAAAATAAATATTTCAAAAAATATGAAAACGAAACGATCCACCTTATCTACGTTTAGCTAGTTCATTAATCATTATTTAGATAAATAGATTTAAGGATTAGGACCATACTTTTTCTTATTTTTTTAAATAGTCAATAGACTTTTGTTTAACCTTTTTTTGTACTACTGACAAAACAAATCCGAGAAGATTTGTTAGTCGAAGACATAGGTAGTATTCGCCTTAGTATTTTGTATTTATTTTTTATAACCATTTATGAATGCACAATCTGAAAATACTTTTATATAAATGAACCCGAAAGCAGTCCCGTTGCAAAAACAAAGAAACATTTTTCTAAAAAGTTTCATTACAAAAAAGTAAAGAAAACTCCTCGGAAGAGATTTCCAATAAGTCTTAGTATTACGCAACCCATCGATATCAAAAGTACCTACGTCCTTGTGGGGTTTCCCGAGTTTTCCGCAGATTCCATACAAATGCAGCCAGGCACGGTTCATCAACTTTTGCTGGTTCATTTAGTTTGAGCCTTGCCGAGGATTTTGGGGTATAAGATACACCTAATTGGACGTGTATTGACGTAGCGCTTTCAGTAAATTGGACTAATAGGGTATAAAGAAAGCAGCTGCTGGCCACCCTGAAACGCAATTCGAAGGAAGAATTAGCAGCCTAAAAAAATCAGTTAGTTTTGTGAAAGTTTTATAAACTAAAAAAAAGGTTCTAGCTCTTTCTGCCTCAAATCATCAAAATCGAAAAACATATAACTTACAGTTTTGACAGTGACCTAAAAAAAATTCTGATGGATTGGGGATGGGCAGGATGGCTGCCAAGAGTGAGTATATCACCAGGAGGTAGTTTAGTAGATTAGCTCCCCATTCATTCATCCAAAACTAAAAGGACATCGCAGGGTGTCGTTTACAAAACACTCAGGGTGTCAAATTGCTATTAGGGCATATTGGTGTGGGATGGTGTCGATATCAGTGAAGTTTATTCATGCATTTTGATAGGTTTGCACATGATTGGCTTTGTAACTAGGTTACTAAATTCCTAAGGGCTCAATTCACCAGAAGTTAGGATTATTTTTAGTTACTACTACCTAGGTTTATATAATCAGATCAAAGGTTCCTTAAGGTGCGCAGTTCTCCGCTTAATCTCGAATAAAGAGCTTTGATCTCGGTTTAAAAAGTTGGTATTTACAGGCCTTGCTGTTACGAATTCTCTAACTTACGGTTTTTTAAATAGCTTCCATAGTTTTTGAATAGGTAACCTTCGGAGTTCAGAAGAATTTTGACTCTAACTGGTTTGGCTGCTCAAGTTTTTATCGATTAATTTATATGCGTAGAAATATTAACCAACGTAATACTTTATCTTGTTCGTAGCTGATAAGTATGTGTTATTCGAGGATTAGGTATTTTTGTAAATGAGAAAACGATACTCCATCAAAACTTACAAGCAATAGATAAGTAGGCTTGTTATGACTAATATCATTAGCTCATTAACACTCATAAATATAATTGCGTTTATTGTAAGACGATTAATCAGAGATAATGTCTTAAAATCAAGACGGAAGCGAAAGTTTCCAATGAAATGGGGGGCGGTTTTCATGAAACCTTAATCGAAATAAGTACGACTTAATCCTGGAAGTGGAAGGTAAGCGGAGAGACCTTGTCGAATGTTTATCCAAGATTTGGTCGAGTGGTTAAAGGGCGCAAGGTCGCGGTCCGGTGTTGCGGGCGGGAGCGCGGCGGCGGCAGTCTCGGGCGCGCGCTCGGCGGCAGCATGCGGGACTCGCCGGGGCCGGAGCCCCCCCTGCCGCCGCCCTCGCCGCGGCCGGCGTCGCGCCTCCGCCGCACGCTGCACTCCCTGCGCTCACCGTTCCGCGCCGCCTCGCCCTTCCACCTCGGCTCGCTCGCGCGCTCGCCGTCCGCCGCCTCCTCCGCCTCAGACGGCGATCTCGCGCGCGACGAACGCACGATGCGTAAACGCAACAAGAAAACACGCGATCTGCCCGCGAGCGACGCCTCGCGGAGCACCGACAGCTCGCCCAGCGTCGACAAGAAGAAGGAGGGCTTCATCCGGCGCATGGGGAGCATCGGCAAGAAGCGCGGGGAGGGCTCGTCGTCGACGCCCCCCTCTCAGCACGACACGAAGGAGTCCACGATCGACAGTCCGACGCCTCCCCCGGGCTCACAGGAGTCGGTATCGACCACTCCGGAGACGGCGTCTCCTAAGCCGCCGACTCCCGAGTTGCCAACTCCCGAGCCACCGACTCCTGAGCCGCCGACTCCCGAGCCGTCGGCTTCCAAGCCAGAGAATGCCGAGCCGCCAGCCTCCGAGCCGTCGGCGTCGACGTCGGATCTCCCGAAGCCCGCGCAGAGGTCGGAGCAGATAGTCCCAGAGCCGGTGAGTCCTATCGCAGTGGAGAGGGTGGTCGCCACGCGTCTCTTCTCAAAGTCCGCATGGAAAAAGCACAGCGAGCCCTCGATGGACCGGCCCGTCGAGGACCCGAGCCCGGAGAGCGCTCTGCGACGGCGCATCGCGTTCGTCGCGCAGGCGTCCGCATGCTTGTCGGAAGATCACGAGGACGAGGGGTGGGGGAAGCGGGGCGCGGGGCACGAGGTGGGGTCGCTGGAGGAGGCGGTGGCGCTGGCACGCGTGCGGCTCGCGCCCGCGCAGACCGCTGCGCCACACGAGCGCGGGAACGACACCGAGGAGGAGGGATACGCGGACGCGATGCCCGCCTACGGAGACCTCATCGAGCCGGTCAAGCCCGGGAACGAGCCGGTGAGTGCCGAGGAATGCGCGGCGCGCGCTCGCATGGGCCGCGCGCGCAGCTAGCCTCACTGTACGCGGTCAGTGGCGGAAGGCACTCCGGGCGATGCGCGCGCGCCATGAGCGTGACCTTCGAGGAGACAGGTGACGACAGCTACCTGACGGTGTGCGACTGCTGCGGCTTCAGCGCTGAGACGACCCTGGTGTCCCCTGTACGTTACTTTACTGCATAGTTTTCAGCGGCAACGGCGAGATGCCCTTCGTGAGTACACAGCTTGGTCGTACCGCTCGTCTAGGTATTATTTGTTCGAGTGCACATTTAGTTGTCAAATTTGCACTAAATTATCCAGTAGCATAGTTTCATTACGCTTGAATAGAGAGGCGGGCGCGCGAATGGTATCGGTTTGAACAAACTGGTTATCAATTCACAGGTGAGTAGATGTTATCTTATTTTGAGATGGCTTCTCATTATCATTCACTTTCTATTATATTAATACCGGAACGTTTTGAATCAAAATATATATAAAATATCACATAGGTACCTACTTACATTTAGTTTCATAAGCTTGAAATTTGTAGGTGCTCCTTTTAATTGCCTAATTTATAATGAGTCATTCTAAAGGCATGTGTTTTACGAAAGGATAATAATTGGACAGTGATGTTTTAATTTATGTTTTTGACAGAAATTTTTAAACCTTTTAAGTTAAATTTAACCAACGAAGCTACTAATTGCCTGATTAACTTTTTTTCAAAAAACACACTTTTAATACTTATTGTGTTACGCAATGATGGAAATTAGTCCATAATGCTAACTTGTTGTCCTTGTGTAGTAACCGAAAACGAATTAAAAAACACACATCTTACTTTTCATATAACACGTGAAATACTTATCAAATAATTTTGTTTCTTACTACGTAATTTCTTATTTAGAAAAAGCTTACCTACCCCATTCCAATCTGATAAAATACACACAAAAAGAACTAAAATTCTCATGTTTGGCGTCAAGTTTCTGATATATGCAGGAATGATCTCAAATTAACAGGAAATATAAAGAAAATTATAATATAATTAGTATTTACAATTGAAACAATTGAGCTAACTGCAGACTGTTGCAAACAATCTACAGGTAGCTCAACTGATCCATATCAATACCAGTCGGAAGCGTCCCCAAGACGCTGGCTGCATTGCCCCGCTGTATGGCAATGCTGATGCGCTGTGCCAGATACAATATTTATATACAATACTTTGCCATACAGGAAATATTAATTGCGTGTAAAAGATTTTTAGGTTAAGTATGGGCGGTTTGTCCACAAACAGTTCATATCGCTTTTGGCTGAAGTCTAGTTATATTTAGAGAGACAAACTCAAGGCTTAATACCTACTATGAATGGCAATTTTCAAGGTAATATGCTTAATTTGCAACATGATTGATTAGGTAACACTTTAGAATTATTGACTTCTATCTAATTAATTATTTCTGCGGTGATGCTAATAGTTAAAATTCGTGTTTGAACCGCTGAGAGTAGTGATTTTGACGTTCTTTACATTGCCATGACAGAAGTCATAAGGAAAAGGTTTCGTCATAAGCCATTATGTGTATAGTAGACAGATCTTTTGTTATGAGTAAGTGGGTAGGTACTTAACTACTATAATTTCCACATTAACCTACAGTGTTTAATCCCGGGTATTCCCGTTCCCGAAATTCCCGGGAATCCTCGACATTTTTGGCCGATTTAAGAACCTGGAAATCCAAAATCATTTCCCGGGAAAATTCGGGAATTTCGGGAAAAATATTTTTACTTTCATACCCAACACTACCGAAATAACATTAATTAATATTCCACTTCCTCTTAAAGCATTTCGCATATATCAGGTACTTACCTAGTAATCATTTTGAAAGCCGAAAGTTAAAAAGAAGAAGAAGAAAAAGAAAATTAATTTATTGGCTCACACTAGACTTTAAACAACAAATAATACAAAAACCTTAAATATAAAAATACTTTGTCCACCATGTCACAGATATTATAATACTATACTAGTAACCATGTGAACCAAAAGGTCCTGCCTCAGCTTCATGCTGCTCAACAGAAAGTAGAGCAGCGCTGGTTTTCTGACAGGACCCTAGTAGGCATTAATGACCACCGTTCAGCACTATAGTTTAGAGAATTAAAAAATAAAAACTTCCTGATAGGTACCTCCACGCTGGGTACCCTAGTCCCCGTACGCCGTCCACTGTGCGTGTCTACACGGCTGACAGACATAGTAGGTACACAAAAAAAATACAATTTATGTTAAAAATGACCGAGTAAGTTAGTGACGGTGCGAACATGTTTTTACCGAAGATGTCCAAAAAATTAACAGATCAAGATGAAATTGGGATAGGTAGATGGTAAATTATGAAAATCTGGCGCGATCCCCTTTTGTTTTTCGTATACTGGATGGAGGTTTGGATTTGTGATGCCGCGCCGCCGCCGCCGCGCCGTTTAGCGTGGATGTATGAAAAAACAAAAAGAAATCGGGCCAGCTTTAAAAGATGTATCTAAGTAAAATTTTATAAACGACATAAATGCTATCTGGCTATGCATAAGGCTACCTACTTTTATCCGGGAATAGCCAGTGCCAAGCCGCGGGCCGAAGTCAGAATTAAAAAACTTAGCAGTTGATTTGAATTTACATTCGAAATTTGATAGTTCCTTGTTCCTTCCTACCAGAAACAGTGTTGGAATCTATCGATACTATTCGATATCGATAGTGTATTGTATTGTCGGAGGTTACCGCTGATGCGTGGATGTAACGCGATATTCAGGTTAGACTTACCCGACTTACCGCAGGGCCGCGGTTCCAACGGTTGTGCAATGTTCATTATAATACCGTTCACTATGATTGTGGTCTTGAAAGTCGCGACGTTGTTCTGAGTGAACATGGCTGCTTTCAGTAATTTTATCCTTATTTGGTCTACTCTGGTTTCCATAGGAAAGTTTTCCGTCTTTTACGTCGTTGCTAAAAACAGTTTTTCTGTAATGGCCAAGAGAACAATTTGGTACCCATAAACTGTATAAAAATCGTCAATAGATTGAGGAGACACAAAAAATACGGATCGGTTTATTTTTCAATTGTCTTAAATTAAATCTTCTAGGATCTAGAAAAACAAATCGAGAAGTAATTTATGAAAGAACCAACATTTATTAAATAATTGAAAACATAAAACCGAATTAATTTCCGGCAAAACTGATATAGTAAAGACGTTTCCAAGCTTAATGTTATCAAATTTAATTGATAGAGAAATACTTCTACTAAGCTCGTGAATTATTTCTTTGGGTGTTAACATTTTATCAATGAAAGGTCATAATGTCATGAGAAAATCTGGCCGATAACTAAGTAAATTTTACCTACAGAATCTACAGATAATTCCAGAACTATAAATAGGTAACTATCAGTAAGTTAAGTGGGTAGGACAATATTGGATCACTAGTTACCGGCCAAGTAAATGATAAATAGCTGGTACCTTGGTACCTTCTTATCGTGCCCGATAAGGGAGTAACTCAAAACACTTCATTACTTGACGGGCGCCGGTCGTGTACACAGTCTATCGATATTTGCAGTTCAAAATTTTCCCTTCACTTTCATTTCAATTTGAAAATCGAAGAGTTGTCTTTTCTTGTTTTTAATACTTGAGTTTTTAAAGTTTATTATTGTGTATATTGAGAAGTTGAATAGAAAAACTTGTGCTACTTTTGCAAAGTTTCGTTTCGATTGTTTTTGTGTTATTAGGATGGCACCCAATACAAAAAAGAAAACCAGTGTAAGTTTAATTTTTATTTCAATTTTATGGTGAACAGTGAGAACTTGCTTCTACCCACGGCTTCGCACGCGTTTTTACGGAATGAATAGTAGCTTATATGTAAAAAGGTCTCAGTAGTCCGGTTGATTAATTCAACCGGACTACTGATACATCGAGCGACTCAGTAGTCCGGTTGAGTTAATTTTAACCGGACTACTGAGACTACACCGTATGTTTTATTCCAGGACTCGTTCCATACAGTAGTTTTGACGTTGTTTTCGCCAAACATCCTCAATGGCACAAACTTTCGTCTTCCTAATATTAGTACCTACTTTGTAGGATAGATTATTTTACTAATAATCAAATTCTAAAATTAAGGACCTATTTAATAAAGTAAAATTTTAAAGTTTTGTTTTTACATTTCTTTTTATTAAGCTGACATTCAGATCAACATAATTTCAATATTCCTATTTTTATTATTGAATATTATGAATGCCTACGACAGAAATTCTAAAGAGAAAATTAAAGTTTTCATTTTATTGCATTGGTGATGTATTCTATTCTTCTATTGTCGGACTGCCGCCGTCCCATCGGATTATGAGAGTGAGGGAATAGAGAGTGTACCTGTGTTTGCGCATACACTTGTGCACTATAATATGTCCTGCGCATCTGGCTAGTCTCCGATAAGATTGGCCGCCGTGGTCGAAATTCGGCTATGGACATGCATGCTCTTCTTATGTTTTTATAATTTTTTTGAGATGTTGGCATAGGTAGTGTGTAGGTACTTGGATAAAGTGTTTGTGTAATTTTTAGTAATTGGAAATCATTAAAGTAGATACCTACTTTAATAAGCTAATGCCTTCATTAAACCCATAACATAACTATGTACCTAGTAGGTACCTAACCTTAGCACCCATTTTACTTAGCTAATGCGATGACTAAGGTTGTTTTTTTTTCTGTTTTTATTCAAATGTTTTGTTTTAGCATTGCGTTTGATTCGCTAAACAGTTTTTTGTCACGTAATTTGATATTTCAACTGGAATAATTTGTATAAAAATCTAAAGTACCTACCTTTAGGTATCGAAATGCATTTTGGTCCTTAATATTGACCTGCATACAATTGATTTTAAATCTTGTGTGTAAAGAAACATTCGATTTAAAACTACTCTTTGGTCGATAATGCAATGTCATTGATGATAATGGCGAAGATCTAATAATTTCTAAAATATTTCATAATTGTCTATTCATTTAGTTTTTTTAGTTGTTTTTTTTTATATCACCGCTTAGTGGTGAGTGCACTAAGTTTGCACTATGATTTGATGAAACACTTGTACACTTTTGAAAACAATGAATATTTAATTTAAAGCTATGTAAAATATTTTAAAATAGATCACTTCAATCGAATAAATATCTGCATGCCAACCTACTTACCACAGCTTCATAAGTTGGTTGTATGGTACATATCTTTGGTTCAATTAATTTTAAGATAAGTTAATTTTTGCGACGCAACATGGTAAGAAATTGTAAGAAGCAACGAAATCTTGTGAAGTGTTTTAGGATAATAGGTACCTTTCAAATTTTATTTTATTCTATTCATTTTTTTAGAAACAAATTAGAAATACTAGGTACAATTGAAACAATTGAGCTAACTGAACTGACTGTTACAAACAATCCACAGCTCAACTAATCCATATCAAAACCAGTCGGAAGCGTCTTCAAGGCTTTATTTTCTGTTTCAATAACATCTTACCACACTGATGTCACCTTGATCATCTTCCCTAGTTAGTAATTAACCAAATAAACAAAATGTAGCTGAATAACATCGATCTAAGTAAAAAGGGGCGATGAGGTACCTACTTGAGCTTCTCGAAAGTGGAAGGCTCAAATTAGGTGTAATTTGGTCCACCCACCTCAGTCGTAGTCGGCGGTGGCGTTCGTTTTACGCGTGCTTGCTACGACGTATTTTAGTACAATTGAACAGCAATACCCTAGTGTTTGTTTATTATAATGCACAAGATTGGAAATGTAACTGTGAGCGAGTATTTGCGTGTAGTTGCAATTGTAACACGGCCTGTGTTACAATTACAACGCAAACACTCGCTGGTCGCAGTTGTTGAGTAAGCGCTGGGAGAACGTACCGTATCTACAGATTAACTTCGATAGATTTTGCTTAGATCTATGGTACATATACATAAGTACCTACCTAAATATACTGTTTCTACCTACACAAAAGAATAATAGCCGGATCTGTCTTCTTCTATTAGCTGTGGACCCAAGCTAATTGATGCTAATTATCGATATGAATTTGCATCGAGGATGTGGATCATTGCAATTGATAGATCACATAACAGCAAGAAGTATCTATACTACGGGTTTTTAGCGTTTTAGTTGAAATTGGGATTTATTTATATAATAATAATAATAATAAAGCCTTTTTATTTCCTTAATAAAATAAAATTTTACAATATTTAATTATGCAGTATAACACTTGATTTAAACAAAATAGAAATTGATTAGAATTAAATTTAAAATTAATACTAAAATGGTATTATTAAGGACCTCTCATCGAGTGAAGGCCTCCTCCATTTTACTCCATGCCTTTCTGTCTTGAGCTTTGATTAGCCAGTCTATACCAGCTGATTTGTCTATTTCGTCTATCCACCTCTCTTTTGGTCTGCCTCTGGTTCTTTTGTTTTGTGGTCCTGTCCATGTTGTGATTTTTTTGATCCATTTGTTATTTATATATTTTGTTTTATTTGGGAAATAAACAGAAATAAATATTATACTTTAAAGTCAAGATAAATACCTTTAAAATACTAACAATAAGGTGTTTAGATCGCGTAAGTAAAAAAAATTAAGTTATTCAAGTTTATCAGGACAATATTATTTCATCGACATAAATTCTTGGTGTAAATTAACGCAAAAAATACCGTTACTCAGCTAAAATAAAATAGCGCATCATCTTAAAACATTTAAAACTATCTAACGAACGGATCTCCCTCCCAACTCTTCCACATGTGGACAAAAACATTGAAGTGAAGAGAAAATCAATAACACCTTCTTTCTTATTAGATAATAATTTACAGTGTAAAATCTGACTTGTCTAAGTGTTTATTTTGTAAGCCTAAAGAAATAAAGTTTTTAAAATCTGAAATCTATCTCTAAAACAGCTCCATCTCTTTCCAGTCCCAAGGTTCATCCGAGCGCAGGGAGCACCTATACAAGATCCTCGTGATCGGCGAGCTGGGAACCGGGAAGACCTCCATCATCAAGCGCTATGTTCACCAGTTCTTCAGCCAACACTACCGGGCTACGATAGGCGTGGACTTCGCGCTGAAAGTGCTCAACTGGGATGCGAATACCATCATTCGTTTGCAGCTATGGGACATTGCTGGTGAGTTTTTATATGCCATCATCATAATTTATTTATTTTTCTAGTATTTCTTAAAGGACTCCCTACGAACGGACCACAATAATAGATTATGCACCGAGGGCTCGAAGCGTGTCTTACGTCACGGGCGTCATTGAATCCCTAGCAAAGCGAGGGAGTTATTAAAATCCTGAGTTCATGAGGGATTTGATCTCGCCCAAGACGAAGACAGCCTTGTGCAAGAGGAAAATCATACCTTCTACGAGTAACACCCTGTGTTTCCGGTCAATCAGTTTAGTTGTGTGTTTCGCGGCCTTAGTTATTTATTGAATTTTGCGTTAAAAAAAATTGCGGGCCTTGTTTTTTGTTCGTGTAAAGATGTTCCTGCCTACTGCTGCACTGACCACAGAGAATATATTATTAACATGTAATATAATTATACCAGAGAGAACAACACACCGCTACTGAACTTTTTATTGCGGTTCACATTAAAATCATTTTGACTTGCCTATGAAATCAAGTCATGTCATAGCGTTATGTCCTAAATTTTCTAAATTTACTAAAACTCGGAAGATTTAATTTGCTTTCCTTCAATTATTTACGCGTTGTTATATTTCTTAGTTTCTCGGATCTATGTTAAGAGTGTGAGAATCCTTGATCAGTTGAAGTGAAGGCAAATCAACAAAATGCCTGGACTGATGTCAGATGCAGACGATGCCTTCGGCAAAATATTTCTTATGATTATTGTGTTGTTTACACTGATGTTCATGTTATTGCCTATGATGGTACCCCACTAGAAAGGTTTGTTTGTTTATTTGTTGCACAATTCAGACAATTATCATTCTCTTGTTCTTTCCCCATTCAGGTGGGGTCGGCACAACGGGTTTTCTTCTTCCATTCGCTCAATTGTCATCTGTCCATACAGTCCATACAGTCCATCCATCTTTTCTTAGGCTTATATCTACTCTAATAAATAAATAATGCTGGACAATTCACACAGCATTATCTAGCCCCAAGCTAAGCAGAGCTTGTGTTATGGATACTAGATAACTGATATACATAATATACACTACATAGATATAGAAACATCCAGAACGCCCTGGACAAATATCTGCAGATCGTACAAACATTTGTCCAGAGGCGGGAATCGAACCCGCTACCTCCTGCGTCGCAGGCAGACTTTCGCTCGCTGCGCCACAGAGGTCGTCAAACTCTACAATTCAAACAATATACAAGAAACAATCAATGAAATACAGTTACAACAAAAATGGCCAACACTCAGCGTGTGCCACGGCAGGATAATCCTGCCGTGGCGTTGGTCTTCCGTGCAAGCCAGAATGAAGCGCGACAAACCACATTACACAAAAATCAGAAAATAATAATAATAATCAACCTACTTAAGGTTTTAACAAAAAAGTTTAAGACATTAAGGGTCCGGCGACGGATGAATTTCCCATACAAACGTAATACCAAAATGATTTGTAATTTGAGCATATTTTCACCATGGTTTGCTATTATTTGTATTAAAATAGTATTTATCTAGGTTCCTGACACATTTTTTTTTCAAAATACCTTTTTGAAATGAAATTAAACCGAATCGCAATTTTACATTAAAGAATGAATGTATTCTTAGTTTTTGTGTAGATAAGTATTTTGAAAAAAGCTTGTGGCAGGAACCTAAATAAATACTATTCTAATACAAATAATAGCAAACCATGGTGAAAATATTCTCAAATTACAAATCATTTTGGTATTACGTTTGTATAGGAAATTCATCCGTCGCCGGACCCTTAAATCTTACGAGAATATGACTCACTTTTAGAATTTTAGGTTTTTGGGGTTCGTTTATTTCGTAATAAAATATAGTTACATTTGAATTTAATTCAATAACTTAAGTCCCTAGCTTCTCTGTTATTTCAGCCCTTTCAATATATTTTCTAGAGCCTTTTCATATTTGTTCCGGGTCTTCTGGGTGTTTACTATTTGTAACCAAAAAATATTTATCTATGCCCCTCCCCTCCCTCCAAAGCGGGAGAACACCTTTTCATTGAAGTCGACCTTTCGCATGCCAAGGTACTACTTGGAGTGTTCTACTGTCCTTCTTCAAAAATTAATTATTTCCTTTCTTTTGAAACTCTTCTTGAAAATCTGGTCCCATCTTATGATCATTTTATAATTATGGGCGACTTCAATACTTGCTTACTCAAAAAAGACACTCGGTCCACTTCTCTTGAAACACTTGTTAGGGGGTGCAACATGTCTATTCTTCCTCTAAACGCTACCCATTTCTTCCCTAATTCAGCTCCTTCTCTTTTAGATCTCATCATAGTTTCATCTCCTTTTCACGTTGCCAAACATGGTCAATGTGAAGCAGGAGCTTTCTCCTACCATGACATGTTATACTTGTCCTACAAAATTCGTCCCCCTAGGCCCAAACCCCAGATAATTCTGCAGAGAAATTTTAGCGGCATTAATATGGAGGAATTAAGACGTGATGCGGAGGATCTTGACTGGTCTGAGCTCTTTGATGTTCCAGACGTTGATAGCAAAGTAGAGGTATTTAATAGTATCATTACCAACCTATACGACAAGCATGCCCCGCTCAGAGAGATTAAACTGAAGCACCTTCCTGCACCTTGGATTACTCCTGAGTTAAAGTCACTTATGCATTGGAAATGTGTAGCCAAAGCTAAATTAAAGCGTAAACCTACCGAATTAAACAAACAGAGGTACATAAATCGACGGAATCACTGCAATAGAGCGTGTCGTGACGCGCAACGCCGCTACATCCATACTTCAGTAGAGAACTCTGACCCTGCTAAGGTTTGGAAGTTCCTACAGTCATTGGGAATCGGAAAATCTAAAGAACGTACCAAAATTCCTGCACAATTTGATCTAAATTCTCTAAATAAACATTTCACTTCCATTTCCGATCTCGATATGCAGTTGAAATCGAAAACTTTGTCTTATCTTTCTTCTACGCCGATTCCTGACTACTCACCTCTTCATTTTAGCCAGCTCACTATCTGTGACGTAAAGAGAGCCGTAACATCTATATCCTCTAAGGCTATTGGTGATGATCGCATTAGCCGGAATATGATAATCCCCATCCTTGTCCAAATAGCTCCTATAATCCAACACATACTAAACTACTCTCTGTCAACTGGCTTATTTCCATCTGCCTGGAAGGTTGCCCAGGTTACCCCGCTCCCAAAAAAATCGAAGCCTGCTGCTTTCTCTGATTTCCGTCCTATATCCATTCTTCCTTTCCTGTCCAAAGTTCTTGAACGCCTTGTTCATCAACAACTTAGCACCTTTCTCTCCATAAATAATCTCCTCAATCCCTTCCAATCCGGGTTTCGACCAGGCCACAGTACAGTGTCTGCGTTAGTTAAAATAACTGACGACATACGCTCTGGCATGGAAGACGGAAAAGTAACTGTCCTATGTTTGCTAGATTTTAGCAACGCTTTTAATAACGTAGATTTTGATATTCTACTTGGAATATTACGCTCTCTAAACGTATCTCCAGCAGTGGCTGACTGGTTTCGCAGTTATTTGCATGGACGTCAGCAACGTATATGCATTGATGATGTGTGCTCATCTTGGTGCGATATTTCTGCAGGCGTGCCTCAAGGCGGCGTTCTTTCACCTCTCCTTTTCGCTATTTTCATAAACTCTATATCTCATAAAATAACTTCATCGTACCACCTCTATGCAGATGATCTCCAAATTTACACGCAAGCCTCGGTAGACCAACTATCGTATGCTATCTCCGCAATAAATGAAGACCTGGACCGTATCCTTGACTGGAGCAAAAGCTTTGGTCTCAAAGTCAATCCTGCAAAAACGCAGGTTATCACAGTAGGAAGCTCGCGGATGATATCTCGGGTAACCTGGAGTAGTCTTCCACCTGTGGTCTTTGATGGGACTCCTGTGGGGCAAAGTGAAACGGTGAAAAATTTAGGTGTCCTCATTGACAGGAATCTGTCGTGGGGACCTCAGCTCTCTGAAGTCAGCCGTAGAATGTTTGCTTCAGCTGGTTCCCTTCGAAGACTACGGAACTTTTTACCTATCGCCACTAAAATTTCTCTTGCACAATCTCTTCTCCTTCCAGTTCTTGATTATGCTGATTCTTCCTTTCTTGATATAACTGAGCAACAACTTGACAAACTTGAGCGCCTGCAGAATGTCGGGATAAGGTTTATATTTGGCTTGCGCAAGTATGACCACGTCTCGGAATTTCGCAGGAAGCTCAAGTGGTTACCTATACGGCTTCGCCGTAATAGTCACATCCTTTCTCTTCTCTATAATATATTATTTCTCGCTTCTGCACCCCCTTATCTCAAGGAACGTTTCACTTTTCTTCATCATTCTCACGCTCTTTCTCTGCGCTCTTCTGAAACTCTTATGCTTCAAGTCCCTATCCACTCTACTTCTTTCTACGACAACTCATTTACTGCCCGTGCTGTACAGCTTTGGAACACACTACCAGTCTCAGTAAGGCGTGCAAAGTCACTACCAATATTCAAGAGTATGGTAAAAGAATACTATTTGTCCTGCTGTCACTGACCTCACCCTTTATAAATATATATATTTATGTTTATATTTATATATGTATATATATGTAGGTATATATTATAATAAGGTATATTTATAATTTAGTCGATATTCTTTTCTTTTTGTTGTAAAATTTGTATTATGTAATAATGCACACAGATCCCCACTTTTAATCCAACAATCCTATCCATCCACGGTTGTCTGGTAGAGATCGCTCTTGAGCGATAAGACCGCCAATTGTCACATATTCTGTAAATGTTGTTATTGTTTGTGAATTATCTTGTTATGTGTGCAATAAAGAATTTTCTATCTATCTATCTATCCCCGTGTTCGTGCCCTGGCTCGGTAAAATGTTACACCAAAACGCTTGTTGGTTTTATCGAGTGTCATGTTCCAAGTGTGGTTCGAGTAAATTTAAAAACAGCGAATGCTTGATGTTCTGTTACAAGTAAATGCTCTAGTTACAAGTAAATACCTACTCATCTTAAAGTTATTATGCGGCTAGATGATGCTGTGTGAATTGTACAGTATTATTTATTACTTATTCACAAAGAATGTTACAATGTAATAATGTAATAGAAATAAATTAGAACTATTATTTACAATTGAAAAAATTGAGCTAACTGCAGACTGTTGCAAACAATCTACAGGTAGCTCAACTGATCCATATCAATACCAGTCGGAAGCGTCCCCAAGACGCTGGCTGCATTGCCCCGCTGTATGGCAATGCTAATGCGCTGCGCCAGATACTCACCAGCTCTTGGGTCACGCGTCGCTTCCACCAGACGCTCAGATAATATTTTAAAAACCAGAAGAGCCTCGGTACCCCACGGACCTAGGGTCTCTACTCCAAGGGGAGCAAATGTCGAGACCTGCATATTTGCGCCTCTTGAGATCTTCGGCCAAATCTGCCGCCGCACCCGCCCTAACGGATGTCCTCGGAAGATGGGAAGGCGCAAGTGTGTCTGTCGACGCATGTAGCGTCCCACACAAAATTATTATTTATAAGTTAATACGACAATGATAAAAAGCTAATTCTTTTACAGGCCAAGAGCGTTTCGGCAATATGACCCGAGTGTACTATAAGGAGGCGGTAGGCGCCTTCATAGTCTTCGATGTATCACGTCTCGCCACATTCGACGCGGTGGTGAAATGGAAGACCGATCTGGACAACAAGGTTCAGTTACCGGACGGGTCCGCGATACCGTGCATACTGCTTGCCAATAAGGTAAGAGGTTTTGCATACTGGTTGCCATAAAAGTATGGACTCTTGCTTACTGCTTGTCAAAAAGGTGAGGTCTTTTGTATACTCTTAGCCAAAAAGGTAAAGATACATCATTTATAGTCTTCGATGTATCTCGTCTTGCCACATTTGACGCGGTGGTGAAATGGAAGACGGATTTGGACAAGGTTAAGTTACCGGACGGGTCCGCAATACCGTGCATACTGCTTGCCAATAAGGTAAAATGTCTTGCATACTGCATGCTAATAAGGTAAGATGTCTTGCATACTGCTTGCCAAAATGGTAAGATCTCTTGACACTGTTTGACACAAAGGTAAGACATCTTGCATAAGCGTTTTCATAGTCTTCGATGTATCTCGTCTCACCACATTCGACGTGGTGAAGAAATTGAACTTGTACCTACAATTGAAACAATAGACCTAACTGCAAACTGTTGCAAACAATCTACACGTAGCTCAACTGATCCATATCATAAAAAAAAATTCTAACTGTGGGAATCGAACTAGCGGCGGACCAACGCCATTGCTCCATTGACTGAGGTCAAAAACATTACTTTCTCTTTGTAACTTTGTGACTCTTAATAACATAGAAATGCTTTGACGACCTCAGCGGCGCAGCGGGCGTAGATCCGCCTGCGACGCAGGAGGTTGCGGGTTCGATTCCCGCCTCGGGACAAATGTTTGTACGATCTGCAGATATTTGTTCAGCGTGTTCTGTATGTTTTCTATGTATAACAAAAAAATATCTATGTATGTATTGTATTAAGTATATCAGTTATCTAGTACCCATAACTCAAGCTCTGCTTGGTGCTAGATAATGCTGTGTGAATTGTCCAGCATTATTTATTTATTTATTTGTACCCACAGTGTGACCAGCAGAAGGAAGGGATAGTGAACTCTCCAGCCAAAATGGACGAATACTGCCGAGAGAAGGGATTCGCTGGGTGGTTTGAAACGTCGGCCAAAGAAAACATCAACATCGAAGAGGCGGCGAGGTCCTTAGTAAATAAGGTAATAAAAAATAAAAAAATTAACCTTTATTTCCTACTTCTTAAGTAACTACTTATATAACCATCTATTTACAAACTTTGCTAAAGCTAGTAGTCGCCATTTTTAGCGTAAGTAAGCAATAAAAGGTTAATAAAAAAAACTAGTTTTCAAAATTGAAACAGTGGTGTCAATTCAGATGTCGCCTAAACTAAAATAAACTAATTTGACAGCACTAAAATGATAATCTCAACCTCAACAGTCTTGGTCCACGGCTGGACGCAGACCTCCTACTGATATTGCCCTACCCTATTGGCTTTTATCGCATGGGGGGTAGAACCCATAATACCCACGCTGGGCATGCGTGTTGGGGATCGCATTTTGGTGGTAGAATTATTCTGCAGGGGGCGCTGCTGCCCGACTCCAGTGGGTATCCCTTAGTCTCCTCTTACGGCACCCGCGGGAAGAGTTGAGGTGGTGCAAATTCTAAGCCGGCACCACACAGCTGAAAATTATATAATAATATAACGATCGAAATAAAAAGGATGGCATAATTTTAAGTGTCGGATTAGTTTTTTAAGTTTTGGCGACATCTGAATCGATACCAGTTGAGCTAACTGCACAAGTAGATCAACTGATCCATATCAATACCAACCGGAAGCCTCCCTAAGACGCTAATTAACACCTACACGGCTATTCAAACTCTCCGCTACCGAGTCATCGACATGGAATCTGACGCAGATTCTCGCGGAATTCAAATATTTTAGCGAATTTTAATAGTTTCTGCGTTCTGCAAGGAAATAAAATACTAGAAAAGTAGTTTTCCATAAATAATGAAACATTTTCTTTGAACCCATGTTTTAACAAATTTCGATTTAGTGGTACTTTTGTCACTTTTTTAAGCAATTAATAATATAAGAGCTTTATTTATAAAAAGCAACATATTACCAAAGCTTAATCATCAATTCATCACACTAATATTATAAATGCGAAAGTTTGGATAGATGTTTGTTACCTCTTCACGTTAAAACTACTGAACGGATCAGGCTGAAATTTTGCATACAAGTAATTCTAATCCTGGAATAAAATATAGGCTACTTTTTAACCAATAAATTTATCATACTTTATTGTAGCATGTTCGTAGAAAATGGTCTACGATTTGTGGAAAACTACGTTTCTGGTAGTAGGTATAGTTCTTAGCAGAACGCAGAATAAATTAATTGAAATCTGCGCGAATATGTCAGATTCCGTGTCAATGACTCGGTAGCGGAGAGTCTGAATAGCTCTGCTGGAATCTTGATGAACGTGTTCTTGATGATGAGCTGCGTGGACCTGCAGTTCACGCAGTGTCAGTTGAATCAGGGTTTAAGAATATTTTATTAGATTATTTCTCACTAAGAATAAATTCACTGACATGAGAAAACACATTTTGTTTTGCAATGTAGGGCTAACTCATACTAAAACTAACTTGAAAAAAATTAAAATGCCAATTTTTTTACAAAAATAGTGGGTAGTCAAAAATAAGAATATTCCGATAAGGAATGTATGAGAATGAGGATGACAACATGCCGTAAGTGAATAACCCTGTTGAACCAAGTAATATAAAAAATATTGTTCTAAGATCATAGAAACGTTTTTACTTCTCCATCTTTATTAACCCCCGACGCAAAAAGAGAGAGGTGTTATAAATTTAACGCGTCTGTCTGTGTATCTGTCTGTGGTATCGTAGCTCCCAAACGGATGAAACGATTTTCGTTTAGTTTTTTTGTGTCATTGATAATTTTATCCCGAGTGTTCTTAGCCATGTTTCGTGAAAATATGTCGAGGGGGTTTTTTAAATTTTTAATTGTGATCTAACCTTAAAAGTTTTTATAAATAAATATTCTTATTCTTAACTTTGTAAGGTAAAGCTATTGTCAAAGATTAGGCCTGACCTTTTAAATATAATTCACAATTTATTTCAAACAAATTGATAATTTTATAATGAAAATAAATTACGAAATTTTTTTTTTCCTGCGTCCTTAAGCCGATAATTTAATCAGAATTAATGAACAGAATGATGGGGAATCATCTAATCTGTAGGGTTAGATGATTGTCAAAGATTATTATCAAAGGTTATTATCAAAGATTAAGCCTGACCTTTCAAATGAAATTTCAAACAAATTGGTTAAATTAAAATAAATTAGCATCAATTTTTTTTGCCACATCCTTAGGCCGATAAATTAAACAGAATTAATGAATGAATTTAAGTTATTTATTCAGAAGGTCAAAATAAATAGTTTGGTCAGTAGTCATCACGGAACTAAACCCAAAATGCATAAATAAGTTACAAGCTAACCAATTCCTAAAAAACCCGTTCTGTCCGACGAACTATGTATCTCTAATCTAAGGCTGTACCCACACGCATCGTAGTTTAACCTTTTTCGTTGTTTGTGCCTTTCTGTTTTGTTAAGAAATCTAATTCTAACAAAATTCCGAGAATATTAGCAGATATAGAATGTTCAAAGCACTGCTACGCCGTAGCAATCTGCTACAAAGTGCTACGAGTGAAAAAAGTAGCTTTTACTTGCTTTTATATAATTCATGTGTCAAACAGCTTGAATGCTAAGGTTTTTTATTATTATAGAGCGCAAGGCCTCACTCTCGGGGTAATTGTTTGATTTCTTAGCTTGAATGCTTTTTCTGTGTCCTTGTATCGAAGTCAATAATCTATAATTTGTGGGAACAACCTAGATACCTAATATTATTTAAATGTTATGAAATATTTGCTACTCATATATGCATGAGAATACCTAAAATATTCAATCGTACAAAATATGAATTCAATATTTCAAATTCGAGGTTGATAATTTTTGTTCATTCATATTACCATACTAATGTTATAAATCTGAAAGTAACTCTGCCTGTCTGTTTATCTGTCGACTGAACGGATTTTATTATACGAACCGGGACACCGTCTACCTCCCTGCCAAATTTCTTTATAATCCGTTCTGCCGCCGTTTAGGCGTGAAAGTGTTACCTGTCTGTAATCCGGACAGAATTTCTTTCAAATTTATAGTTTAATTATGGATAATAGATGCAATAAACGTAGAAGAGACGGTAACTACATTTACATTTCGGTACCTACATTGATATTGAAACAAAATGTATAGACTAGTATTGTGTATTATTTTCAAGATGCTCTCCCATGCGTGTGAGCAAGGCCTTAGAGACATTAGATTCAATTTATGGTGACCCCCATAGAGGAAGGGACCTTGTGGAAAATTCCGACAACTTACATAGGTAGTGGGAGTTTAACTAATACTATATTTGGAAACAAAGGGTTATAAAACTGTTAAGACATTTTTATTTATCTGTGAAAGATGTAGGGGAATTGGATTGTTTTGAGGCATTACGCATTCACTTTTGGGTATAATAGATTCACATATTTTCTATGCAAGACTAAGCAAAACTTAAAACAATTTTTTTCCTGAATGCATGAATTCAATAGAAAAAATATTTGAAGTAACATATTATGTCTGAATAATTTCGTTTTAAATTTGATTTGTCTATGAGCTTATTTTGTAAGCTTAAAGAAGTATAAGTTAATGATATAGATTTTTTAAACTTTTGTGATGAATCCCAAAAGTTAAGACATTACTTCAAATATTTAGTAAAAACTATTCTTCTGTCGTTACATCTGTTTTATGCACAGAAACATTGTTCTCACGAAAAAATGGTTCTAAACCGCTGGTCTTATATTATGTATTTGCCTGCAAGGCATCATTATGACCCTCTACTTTTTGATTTGACCGTTTGTTACCTCTTCACACCATATCGACTGAACCGATCGTTCGAAATTTGCATAGATTTAGTTCTTAGCCTGGAATAAAACAATGGCTCCTTTTTATCCATAAAACAGTTCCCATGAGAAAAACCTTTAAACGTTTTTTATAGAAGCTAGTATAACATTATAAAATTCTTGTTTACTTCCTCAGATCCTTCTAAACGACAAACTACTCCAGAGCAGCGACAAAGATGGCGAAAGGTTCGCTCTCGAGCACAAGATAGCCAATGGCGAGAACAGCGGGGATTCCAGCAAAAACTGCAATTGCTGACCAATCACAGCGCTCCATTCCCACAACGGACCAATCATAGCCCTTAAAAACCGCCAAAATTTTAATCAACTGGCGAACTTTTGTTATACATTGCTGGTTTAGTACAAAGAAGTTTGTATATGATTATTTTGAGCTAGCAATGAATGTTACTTTGAATTCACACTGAATTCAATCTTTACACGATTCGTAGGTAAATATTACTACCTAATTTAAAACTAATAATAAATCTCGAACAATATTTATCCTAGATTATTCAACACTGTATAATTAACGAACAAAGTGCCTATATTTTGATCGAATTTATACTACAAATAAGTTTCTAACAGCCGTATTAAAAAAAGCACTTCTTTCAGCTTTTGTTACTTTATGACATGCTCAAGCGCATAGCAATATGCACACTCTTGGCAGATGAAAATATAACAATTCAAAGATTTTTTTTTAATAAGTCACATAGATAAAGATTGGGATTGAAAACGAACGCCTTTCTCAGTCTATACCGCTTAAATCAAATTTGATGAAATAATATCTAAGCGGGACAGAATAAGAGAATAATAAGAGAACAAGAGAGGCTGTAATTCTCAATCTTAATTTTATGTACACGACTTATACAGGGTTATTGGTAAATTACTGACACTGCGTGTATTGCTGATTCTGCCCATCATCACGAACATGTTTCTGAGGACGCCAGGTCTTAATTTTCAAATTTGGTATTGGTAGTAGGTACCTATCGTAGATATCTATTAAAAAATCGTATCTTGGAGAGGCTTTATTTTCAACTAAACTTAATTATTTTTAATATTTAATAATTCTTTTTTAAAAACAAGCGTTTAATGCATTGTCATTCAAACTAAACGTGAGTACAAAATTTCAGCTCAATCGGTTGAAGAATCAAACTCCAAACTTGAGTTGCAAGATTTCGCCCGTACAAATATAGTTACATACATTGCATGGTAATTAGCAGCCCTGAATTAAGAGTGGGTGTTGGAGTGGGAGATCGGTCTGTCGGAGAAACGTGTTTTGTAATTTTGTATCAAAGGTGATTTACGAATTTTTTTAAGGATTAAGACCTGGCGTCTTCACGTACCTACGTGTTCGTGATGATGGGCAGAACCAGCAGTTGACGCAGTGTCAGTGAATTACCAATAACCCTGTATAAATAATTGTGTTGGCATGTAATTCAGGTGTGATTTATAAATACGGCTGTAGTAATTTTAATCTTACATCGAGTCGTTCAGTGCCATGTCTGGTGAAGTCATATGATTTATGTACATTAAATAGTGTATGATTTACATATAAATAATTATTATTGTAATAAGTAATATCTACTTATTGTACGAGTGTTTGATGTGTTAATGTTAAAATAAATATTTAGTGACATTGTTATTGTTTCATTGTGTAAATTAGTTTAATAATTTTCTTAGGAAATGTATGACGCATAATTGACACATTTTCATTGTCTCACTTAGTATACCTATGGTGCGGTCGCTTTTACAAGAATCGACATTACGGGAATGGACGAAGGGGGAATCGATGTGCGAGGTCACTTAGTTTTGCTTGCGTATGTGGGAAATTATTATTTTAATAAAAGCCATACCTAACATAAATAACGAAACTTGTAGTACTCATAGAGTTAAATTCTCACATATTTCCACCCATAAGCATATTTACTATCGAGGTTCTGTAGAGCCCAGTCCTAAGTACCTAAGTAAAAAATCTTATATAATTTACGAGAGTTAAATCTGCTATACATACACCCACAAAACATACCTTATACAAAAAGGAAGACTAGTTTCCAAAACAAAGATTGCACAATGATTACTCACCTGTACACCTTTGACTAATTGGCCTAAGCTTTTATGAAGGCCGAGTTCATTGCCTTATGTCTTAAGTCTAAAAAGAATACGTAATGGTTGCACATTTAAATAATATGAGCTATGGTGGGTAGGTCCTACTGACCAGCCAGCGTTACAGGGCGTAACGGAACGTGTTACACAGCGAGCATTTGTGCAGTCAGAACGGGGAAAGAAGGCGTTAGCAACGAGCAATCAGATGGATTTCAGCGTACGGGTATCATGTAGGGATATGAAAAATTATATCGATTAACATTTTTTTTTTTAGATAAAATCGATATTAATACGCTTTTTTAATATCGCAAATAATCGACTAATAATAGTTTTTTTTCATACTCTTAAATCAATCATAATCGATTTTTCATCTACCACCCCCACCTCCCGACATTTTGTCTGGACTTCTAATTTGTGTTGTTTAATTTTCATTAATAAAACTGTGATTAGTATTTTTGGCGTTTATTTTGGAAATATTTGACAAATTACGAAAAAATAAAAAACGTATATTTTTCAAAGAAAAGTCGCCTATAGAGAACATTGTAGGATAGGTACACATAAGACAAACTACGAATACGCTTTTCGATCTCGTCCGTTAACGGCTACCAAACCGGAGCACTGCGGGCCTAGCACGCCGTTTCTTGTCTAGGGTAGAATAGACTTCTAATGACATAAAAATGACACTAAGATGTAGAGAGTAGAAAGTTTTCTTCGATCGGGAACACGGCGTTCGAAAGAATGAGCGGATAGAAATGTTTTCTAGTCTACCCTAGAGATGAGTCTACCACTGCGAACATGCCGATCAATTTACTCTACTTTTGACATTTGAGAATAGAAACATTTCTTCTAAAATTCTCTACACCTCTCGAGACCTAGAAACGCGTTTCTCTCGCATCATTTATAGATTATTTTTCTACGAGAATTATGAACGGGGGTAGAAATTGGCTTCTCAGCCAGTCCGAGGAGAAAAACGTAAGGAGAAAAGAAAGAAACGCAGTTCGAGAGCTCACAGCAGCTCTCGATTTACCGATTCAATTTTCACGCGGGAGACCATGGGTAAATGACATTGACATAGGCTATGATATGACAAAAATTGTCGGAAACGTCAAGTCAATGTCAAAATTAAAACGTTTCATTTTACGTATAAACTGTATTTCTTGTTTCGTGTTGATATTTTGTGGGTAATGAAACGCAAAGAACGAGCTTTTTACAACATTTTATGTTTTATCTGTGGTTTCGCTCCCGTTGCTATAGAAAGAGCTTGTCTACGAAGAAACTGTTTTCTAGGGTTTGTTTCGAGAAACGGTATGCTCGGGTAATAGAAAGAATAGGAAGACAAGAAACTTTCTTCTCTAGTCTATAGTAGAGTAGAGATGAAAACGCCGTGCTAGGCCGGCTGCAATGATTGTTGATGACAACAAAAGCCATGCTGGCACTGGCAGCAAACTGGATGGAGCGGAGCGGAAGTCACATGATCAGCACGACATCCTCATCCGTGACGTCATAGAAATATTAATTATAGCTGCGTGTGTGGTCACTCGAAAGTTTATACAGAAGATATACCTACGCGCTATGCCTTGCTATGATTCATAGTGCTATATATTATAGCTACGTCTGTGATGGGCTTTAGGTACTGAATCTTAAAGGATAACGAATGACCAAGTTACGAGATTCCAATAACAAAGCTTTCAGCTTTATTAACATGAAGATCTTTTTCGTAATTGGTAGCTAAATTGCTCTAAATAAAGGTTAAACCTATTCAAACTGCTTAGAGATAGATACATACGTACTTTTAGTTTTAGCGAATATAGTTATTAGCTTTCTTGATCACCTGACAAATGAGTTTTGAATGGCCTCATAAAAATTAAATGGCAGGCTAAGCCATTGAGGATACTTAAGCTCTGGCTAATTAATCCAATACCGCGCTACCTAATCCAGTACAGGACAAAAATGTGCATTCAAATATGGGGTTAAACTCTTTTTCTTTAGATACATTTTACAGTGACCGAATGACTTCCCACAAGCTTCATACGAGTGGTTCGCGAGCTTTTTGTCACCTGATAATAATAATGCTGGACAATTCACACAGCATTATCTAGCCCCAAGCTAAGCAGAGCTTGTGTTATGGGTACTAGATAACTGATATACTTAATTCAATACACTACATAGATATATATTTTTTATTATACATAGAAAACACCCAGAGCAACTGAACAAATTTCTGCAGATCGTACACAAATTTGTTCCGAGGCGGGAATCGAACCCGCAACCTCCTGCGACGCAGGCGGACCTTCGCCCGCTGCGCCGCGGAGGTCGTCATGTAAATTTTTTTGTTATAGTGTAGAAAAAGTTGCTCACTTTTGCCACCGCGGCGGTGGCGCTTATTTGGGTCAGGCCTTATTATAATTATGGTTATTATCTTGTATGACTAAGACCATTACCAATAAAAAATAACTCATCCGCAGGCAGTGTTCCGGCCAACGATAGATATTTATCATCGTGTGGTGCCGGCTTAGAATTTGCACCACCCCAGCTTTTCCCACAAGTGTCGTAAGAGGCGACTGGATATCCACCGGGGGCTGGCAACAGCGCCCTTCAGAACAATTCTAACACCGCACTGCGATCCCCAACCCGCATGCCCAGTGTGGAGATTATGGGCAATTACCCCGTGAGGTAAAAGCCAATAAAGCGCTTATCAGGGGGATAAGTCAGCGGGAGGCCTGCGTCCAGCAGTGGACCAATATAAGCTGTTGAGGTGAGGTTGAGGAGACCCAACGCGTCGCTTCTCTTTTACTCTGGGACCGCCTATATCTTGCGTCTCTAATGCGAGTGGTACCGCGTCCATATCCAGTCCACTGGACCAACTGAACGGCACCACAGGCTAGAAGCGCTTATTTCGATAGCAAACAATGTTAGGTTATAACAATGTTTAAACAATGTTAAATGTTTAAAGTTTAAACAATGTAGCTACCTTTCCAATTTGTATATATCAAAGACAAACTATCAAAGTAGACCAATCGCGCACATCAACCTCAACCTCAACAGCCTGAGGTCGACTGCTGGACGCAGGCCTCCTCCTGATAAACGTTTTATTGGCTTTTATCTCACGGGGGTAATGCCCATAATCCCGACGCTGGGTCGCAGTTTGGCGGTAGAATTGTTCTGCAGGGGGCGCTACTGCCCGCCCCCGGTGGAAATCCCTAAGTCGCCTCTTACGACACCCGCGGGAAGAGTTGGAGTGGTGCAAATTCTAAGCCGGCACCATATAGCTAAAATATAATCATAATCGCGCACATGCAAAGGCTAAGCCCTTGTTTACCATACAAAGTACAGTTGCAGTTCCAAATAAAATGAAAAAATCTTAAATAAAGGTATTATAAATAAGTTTATCAATACGAGGTCATCAAAAAAGAACCAACAAAAACTAGGGCGAGAGAGCTACGACAGTGCAAGATAAAACCAGTATTCTAAATGCAATCTCGTTAGCAAACATTATGTGGAATGAACTATTTGTTTTATGATAATAATTCTTGTCTACAGTGTATCTAATTATGTCTCGTGAAACAAAAGACATTTTAGTGTTTAAAACTGCATTGTGAGATTGTGTTGTGTTTTTATCGTTGTTGAAATGGAAGTGGAAAAGGAAAATAGAGTAAGTTAAAGCTTTTTAAAAATTAAATTCAATTATTATCGTTATCACTTTCATCGTCTACGAGGCTATGACGCACATGCCCATCTGCAGCTCGGTCGGCGCGCCTCTGCAGGTCGCACCGGCGAGGCTGGGCAGTGAATGCGATAACTTCCTATTTAATGAGTGGTCAATTTTACAGAAAACCAAGGAACAAATTGAAAATAAGCTTGCTATAACAATACAAGGTCTAAAAGTGTGGACTTCTGTAGAAAAGTCGTGGTGGAGAAAAAAGCCTACGAAACAGAAAATGATGATATTGAACGATGGTAAGAAATAGTGCTCTATCTACTTATTAAATCATACACGTAAGCTTATATGTTATTTTCTTTAAAATGGCAGAAGCCTTTATTCAAAAAGAAAATTATAATATAATTAGTATTTACAATTGAAACAATTGAGCTAACTGCAGACTGTTGCAAACAATCTACAGGTAGCTCAACTGATCCATATCATATTTTCTTTATATTTCGCTTAAAAATTATATTATAACTAAGACCGAGTGATTTTAGTTTCAGGAACAATAAAAGATGGTGAATTTTGTGCCGTACTTGGACCAAGGTAATTAAGCAAGTTATTTATTTATTTAGCTTAGTTTAGAATTTCAGCGCGATTCGTTCAGTGGTTTTGGCGAGAAGAAGAACATACATTTATTAAATAAAAAAATAAATGAATAATGCTGAACAATTCACACTTCACACAGCATCATGCACATGTAGTATTTAATGTTTTTATTATTGGTTCCTTCAGCGGCGCAGGAAAAACAACATTTCTGGTATCATTAGCTGGCAAATGTACCTTGCCTTCCGACGGTGCCGTGCTGGTCAACGGTACAAATGTCAGGGACTCTCACGCGGTGGAGATCGTTCCGCAGTTCGAGGTGTTCTTTGATGGTCTTACGGTTATGGAGCACTTGGTTTTTATGGTGAGAAATTTAACTCGTGTTTTGGGGTGTGAAGGGTCAAAAGTATAGGTATAAAGTATTTTATAATTACATACCTAATATCCTAAAGTAACATTTCACAAACATAATAGAGGTAGATAGGTTAGTTCCTATAAATAGATTACAATTTACATAATTAATTAAATTTGTAATATTACTTTAGGATTAGTTGTTTATTTTTGAATTTTGAAAAACAGCCTTTGAAGGCAAGTAGTACATATAATTAGCAATTAGATTTTTATATACCATTTGACCAATTGAGAATGAATGAATGAGAATGAGAATATTTTATTTGTAACTCTTTCAACAAACATGATTCAAAAATAAAATGAAAAAGTACAGCTTCAGTCGATTAGAGTCACAAAACGGTCTCTGTCTCAGCATGAGCTAGTTGTAAACACGTTACAACCAACGCTGGTCTTCCGACAGAGCCGTTTACCTACTACCTTAACCAAATCATTTTATATTTTTATTTACACGAAAAATACCCGATACGATTTGAAAATTTTTAATATTAAGTATGTTTATTATAAGTATATGTATGTACCTATTGTAGATTTGTACACTTCCTCTACCTATTGCATCGCCTCTCCTATAACTCTAAGGTTTGCTGGAAGAAAACACTTTTTCAGGGTTAAGCTCGCCTATGTACATATCCTATTTTATAAGTTCATTTTTGTATTTATTGTGTACAATAAAGAATTAAAGAAAAACATTATACCAATCTGTTCTAGACAGAGATGAAACTAGGCAGTTCCAAGAAACCTATGAACCAGAGGACGATGACCACTTTACTCCAAGATCTGAAGCTCAAGACACTGGCTGGCTCACGCATCTGCGAGCTGTCTGGTGGGGAGAGACGACTTTTATCTTTAGCTACGTGTGTAAGTTTGATTAGATTAAATAAATAAATAATGCTGAACAATTCACACAGCATCATCTAGCCCCATACTAAGCTAGCACTAAATAACTGGATATACTTTCAACACAGCTTTCAATAAGAAATCTTTGAGATAACAATGCATTACTTATGCAGATTTTTTTGTTTAACATAGAAAACACCCAGAAAACCTGCAGATCGTGCAAACATTAATTTTTCCCGAGGCGGGAATTGAACCCGCAACCTTCTGCGTCGAAAGCGGAACTTCGCCCGCTGCGCCACAAAGCTCGTGAAAAGATTTTTGGAGCCTTCAACACAATTTTCAAAGCAATCATCATCATCATCATTTCCCACCTGCCACCTACCACTTCTGGCAGCCTTTTCTGCCTAGTAGTTTTAGTAAATTCTTTATCTAGGCATGGCTGTTTTTTTTTTTTTTATTATTCGGCGAGGAAATTCATTTACGAATAAACTGGTCTGGGGGGGAACGGGATATTTACGATTGCAGTCACTACTCAAGTCAAGTCTTTTATCAGCGGTTTAAATTTTGTAATGACTCTTTGTTGATTGTTTTATTTATTGTATGGAACAATCAAGAGTCATCACAGAGAAAGTAAACTTGGGATTGGAAGTTGCATGATCATGATCATACGGGCATAATTTGAAGATAATATCGTTGTCGATCTACACAAGTATTAATCCTTTATTCGCAAGAAATTACAATCAAATAATAGAATTAAATTAGAAATAGTATTAACTATCTAAACAATTGAGCTAATTGCAGATTGTTGCAAACAATCTACAGGTAGCTCAACTGATCCATATCAATACCAGTCGGAAGCGTCCCCAAGGCGCTGGCTGCATTGCCCCGCTGTATGGTTGATTGATGCGCTGCGCCAGATACTCACCAGCTCTCGGGTCACGCGTCGCTTCGACCAGACCCTCATATAATTTTTTAAAAACCTGAAGAGCCTCGGTACCACAAGGACCTAGGGTCTCGACTCAAAGGGGAGCAAATGTGTAGGCTCTGTCGAGACCTGCATATTTACGCCTCCGGTCAAATCTGCCGCCGCACCTGCCCAAACGGATGTCCTCGGAAGATGGGAATACGCGAGTGTGTCGAAGCATTAGCGTCCCACTGAAGTACTCGTATTTTACTTTTTTAGAGAACTCAAGTAAATTTCGATAAAAATAACCCCGTACTCGTATTTAACTTTTTTAGAGTACTCAAGTAAATTTCGATAAAAATAACTAACGAAGAAATTAACTCACATTTTCAGCTGTTGTCCAGCCCAAAAATCCTGATCAGCGACGAGCCCACAACAGGGCTCGACAGCTACAACGCCCTCTTAGTCATACAAACCCTGAAGAAGCTGTCACAATCCGGCAAGATTGTCATCTGTTCCATCCACCAGCCGTCATGCGATATCTTCAAGGAGTTCAGTTCTTTGATGCTCATGTCCGATGGGAGATTGCTGTTTCATGGGACATTGGAGGAGTGTAAAGGTGTTTTTGAAAGGTGGGTTTTTCCTGAATTATCATCATCACAGCTATATAAAATTTCCTTTACTTCATCTCTCGAAATAAAATTATTAAATTAATTTAAATTCGTAGTAGTTCCTGTTCCAGTTCTTTTCCCAATTAGGAGTTCTTTAATGGAAAAAGTGAGGAATTTAATTGACTCCCAAAGCCGATACCCCTGAACAGCCTCCCCTAATAATTTCCTTCTAGCCGAATTTCGTCCACGGCAGCCAGTCCCATCGGAGACTAGCCAGATGCGCAGGAAATTTTATAGTGCACAAACACTTGTGCACTATAAAATTTCCTGCGCATCTGCGTTTGCTCACACACGTGCGCAAACACAGGTGCACTCTCTTCTTCCTCACGCTCATAATCCGATGGGACGGCAAACCGACAGAACCGGGGATAGGTCAAGCGCAGGACCAGCGTGCTTTCCGAGGCACGGGAGCCTCCCCTATTGTACGAACTAATACCTATAGATTGCTGGATGATCTTGCCTTGTTGGAGCCTGTTCTAAAAATTAATTAATATCATCTGTTTTATCCATGGCTGCGTTGGCCGGGCAACCTGCAATTTTGGTTACGTATAAGTTAATTAAGTTAACAATTCTCTTATGATTCGGAAGTTTTGTTACTTAGATGATAAATTACGTAACCTCGGTCCCTATGTTTATTGCTATCTCAATATTCTGAACATTTCTCTACCACGCCATTTCTGCACAAGCAATTTTTCAATAAAATAAATAAAATTAAAAATTTATATAGAGCTACTAGATTCTGCCCGCGGCTTCGCACGCAATTTCCAGTAGCCTATCTCCGTCCCTGTCCGGGGATATTGTTTACCTTCCTGCCTTTCATTAAGACCTACCGTTCAGCCGTGAAAAGGTAAGCGACAGGCAGACAGTTACCTTCGCTTTTATAATATTACTATGGATTATGTCTTTTATTTTGACAACCATAGCAGTAGGTTTAGAGAACTAAATTCAAATAATGTCGCAAATTTTTTTGACTTCGACGGGTCTTGAACTCTCATCCTTCCGTCAGTACCGGAATGTGCTAGCTTAGAAACTAGCTAGAGTGTGAGGCTTACGCACTATAACAACAAAAACTGAATTTAAATTGCTACTTCTTTACTAGAATAAACCTTCACTGCCCACTCAACTACAACTCAGCTGAGTTCTACATTCGAGCCGTTTCGTCCCAAAACCAGAGCTACGTTGAACATCTAATGGGAGCCTACAAAGACCGGCCGGTTCCCGACTATGAAACTAGTTCAGATGGAACGGATGGAAGTGTGGAACATATTCGACCGTGAGTAAGCTTTTTGGGTAAATAAATTCTCATAAGTAACCAAGCAACTAAGGTGTTCAGTATTTTACCTAACCTGAGATGAAGATGACACTTGTAAAGCAGTCGGTCCAGATTATTACATAGATTTGTACCTCAACACTACAGGCTTATTAGAAACATTACAGGAAATATTTTAAACCGTCACGCACGCAGCTTTGCACACTTATAATAAACAACTAAGGAGGAATCAGTCGTTCTGGCGATTACACAAATCGACTGTTTCCGATACAAAGGGCGCAACTCCAAATCACCTACTTTTGGCAATGAGCAAAAAAGAAAATAATAAATATCTGTTTTTACATAACTTTTTTTATACTTCTAAGTTGGTTTTAAATTTTAAGAAGAAAGTTATTATTATTTAAACTAACTTCAGTTATATACGAGCGATTGTTTAAAAGTTAGCATGGACTTACGCCTGAATACCTAAAAAAAGAAATAACGACCCAATTTACGACCTTATTAATACGTGGTAACAAACGTCTGAAGTAAAGTAACAGCCATTCAAGTACATACAAGGGTAATTCTTCAGGTTGTATAAACCATAATTTTTGTAAAATGTAAAAAAAGACTCACTTTTTTCGTCGTAGCGCAATTTTAGATACTCAGATCGAAAGAGCTTGAAAAGTTATGTAAGGTTGCATAAAAAAGTCGTTGGCCCAAAATCGTCTTTACGCCCTTTGTATCGGAAACAGTCGATATAAAATATAAATAAATAAATAAATAATGGTGGACAAATGACAATAATGCTGGACAATTCACACAGCATTATCTAGCCCCAATCTAAGCAGAGCTTGTGTTATGGGTAGATAACTGATATACTTGATACAATACATTACATAGATAGATATTTTTATTATACATAGAAAACACCCAGACCCACGGAACAAATTTCTGCAGATCGTACACAAATTTGTTCCGAGGCGGGGATCGAACCCGCAACCTCCTGCGTCGCAGGCGGACCTTCGCCCGCTGCGCCACGGAGGTCGTCAATATTACAAAGTCAATGTCGATATGACAAACTTATAAATTTTAGTTTCAAAATCAATTACTGAGCAAACATATTTTAGATATTCGGGCTGCTCACCAACTTTTGACCATAATTAATTTATTCCGCCTTTACTCATTTTATCCGCTTACCCACGCCTTTCGATGACCCAATCTCTTCGTAATCTCATTCTGACGGTTAAATTAGGTGCCGAAGATAAAAATAAAACGTGACAGGTGGATGTCGGCTTTGATATGTTAATTGGACGCACAGGTTATTTAATTCTAAACGCATATTTAATTGTATTTAGGTATTTAAGAGCTTTTTCGGTTTAACGGGAACGCGTATTGAGGTTTGGGGTTCTGTTTAATAGACTGTTAAAAATCTAGGATAAATAGGGAAAGTCACTGACTGTTTTAGTTATGTTTATTATGAGTAAGTATTCACTGTGTTTAGTTACCTACCTATTATGTTCAGCTATATTTTTTTTCCAGTTTACGAAGAAATTGGTTGAAACAAGTTCACCTTCTGCTATGGAGACAATCTTTAACGTTGAAAAGGGATATAAAAAGCCATTTGTTTCAGTTATTTCTTTCTGTGGTAAGCAAAGCACAACATCATCATCAAGGTCATGATTCAAACTCGTATACCTACTCTTCAATTGTTTTTCAAGTCAATAATTATTATTTTACAAGCGAACACATGAGCCTTAGCTGAGCTGTATTTGGAAGATCTTACTCAACATTATAACAATGTTGAGTAAGATCTGCGAATTAACCCACATTCATTCTCTACTCAAGCAAGGCTCAGCTAGCTAAGGCTCATGTGTTCGGTTGTAAAAAAATCATTATTGTCTTGAAAAACAATTGAAGAGTAGGTATACGAGACATTATAACAATGTTGAGTAAGATCTGCGAATTAACCCACATTTATTCTCTACACATGTCCTTCTAAAACAAAATGTCTTACAGATGGTAACAGCACTAGTAATCGGAACCTGCTACATCGGCATCACCGGCACGACCTCCCGGGGGGTCCAGGATATCAGGGGGTTCCTCTGGTTGATCACCAGCGAGGTTTGCTTCTGCCTGGCGTACAACGCCCTCTATGTGTTCGAGTATGAGATACCCCTGTTCAAGAGGGAAGTCGGGGTTTATAAGTGCTCGGCATTCTTCGTGGCCAGGTTTTTGAGTTTTGTTAGTACTTAACTATTTAACTAATTATCTAATATTATTTGTAAAAACACAGCTTTTTAGATTTCGTCTATATTTTAAAGGAAAGTATACCATAGACAAGTCACTAGGAATTCTGACAGGTGCTTTCCATCAAAACGGAGCGAGATGTAAAAATAAATGTAAACAATGGCTTGGTGCTAAAATAGCGACAAAAATTACCATCACCGAACAACTGGTATACTACGAGATTCATGCAATGGCTTAGACACTAAACACATATCTCTTCTCTTCTCCGTTCTGGTGCCTAGCTATTAGTTAAAAATTGCTTACCTATGCTGTGCCCAGGTATCAAAACGTATGATAAAGGCGTCTATTTTTGCAACTTTTTTATGGTCAATAGACTAGAATTCGCAACTTTTAGGCATGCAACATCATCAACCCTATTTACTCGAGATTTGTTCCTAGCCTTGTTGACTCTTGTGTAAAGTTTGGATAATTGAGTAAATCACTAAACTTTTTCTTCATATTCAGATACCGCGATGCGTCGTCTGGTCGGTAACGCTGGTGACGCTAGCAACACTGACGGTGCAACTTCCCAATCACATCGTCACTACACTAGAGCTGATTGCAGCGTTGACTGCTGCGAGCGTCGCGTCTTTGGCATACGGTAATATACTCTCTAGAATATATGTGTCGGAGAGATAACTCTCCGACACATAAGTACATAAGTAAAACCTTCAAAAACAGTGTCAGTAAAAGTTATCAAAGATCTCATACCGATCCGGTATGAGATTTGCTTTGGTACTTTTGCTGACCCGAAATTGACCATAATTCTTATGGTCAATTCGGACACCCCCTGTGCGTGTAATATGTAGGTAGTATGGAAGGCTCCCACAGTAGAATAGACTTGGGAGCAAAAGTTAGCAATTACATTATTGGTTTTATTTTTACTCTCTGCGTTTGAAAATATGCTTAGACGTACCTATTGCATTTAGGCAGTGAAACGGAACTGGAAGATCACAAATGTGTTGATGCATGGTCCTTAACCTAAACAGTTATCGAATTAAACTGATGTTTGATTTTTTGGAGCAATGGTAAGCCGAAAATGCAGCAACCTTATTCTTTACCTATTGAATGAGAAGCAACGTAAAATATTGTGATATTCCAGGACTTGGCATGGCAGCTCATTTCACCTCCACGGGTATATAGGGCGACGTGATGCCCTGTGCAGACCTGCCACTCTTCCTCATGTCGGGAGCTTTTCTCCGCATATCCCCATTGACACTGTGACTTTATCCTGTCAAAGTTCCTTCATTAAAAGCTTACACGAATATTGCCGCTTGTTGCATAGTTGATCATCCATTCTGTCGCCTTCGTGACGGATGGAAAGATTTTAGTCAGGCCTTTCTGACCTAGCAGAGAGGCAAATAAAGCGGATACGAAAAAAGTGCAAACCAAACCTAACCATAAAAAAAGTATCTAATACCTTGCATCCCTAAGCCTGCTACTATGATCGTAATATTCCAGGACTTGGCATGGCAGCCCTCTTCACCTCCACGGGTATAATGGGCGACGTGATGCCCTGCGCAGACTTGCCTCTCTTTCTCATGTCTGGAGCTTTTCTGCGCATATCCTCGATGCCGCCGTGGCTGTACCCTGTGAAGTTCCTCTCGCATTTCTACTACGCTATGGATGCCGTCAGCAATGTTTACTGGAGGCAGATTGGGGATATTGGTAAGAAATATTGTTATCGTGACCTTTACCATTCATCCCATTGCAGACAGAGAACCAAAGTTATCGACATAGCTCAATGAATTAGCAAGCTGAAGTAGCAGTGGGCCGGCCATATCTCGCGAAGAACCGACAACCGCTGGGGTAAACGTGTTCTTGACTGGAGACTGCGACTCGGCAAACGTAGTGTAGGACGCCCTCCGGCCAGGTGAGATGACGATCTGCGAAACACTGCAGGTAGATGCGGCAAGCTGAAGACAGGGCTCATTAGGGGAGGCCTAGGTCCAGCAGTGGACTAATATAGGTTGATGATGATGATGATCCCAAAACAGGACAAAAACCTCCAAAAGCATGAACTAAGTTTAATTAAATTAATTTAGAATTGAGTGAAGGAAATGGAAAGGCGAAAATAAAAGTGTAAATCGTCTAAGAAATATTATGGAAAAGGATGCCTTAGCTCACATGAGGGATTCCAGCTGTCAAATTAGAATTAGTTGCTTACGCTGCTATAGAAAATGGAGATTAGATTCATATAAGTCATCCGAATATTTTGATTCCTTACATATTTTTTTCGCTAGCCTAATTCGTGTCACTGGTGGTCAAAGGCCTCCTTTAATCTTTCCACTCTGTGCGAACCATAACGCCTACCTTAGAGATTGGTCACGCATGGTAAGTACATTAATAAGCGATAAATCAGTTCAAATATTATCTACTACCGTAGACCGTCTCTCCACAAATAAAGGTACAATTTTTTGAAAAGAAGTAGGCGCTAAGTTCTATAAATATTGACCCACTCGATCATTTTACCTGTCATATTATGTTATCAAATTTCCATATAAAATTTTCGACACAATACGAATGCGTGGGATTATAACAAATAACTGTAGGATTTATGGTCTACTAGCTCCTGTCTACAGCTCCGGTACAGTCAAGTACAAAAATAGGTGAATAAGCTTACAAAAGCGTTTTTATTCATGACACATAAAACGTTAGAGAAATAAAACGGCGGCGTTTTAAAACTGCGTTTTAAAATCCGACGGATCTTTAAAACGCTATTTTGTTTTCGCCTCGGGTGGATGATCGAAATAAAGAGCTCCTCCTCATTGACATGGCCATTAGTCAACAGATTCGCTTCGAATTTTCGATCATCAACCCGAGGTGAAAACAAAATAGCGTTTTAAAGATCCGTCGGATTCGATTCGGAAACGCATCGGTGAATTAAAATACCCCTGCTGATCTGTTTTTTGTCGTCAACTTGCATCCATAACACATTCTCTGCTTACTTCTGGGCTAGATGATGTTTTGTGGATTGTCTAGCATTATTTATTTATTCAAAGGTATTTAAGGTATATAAACGACGTATATAAACGACAAATAACTCAAAACAGGTACCAATTAAATTCCCGTTTCGAATGTATTATTAATGTAACATTCTAATCCATTCTAAAATACCTGCAAACATCAAAACTTTCCCTATTACATCGGTGTTATTTTAAAATAATGTAACAGGTTCTCAAGACCCATAGATAAAACTAATAGGGCCTATTCCAACCATGGCCGTCTGCCCAAACTGGCACAAACTGGTTCCGTCAATCTGTGAAGCTATTAATTTTGTTTCTTTGTGGGGGCTTTTAGTGGAAATGTTTTATTACTAGACGGCTGTTAATCATTCGCCGCTTTTGAGTACCTTTAAGGTACCTTTAGCGATAAAATAAACAAATTCCATGGTTCTTGGGAATCAGGGTGGCACGAATGATTCATTTTGATAAGATTTTTACGACTTATGAGAAACGTAAAGCCTCGCCGCACTCGGGCACGGATCACGTGTGAAACCGCAAACCATGAGTGTGGATTCCATTCACCTTTATAGCATGCTTAAAATTGTATCGAGTTATCGTGTAACGGTAACCGTATCTTTCAGACGTGTAACGGTATCTTTCAGAATGCCAGTGGAACTCTACATCATGTGCCAAAGATGGACGAGCAGTTCTGTTGGAGAACGGATACTCAGAGGACTTCGTGATGCAGGACGGCATCGGATTGCTGTGCGTCACTCTGTTGTGGGGAGTGATGGGCTATTGTGGACTTAAACGGGAAGAAAAGAAAGGCTACGCTTATTAAAATTGGTTGACATCGATTCTACCGAATCGCTGATTGCTACTAGACTGATAGAAAGCGATTGCCGAGTAAACCAACTTAAAGAAACATGGACCTCCCGTGTTTCTTTTTTGTTTACAAATTAACATAATGCAGCTAGCAGCTACTTTTTATCATAAACAACTACTCGAGTGCCAGTTAAAAGGAAGAATAAAATTTGTTAAGAATAAACTGCCTGCAAGATTGTTTTTGTTCCGGTTTATACTGTACCTACCTTCGGTATTTTCCCCCGTCGCAATGACATAATTAAGTTTAAAAATCCAAAGTAGATATTTTTTCTTATTCTCTTTTATCTGCTCAATAACATTACAAATTGTCAAATTACTTTGTCGCTAGGCTCATTATTTTCTGACAAGTGTAATAAAGTTGAGAAACAAACCTACACGCCGTTTGCTCACAAAAAACGCGGTTAGTTTTAGGGGCCTGCCGTTATAAAAGGTTAGAGGCAATCATTTCTGATCAAACTGATCAAACTCTGACAAAGGTACTATGTTAGATAAAGTCTGACTGATTGTACCTGGATTTTGATTTTCAATCTTGAATTATAATATAAAAGTCATATATAAAAGTATAAACGGCCGCTGAAACACATATAAAACCCCTTCAAAGAGACCAGAACAAAATTATTAAGGTTTTATATCATTATTCATATTATTCGCCCACCAAAGAACTAAAGTCATTTATAACGGGATATTTACCATGATTTGAGTTTTGAGCTTTCCAATATTTCGGCACAGTTTCATGCGCCATGATCACGGAATGGCGCATGAAACTGTGCTGAAATATTGGAAAGCTCAAAACTCAAATCATGGTAAATATCCCGTTATAAATGACTTTAGTGTTAATAACCATGATGGATTTAAAAGTTTTATCACCAAAGAATTATATAAAAATATTGAAATACTAAATTTAAAGCAACTATATTATATTTTTAATACATGTCTTCTAATGAAAACATTACTTCAATGTCCATGCAATCAAATCTACTGTACAGTACTTTCTTTTACTTGTAGGCTTATACAAGTAAAAGAAAGTAAATATAGTTTTAGAAACAAAATTAAACTAAAATTGCCCAATACACGTACGAACTACGGAAAAAAGACGATTCTTTCAGAAGGAGTTCGTATTTTTAATAATTTACCAAATATCATAAAAGAATATGACAGCGTTCATATGTACAAAAATATGTTGAAAGCACATGCCTACTCAATAGAATAATATAACTATGTACATAAATATAACACTATTAGATAACATAATTAGTTATGATTACTAATTTATGTCTCAAAGCCCAGAAGTTATTAACCTACTTAAAGTTAGTTTTAGTACACAGTTACTGTTTAAATTTATCTCATTTTAAGTAAACTGTAGGCAGATGCTGGATGCAGCAAGCTGAAGACAGGGTGCTACGGCGCTCATTAGGGGAGGCCTATGTCCAGCAATAGACGAATATAGGCTGATGATGATGATCATGATGATGAAGTGAACTGCAATGTTTTTATAAGAAAATAAAGTTCTTTAAACCTAAAGTAGGTACATACATTACTGTCGAGGTCTGCACCTAAGCGCAAGCTTTTCAAATATCATCGCGGTCAGCAACCCACCCAGGGTTGCTGACCGCGATGATGGTAGCTGGAAGCGCAGCGTAGCGTAGGTCCACACCATCACAGCACGGTCAGCATTGCAGCCCTTGATGTACAGACTGAAATAAAAGCCAAGACCAAAGGTCGAGCCCTTTACTGCGCGTAGGTACACCAAGGGCTGCAATGATGACGCTTGGTCATCATTATCTCTGACACATTAAATTACATTTAGTCATTTAATTATTAATTTCATAAAGTCTCACTGGTTGTACTGCCAGGTAGATTATAGGAGATAAGTACATTTTCAGTGTTAACGTTTTAGATACTTGTGTCTAAATATGAATTTGCAGCTTCAATCAGCGTTTTTCCTGGATAAAAAAATTACCCTTCTTGCGATACAGACCGGAACATTCGAATATATTAAATTAAAGGAGTAGCACATACTACAGTAAAATTAACTTCGCATTTATTAAAAAGTGTCGGGAAACGATTCATGTAGCTACAAAATTGTATGGAACCTTTTACAAGACTCCTCTACTCGCAAACACGTTCAATGTCGAGCAATTACTCTAACAGGTAATTTGAGCCATCGTTATGATAGATAGCTTTGAGATGACGACGACGGGTTACCACACACACGCACACACACACACTACACAGGGTTCACAGAACAACATAATAGAGGCCTATTTGAAAAACTTGAAATAGAAAACAAACATTAATCGGCAGTTTTTATAAATAAAACAGACGACAGAGCTGCCCAAAACAGTATCCTTTTTGTGGTTTACATTTTCATTTTTGATCTTGCATTATAAAAGTTAATTAAGCGAGAGCAGGTAGGTACTTTTAAAAACACTAATTAGCATGGACTAGCCACAAATCTGGTGTGATTATTTATCACGTTACTTTGTGTTTTTAGTATTCATTACAATGTTAGTTTCAAAAATCTTACATGAAATCACCTAACGAGAATTAGATCCCGGAGCAGATAAAAAATAAGGCACTTCGATCTTTTAAGGGATATGAAATAGGAACTTAAGTCACAAAATATTTATACGACGACCGATGGGGCGCAGCGAGCGCCCGCCTGGACGCAGGAGGTTGCGGGTTTGATTCCCGCCTTGAGACAAATGATTGTACGATCTGCAAATATTTGTACCGGGTGTTCTGGGTATTTTCTATGAATAATAAAAGTATCTAGGCTAGATGGCGCTGTGTGGATTGTCCAGCATTGTTTATTTATTTATCTATGTAATGTACTGTGATATAACTAAAAATAAGTATATCAGTCATCTAGTATCCTTAACGCAAGCTCTGCTTAGCTTGGGGCTAGATGATGCTGTGTATCCAGCATTATTTATTTATTTAATAAAAAATAGTGAGATATAATTTGACATAACTAAAGCTAACAATCACTTAGATCAAATTGTTATTATATTACATGAGTTCTCTATTCACAGTGCACTAATGGTCTCCGGTCAATTGAACCAATCATGTTCAATGAGTTTAGAATGACCAGGCAGAAAACATTATATTTAGATGTATAAAAAACACTTTATTTACAGTTATAATATAACGTAACAAAAACTACATTAGATAATAACGTTCACGTCTAATTTTTGATTTATTATCAAGGTTTTTAGTTAACTTTTTGTCTCTCATATTTTTCGTCTATCTATTATTATTTAGACGGGCTAAGCTAATTATTATATTACTTACTAGCTGTACCCGCGACTTCGTTCGCGATTGCCTCACCTGCCGACTAATTAAGTTCACATTTAACCATGGTCTCTCATAATTTGAAACGCTGCCGTGCAAAAAATCGTGTAGTGTCTACGGGGGATAGCATGTTATCATCTTCAATCCCATTCTTTATCCACACGACTTTTAGCTACGACTCGGCCAGCGTCAGTGTTAAGAAGTGTCATACTCGTCTCATTCAGTAGTTTCGGCGTGATGCGCGGTGAAGGAATTTTACTTTCATCCATTCTCCCAGGGGAACCTTACTAAATTCTGGGATAAAATGTATCTTTCCTCGTAATATGAAATCAAATTATGCCGAGTTCCATTCGAATTCATTCAGTTGTTCCATCGTGATGCGCAGTTAAAGAATTTTACTTTTATCCTCTCTCCCAGGGGAACATGACTGAATTCTGGGATGAAATGTATCCCATGTCCTTCCTTGTAGTATGAAATCAAATCGTGCAAGGTTTCATTCCAACTCATTCAGCACTTTCGGCGTCATGCGCGGTGAAGAAATTTTACTTTCATCCCCTCTCCCAGGGAAACCTGACTGAATTCCGGGATAAAAAGTATCCTATGTCCTTCCTCGTAGTATGACCTAAAATCGTGCCGAGTTTCATTTCAATACCTTCAGTAGTTTCGACGTGATGCGCGTTTAAGAAACAGACAGACAGACAGACAGACAGACGGACAGACAGACAGACAGACAGACAGACATGAATGAAAAAAATACAGTTTTGGCTTCAGTATCGATAATAGAGTGCCCTCCAAAAAAAATTTTCAAAATATCTTCAATGTACAGAATTGGACCTGTTACAGTTTTATTATAAGTATAGATTTATTTAACTACTAGTCTAGTCTATAGTTTAAGAATAGACTGTAATAGACGGATTCCTTCGAATATGCAATCGCTTTATAACTACTACATACTAGTTAGTTTCATAAATGTGCATTTTGCTGTATATTATTATTATACTGTGTTTCCATTTTTATATGAATAGTGTTCTGCTGTGTAATTTTATTGTGAAAGTTTATATTGTATGAGAGATGTAACGGCTTAGGCTAAGTTCCTGTCATGTTATATCTTTATGCTTAAATAAATAAAATAAATAACTAGCTCTTGAGCGATAAGAACGTCAATTGTCACTTAGTTTAAATTATTTCATTTGTAAATTGTTTCTTAGTTTTAAGTGTGCAATAAAAATATATTTTTTATCTATCTATCTTTAACTAGTAATTAAAATTTAGAATACTAATACAAAGCTAATTTTTACGAAGATGTTCAATAATAAACTGTATATAATAATTAATTATATACAGTTTATTATTGAACATCTTAGGCCTTTTAACGTAGCTTAATGCGCACAGAGAAAAAGATTCTCCTAATAAAATTAGTAAACTGGTGTACCATTACTCCTCTTCACAACCATAGCAAACGCGATAATATTACCCAAAAAATACATAACCACCAAGCATCCGCAATTCCTCCAGAAATTCCCCTGATCATACCCGTATCTGGACAGAACTGCAGCACCAGTTCTAATGCAGGGAATCCCTGGTATGTTCACACATTCAATATCATCCATCAAATCCCACTGGAGGATGGATATACACTCAGTGCCGTAGTAGAAACCGGAGATATACTTCAGCCACGCGAAGTAGGGTTTGACGCTGTCCAGGTTAATGTAGATACCGGAGAACATGAGGCCACTGAGGTCATAAGGGACGGAGATGAGAGCTGCAGTCTCCATAGTGTCGAATGTCGCAGAGAGGAAGGAGCCTGAAAAGAAAATAATAATGATGATGATAATTTAAACGGGACGGAAAAGGCGCAAAATAATCATTTTCAAACTAAAACATGTAAGAAGACTGATCAATACTTTAATAATGGTTAAGGATTAAAATTTTTAGGGCTTAGCTTAGAAGTAGGTAAAAGCAACGATGCAGGTAATACTTATGTAGAATGAGTTTGGGTACTTACTCGTAGGTGTTAGGGAGACAGGCAATACAGGTTCGGGTAACTTTAATACAGGCTAGGCAAGACCACAAATTAATGAAATCGTGTAGGTATAAAATACGGTAGGTAAGGTACTAAAAGGTAAACATGCAATATGTAGGGTAGGACATAGCACGAATTATTTTTCAATTCGTTATATGCATACATAGGAAACAATTAAGGGAACATAATTAAGCTTTGTATAATAATTTATTCGTCAACAAAAGTTCCAATATAAAATTCCAATACATTCGAGATTCTCTCCTCACAACTTTAAAATTTTGAATTTTGAACAATTAGGCAGTGTTATTATTATACAATATAGATATACTTAATAAAAATAAGCAGGTATATGAAACTTAATATACAGGGGTACCCCTACTTCTCTTGATCACCATAACAAAGGCAATAGTGTGAGCAATACAGTACATGGTAGCCAAATTAGCACAGTTCCTCCAAAAATGTTCTTCAGCAAATCCATACCTAGCCAAAACTTCTGGCCCAGTAGATATGCAAGGCATGCCAGCAATTTTAACACAATCAATACTATCTATGGTGTCCCATTGGAGGATTGATATAGACTCGACTCCGTAGTAGAACGGTGATAAAAATTTAAGCCAAGAGACGTAATGGTTCAGACTGCCGAGATTTAGATATAGTCCCGAGAACATTGTGCCAATTAGTTCAAATGGGACAGAGAAGAGAGCCGCGGTCTCCATCCGGTCGAATACAGCTGAGAGGAACGACCCTGGAACGAATTGATTGCCTATTAGTCAGTTAAAGCAGTGATAGGATAATTGAGTCAGACAGGCTGTACGAATTTTGAAATCAACTAATAAAAAAAATGTAGTCAATAGGATTTTTAATGTCTGCTACCGAATTAATGACTAATTATTGATAAAATAACTCAGCATTTCGCAAAAGAAAGGGGTTTGTTTGAGGCTGTGAAAATTGTTAAATAGCACATGCGGATTTTTAACAGTTTAAACAAAATTATAGGAAGGTTCTCAACAATGTGCACTACTTTTATTAATTACCGCACAAATAGGATAATAATGGACAATAAAAAACAGTTGTAATGTCAGTTCAAATAATTGATGTTCCTCAAGGTTCACCCCGAGGTCCTATTTTGTACTTACCGTATGCGTTGGCGTAATTGGCGCACAACACGCAAACGAAGCAGAACCAAAACCAGTCAACGAAGCCTCCTCTGAGTCCTGCTACTCCGAAGACCAGTGATGCGAAGAGAATAGGCTCTATAACTGCCCGAGGAATCTGCAAAATAGATTGGTAATGATAAGTATTGAGAGTCGTTTTTGGCTTGAAGATTTGATACGGCATTGTCTATTACTGTGTCAGGTAGTTTTTTTAAGAATTTAGAAACTGTGGGCTTTTTTAACTAAATTAATCTGTTGGGTTTGGTGCACGATGACTCAATCAAATAGTTTCGAATACGATTACAAATGACACATTATTACCAGAGATGGAATTTAATAACGACATAATAATGAAAATGTATTATTAGTTAGTCACTCATTTACTTTGTAGCATTTAGGTGACAATAAAGAAACAGGTTGTAATATGAATAATTCTTTTATCACAGATGGATCTGACATTAAAAAAAAATGTGGGAAAAATAAACCGAAAAAACAGAATAAAGAATTCATGAATGAAATATTTGAAAGGTTAGTTTGTGATGAATAAACTAGAAATGTACAGTGATAGAGATTTGGGTCAGCCAGTGGGACAGCTTGTTATCTCGATGCGACGTCATGTCAGAGAAATGCAATAAGAAACGAGAGCAAATAGACGATTTCAATGAACACGTTACCTGATTTACATACGTAATTATGTATGCAGGTGGGTATTAGGCGCGACCATGCAGGTTGTAGCGTTGTAAAGTTCATATTTGTGAATTTTGTGATACAATCTTATTGAATTTTTTAGTTTGTTATCAGATATATGCAGTTAGGTGTTATTTATCTTCGTAGTTTTTTATTTTGTTAAAAATCTTATTCCCTCTACATTAGGCTAGGTTAACGGTGGCAAAGCGGTAGCGATTTCTGCTCCTAACGGAATCCGGTCTCGTGTCAATATTCCAACTACTTGTGACTTTATTAAGTACACATTTTTTTTATTAATATTACGTAGTATTACGTCAAAAGAGGTCAGCTAGAGCCCCTTTCGGCCTGTGATTATTAACGATTAAATAACAATGGTATTATCTTGCTAAGAATGGAAACTACGGTCGGATAACATTGGAATAAAATCAAAACTTACCCAAAATATCATCTTCGACAAATAATACGGCGTTGGCGAGTAGAGTCCACTCGCTGTCTCCCGCAGCAGGATGGGAACCTCACTCGGGAAGGTGATGAAGACGGCATAGATGAAGAGGAATATCGTCTCCGTGATGGTCAGGTAGAGAAGACCCTGGACGTTTTGGATGTCTCGCTGGTCTAAGACATCGAAGTGGCCGTTGTAGGGGACGGAGATTATGAGGCCGACAAACTGGGAGAGAAAACAATAGGTTGGTATAAAATAGTATCAATATCTTGCAATAAAATTTGAAGAAAGTATTGAAAACCAAAAAGTTAGTTTATGTCAAAGAACTCAACAGAAATACAACATTACACAATATATGAAAACACCGTGACGTTTCATGAGATCATTGATGATTTGAGAGATTAGTGATGTCAATTAAAATGTAGACAAACAATATAAAAATTGTGAAACAAAATGTAATAATGATAATTTAATTGCCAAAAATATTTAGGCACACGTGTAAGAAGACAATAACTTAACGATCATTTGATTGCCCAATCTTTACGGCAATAAAATGCTTCATTGAGCATTCGATTTTTGAATGGAATGTCTTTAATTGTTCAAACTGTACGAAGTCTATAGACTATAGAAAGATAAATTACAATTAGTTCCAAGGTGATTGTTTGGTTAGTGCATTATTGGTTGATCCTATTCATGGTTGATCCTATTCAAAATGTTTTTAATAGTCCAAGAAAGGTTCTTAGGGATGGAGAAATTGAAAAAATGTCGGATATACAGAAAATTATAAAAATACGGGGTCAATTGACAGAGCATCAGTCAGAAAGGCTAGCTAATATGCCTGTAATCAGTCAAATCCAAGTGTTATAAAGTTATTACCATTAGAAGTAGGAATTCTGCTATCCATATTGTGCTGTTGTGTTTGACTGATTGTATGTTTCGCCACATTAGCCAGTAGAACTGAACAAAGTAATTTACTTTGACTCTGAAATGGAAAACACATACTTAAGAGATAAAATATAATTATATTATTTATAAGTTTCTAAATTATTATTATTTTCTTGATTTATTTAAGTCTTTAGATTAGTACAATACTTACAGAGTGAGGTATCTTTCGAAGTAATCGTTCTGAAATAAAATAATCTTGTGTTAAAAATAATTATTTATCATCTTCCGCCTGATAACCACAGAATTATTTATGATTAATTCATTCATCATTAATACAACTTCTCCATTTTTGGTCTCACTTATTACCAAGGTAGGTAATCTATTTGCTCTATTTGCTTTTGCATAGTTATTAAAATAGTACCTACCTAATTCGACGTTAGTCTTCTAAGATCTTTACAAGTTTCAAATTATAATATTATTATTTACGTATCTTACCTTCCCATCAAGCTCTCCATTAAAATACTCAGTTTCATCCTGAACATCACCAACTCTGTTCTCAATTTCACTCGCTATATCAGATCTGTGATACTCGTCGCATATTTTCCGGATCCTGTCTCGACTTTCAGCCTCTCTGTCTAACTCTATGCCGAGGAGGGAGACGTAATATTCTGCTGCGTTGAAGCCACGTGGACATTTGTAGTTCAATCTATGTAAAGGAAAAAGGGAAAATATTACAAATAAATTATCTAAATTAGCTCAATTTCTGGTACCTCGTTCTCCTAATCCATTCTAATTACTTCAATGTCTCTCTCGCAGGTCTCAACAGAGCCTACACGTTTGCTCTTCTTGGAGTAGAGACCCTAGGTCCGTGGGGTACCCAGGCTCTTCAGGTTTTAAAAAAATTATCTGAGCTTTTGTTCGAAGCGATGCGCGACCCGTGAGCTGGTACATAACGCTGTATGGCAATGTTAACATACATGGTAACATTGCCATACAGGATTGTGTGTGCCTGTGAATTGTTTGCAACAGTCTGCAGTTAGCCCAATTGTTTCAATCGCAAATACTTCGTTCTAATTTATTTATATTATATGATTGTTATTTTCTTTGTGAATAAGTTATACATAAATGTAAAGTATCTCGCGGGGGTGGCGAGATAAGGAAGAGACCTTTACTCCTACCGGCTGGTTAGATAAGACACAGGTATAAATTATCTGTTACCTTTTAACGCTTGAACAGTTGGCAAGTAGATAAATTAATTCCCAAGGATAGATTTTAACGACCTTTATGAAAAAATATGTCGACGAAGCTAGTTTAGGATATGATTAGACAGGTTCAAGTATATGTAAACATAAATCCAGGCCTCTAGTTAAACAAAAGGGGATCGCGCCAGGTTGAATCTGACTAAAAATATTATGCATGGCAGGAAATGAATCTTACTAAAAAATATTATGTGCTTTTGCTTATTTTGGGCACTAATTAAGAACCTAATTGTTGTTTAAGTTATAACTTTTGGACTAGATATTGTTTTATGAAGTCTCCAGCATTATGTAAACTTTGGGTTTTAAATAAGATAAAAATAATAATGTTGGACAATTCACGCAGCAAGATATAAATTATATTTGCAGTTTTACGATCTTTTTATCTTAGATGTCAGACAGATCTACTGATAACAATCCTAAAAATAAATGTCACTTTTTTCACCGCGGTCAATTACCTCATCTATATTCAACAGATTTGTTATCTTGAGTAATAAAAAGCTAGGTTTTACATTACGTATGCATACTCCGCAAATCAATTTACGATATTTATTGACGAATTATGTGGCGTAGCGGGCGGAGGCCTGCGACGCAGGAGGTTGCGGGTTTGGATCAAGCCTCGGGACAAATGTTTGTACGATAAAGATTTACCATCATATTGTTACACTAAAAACAAAAGAGAACACATTACCAAACCATTTAATTTTAGTTAATTAATTTTAATTTAGAAAAAACGATAAAAAAATGGCGCGCGTATCAGATATCAATTTTAAATTTACGATTTTTTTTAAATTTCTTCTAAACTTGGTTAGTTTATGGTCTTCACGTCAGCTTCAAACTGTCAGTCAACTTTTGAGACATTGACATGGCTCAAAAGTTGACTCTCCGTACCCAAACTTCGACGAAACAAAAGATAAGCCGAAAATCGCGAAAATTGGCCACAATCTGCGAACCCGAACCAGCATGCCCAGCGTGCGGATTATGGGCATTACCCCCATGTGATAAAAGTCAATAAGGCGCTTATCAGGGGGAGTCCTGCGTTCAGTAGTGGACCAATACAGGCTGTTGAGGAGGAACTTAAATAGATATGGCCGCTTGCCACTCAACGCTATTTTTTGACAGGCCACATTATGGCCTCTTGCCACCGGAGAAGATAAAAAATATTTTATATTTATGTGTAAGTCTTAGTATAATTATAGAAACAAAATTTATTTTATTCTATTCTATTGTTGTACATATCTATGTAATGGACATTCTTTTCGGGTGTTCTGGGTGTTTTCTATGCATTATAAAAAATATGTAGCTATGCAAAATATTAAGAATATCAATTGTCCAGTACCCATAACACAAGCTCTGCTTAGCTTGGGGCTTGATGATGCTGTGAAAATCTTCCACCATTATTAACTTAAATATGTTTGTTTTTAATTTGCGGAACCCAAATCTGTTGTCGAAGATTCGAAATGGTAAAGATAAGGATGATCAACCATTAAAAGCTTAGTTGAATAAATTAAAGTTCTTGGAACGAAGAGCCTTGATCCTATGTTAGTGCCTAGACTTCTAGATAAGTATTTATAACGGAGGAATTCGTTTTTATAAAGAGCTAATGTAATTTCCTACACAAAAAACTATAATTTAGGTATAAAATCTTGTCCAGAGCAACTTATTTTTTTGTACCTTGGCCTTGAAAAATTATTGTGCAATGCTACGCTATGACTGTAGGTAGGTGGGTTATATTATATTTAAGGAAATGGGTGTGGGAGAAGAATTCTTCATTCAAAGTAGGTATTAAATATTATGGCTATCACTTAATTTTAGTACTGAGCTGTGACGAGTTAATCTGAAGACCTTTTAATTTAAATAGGGAGCTACACATATTTAAATCCGTAGAAAAAAGCTCGTAACAAAAGTTTTACTAGCGCTGTTGTTTTCATAGATTACCTACCTTTACTAAATAAAACGCTATAGAAAAAAACCTGCCGTGTACGTAGGTATGTACATTGGTTTTTCGATTATAGTCCAGTCAATAAATGGCTGTGGGTGGAAAAATCGAAAGCAGAAAGTTTGACTTTGGAACATTCTTTGGACTAGTTAATTACTTTCATTAACTAAACTAGACTATAAAATACTTGTCTGTCATCTTTGAAACATTTTGAGAATCGACCGTTTATCGGAGCTCATAGGGAACAGGTAAAAAGCTAAATAAATTTAGAACCAAAGTTGTAAATTTTTTTATCAGCTTCATAACAAAATTTCAGCAAATAGAAAAAAAACTAAATAACGGGACCTACTTTGTGCCCCCAAATATGTTTGACACTAGTCCCATGGAAGTTGGGGAGGCCCATTGTGTGGGACGCTTAATGCGTTGACACACTTGCGCCTTGCCATCTTCCGCGGACATCCGTGAGGGCGGGTGCGGTGGCAGATTTGGCTGAAGATCTCAAGAGGCGCAAATATACAGGTCTCGACAGAGCCTACACATTTGCTCCCCTTGGAGACGAGACCCTAGTCCGTGGGGTACCGAGGCTCTTCGGGTTTTAAAAAAATTATTTGAGCGTCTGGTCGAAGGAACCCGAGAGCTGGTCAGTATCTGGCAAAGCGCATCAACATTGCAATACAGCGGAGCAATGCAGCCAGCGTCTTGGGGACGCTTCCGACTGGTATTCATATGGATCAGTTGAGCTCCCTGTAGATTGTTTGCAACAGTCTGCAGTTAGCTCAATTGTTTCAATTGTAAATACTTTATTTCTATTAGTTGATTGTAATTTTCTTCGTGAATAAAGTATGTTTGTCTCAACTAGTCCAAACAAATGTCCGAAATCAAACTTTCTGCTTTCACAAACAATTTCTGTCAAACACCAAAAATTTCAGGCGATGATGCTTTGAGCTTGCGAAAATAGCACAATCTAGCTCTAAAGTAAGCATATGTTGTAAGTAATATGAACCCCGGATCTCAATGAAGAATGAAAATGACTAGTTTTTACAACGTGACCGACCTTGGAAACGACTTGGTAGATCTATGGAAGCTTGGAAATAAGGCCGCTTCGCTGGGCAGTGAGTCAAGTCAATGAACTATGATGACGGTAATGGTGGTACTACCAAAATAGTCGCGGAACATTTTTGACTTCTTCAGCATATTTGGATACAAATATTCTCGCATAGCAACCGCGAACCAAAGAAGCTCGCGTTTACTATGCCTTTTCTAGTTTTTACCTATAATGCTGTGTGAATTATCCAGCATTTTTTTTTTTATTTAATTAACTCTTGTGATGTAGCCAAATTTCTGCTACGGTGGGCAGTCTCAACGGAGACTAGCCATGTGCGTAGGAGATTAGAGATTAGAGATTATTAATTTTTGTGTACAACACTTGGTAGAAAAACCCAAATTAACAATTTTGTCCTGTTCTGGGATTTTAGCCCGGGAACTCATTTTATTTTATTATTTATTTATATTAGGAGGATCTTTCACTATTTATATAATAGCGATGTGTGAAGAGACAGGTGACATTAACAAGTTCCCACTTATAGAAACAGTATACTTTCAGCAGTATATTTTCAGCAGTAGAACACGAGAACACTGCTAGTCCAACGATGCAGCATAACTTTTTGTGTATTTGTAACAAAGAATAAAGGAAGCATCCGTTAATATAAGAGCAGCAACGGTCAATGAAAGTAACAATTGTCAAGAAGGATGGATATGTGTTCTCTTTCAGGTGTAACAGTTACTGTAGGTAAGGTACTCACGAAGCAAAGAAGTTGTCAGCCTGTTCAATAGTCCCATGGAATGCCGTTCTCCCATTGGCCAGCAGCACCACTTGATGGAACAGTTCAAACACGCCTGAAGCCGGTTGGTGGACAGAGCATATCACGAGTTTTCCACCAATCGCGAGCTTTCGTAGCCGTGCTACGACTGCTGCAGCTCCCCAGCTGTCCAATCCTGTGGTCGGCTCATCGCAGAATAAGATTGGAGGGTCGTTAAGGAGCTGAAAAGAAGGTGTCACTTGAAAATTTTTATTAACGTTTTAGAATTAAGTACTTATTTACGAAATTAAGTAAACTAGAGCTAGCATAAAGGTGCGTTGGACCAGAAATGTGTGTGTCAGGCTAGAAAATGTGTAGTAATACTATTTGAGGATTTGGTGCCCTTTAATTTTTCTGGTGCAAAATGGGTGCAAGCCCACCCCCCATATTGGCATTTCCTTGAGCCAAATACAAAGTTGGTCATTACTTGTTTTTTGCGCATGTTGTGGCTACCTGTAACTTACAGTGCTAGTTTTTAAGTTTTATCGCATTAATTTTGTGTTCTCTTGAGTTACTTCTAGTTGGTTACCCTTAATAAATAAAAACGGGGTCTTCAGTGAAAATCCTTACCTGCACCGCCAGCGCTACCCTCTTCCTCTCCCCACCAGAGAGAGCCTTCAGCTTCGTCTTAGTGCACGTCGTGATGCCGAGGTCTCCCAGCAGGTACTGTATCCGTCGGTTCCTCGCTTGCTTCATGCAGCGCCGGTCCATCATTAGTCTAGCCTGTTGGGAAGAATTAATTTATTATTTATCGGATCTTAGTGTCCGTAAAAATTCCTTACCGCCGCCGTTCCGATTGAACATACAGTACAGTCTAGTGAATATACAGGCCATGGGACATGGAGGATAACTACAAGAAATATCAAATATTAAAGCTTTTGGACCTTACAGAAATCTTGGACTTGTCACAAAATGCAAATAACATAAGTATTAAAATTAAGTTTTACAAAAAGGAAACGTTGCTCGATTTTTAAAATATGTAAAACTGCATTCACAGAATTTTGAAAAATAACTAACATTATTCGGTAATCGTGCTCACTAAAATCTGAATAAACACTGTATAGTTTTCGCTAAATAGTCGAAGTTTGAATCGGATATTGGAAATAGCCATGACAAATCTGTGGTAAGTACCTATACATCACAAATTCAAAGAACATCTCACACCACACAACAGAACATTCAAACATCCTACTAAAAGTTTGTGAAATCAGATTCACAAACTTTAGTGCGATATAATTTCATCTAGATTTTAGAAATTTGGCGTACGTTTAGAGCACTAAGTTAGATAAATAGGCTACCAATCATACCAATAAAAAACGGGTGCAGAGCCGCGGGCACAAGCTAGTATTAGAATATCGTGCGACTATGCTTTCTAATTTTTGTAAGGGCAGAAGATAGGACACAATAAAGGTCGAAATCCGTTATCTTTAGATTTGAATATTTATCATTTGCATACAATTGTTTGTAACCACGAGAAATATTTTCCATGGAAAATGCCGGACGCATTGTAGGACGCCGGTGTACGCCTGTTTCCTCGATCTATCCAAGGCATTTGACCTTGTCTCCTATGAAGTGCTTTGGGAGAAGTTGAGGAAGAGGGGAGTACCGCCGGGCGTGCTAAAAATTTTTCAATATTGGTACAGTCACCAACGAAATAGCGTTAGGTGGTCTAATGCCTTTTCTGACTCATACGGGTTGGAGTGCGGGGTGAGACAGGGGGGGGGGAGCTCTCCCTCGCTCTTCAACCTGTATGTATGTTAATGATCTGATTGTTAGGCTCAGCGGTATGCGTGTCGGCTGTCGTGTTGATGGTGTTTGTATAAACAACATCAGCTACGCTGACGATATGGTGCTGCTGGGCCCGACAGCGAGATCTATCGAAGAAATGCTGAAGGTCTGTGCTGACTGCGTTGCTTCCCATGGCCTGCGCTATAATGTCAAGAAGTGTGAATATATTGTCTTTAAGGCCGTCGGTAATAATGTCAAAGATTTCCCAGAGATAACCCTAAACGGCATGATCATAAATAAGGTCAAATCTATAAAATATCTAGGGCATTATATCACCGACGACCTTAAAGACAATGAGGATATTGAAAGAGAACGTAGGGCTCTAGCGGTGAGAGGTAACATGTTGATTCGTAGGTTCTCCCGGTGTTCAGAAGAAGTCAAATTGACGCTTTTTAAAGCCTACTGTCAGAGCTTCTACACCGGGAACCTATGGATCAACTACACCAAAAGGCCGCTGGAGACCCTACGTATACAATATAATAATATATTTAGGATGATGTTGGGACTGCCCCGATTCTGCAGTGCATCGGGGATGTTTGCGGAGTATCAGACGGATGGCTTTGCTGCCATCATCCGTAAAAAGACCGCATCCCTGATGCGTAGGGTACGTGACAGCCCCAACACCATCCTAAAAACCATAGCAGGTCGAATAAACTCTCCCCTATGGAAATGTTTCGTGGGGAGGGTGATTTAATGTAATTTTATTTTATTTTTTTGTTATTGTAATTTAATTTTTTGGTGTAAGTTACTAACCCTTAATAAGTAAGTTTTTTACTAACAAACTATGGATCTTTTGTTGTCCGAAATAAAATATTTTATTTTATTTATTTTTATTGTTGTGAGTAAACCAACACCCACTGGATTGGAAGTTAGAACATCGCCCACTATACCAACACTGTGCATTGAAAGTTGGCCTCGATTTTGTTTTCACATAGTTAGCTTTACTTAGATCTTTTATGACTCAATTCAAACGATTAAATTAGGACAATAATACATCAGTGGGATCATTGTCCCGCTGTATTATTCGCTGGCTGCATTCAGCCAACGTCTCGGGGACGCTTCCGATTGGTATTAGGATGGACCAGTTGAGCTACCTCTAGACCAGTCTAAAATCACCTTATCCGCCACTGCAAACAAATTAAACGTAAATCTAACAAAACTCATAATTTTTCGCGGCTTGCTCCGCTTGCCGGTTGTTGCGTTCTTAATTTGGGTCAAGCGTATTCGCCATTACGTCCCCATACATGATAATCGAACACTCAAGTAGGTAATTTGGTGAATGACAAATGATCGGTATCAAATTTCTGAAAACAGATTGTATTACATGGGAATTGTAAGTACCTACTCTAGGCAATGAATTTTATTTTATTTATTATTGGGTTTTGCGGCCCACTGGTTCTACGGTCCCCAGGGGCTAAATGCCCTCAAACGTCTAGACGATTTGGAACAGCCTGCAGTAAGCTTAACTGTTTCAATTGCAACTAACCAGTTCTAATTTGTTTGTGTTCTTTAATTTTCATTTTCAATAAGTAAGTATTTCTACATCAATAATTATTTGTTGAGCAATGGGACTAAGCAGTAACAAAAAATTACACTCTTAGCATAATTAAATAGATAAATAAAATAAATAAATAATGCTGGACAATTCACACAGCATTATCTAGCCCCAAGCTAAGCAGAGCTTGTGAGGGTACTAGATAACTGATATACATAATACAATACACTACTTAAATAGATATTTTTTATTATACATAGAAAACACCCAGACCAACGGAACAAATTTCTGCAGATCGTACACAAATTTGTTCCGAGGCGGGAATCGAACCCGCAACCTACTGCGTCGCAGGCGGACCTTCGCCCGCTGCGCCATGGAGGTCGTCAAATACTTAGTTTATTTCAACAAATTTAAGAAATGTATACTGTGAGCTGGCCATAATAGATTTTTAATACACTGATTAGCTTTGCCTGTCATAAAATGTTAGATTCGTATCTGAGCTAGTTCCGAAGACCGGTTTTCAATTCTTCTTTAGGCTAGTACCACTCGAAAAATTTCGAGAATTTTGGCAGTTTTTAGTTTATTTGACAGAGTTAAATAAAGTTGACAGAATAGTTTGTAAAAGACGACAGCTTAACCGCAGGCGAGTTTTTTTGCGGGCGTGATGTTTGTATGTAATGTACCTAGTACCTACATAGACCTGTCAGAAATTTCTTGTTACGATTGCTACATAAATCAATGTTTGAAAAGAAACGAAGCGACAGCTAGATAAGCTTACTTAGTTATTTTGATGTGTATAATTAGACCGTTGTCTGTCTCTTGTAATTTATTTTATTAATGACATCAACCGCAATTACCACAGTAAATGATTATGAATCAGCAAACAGGTCTGCATTCCACTCACCATAAACTGCATATGCTCCTCAACAGTCAGGTCCTCAATCGCCAGATCCTCCTGCGGTACGAAGCCAGATATCCTGGCAATCAGGTCTGCTCCCGCCAGTCTACCGTTCAGCATCAGGTATCCTGTCATGGCGCTTTTGTCTCGTCGGCTGATGGCTGCTAAGAGAGTGGTCTTTCCGGCACCACTGGGAAGATTTACACTTGGTTAATTTGATGTTCGTAAAGAAAGTCATAAGTAATACGCTTCAAACATATTGCAAGCATGGCGAGTGCGCGTTTTCAAAATTACGCGCTCGAGCCCGTCTTACGTTTGTGTTTACCAATAGATAATCGGACAATTGGGCTGCTTCGTTGCTTAACACTGACGTTTAATGTATGACAACTTAAGTCAAAAACAACTGTTCAAGATTTAACCATCTGTTAGTGAACTCGGGTCTTACGTCTGCGTTCACCAATAGATAATCGGTCAATTAGGCTGCTTCGTCGGTTAACGTTGACGTTTAATGTATGAAAACTTGTGTCAAAAACGTTAAAACAACTGTTTAAAATTTAACCAGCTGTTGGTGAACTCGGATCTAAGTCACTTCAGTATGAACGCCAACGACGGTTTTATAATGTTTGATACCTCGCGTCCGCGCTAGACTCGCAATATGGTTGAAGCCATAATCATTTCTAAGCGTTGTCAGAGTCTTGGTGAGAATACGCTAGTATAAACTGTTAAATCTGACATCACAAATAAGTACGTTTACGACGACTTGATCAACATTTAGACACACCAAGATAATTCCTAACAAGTTGAATCAGCCCAAAACCGATATGAGTAGCATATATTGGCTGCGGCCTACACCCAGCTGTGGACAGGTATGAGTCGATAATGATGATGATAAATGTGATTTAATGAAAGCTCCGAAAGGTGTCTCAGAACAATTTTTGACATTCGTCATATTCCACTTTCGTCAGAAATTATTATCAAAATATGTTGAATAGATCCGGGGCCGATGGTATAATTATCATCATCACCATTGCAGCTGGGTTTTACCCACTGCTTGAAACAGGCCCCTGTTTGTGGAAACGTGATGGAAGAATGGGGTCGGCGAGTGTGTGGAGTGGTGGGCTCGCCGGCCATGTATAGGAGGAAGACGGGACGCCAGTCGGGCCGCGGTAGGTTTTTAATGTTCCCGTTCGGCGAAAATAGCGAGAGAGGGACACCGGAGAGTTTTTTAGTGGGTGTAACTTCCTACTCAGGGCGTCGAGTCCCACATAATTCTGGTCCAAGCAGGAGCCTTTTTTTATTCTGTGAATTGTGTGCTGCCATCTAAAACGTAACGGCGGCGCATACACTTAAATTTACTGTTATCATGAGTTAAATTAGAACTAAACTTAAACTGTGATTCGGCCCTTCGCATGCCTCCGTGATTGTAGGAAACCGACGCATCGGCAATGGACCAGTCCCTTGACCCACTAAGTTGAATATAATTTGAAAATCATTCTGTGGATGTTACGAAACGGCCCTTCAACACGTGACGTTGATGTCGTCGGCAAGAAGAGGCCGTTTATGGTCGGCTGACACTTGCGATAGCCGATTAATCAGACTAATATTATAAATGCAAAAGTTTGGATGGATGGATGGACATTTGTTACCTCTACACGTCAAAACTACTGAACGGATCGGGCTGAAATTTTGCGTACAAGCAATTGTAATCCTGGAATCAAACATAGGCTACTTTTTTGGATAGAAATTACTTTTAAACGTTTCCATAGAAAAACGCGCGCGAAGCCGCGAGCATAAACTAGTAAATAAATAGTGTTATCTAGCCTCAAGCTAAGCAGAGCTTGTGTTATGGGTACTAGATAATTGATATACTTAATACAGTACACTACATAGATAGATATTTTTTAATAATCATAGAAAACATCCAGAACACCCGGAACAAATATCTGAACATCGTACAAATATTTGTCCAGAGGCGGGAATCGAACCCGCAACTTCCTGCGTCGCAGACAGATCTTCGCTCGCCGAGCCACAGAGGTCGTCATTAAACAAAGTTTTGTGCAATTTGACAGGATGAACAGAAGTTAAAGCTAGCTATGACACTTTAACTTCAACCTCTAGGAAAAGCACAGGGATTGTTGTCTAGGGTAGAATACACTTGGCCATCGAATGCGTAAATTACTTGAAATCCATTCCTTCTACTTCAATCATCCACGCCATGTATCACGATGCGTTGTCAATATTGTCTATTCAACCTTTTTTTTATTCGGTGAGGAAATTCGCTTACGAATAAACTGGTCTGTGGGACCAGAATTATGTGGGACTAGACGCCCTGAAAGGACATAATACCCACTAAACCTATCCGGTGTCCGTCTTCGCCATTAGTCTATTCTACCCTAGAAAACAATTCCCGTGCTTGGCTTACGCGCTTTTTCCAACAACTTCTTTCAAACAACCGTTTTGCCATGTTCACCACACTTGGCATCGGCAGGTGGATTATGAAAGCAATTAATAAATAATAATAAAAAAAAAATATTTTCTTCACAAAGGATAGAATTAAAACTATTGTTCTGTTACAAAGTAATTTTAATTTACGGAACACGTTTTTGGTTGATGTTACTTATTGAAAATACTGGTAAAAAAACTGGTATGAAAAAGTTTTGGACGAGTTGACTACTACACATTTTGGATTGACCAACTCATCCAAACTGGATGAAATGACCATACATATACTCGAATTGGCTGCAATGACAAAAATAAACAGAAGCAAGCTCCTGTCTTTCCTCTGGTAGGTTTCCTACGTTATACAAGATATTAACCGACTTCAAAAAAAGGAGTTCCATGTTCAGCTGTATGTATGTATTTTACTTTTTTATTTATGTTCTTCGATTTCTCTGTCAATTATGAATTGATTTTGATAGGTCTTTAGCAGTTATATAAATCTGATCCCGAGATGGGCCCAGAAACATTTTACTCCCGAGGGAATAGTATGTGTGCATAAAAGTTTTTTTTTTTGTAATATAAAGGAGTTTAGGTCGATTTTTAGTTTTTTCAACATGACTGTAGAAATTCTTTTAACTTTTTACTAATATTTTAAACATGTCTTTTTGAAAAGCGATTATTAAAACAAAAGTTAAATTTAAGAATAAATAATGAGAATGTTTATTGTGGATTCAGCAAGATTAGGTTTTTCAAATACGAGGCATACCTACTTACTTAATAACTTTTATGATTTTAACATAGTTATCTGATTTATGCTAACAAAGATGTCACATTAGATTGTAAATTACTTTTTTCTTTTTTTTTTTCAAATATCAAGGCCACACTAACCGAATCTAATATTATAAATAAGTACCTACTTAAAGATAAACATCTGGTTTTAAATAAATTTATCTTATTAGTTAATTCTCTTTATTTATTTAAATGGAGATATCTATGAATTTAAGAACCATAGGTAGGTAGATATCTATTATAATAATTTATCTAAGGAATTGAAGAGCATCTTACCTAGATCCCATTAGAGCGACAAGGTTCCCTGATGTTACATAGCCGCTTACTGTAACAACAAAAAAAGACACATTATCATTAACGTCTTGACAAAGGGGTAGTTTCCATCAGGTTTGAGAAGAGAGCCATAAATAAATAATAATAAATATATAAATAATGTTGGACGATTCACACAGCGTTTTCTAGCCCCAAGCTAAGCAGATGAATCTACCAATAGAATGTCGAAAATAGTTTTTTTACTATTTGACAATATTCTAGTGGTGATTTTCAGACATCTTACCTTTTTGATAAGCAGCAGGGATATTCAGACTCCGCTACCAAAGATTCGCGCGAAATTCAATTATTTCAACGGTTTTTGATATTTTCTGCGTTCTGCAAGAAACTAAACTACCAGAAAAGTAGATTTCCACAAATCGTGGCCCATTTTCTATGAACCCATGGTACAATAAAGTATGATATATTGTAGCTTTTGGTAATATGTAGATTTTTAGTAATAAAGCTCTTTTATTAATTGATCCAAAAGTAGCGCATTTTAGAATGTAATATTCTAAGCGCTAAATCGAAATTTGTCAAAACATGGGTTCATAGACAATATTTTATTATTTATGAAAAACAACTGTTCTGGTAGTTTAATTTCTTGCAGAACGCAGAAAATATTAAACCGCTAAAATATTTGAATTTCGTGTCGATGACTCGGTAGTGGAGAGTCTGAATAGACCTGCAGTACGCTTAGCAGTGCTCTTTCGACTTCTGGTTTAGTAAACGGAAGAAACCAAACGAATATTATCATTTAATATTTATTATATTTTAATATTATAATTTACAGCTTCTGCCCGTGGCTTCGCACGTGTATTTTCGGTATAATAAGTAGCCTATTATCTAAAGTTAGGCTATGTTCTAAATGTACGCCAAATTTCATCTTGATCTGTTCAATAGTTTTCGAGATCCTAGGTAACAAAAATTTTACATTTCTTAATTTTCGGCTTTATAGTTACGATAATAGAATATTATTATGATTTTATTTTAGAAAGATGATATTACAACGGTTAATTTCTAAAAACTGCATCATAAACACGCGCGTAGAGTTAGGTGGGCATTCGTCTTATCAGAAAATCACTGTAGCTCTCTACTCCGCTATTCGAACATACTTTGAATCGTTCCGTGTGAAACTTATAAAAAACCTGTAGAAAAACTACCAAACTATCGCATACCACTAAAAACAAGAGATACCGGTTAGAACCAATTTACGGTGACGCAAGACTGGATACCAAACCTTGTCAAATACCTTGTATTCACTAATGTGGAATGGAAGCGGCTAATTAATTCCTTATAATCTTACTCTGAAATGAGGCTTTGTGGACAAATTTATTTTATTATATTAGGTTTTTTTTCAGCCATCCATGTAAAATGTATGGAGCGTTTGTAGGTATGGATCTATATTTTTCAGGAAAAATATAGAGAAGTGTGTAGAAAGAACTTTTTGAAAATTGGTCAAATAGTATTAGGTTTTTTTTTCAGCGATCCATGTAAAATGTATTGAGCGTTTGTAGGTATGGATCTATATTTTACAGGAAAAATATAGAGAAGTCTGTAATAAGAACACTTTTTGAAAATTGGTAAAATAGGGGGGTATAATTTTCAAAAGGGGCTTAGCCCACCGAGTGGGGTATCAAATGAAAGGTATCAATTTGGACATTTCAAAACAGTTTTTTAAATATCTGTAAGTTTCATAGTTTTTGAAATATTTTGAAAAAAGTCGAAAAATTTACCATTTCCCACTTTAACCGAAGCATGCAGAGAGATCCATATGAAATGTAGGTTGGTACCTACTATTTTTAGGTATTCGTTAAATTGCGAAGTCCCTAGCCGGTACTTTTGGTACATATTTGTTGACAAACGTTTGAAACCCTCGGCGCGCGAGTTACACTCGCTCTTGACGGATCTTGTTTTAATCGGAATTATTTGCTCTCTCAGTGTCATGGCAATCAATCAGTGTTCACTCGGTCTTCCGCAAAACAGGCCTAGCCTAGAACGGGGATGATAGGTAATCAATGGTCTCAGATTATATCATACATCTATAGGTGTTTGTATCCTAATGGCAAATAAATAAATAAACTAAATATTTAAATATTAAATTACTTTTATATTCCAGTACGGCATGGCATGTTTATGAGCGTAAATTGCATGACATTATGTTACATACCAGAGAAATGGATTAAATGTATTGCAAATTTAATTTTATTTAAATTCCTATACGCACAGCAAGAGTTAGTGTGAGTTCGCATGACTGCGCCGCTTTAGAGCGCCTCCACGTCGCCTCGACTCTTGGTCCAGTGAGCGACGCGCCTTACACCCAAACATCCATTTATGTATGGATACACAAAAATACATCCATTCATGCATATGTATGGATTTCATGATTTTAACAGGACTAAGATATGGATTGGTGGATGTTTGTTACCTCTTCACGCTAAAACCACTGAACCGATTGATATAAAAATTGTGCATGTAGGTAATTTTTATCCTGTAATCAAACATTGGCTACTTTTTATCCCATAAATGCCATGGGATAGAAAACGTTTCCATAGAAACAACGCGTCCGAAGCCGCGGGGAGAAACTAGTTATTTAATAAACTTGTAAAAACAAAATATTGTAAAGTGAAAAAACATACCTCCATTCAAAACCCTAACTTCCTCATATGTCGCAGACTTCCATATACTAGTCTGCGTCTTCTTCTTCCTATAAACTGACAGGTCCTTCCAGGAAAGCGTGAGGTTCTCTGGTCCGTCGCCCATGACCCCCATCTCATCGTCCTCCCAGTTGACTATCGCTCCGGTGAGGACGTTCCTCGTGGGGAGCTTCAGGTTGACGTCCTTCATTGTGTGTGTGTCACGTCATTTGTACTGAGGACAAGAAAATTGAAAGAAATAAATAAAATTGGCTATTTTTAAACAGAATCTTTTAACGAAAAACAAAACGATGGCAAGTTCACTGCTCAAGTTGAGGCGAGTTCGAGACGGGGGCGTTGCAGCGCGGTGGTGGAATCTCTGACGACCGATATGGCGCGACGGGCGCAGGTCCGCCCGCGACGCAGGAGGTTGTGGGTTCGATTCCCGCCTTATGACAAATGTTTGTATGATCGGCAAATATTTGTTGCGGGTGTTCAGGGAATTTTCTATGTGTACTAAAAAATATCTATCTATGTAATGTATTGCGTTAAATATATCAGTCATTAAGTACCCATAACACAAGCTCTGCTTAGCTTGGGGCTAGATGAGGCTGTGTGGATTGTCCAGCATTATTTTATTTATATATTTATTATCTCTATGTAGTCTTCTTGCCTTTAATATGCGGCGCGCAGCTTTTGTGCTGGCGGCTCGACACCGCCGCGGCGCCGCCGCCGCCGCGACCTCGACTCTTGGGTCCAGTGAGCTACGCGCCTTAGACGCATAACTTAGTTCTTTATTTGGGGCAAAACTGCCCTAGGGTTGAGTATTTTGAAAATTAACCGAGCTCAAGTTGTCAGTATAGGAAGTTTTATAAAATTATTTCCACTTATGATTAAGTAATTATAACACGAAGTGTAAAATACCTTTGTAAAATTTAATAATCGCAAGACCTGGCTCCTAAAACGTTTTCTATTTTAGTATGTTTATGCATTCTAGGATTAAATTTACACTAGTAATTGTACCAGACTAATGCAATTTCCGGTTTTAGTAAGAATTTTTTAAATTGAAATTGAATTGAGTAAAGGAATTAGGCTAGGAACCTTTGAGTTTGAACCTTTGAATCTTTGAGCCATAGCTAGCAACGGATTAAGCTGTGTTTTGTTTTATCTCGATCTTCTCATAATCTTTGTTCTAGAATAATACGAAGAAAGCCATTCCTCTGCATACCATGGCTCCTCATAAACCTTATCTGGTAAACCAATAAAAACTAAATGGGGATTTGACAAAACAAAAAAAAAATATTGATAGATTTGATAATGAATTCCATAAAATCTTTAGTAGAGACAATATCCTTGATCTTTAAAAAGTTTACTAATATAATTTTTTATTCCTGTTAGTAAACCTTTGTTATGAATGTAAGGGGGTTAACTACGAACCTTAAATGTGTTGGAAAAACATTTCAATCTATGATTGCCTTCATTGTAAAACCGGGATTTTCATGCCATTATGCAATCGCAGGAATAGCCAGAGATCGGTTAAAAAGATCGGCAAGTACATTTGAATCAATTGATCGTAAACTCAGACGCATGAGACCGGAAGCGTCGTTTCATTCGAGACTATAAATGGTTAATTTTGCTATTAGGATACATTGCCTGTGGATGTTGCGTTGACAACAGAACATTTTTATTACAACTCTATTGATACATAGAGTTTTGATTTTAATTTAAGTTTTGAATGATAATTTACTGAATGTATTCGAGTTTTAGAGGTAGGATAAAAGACAGGGACAGGAGACCCATCACATAATGCATATTTTACACACTATTGTTTTCAATTAAGAGGGCGCATTGCGCGCCATTTTGTGAAAAGGATAGGCATAAAGTGGGATGGAGTATACGTTTTTGGATCGCCGTGAGCGCAAAAATGATGTTTTTGCTTATTTACAAGAAAACTACACCAGTTATGAAGAAACTGTATTAAGAAACCAAAGAATTAGTAATAACCTACGAATCACTACAAAAATATTTTCTATAGAAAGTAGGGTACCTGAGATCTCGACAAAATTAGGTGCAAAATGATGCACTTTCATTTTTTAAATCGTAATTTTTTTCGCAATTGTATTTTAGAATTGAGGAACCGAAGATAAAATGATGAAATGTTATGTTATTCTAGTTTAGAATAACTTCTTTTTCTCATGTAAGTGACATTGTGTCTTTTTAAGAATAAATTTCTTTAAACCGAGTTTTTTACCACGGGGATCCCGTTAGTACTGAGATCTAGGCCTTGTTTGACAAGCAAACCCGCTAGGTTATGTATAAACTGACCTAATAAGGTTTACTAAATAAATACAATTATCATTTTGTCAATTTGCTGGAATATGAATAAAAAAAGTTTTAAAAAAGCAATTAAACATTCTAAGGGTTTTGTTACTATAGTGTGATAGTGTGTAAGCCCTCACCAGTAATTTTCATTCGAATTTTTGTGCAAAACTGCATTTAGAATTTATCGTAGAGGTGCGCTACGAAGTGCTACGAAATCTCGTAGACGACGCCAAAAACAATATTCGCACTCAAGTTATTTTATTCAAAGTTGTTTGTAACTTTTTTTGTTTTTTATTGGTTTATTGATACGAGGGCATTGACATCCAAAACCTAACCCTTAAAACCAACGGCCACAGTATACTGTTAGCGATCAGGGTTGCTACTAAAGAAAATAAGTTTTTTAATATATACCTGGTGTAAAGTAAGTGTTAAAGTTGTTCAAACCAAAATCATGGAATATACAAAACATATAGAACATTTTTTTAAGATTTGAGGATAGCCCTCCTATATAAACACCTTTCATAACTTTGAGCAATAGCAATAAACACAACGTTTTATTTATTATTTTTCACTTGTGCGTATTTTAATCACCGCTTTTACATGTTTGACCGCTTCAAGTCATAAATCTGAGAATTCCTAATCTTTGTTTACATGAAACGTCATTATTTTGAGAATATTGCCAACCAACAAAAAAGTAGTTCCGTTTCAAGACATTTTTGCCAAGCTGTAGTGGGAATTGGAAATAAAGTCAAGAGTCTGTGCGAATAGAAAAAAGTTCTTTTTCAGCTTCTGTTGATAAAAGTCATAGTGAGAAAAACCGTGCCAAGCTACTGTTTTAAGTTGACAGATTTTTATAAAGCATGAACATCTGTCAACTTAAAGATTCGAAAGGCTTTTTAGGAAGAATTAGAAATCCAAAATCCTTTCCAGAGTATTTGATTGTATGAGGATTGTTGAGAAACGGAATACTGGGAACATAGAGTTGGACAGGGCCATGAAAGTTAAGATCATCAAATAGATAGAACCAAACAACTCTTTGGTGGCAAGGATAGGAAAAAGAAGCGTCTGACGCCCGGTGAGATGGGTCTCTGACATTACCAATAGTTCGCATTAAAATTTGGTATCGAGTTAACACAGGACCGAGTCCTATAAGTAATAAATAAATAATACTGGACAATAATCCACACAGTATCATCTAGCCTCAAGCTAAGCAGAGCTTGTGTTATGGGTGACTGATCACCAATATTTGCAGATCGTACCCAAAGCGGGAATCGAACCCGCAAACTTCCTGTGTCACAGGCGGACCTTCACCCGCCGCGCCATGCGCCACTTCGGTCGTCACATAACTAAAACATGACAAAATCTATGGAATTCATTACGGATGTAAGCGGGTTCGCGCGTTCCGCATCTGGAAGAGATGCGGAACGCGCGCGTCTAGAACCGCACTCACCCTGAAGATGTCCCTCATTAAGGGATGAAACGTTGGTGTTCTTCCAACACAAATAAGGTTCGTAGTTAACCCGCTTACATCCGTAATGAATTCGTCAAACTACGATATCTATGGAAGATGAATAATGGATGATGCTTGGGACTATATGGCAACCCTAGCATTGCGGTGAACGAGGTCACCCCCGCGGCCGTTGGCTTTCCCTGTAATATTACCGTCCGACGCGGTATAGGGTTTCCGATACTTGGTCACTAGGAACGAGATTTGAGGCTTGATTCAATCATGTCAATGTTCATTGGATTCTTGCTTGATTAGGAAAAAGAAAACTCTGAGTAGAATACCTCCTTGAAATATAAATAAATAATATTAATTGACAAAGAAAATTAAAATCAAATAATAGAAATAAATTAGAAGGTAAGTTATCGTAAAATTTCGGGTGTTATTTTCAATACGATCCCGGTTCAGACAGGCGAGCATTCAAAAATATTTAAAAACAGTTTAAATTGTTTTCAAAATCAAAATGAAGTCTTCATTCTGAAATATTTTCTATCTACAATATTTAAGATACTTTCCCTCTACGTGGCATTGCCGTGGGACGCCCTGTATAGTAGGTTGATACGATTTTGTAGCCGTGTGGTGCCAGCTTAGAATTTGCACCACCCTTACTCTTCCCGCGGGTGTCGTAAGAGGCGACCAAGGGATGTCAACCAGGGGCGGGCAGCATCGCTTCCTGCAGAACGATTCTACCACCGAACTGCGATCCCCAACAAGCATGCTCAGCGTGGGGATTATGGGCATTACCCCCACGAGATAAAAGCCAAAAAGGTGCTTATCACGGGGAGGCCTGCGTCCAGCAGTGGACCAATACAGGCTGTTGAAGTGAGGTACTAATTCGTCACTATGTCACGTCCCATTCGCTAAATTATTTGCTTATCAGAAAAGTACGGAACTGGAATTAGCTAATCATTGATAATTAGATAATTGTCTTTTGCGCAAAACTTGCTCATCAGCGAACATGCCACGTTCACCGCTGAACATGAATCCGGGATTTGCTGTTTTCACTAGGGAAGATTAGTGATCGCAGTTGAGGTGTTAAAAATAATCAGAAGAAAACGAAAACTTCCATTGGTTGGATCCCTTAGTCGACTATTACGACATCTTCGTGCTGAGTTGGTGAGGTGGATTCTTACACCGCCGCGACGGGGATAAGCTCAAAACTTTTAAATCTATCATGGTTATTAACACTAAAGACATTTACAACGGGATATTTACCATGATTTGAGTTGTACAATATTTCGCACAGTTTCATGCACCATGATCGCGGAATAACTGAAGGCACTGCGAGTGAGTTTTTATTGGTAGATATATCGATCTACCCTCATTGTAGTAGTAACATTCGTATCAAAAGACAAAAATAAATAAATAACGCTGGACAATCCACACATCATCAAGCCCCAAGCTAAGCAGAGCTTGTGTTAAGAGTACTAAACGACTATTAACTGTATTATGGAACAGAATTAGTAATATAAAAACCTACGAATCAAAACAAAAATGTTTTCTATAGACCGCAGGGTTCTTGAGATACAGAAATAGTGCACTTTCGTGATTTTTTTTCGAATTTTTTTTGCGCAATCGCAAAAGGAACCAAAGAAAATATGTAAAATTTTATGTAGGTAATTCGAGTTTTTTACCACGGGGATCCCGTGATACAAAATACCCAGAACAAACACCATCAACTGCATTCCTGGTACCTGATTAACCAAACCTTAAATTCGAAGTTTTTTATAAACTCTACCTGATACCTTTAGAAGTGTGCTGATCGAACAAGAAATAAAACTCGCATAGTTTTACGATTTGGCCCATCCATACCAAGGCCAGACCCTTTCACGAATAAATTAGGTAAATAGTATTATAATATCTGTGGTAACGTTAACTTAAAAAATACCTTCTTAAACTAGTTTACGTTGTTTCGAGTCATTAATAAATAAACTAAGTTCCCACTTTTTCTGGTTCAGGGACGGATTTCTTGCGTAAAACCATTTTAATTGACCATGTGTACTAAATTTTTCCTTTCAAATTATTTTAATAAGGATCTGCCTAAAACCTGTTTAAACTATAGTAATCATAATAGAAGCAGAAACTAGAAAACCCTACTTAAGTACCTATTGGTTTTGCTCGTAACGTATAAAAGAGTTACCAAGAAGTAGGATTTCGGTAGCTGGGTGGGTATTTTTAGGAATTACTATAAAATAAAGCTCGCATCAGCCCGCTGCACGTTATTTCTTCACCATGCCTGACTTAAGTTACAAAGGTGGTTTATTAGTTTGTCTCGACTAAGATAATCCTTGAATACCTAGGTACTCAGTAATAGGCAAAATCATAGAAGTAGAGTACAACGATTTGTGCCGTAGAAATTCCATTTTGCAGTGCTACGGACTCGAATAAACGTTCGTGGTTTTCTACTTTATGTAAAGACTAGCGGCTTCGCAAGGGTGGAAATTTATTTTTAAACATTTTGGGATAAACTATCTAATATTTCTGTGGCATGTATATTCATTACGGATGTAAGCGGGTTAACTACGAACCTTATTGTAGATAGTTCGTTCTATAATATTGTAGAACATTTTATTTGTTCTATGATTAATAATTTCCGCAGCGCATGCGATAATAGGCAGTTTAGGGCTATTTTTTTACACCTTCGGTTACATTATTGAAGTTTAAGTAGGGATCCCAATTTTTTTCTGGAAAGAAGTATAGCCTATGTTACTCAGGAATTCTAATGGTGAAAGAATTTATGAAATCGGTCCAATAGTTTCTGAGTTTATTCGTTACAAACATACAAAAATACACATCTTTCCTCTTTATAACATTAGTATAGACTAAAGTACCAAAACTCTTTATGTAACTCATCGGCGGCGTTACACGGGGTAGAGTAACGTGTTACACAGCGAACGTACCGCAGTACGTGCAGTCTGTACGGGGAAAGAAGAGGGCGCTCGCAAACGACGACCTCTGTGTCGCAGCGGGCGAAGGTCTATCTGCGACGGAGGAGGTTGCGGGTTAGATTCCCGCCTCGGGACATATTTGTACGATCTGCAGACATTTGTCCAGGGCGTTCTGGATGTTTTCTATATATAGTAAAAAAATATCTATCTATGTAATGTATTGTATTAAGTATATCAGTTATCTAGTACCCATAACACAAGCTCTGCTTAGCTTGGGGCGAGATAATGCTGTGTGAATTGTCCAGCATTATTTATTTATAAAAATAAAAAATAAATAACGAGACGGGGGCGGCATAGCGTATCATGCTTACTGCGAATAATGATAGAGATAAATAGATAGATAGATAATACTTTTATTCATCACCATAGAAAACTAATTTTACATAGAAACATGTAGAGAACAGCAATGGAACTGGCGGCCTTATCGCTTAAAGCGATTTCTTCCAGGCAACCAAAACGATGGGAGAAAAATAAATAATAGCGGTGCTACTATACATAAATCTAAACCATTAATACTAATACACATAATACCTACTAAACTAATACACTAATACATACAAAAGAATGGTACATTACATCCCGTAACACCGGAAAGTATCCGGGTTAAAAGTTTTCAGGTCGATGAAATACTAGGTAGCCCGCACGCCTAGGAGAGCGAGATTGTTATTACATTCTATGGTTTTCCGGTTTTTTTTAATTATCTGAGCGAAGGGTCGAAGCGACGCGTAACCCGAGAACTGAGTATCTGGCGCAGCGCATCAGATTTGCCATGTACCGGGGCAATGCAGCCAGCGTCTTAGGGACGCGACGACTGGTATTGATATGGATCAGTTGAGCTACCTGTAGATCGATTGGAGCAGTCTGCAGTTAGCTCAATTGTTTCAACTGAAAATACTAGTTCTAATTTGTTTCTATTATTTGATTGTATTCTTTTTGTAGGCTGCGATGGTATGGGCACGTGAATAGAAGACCGCCTGATTATGTAGGGAATTTAGCAATACAGTTTTCCATCCCAGGGCGAAGTTTCAGAGGGAGACCCAGCAGGATACGGTCATTCATTCATTCATTCATTCATTCATTCGATACGATGGAAGGATGAAGTGTTAAAGGACATGAAAGAGCAAGTTTCCGAAGACGACGTCGAGGATAGAGCTAAGTGGAGGAAACCAATTAGGAGAGCTGACCCCACCACCATATGGGGTAACTAGCTGGGAGGAGAGATTTGATTGTAATTTTCTTCATTCTGTTGTTACCTATATCTACAAGTAAAGCCGGTAGAAGGTTTATCAGCACCTTATCAGTCATCGTTGGGAGAAATCTGAGTAATGTTTATGTAGAGCTAATTCAGTCATACCTTCCTATCTTTATTATTTATTTATTTATTTTCAGGCTGAACTGTCCCACTGCAAAGCAAAGTTATATAGGAAAAACTTTCGTTAAAAAATAAATTTACATTCAAAGACCAGAAACAAATTAGAACTAGTATTTACCTACAATTGAAACAATTGAGCTAACTGCAGACTGTTGCAAACAATCTACAGGTAGTTCAACTGATCCATATCAATACCATTCGGAAGCGTTCTAAGGCGCTGGCTGCTTTGCCCTGCTGTATGGCAATTTTGATGCGATATCTAGGTTAATTTTTATAACCATTATTTAAATAAATTTTATATTATTTATTTAAATATCTTTTATACTAGTTAGTTATCCCTAAAGTGCGAATTTATTAAGGAAGACGTGAGATGCGCTTCTAACCCCAACAATTATCAACGAGCTCCCTTCTTTCACAGTTTTAACTTCTTTAACAGTAAAAACTCATTTTGAATTTAAGCTACGAACCTAGTTTGTGTTGGAAGAAAGAAGTAAAAACTCATTGAAGACAAGCTTAAAGAAGCATTACATAACAATGACATAAACTACCTCCTAGCGAAATTTCATTAGGTTCCGTTCAGCCGTTTAGGCGTGAAAGGGTAGCTAGCAGGTAGAGATGTACCTGTTATAAATTATTATAATACAGCACTTTATTTTGCATTTTGTAATATTGGTATTTTTTTACCGTAGGTATATCAGTATCAATAAAGCTATAATAATATATTATTGGTAAGTTAGTTTAAGTAGTTAGGATACATTTAAAATTTAATTCTATTGTGTCTAAGAGAGCTACTGCCGACTTTGGCGGAAACTTTAAAACGTACCCTTAATTTGGAAATAGATAAATTAAAAAAACAAACTTTACTATTAATGCCGTAGGCATTTGAATAATATTTGTATTTCCAGAAAAATATGTAAGTTTTCTTTAATCTACCCAATCGATACTCGATACTCGATGCACTGAGCTTTTTCTTTAAACCAATATAAAATATATCTAGTTTACTAACTTACCTTACTTAACAAGCAAAATAAAATCCTCTATCAGTCACTGAAAACACTTCACTTTCTAACTTTTTAAACAAGACCCAAGCGTGTGGCTCTACGAAGCTCCCAGCTAAGACTGAAGTAAGGCCCTACCTACGCTTTAGAACTAGTTTAGCACAGTAACTGATTTTCTAAATTAATGAGGCTTTATTTTAATTAGATACATAGCTGATTGCTTGTGAATATTAGGAACTAAAAATATGAAAAGGTACGTACGTACCTACTGTTCCTATTTGTATCAAATAAATTCGAGTACTAGGTACGTAACTAGGTAGATAACTAACAGAGAAGGCGTGCGTGCGGCTTTGTCGCTTATATTTTCTCGTATAGGTAGGTACGTCAAACTGTATCCGTAGATTGGTAGGTACCTATAGTTAAACGATTTGATTTGATAGGTCTCGATACAAATTGAAAGTAGGTACTTACATAGGGGTATATACCTAGGCTATGTAACTCCGTTTTTCAAAATTATGAAACACCTGTGGAAACACCTTTCGGAACTAGGTAATCGGGGATGTTAGGAGTTCAACACGGAGTTCAAGGCCGTTTGGTTCTAAATTGAACCCACTTCCGGATACGAACATTGCACCAATTAACCCCCCAAAATTGGTAACTATTTATTTTTGATTTTAATCTCATTTCAATTATTTTCAGAAACCTTTTAATAATTTTTCGCTATCTCGTTGTAGTTAAAATAAAGAGTTGTAAAAAAATTCATAAATTAAAATTGCTAAAAAACTTTTTGTAAGTTTCCTTTTGCACGCCATTCATTGTTTACGGTTGTCAAATTTTTCTTCTGATTTTGATTTTCGTTATTCATTTGTTCTTGTTTTACCATTGATGTGGAAACCAATAATTTTCGACGTTGAGTGCATCGTTTGTAAATAATATTTGCAAAAGATTGCTAACCTTGAGAAGATATGGGAAAAACGAATAGCAACAGCCATCGCCGATTGAGAACTCCGAATTGGTCTCTCGAAGAGAAGCAACATCTTTTGGAGTTGATCAAGGCCCGGAAAACTGTAGTCGTAACTAAGAGCAACAACGGACCCAACTTCTCGGAGGAAAAGGGCATAGCATGGACTGAGATATTGCGGGAACTGGAAACCAGATTCGGCGCGAAGTTCAACGGGAGCTCTATCAATATCAAAAAGGTGAAGACTCAGTGGCAGAATATGAAACGGCTGGCTCGCGAAGAGGTCTCCTTGACAGGGCCTTTGCTGAACAAACTTTGTAGGCAAACCGTCGAGGTTTGCGAAATACTAGACATGGTGAAAGACGGTGTTCTGAAGATGGAAACTTCAAGTTTTAACGAGTCAACCACGTCTTCAAATATTGAGATAAAAACTGAACGCATTGACGAGTAAGTTTACATACCCCTACATACACTGAAGGAATTGCAATCCTATCTTAGGCATTAGTAGCTGTTTATAAAACTCTAGTTGGTGATGCAATAGGTTGATAGGTAGTGACAAAATGATTAGTTACACTAACTGTGCTTAGGTAGGTAATTACCTACCTACCTATCCCTTTCTTTTCCTTGTCCGAAAATAATATATTTTCTCAAATTCATATTTATTCACTTATGTAAGGACCTAAGTACCTGCATACCAAATTTAAATAAGTAGTTAAAGTAAAAGCAATTTTGTCAAGTTCTCTGGCTAAACAATGTCCCTGTATAAACAGTCCTTGGTACTTGTGATAACTTATCTTATTGTTGATGACACAGAAATAAATTAAAATATTTAACTAGATGCACTTCTGCGGTTGACAAGTTCAAAAACTTTGAATCAAAGCTACTATTTTAAATACTGATTATGTAGAAGTCTCCTTTTAGAGATTAATTTAAATAATGTTAAAGGACATCCAACATGATATCACACAAGGCAAGTTAGTAACAAGTAATAATGATTCTTAAATCCAGTGTGTCTTTATATATTATGAATTTATGACATCTCAGCATCAGATGTCAACGGTTGAACCTAATTTATACATACTAGTTCAGTTAATGCACTTATTTACAGGGAAGGAATGCCCATGTCCAGTGGTCCATGTACGGCACCAGAAAATCCCGAACAATTAACTATGGTAATAGATGCAGACAACGACAAGGAAAATGTTGGTTTAAATTTCATGGAGTCATCAACATCGTCTGGCTCCGAGCCAGTTTCTGTGAATGATCTTGAAATCTGTGAAGAGGCTGGAGAACAAAACACCAGTACTAGTTCTATTAAGAAAAGTGTTTCTGCGATGACAATGACTGATGAACCTATTAAGGATGCAAGCATAGAAGTTAATCCATTTCATAAGGAAATGCAGGACTACTTTAAGTGAGTATTTTTAAATGGGTACTTAAACCTACCTAGGTATATTGTTCATTCGTAATACTATACAGGGTGGAATTAACAAATGTTATCTGAAGGGCAAGTACCTAAATGGTCAAAATATCGATAACAAATTTTGTTCAAAAAATATACCCTTATTTTTAAAAATAAGTAAAACTGCTTTGACCTAAGTAAGTAATTTAAGTAAGTATAATTATAAAAAACTAGCTTTTGCTGGGAATCAAGCTAACTAAAATTTTAAAAATACATTATGCTACAAAATTAAATTTTTGACAAAATACTCATTTTCTGAAATCTTATTACTTAATGCAGTTTTATTTTTAAAAACTAATGTTTTATTTCAATACAACTTGCTATTTTCAGTACCTACCTACCTATCTATATTTTCGTTTGTTCCACTGAGTAAATTTTGCCCCTTTCTGAAAAGTTACTTATGTAAATTGTTGACTTAGCTAGACGACATCTGTGTTGTAGAGGCGGAACTATCACTGTTACTGTTTAACTCAACGGGACAAGACAAATCCCAAAATCCACATTTTTGTAATCTAGGTATTGTCTTTTTCTCTCAGATTCATTTCTGCTGAAAAACTGATGAAAATGGAATCTATAAAGGAAGAAAGGCAAGTCACCAGAGCTATGAGAGAAACTGCAGAGTTGAATAAAATCATAGCTGAGCAAAAGCTCAAGCATGTGTTGTGGGTGAAGAAAGCAGAGATGGCGTAAGTATAGACACTATTTACCATTTAATAACTTGAAACTCAAATTTACCACCCCACTCAATCTTTCATAAAATGGTAAACAGAGTGGTGAGTCTACTTGACGATAGTATTTAGACGTGATCGTGACGTCATCGTCGCCTTTTTCCAAAGGATTTGGTACAGCGCCTCTATCGTACGAACATGGAACTACGCTCTCGGATCGCTTTACGTAAAATTTAATAGCCTATCCAAGGAGATCCTTGAGAATTACGGTTTAAACATGAATTGCGAGTCCGAATGATGCTTTTGCTAACGTAATATGTAATTAAATAGTAGTATTGTAGTAAATAATGTCTGACGACGATTATCATATTTTTTATAGCATTGGGATATTTGGGATTGGATTGAAGTAAAAATATTCTCTAGAGTAAATCACAAAATAATATTTTGTAATAAGTTGCACTTTTCATATAAAAAATAAGAAAATAAATTGTAATTTTAATATTTTTGCAATATTTAGCGCTGTTAGTTTTCTAAGGCCTTATTTGGAGTTTGTTGAATTAGCAATGCAATAATTCGTAGATGGTACAATCATGTAAGATAGCACCATCTACGAATTATTGTATTAGTTAAGAAAGTTAGATAAGACGCAAAATTGTAGTTATTTATGCTTTGGCGTCTTTAACATTTTCGAGGTTCACTCCGCTCTCCGTTTTTATATCGTCTTTTCTTCCTTGTCTCTCACAAATTTCCCAATCGTCGCCTAAAATTCTTACAAATTTGGGAGGCTTAGCGCTCTCTATTTTTTATACATTATAGGCAACCAACTTATTTATGGGCTCAGTCAAATATTTAGATGTTAATGTCATTGTGGTTTGTACTATAATACCTTGCTTTTTTCCAAATTTTATGATTCTAGGTCAACGGGAAGTAGGTACCCGATAGATTTTGGTCCATAGCAAGAATCAAAAGTATTTTTTTTTTGTGAATGAACTACAAATTTACTGTTTTAGAATTTGTTCCTTTATTGCTTCTCGCCAAATTTCATGATTCTAGGTCTACGGGTCCTATAGGTTTTGTGTGCATGTGATTCCCTTGAAAATTACAAAATACATATTCGGACATAAACGGCTGTAACCTTTGATTACGTTGACCTATAGAAGTTTTATTTCTATCGAGCTTTCAAGAGGTTATTGGTTTCAAAATATTGCATTGAACATAATATACCTACATTACCTACATGCAAAGGCTTGAGTTGGGCACCACCCCATCTTCAACGTACTTCTGACTATGTAAAATACTATTATTTGATGTGACAAAACCCTAGTATCGAATAAAATCAATATATTAGATACCTAAATTATGATATTTGTTAAACTATTTTTGATATGCGCTTGTTCTACCATTTTTCATAGTGCGGCGGCGGTGTTTATTTTTCTATTATATATAGAAGCTTGTTGACTAGTTTGCATGTCAAACTCGTAAACCCACGTCTCGTCACCAGTAACAATGCGTTTCATGAATGTTGGGTCGGAATTGACTCGTTCTAACATGTCCTCAGCGACTCCTATGTGATTGAGTTTTTGAAAAAAATTCAAGTCTTTTGGGTTGGGACTAGCCGAGCGGCAACATGTTTCATACCCAAGTGATTATTTAAAATGGTACGGATTGACTCGTGAGATACAGAAAGTTCGTCGGCTATCTCTCTCAAACTTGAATGAGGGTTTTCAGTCACTATTTCCTTCACTTTTGCGATGTTCACTTCAGATGCAGACGTTAGTGGCCTACCAGAGCGAGGCAAATCTTCCATCACATCTCTACCGCTTTTGAACGCTTTGTACCACACACCATAAGCACTAGTTTTTGATAAAGTCGATACACCGTAAGCCTTCTGTAACATTTTCAGTGACTCCGATTATGAAATTCCATTGGCGATGCAAAATTTAAGACAAACTCTTTGTTCGATGTTTTTCTCCATTATGAAATTCGCAATACACCCTAGATAAGGTACTTATAAGTAAAAACAGCACTGTATTTAATCTAAGTATTAGATGCAACTCAAACTCCGCGCCAAAATGGAAAACAGTTGTGCCAATCTAACAAAAACAAAAAATTTAATTTGGAACCATCCATTCCCGATACTTTTTTGACTGAATGTATTATGTACTCTAATATTGTAGAACATATTTTTGTTCTATCATCAATAATTTCCGCAGCGCATACGATGAAAGAAATTTATGGCTTAGTTTTTTACACCATGGGTTACATTATTGAAGTTTTTCTAGGGATTCCTAATTTTTTTAAGTATAAAATATAGCCTTTGTTACTCAGGGATAATGTAGCATTCTAATGGTGAAAGAATTATTGAAATCGGTTAAATAGTTTTAGAATTTTATCGTTACAATTAAACAAAAATAGAAATCTTTCCTCTTTCTATTAATAGTTTATGTAGATGTACAGAATTGGACTTGTTACAGTTTTATTATAAGTAAATAGATAAGAACTAGTATTTGCAATTGAAACAATTGAGCTAACTGCAGACTGTTGCAAACAATATTAAGAATATTACGTATCTTGAAATTATTTGTTACGAGTGTTAGATTAGGTAGCTCATTATGAAAGTTATGGCAAGTAAAATTATGTTGAGTGAGTAATTATAATTAGTTGATGTGAGATGAGAGGTGTTTTTGTATCAAATGAGAATTATATCAAATGAAATTATAGGTACGCAATGAAATTCGGTCATGTAAGTGTTAGTTATTTTGTCATTCGACCAAACGTCATTCATACCTAGAACCCTTTCAAAGATCGTAGCAGCCTTCTTTCCGTTTACTTTTTCTTAGATGACTTTGAGTTATTTCGCAGCTGTTTCAAATAAGTATCAAATATCAAAGTGCTTTATTTCCTTTAGACCTTTTAGGACTCTTGGACACGTTTCACTCGCACAATACATTCATGCAGTACCTAACTCTAGGATCAAACAGCCTGACTATAGGTACTTTCTCTTAGCAGTAACCGTAGAAGTCACACAGTTGAACGTGTATCGCAACGCAACGCAACGCAACACAGTTGCGCATGTACCTATGTGCCCAGACGCGGCTTTTGTGTGGATCGAGTGTCCGGGGTGTGCTACCGGACTACCAACAGTCGAGACGTGATCGAGACGACGTCGACGTGTCGATCACGTCTTGACTGTTGGCTGTTGGCCTTGCCTGCCAGACTCACCCCTCAGCATTTGTAATTTTTTTGCTTAGTTCAGTATATCTATAGATTAGGAGGTGCATTTTCGATATTTTTCAATTTCGAAAGTTCGAAGTTCAGACAGAAAAATATAACTTATTATCCCATAACACAAGTTCTGCTTAGCTTGGGGCTAGATAATGTCGTTGTGAACTGTCCAGCATTTTTTTTATTCATTGTTATTAACTTAAATTAGGGAATCCAATCCCACAAAGGCGGGATCCCATACTATTTTTGAGGGATTAGACATTTGGACTACACATGCGGGATCCGCGGGATTTGCGGGACTTAAAACAAATATGGAAATCGTAGAAAATTTACACAAACAGCCTTCTGAATACATATTTATACGTCCAGGCCTTATTAACAATCGATTAAACCACTGATTTCCATTTTTTCCTAGGGAATTATGATTATGACCCCCTAAAGGTTAGCGTTTGGTCTATAGGTTAGCTTTTGGCAATAGAACCACTATAGGTAGACCACACAACTGGCAGATCGCTGTAGAACCATGTCACAGTAACAAACGCCAAAAGCGGCGTTTGTAACTGTGTTTGGCGTTTGTTTTCTTATTACAACCTGAACAAACAAACAATCAAATCATTCCTCTTTATAATAATAAGTATAGATAAGCCCTTAAAAAAGTTAAGGCATCCAGCATTTTGCCTCTGAGAGACGTCAGGCGGTTACAAAAATGTAGTAGCCGCTGAGAAAGCTTAGGTCTCAGCTTCACCATTGGTCGCATTTAACTCTTTCATAGCACGCGCGTTCCGCGACTATTTCAGGTGCCTTATTTGCGTGAGTAAATCATGGAAACCAAAAAATTCGAAACTTCGAGTTTGTGGTGTTCAAACTTGAAAAATGGTTTAAAAAGGCATGAAAAAGGGTATGAACTTCGAATTAACGAAACTTCGAAGTGTCGAAATTCACCACCTACTATAGACATTAGATGAGATGTAGATAAAGCCGGGTCTGCACCGCAAAAGGTTATTTTTTTATTTATTTATTGCTGAGCGGGAAATGAGAGATGAGTGGGCGGAGTTAATTTTCAACGTTTTCTGCTCGCTCACTCCCTAGGACAATTGGTTAAAATGTCTTTGCTCACCCCCTCCCGCTTAAAACTATCTTTCTGCTCGTTCAGTCCTTTCCGCTCGACTATTAGTTGGTACAAATAGTTTTATTACCTATTAAAATTGTGGCCAATACAATAATGTATAAATTTTGCACACCTTAATGGGTAGATTGTAAATGGACATATATAATAAAACTTTTAAATCCATCATGGTTATTAACACTAAAGTCATTTTTAACGGGATATTTACCATGATTTGAGTTTTGAGCTTTCCAATATTTCGGCGGAGTTACATGCGCCATGATCACCGAATAACTGAGGGCACTGCGAGTGAGTTGTTATTGGCAGATATATCGATCTACCTTCATTTTTAGTCTTTTGCTACGAACGTTACTAGGTACATATATAATTACGTATATAATTTTAAGAACTTTTGTACATACATTCTGGCAAATATATGATTATGATTATGATAAAACCTCAAAGACATTGTATAGTGGAGCTCAGTGCAGTGATTCTAGAACCTGAGTACCTTTATGCGGAAAAACGATTCAGATTGAATCTCCGCCGATTGCGTTCGTCCAAGGATTGAATGCTTCGAACTTATCTGATAACTTGTAGAAGAACAAAAAATGTCTATGGTGCTTGCGTATCTCAGCTGACAGTGACAGTTCTTGACTGTCAACAAGCCCAAAGAAAAAACAATATCATTGCGTCGCACGCACGTCACTTCAATCTTAGACTTCAATCCAAGTCATCTTTCGATTTTTTAGACTCGCATCGTAATAAAATCAAAATATTTTTCGTAACACCGGATCATGACTTTATTTTCTAGCACCAGGTTGGCATTCAAGAGCACAAGAGCTATAGTGAACGTGAGGTAAGTACCACACCTTAGACCGGAGAAGTAATACAACACCGGCATCTCCCCGGCGCGGCGCATATCGACTTATTTTCGTTTTCACGGCCCAAAATGTCCTCGAACAGGAAAATAATATGTAGTGTATTTAATACAGAGCGCGTCTTATCTTATGGTTGATTTCGGTTCCAGTCGGTGATATTAAAATATGTGAAAATATCGGCAAATTCTTCGCAGAAAGTTTATGTACCTAATTACACTTTAGAACGTAGATACGTAGGTATCATACGCGGAAATAAAACTAAATATCATATCTCTATGAAATATAGATTTATCCATATATACTTACTGCCTGCGAAGCTCTTAGCATACTTTCTTCCGGTGATGCGAAGTGCGAAGGCATCGCTCGGGGCGGCAGCGGCGACATGACCTTCAGATGTACCTACTAAGTATAGGTAGGTACCCAGTTGGAATCAATTGAGTGTGCCAAAACAGTTAATTTATTTGTGTCCCAATATCCTGTGCACATACCTAATTATAAATCTTCCAAGGATCAACAAAGGAAATGCATTCTACTTTATTGCAATCAATATACAGAATAAAATCACCTGAATTGACTAGGAAAACATTTATAAAGATGGTTGATTGATCAAAATGACTCAAGTTATTAATGTTATTATGTAACCCTGCATGTATTATGATCAAACATACTGTATTTGCTAAGTTGAGCAAACAAAGACAGTATGTTTGATCATAAATCTTGTATTTTCATCATGCTAAGATTGTAATGATTGTGAAAGTCTGACTGCAAACATGATAAACAATGACTCACCGTGTAATGAACTATTTTTAGTTGTTGTTCGAGAGTGACCTATAAATTTCATCTCATGTGTTGAAAATACAATCTCTTCGATCAATTGTGCACTGAAAACTAGTCCTTAGGTATTAAAAATATGGAATTAACCTTCTCAAATAAAAACCTCTCATCTTCATTCAATGATAAAGCAGTGTTTTAAAAGAAAAGTGATTTGCAACAATTCCCATAAAATTTAAAGAAGTTTTTTTGTATGCAGGTTAATGCTTATGGCACCAACAATTCTTTCTACACCAGAGTGATGTGACCCTAAATACTCGAACACAAATTCTGATTTGTGTTCGAGACCTGCTCAAATCTGTTTGAGCAGGTCTCAAGTCCAGATTTTTGACATTTTCATTGAAAGCAGCTTCTTGACCGAAAGCAATTGATTGTGCCTTTGAGTATTCTGGGGTGACAGAAGACCTTGACTCGGCTCATAGTGGTTAAATTGAACATTTGTGCAAGTATCTAACAATGGGACATGTGATTATTTCCAGGATGTATACCGGAGATGGTTCTGGTGTTGGCCATGGCGGTGGTGGTGGTGGTGCCATCCGGTCAGCTGGAGGTACTTTTGGCAAGATGGGGGCTGCTCGTGAGGAACAGTACTTCAACCAGAAGGTATGATACCTACTCATAAAAAATCTATGCAGAACATTTTCAGATATTGACTGATATACTGGTTGTTCCATCTGTCATCATCATCAGAAAATGTTCTGCATACTTATCATCTTGACATTCTTATTAACTTTTTTACTATAGTTTAACTATCTTGTTTCTTTCAACATAAATGGTACTTGAATTGTAAATCATGCTTAACATTAGTAGTAAATATCATGCACAAATAAAAATGTAATTTATTGACACACTCTGATTATCCCTCATTTAATAGCAACACAATTAATGCATTTTACTCTCACCCACAGCAAAAGCGAGATCTACAAGAAATAAAGGGTCAGTCACATTAAAATTGCAACTTGTGTTTGCTTGTGGTTTTTTATGCAGTTTCCCCTAACAAAGCTTGTTTATTATCTCTCACATCATCTTTGCATGGTTTTATAAACTATGCCCTATACCAATTAAAATATTATATGCAATCTTACTACAATCCCTTCTAATAAAATAATATTCCATTATTGCTAGTTGAAACTGTTTTCTCACCATTTCTTAACACAAATTCTTGTAAGTTTAGAAAATTATATTCTGTAACTAATTTATGCCCGCGGCTTCGCACGCATTTTTTCTATGGAAACGTTTTAAGTTAATTTTATCCCATGGGAACTGATTTATAGGATAAAAAGTAGCCTATGTTTGATTCCAGTATTAGAATGACCTGTATGCAAAATTTCAGCCCGGATTGTTCAGTAGTTTGGGCGTGAAGAGGTAAGAAACATCCATACATCCAAACTTTCGTATTTTTAATATTAGTGTGATAGTGTGATTTTTACCCCCCCTGGATATCCCTAAGTCGCCTCTTACGACACCTGCGGGAAGAGTTGGGGTGTGGTGCAAATTCTAAGCTGGCACCACACAGCTCTAACTTTTTTTTTTCCCCTCAGCATATTCCATCCCTCTGCTGGGCAAAGGCCTCCCCCAAGTCTTTCCACTCCGTGCGATCTTGCGCGATGTCCCACCACTCATTTAGGAATTAATTTACTTAAATTTTTTCAGCTCTAACTAACTATTATTATTATTATATTCAACATCATCATCAATATGGAATAAGGACACAGGTCAAACAAAGCTAATGAAGTCTACACACCAAAATCAGCAGGCCACTGGCGACAAGTTTACAAACACTGTCAGCTACAATATTTTTAGACTGAAATGTCGCACCAACCCACCGCCGTGCTTTGTTGGCCTAAGCGGGTTTGTAGACTCCATTAGACAGTTTGTTTGTGGTTGTTGATGGGTGATTTTGAGCATGTGCCTTTATTCCATATAGATGATGATTTAAAATAATAGTTTAAAATGCTAATGAAATAGAGAAACTTGCAAGACAAATAACTCTCATTTAAGCGCTCTACCTGCTCGAATCCCAGAAAACCCCAATCAGCATAGAGGCGATCTGTCATACATTTATATAACATAACATAAAGATTATTTGTTTGATTATTTGTTTTAGCAAAAGGAGCAACTGAAGCTGCTGAAAAGTCACCTGGACAGCGAGATAGAATACCACAGGAAGGCCATTGAACGTCATGAAGCTGCCATAAAGCGCTCTGAACTGCATCTTGAAGACATGAACAAAAAGGGGCTGGGACAGTAAAAATTCAGTAGTTGGAACTTTTAATAATAATTACCTACTTTGCGCTTGTTTTTAATGTGGCTTTTATGCTTGTCTAAATATATATCTATTAGTGTTAGTAAAATATATATCCGGTGATATTCTCTAAATTAATCTCTTATTTTTAACACACAATAATAAGTAGGTATTTCAGCCCATACCATACAAAAGGTCGTGCCTTATTTTGTGAGTGAAAAAAGGAAAGAAAATCATATTACTACCATATCATATCGCACTATTTTTCTTTGCTTGTCAAATAATTTTGTTAACTGTATTATGTATTTAATCGAATATTTGATAAAAAGTAGCCAATATGTTGACCAAGCCTTAGGGCTAGGCTAGGTGAAATTTTGTAGAGGTACTTATAGAACTACCTCTACAAAATTTCACCCAATCATTATTTTTGGCGTGAAGATGAAAAGCTTACCAACAGCCAAAAACTTTCGCATTTACAAAATTTGTATGTTTCAATTGGATATTTAGATGGTGTGATGCTCGGGCTATCAGTGCTGGGCCAGTAGTCCAATTAAGACCCAAAACTAGTATAGTATTACTATTAGTATAGTATTAGTATACTAATAGTAAGTAAGAATACTATACTACTAGTATAGTATTATAATATCTGTGATATAGCGCTCACACAACGCCATCTATACTTAATTTTCTAAGTTGATACTTAGATTGGCTACCAAGAACCTTGCCTGCTTATTAGTTCATGGAGATACCAATAGATGGCACGGTTTTCAGTTGCTACCTTTTATAGGTTCGTCGTACCTAACTACTTAACTTTTCGTTTGACCTGACACAAGCAAGTAAGCTCTACTATTCACATAATTATGTATTTTTAAAGTAATACGTCATCATACAATAGCTTAGCCCCCTTAAGTTAGATAAGACCTACCTAGTACCTAGCTGCCTCGTTGGTCTAGCGGTCAGCTTGTTCAACCGCTGATTATGAGGTCTTGGGTTCAAATCCCGCGTCGGGCCAATGGTTGTTATTGGGGTTTTTCTAACAAGAAAAATTCACAGTAGCAGCCCGGACCGGAGTCAGGAAGTTGGCGGTGTTACAACCCCGCGCCTCGGAAAGCACGTTAAGCCGTTGGTCCTGCGCTTGACCTCTCCCCGGTCGTGTCGGTCTGCCGTCCCATCGGATTATGACAGTGAGGGAATAGAGAGTGCACCTGTGTTTATTATTTATTTACAAAGAAGGTAGCTGTTCCCCTCTGGTAGATACCTACCCTATGAGCCGACTAAGGACACCTACCTATCACTTAGTCGGCTGTTACGCACACGGACTAAGTTGGAGGGGTAGATTCTTACGCCGCGACCGTCGCTCAATGGATCATTGTCATTGGACACAAAATGTGGACGCAAATAGCATCGCTTTGTTTGTTTTTTTATTGAATTATGTCGTCGCTTCTGGCTGGCGCCAACTAATTTTAGAACCAATCATGCATCCTAGGTACGGTGCAATGCAATTAGGGCTTGGAAATATTCGAAAATTTTTATATTCGATAATTCGATTTTCTTTCGGGTACCTACTATTCGAATAATAGAAAAAAACTGTTTTTATTAAAATAACATCTTCATTCTTATAAGTGTGATTTGCATGAACAAACTTAAAATATCAAATTAACAAAAGGTTGTAACGAGAAATTGGCGATTTACACGCACAATCAACCACAAATTCACGGCTACGGCCACATTACAAGGCGAAGATTCGTCTTCGCGTTGTCGTGATAAAACTTCGTGTCCGACGACGGAAGTGTTTGGCCACATTGGAAAAACATCGCAACGTGTTGTATTTTATTTTAATCTATAAAGCCGGCTTTTCACTATGGGATATAATATAATATATATTACATCCTGAGATATAATATTTTATCGCTCACCATACATTTTGTATGGCACCGTTTACACTGTGCTATAATATATATTACATCCCAAACTATAAATATTTTTTCGACCGAGTGAGCGATATTTGAAGGTCATTTGAAGGTGTATATTTTACCTCACGTCCCCGGACACCGCGCCTCCCCCGCTTCGCCCTCCGTTTGAATGTTGGCGTTCGTGTGCAGACGTGTAAACTAATCATTGTGTTCTCCAAAATATATATCTTACAGTGTGAATAGCAATCGCGGGATGTAATATATAGCACAAGATGTAATTTATATTATATCCCATAGTCAAAAGCCGGCTTTAGTCTTTTTTAATCTTTTGTCTATAAGTGGCATTTTATGCACATCGGAGGTCTAAGTTTGGTGTTTTTGAATATAATCGAATATTCTTCAATTTCAGTATTCGAACATTCGAACTTATCATAATACCTATTCAAATTATTCGAATATTCGAATGCAAGCCCTAGTAGGTGCAATGCAAAATTACCATTACCGACCGATGATGTTTTATTTTATAGGTGGTAGGTATCCGTTTTTAGGGAGACTAATTGTTTGTTTTGGGTTCCTTCCTACCTAACTTAGTTTACGTGACGAAAAACGTAGCTCAATCGACCATCGTCGTTACGAGCGGGCGTCGAGACGACCAACCAACCAGCCAAGCCCGCGACGCGAAGTTAGCTGCGAGCGTCGCGCTCAGCATTCGCTGACAGGGATGCGAAGCGAACTGCGAACCAAACCAAGCGCGCGTCAGTCTACCACAGCCGCAGGAGGACAGTGCATGTCGGCCCGCGACTCCTCCGCGAGTGTATGGTGTTTGTGAAATAACATAACAGTTCTGTGCTGTGTCATTTGTGTGATTGTGTATAGAGCTGGTGCCACGAGTCCAATATTACTATTGTGATGCATTTAAGGATTTACCTATGGCTGTCTTGTGTGCTCCTCGCAGGATACGTTCGTGCGACAGAGGTAAGGGGGCCGTCTTAAATGCGGTACTCGCCGGCTTTTTGTTGTAGGGACAGGGGGACCTGACGAGACGAAACTCGACGCTATATAAACTTGCGTAACTTTCAATGTCACATAACAATCCTGGAGGTAAGCTAGCTAGTATGCAGCGCGGAATCGCTGACCGAACGTTTACGATTACAACGGTTACCTTGAGTGGTAATCGCAGGTAAACACTCTTATCGACTGTTCCCATCGATCTCTTATTTGTTTATCACTAGCGTGGCACGTTGATTTGGTTGCGATGTAAACATGCCACAGATGGGTGTGAAGTTAGTGGTACACGCGGAGAATTAATGGGAGCACGTATCGCCCACCTTTGGGAGAGAAAGCGGTTCTGGCGCCTACATAAAGCTGCCTATCGCACCCATGCACCTTTCATCCCACAATAGGTTTAATGTCCCTAAAGCTGTGATAGTACCTACCTAGGTTGGTAGCTGTATGTTATGTTCTTCATCAACATCATAACTTAAACACATGTCTGTCTACGTATAAATTGTCTACAGTTAAAATATTTTGGGGTGCCCAAACAAATTCAATTCAATTCAATTCATTTGTGATACACAGGTACCTACTAGGTAGGTATTACAGGGATGTTCAGACTTAAAATTAAGAGCACTGTGATCTGCCATTATGCGTACAAATCTTACATAATTCAACAATAGAGAAAAATCCATTAATCCATTGTCCTTAATTTTTTTTTTGTAGTAGGTAATTAATTAGGTGTCAGTGGCTTTGTTATAAATAGGTAAACTAGCTTCATCCTGCGGATTCGCCCGCGTGAAAATTTCAGTATTACACACCCTCTAGGTAGTACCTAGGTAGTACCTAGGTAGTTTTGTAATACATAATACAAAATACATGATTCATTATTTAATGAATAGTTTATTTATATTTACTTAATAGTTTAGCTATTTAAAGTTTTGAGTGAATCAAAACAAGGAATAATAATTTTCCATAGAAAGTTTACCATTTACATATTTACATACAGACCTACCTATGACACAGTACATAAATAGTATATATATATATATATATATATATATATATATATATATATGTATATTTATGTATACTGTACCCAATGATATTATATATAAACAATCTCATTGACTGTACCTATGAGGCTTAACATCATAGTAGGTACTACTTACGTACCTAATGCCTGACGCAGGGCATTGCATCGTAGAGCACGTTCACAGCTTGCGTGTCTTGCGAGGTCTTCTGTTTATTTGATAATAGCCAAGATAACAAGCAAATGGCCCACCTAGACTTGGCTAGGACCCATCTGCTTTCCGGAGACCACAGAACTAGGGCTTGCAAATATTCGAAAATTTTGATATTCGAATTTTTTTCGTGTACTATTCAAATATTCGAATATTATTCGAATAATAGAAAAAAACTATATTTTTATTATAATCACATCTTCTTTCATTTTTTTATGTGTTATTTGCATGAACAAACTTAAAATATCAAATTGAAAAAAGGTTGTAACGAAACATTGACGATTTAAGTACACGAACACTTAACCACAAATTCTAGAAAAAACATTCTTCTTAATTAGGTGAATAGGTATTTTAACAATATCTACTATAAAATTTAACACAATAAAAAGTACCTACATACATAAACACGGTAAGTAACTAGGGTTGCCACCCGTACTTTATAATAAAGTATTGTACCTACCTACTTTATTTCGTGCTAACGGCATCGATACCTATATATGTGCTAACGGACTATACTTTATGAGCACAATAAAGTAAGCGAAAATACTTTATGTGGTTTTTCAAGTTATTTTTTATTGTTCCCTATAATAAACATAGGTTTCACTATTAGGTACCTACTAGGTATTTTTTTAGAAAGAGAGCTTGACGCTCGCGGTCTCTCCGCATGGTGTTGCCTTAGCTTGCTTGTCATTATAGGTAAATATAAATATAAGACATAGCCAAAATAGACGAAAACACGAGAAGTCGTCAACTGTCTACAACGCGAATACATAATAATTAAGTAGATTGAAATTAATCTTAAATTACTCTAATAGTTATTATTATTTTATCTTAAATATTAGGCCAAAGTGGACTGTATTCACAATTTTTTTTTTTTACTACCCGTTGTCCTATTACCCGTTTTCCCGTAGGAATGAAGCATATTCCCGCGGAGAAAAGTAGCCTCATCAGGAATAATGTGGGCTTCTAATGGTAAAATATTTTTTCAAATCGGTCCAGTAGTTTCGGAGCCTATTCAATACAAACAAAAAATCAAATCTTTCCTCTTTACAATATTAATATTAGTATAGAGTAGACAAACAACGAAATCATTAGGTACACTAATAACCTGAAGTAAGCTAAGAGAGTTCGTATCGTCGTATAGGAATAATGTCTGTTCTATCGTTTAGAATCCAACGGATGTTGGTTATTATGTCTGGGGATGAGTAATGAAGCCAGCAGACGTTACTGTTGGTTTCCCAGTAATGCTTCGTGCTCTTATATTTGGCGTATGAAAATCCCGTCAGTCATACATAAATGTAAATGCATTTATGCTGGATTTTGATGAAGTCTAGGTATAGACCTCTTAAAGTTTTAAAAGATCGATAGGTTTTTCTTTTTCTCCAATGGAATGCCTGTTTATTTCTCTTGATGGTCAAACTTTACTCAGCATTCAGTCTCTTAAGAATCTTGGTCTAGGTACCTAGCTACTTTACTTAATCACAATATTTCGTTCAGATAGGTCTAATTAATTTAATTTTTAACAAGCTCTATTCAAAAAATCTAATCTAATTTTCCACAAAAATGTCAATCAGAATCTAAAATTAAACATTCAAGAATTTCATTCATGAATCTATTTGCGTAGGTAGCAAAACAAGATTCGGTAAAAACCTTGGATATATCCATTCCAGCACATATTATTTATCGGTTTCTCTTGAATTCGGCGATCTGTTACTTCAGCTGGTGCCAAAACCCAGTAGACTACTTCCGCTCCGTTCAAAATTCACAGAAGGAAAACAGTTACCTACTGTCATCCGTGTCTTATAACGACGTTAAGGCTGAACGAGTCGCTCATCTTTCCATACAAACGTAAAAGGGTAACTACAACGCTGTTTGATCTTGACAATCCAAAACTAAGGATAGTATCAATTTATCTCGTCATTATCTATGTCTGTATGCACCCGAAACCGTAAAAAAAGTATTAATAAAAAAAATACAAGCTTCTAAACTTTCGTATTTCAACACCGATTTTAGCCCAACTTAAATAAAGCCCGTTTCGACATAGTTTAGTTTTTCAAAAGTTAAAATAAATTTATTTTGAAATGATACCTAACCTACTCTCAATAGTTTTCTTTATTAACCCTTGTGCTAAAAGTCTTTTCGCATTTTTTACGCGGCCGTTTTAAGAATAAATTTATTTGCCTTTCATCAAGCGCGCGATAATGTCTATTATGTCAGATGAGATGACATATAATTTAGGCCGCGCCCACTGATGAGTTGGATCGGACGACTTGTGCAGCCTTAAGTTCTTCAAATGGATATGGAACAGTCAGGGAAAAACAGCTCTTACAAACCTAGAGTTTTTGATATAAAAATCTTATCAAAGGGATAAGGAAGGACCTTGTTCCGAAGAGCCAGATTCCTCTGATTCATTCCAAGCAATTTGCGCCAAGTTATGCCAAGCAGGCATATTGCTTCATTCCTCACAACCGCAATATGCTTAGCCACTCTACCACTAACTGCATCGCCTTCGTCTCCGCTCATTTCGCTAACCTCTAGTAATGTGACCCAAGGTGACCCTGACAATGTCATGTGAGGTTTCCAATTGGACACCTTTGCTAATAGGCTTTGTTCTTTGGTTTACCCGACAGTGGCTCAGGCTTAGAATTTGCTTTAGACCGACTTAAAATGATCCTCTGCCTTCGCACGTTATTAAGAATCGTTTTATGTTCAATTCAATTCAAATTAGGGCTGCCATCTCCTTCTGCCATCCAGAACAAGACGTGTGAAAAACTCCGGATTTTGGAGCCCATAACCCGGACAGGTCAACAGGTTTTTTCAAACATAGTATAATAAATAAATGTCAAGTGCGAGTTGGATTCGCACACCGAGAGTTCCGTATCAAACGTCAACCGTCCGTGCCGTTTTCGACTTTTCCCCTTATATTTTGCTATAAGACCTTGCTTCTTGCCAAATTTCATGATTCTAGGTTATCGGGAAGGTTACCTATAGGTTTGATGTGCATGTGATTCCCTTGGAAATTTCAAAATATTCGAACACAATCGGCTGTCATTTTGATTGCGTTGACTTAGAAATTTTAATTATATCGCGTCGCCCGGCGCGGCGGCCCAAGACTTGAAATTTTTAAACCCGGACTACATATGAAACCCCGCCCGGACGCTCCCTGGATGCCCTCTAAACTAGGACAAATCCGGGGAAACCCGGACGGATGGCATCCCTAATTCAAATCCATATTACTTAAATAAATAAAATAAAATTAAATAAATTATGCTGGACTATTCACACAGCATTATCTAGCCCCAAGCTAAGCAGAGCTTGTACATACTTAATATTGTACACCTAAAATAATTATGTGTGTTACCTTTTTACGCATAAACGGCTAAACGGATTACTGAAATATTGCGGGAGGTAGAAGGTACCTATCTCGGAGACGGGTGTAGGCTACTTTTTATCTCGGAAAAGAGCGTGCAAAGCCGCGGGCAAGAGCAAGTCTTTATTTTCTGTGAGTTCAGAAAGAAACCCTTCTTATTCTCTCATCATCATACAGTCTTTAGATCAATGTTCTACGAATCTATAAATCAATCTTCTATGCTTCTATCTGAATTTTTTAAATATTATTGTGTGTCCGAAATTAATAAGATTGTTTGTTGATTATCAACTTACTATTGTGAAATTGTGTACATTATACACAAGTCCCTACTTACCATTAAAATTGAGTAATTAATTACTTGGAGTCTTCAAGTCTAGGGTAAATAAGTTACTTCTGGGAAAGCGTGCTCCATCTTAGGCCACATCTTCACTTACTTTAAGTGAGTTGGTGGGCAAACGCTTGAGAATTATCAATAAAAAAAATACAACAATTAAAATATTCTTATTGTAGATGCTGGCAGAATTTAGCTATAACAACTATATGTAGTTACAGTATCAGAAGAATCCGTTGGTTTCCTATGACCCAGCTGCGTATTATCATATCACGTGCCTTCCCCTCCACCATTATCCAATTACCAGGAGTGTACCTACGCAGTATCTCGACTGCGCCAAGGATATGGAAGAAGGAAGTCTCAGAAACGATGCAAGGTGATCAAATTGTTTACATCTCATTGCTATCAATGAAATTGACCTTATGCTGAATGTAATATAAAGGGCATTTGTGTCGTTTAAGTTCAAACTCTGATAAATCCAATTTATATTTTATACGATATAAATCTATGTTTTATATAATAAGTATTTCAAACTTACGGCAAACTTTTATATTAGGCCGCTTGCGGCCTTTGCTAGTGACACAATTTTAATTGCATTATCCATGGGAACTGTCTAAAGTCTAAATAATAAAAAGAAACGATAAAAAGCAGGAGTGTACGGTGCTACCATCGCAGAGTTTACGTCGACTGACGGCCATGTTGAACAAACGCAATTCGCTAATTGGCTCGCATGGACTTAACTACTATTTGAAAAAACCTGTCATATGGATCTATCCGACTTCGGTTTAAAGAATCTTTATTTCTCAAAGAACATAGTTTACAGTTCACTTAAATGAGAAAAACATAAATTTTGTACTTATATTTAAGTATCTGCTTTGGTTAATATGTAAGTTCGAGTGTGTTTATTTACCAATTAACCCAGTGTACAAACTAATTGATACAAAACAAAATAAAGAAAATAGCAATGATAGAAATTAAAACAACTTAATCTAATATCTCAGTAAAGGAACAAAACTAGAATTACCAAATAGGTATATTCGTCGCTGCACATAGAGAACCCACTATCCATCATTTTCTATAGACCTAGTTACATAATCTACTTATTATTAGAATGAAATATTTTATATTTTATACTTTGATAAAATATTATGATTTTGACGGTTAATTTCTCAAGAACCATGCGGATTTATACTGAACTGATAAAATAGTTTGAAAGCGCTTTATTTACCCTTTCTTTTGATACCAGAATCATAAAAATCTCAGAATTGGATTTATCTGAGTTTGAAGTTATGTGACACATCTGAACTTTCGACTCGGTCGGTTAGATTGAAAGTACCTTCCTAGTAGAGAAGATTGATTGGATTTGATGTCTCTACAATTCCATATCAACTTTTAACTCAATCTTTCTTTTACTTTGTAACTTTCAAGATCCTGTAGATATTTTGAGTGATTGATTAGGTCCTATTTATCCCGTACCTACCTATCTAGGCGCATTTAAATAACCCAAGAAAAATTATGGCTTTCCACTCAAAAAAGACCGTCACTTCTTAACCAAATAAGTATTTAGAAAAAAAATATTTTAAGAAAACAACGCTGACGTGAGCAAGTCTTTTCATTGTTCACTCTACACATCTTTTCACAAACTATAGTACCCACGTCATGCCATGCCATAGCTATCTACACGTGGTATCTACAAACCTATAGCTATAAATATAGAGCACACTCAGCCATATTGGGGGAGCCGAGGGCAACGGCAGCAATCATTTTAAACATCCAGTGTGCGCGTTGCCGCTAACTGTTGTTTTGGCAAGTGCTAACAATCGATGGAAGTGTTCGTTGCTTCATTCAACATTCATGGAATTAGCTGAGCTTGCAACGTGCATTGCATTTACTTAAAATAGTCGCGGTTATGTAGGTAACTGAACTTTAGACATGGTTTTTATAATAGATTTTTATAATATCAATGAATATTTTGACAGTACCCCCCCAAAATTTAGATAGTAATCATTGATATTTAACTCCTATTGTTAATCTTTATTAAGTACTAGCGGCAAAAAACTTTTCAGACTTGTTTGTCAATAGACTACGAAACGACAATTGTTTCGTAGTTTGTTATAGTGCGGGTTTATGAAAATGGCTAACAATGTCCGCAAAACTTCTTATCTGAAATATAAATTACTTGTAAAACTTAGAAAATAGTACAATACCGATTTTTTCACATGACCAACCACCTGAACTTGTTTGTTTATTCGCTATAGGTACGTTTTTTGAGGTAATTAGGCACACCTTAAATCGAGGTGTACAGGGTGGTACGAAAATAAAAATAAAAGTTAAATCTAGGTATACAGGGTGTTAGAACGTTACCTCGAGGGCAGCTACCTGAAATATTCAAGATAGCAAATACAAAAAGTAAACATTCCTTAATTTTTAAAGACAACTTAAACTGTATTTATAGAATTTTGGAAAACTGCTGGCCTTATCCGATGATCGAACCTAATAAAATCTTAAAAAATAGCATCCTTTTTATCTCACCGATCGGTACAGTCAAATATATGAATCAATCTGCCAATAAACATTGCATAATAAATTAAAGGAACACCATGAAATCGAAACAGTTAAAAGTGTTTTTCCATAAGGCAAGAGCAAAAACCCCTGACACAGGTATACTTAAAAGGGGATTACCAAAGCAATTTATACATTTGTATAGATTTAGTTTTAAGTAAATATTTAAACTCTTTTATATTTTTTTTTTATTTTCTAAGGTGATCATAAGCACAACTTAAATCTAACGAAAGCTTTCAATGACGCAAGCTCAAGATAGTAAAGATTCAATAAAAATAACAGAACAGTGAACATTTATATAGCCAGGCAATTAGCTTTAGGAACAACCCGATGTAAAGATTACCATGGACAGGGAAAGCAATAATGAAATTTGTCGAGAAGCGACTGCAACTGAAGGAACAAAAAGAAATTCTCTGCCGATAGACATAAAAGAGAGTGCACGCTGCTACGGCAGCGTTGTGGTACGTAGCCGTGTCTATTTTTAGATACTGTTTTGAACTGTGGTTCAGACATTCGTTTTGAAATGATTGGGTTTGAGATCGATGGACTTGCAGGACAATGCATCCTAGGGCACATTCTAACGCGCCTGAATAGCGACGTGATATTTTAATTCGGTTGTTGGGAAGATAGACGATTTGCTATTAAGAAAGACATTTATCGATGTTTACACGTCGCCACAAAGAAATAAAAATGCACAATAGCTTGTGGAAATGTAGTATAGTTAAATTTAGAATGACCCAGTTTATAAATTGATTGAATGCTGCTAAACCTATAAGCCTACTCAACAACGCAATAAAACTGTTTGTTTGTCCGTGACATAATTTCATTGCTTCAACGAAACAGGTCTTAATGCAGGTTTATAAACAAATATTTAAACAGTTGGGTAAAAAGGAATCATGAGCAATAAATTACACCTTCGCAAAATGAATTAAGGTACAATTTACCAGTTGATATGTTTTGTGAAAAAAAAACGAGGCGGCAGTTTCTTTGGTAAAGGAATCCACAAATTAAAAGACAAGAATGTACTAACAGGCGAGTGATCGTAACAAGTAGGTACTTACCTACATCTAGTAAATAAATGGCGAATGATGGAAACTGCATAGTTGATATTTCATGCACTTTTTAACAATATGGCAAGTCCTATAATTAACTGGCGTAGCTCAGCTCTTTGTTTTTCGTTTCTTGTAAGATTCTCTGGAATTTATGAAGGAAGCCGTATAAAGCTTGGTTGACGTTGTTCAAGTAAAAACGAATAAATTAACCACGGATTAAAAACGAAGTTCAGAAATACAGAAAATATGTCTATTTATTTATTTATTGAGGAATAAGTGTGAAGACTACATTCAACTTACATACATATATGTATATACATTTGTTTTAGTACTTTAATAGGTAAAGATGAGCGATATTATCAATGTAGCCAACAGCGCTTCCACATAGGCGTTACATACACACAGAATTAAAAATATTTAACTAGAAGGCCTAACTAATACATGAGATAAGTAACTAGGTAGCTAGGTGAGAGAATGTCATGTAATGTCCATCGCTTTTAACAAAAAATCATCAACTTATTTTATTTTCTCACAACCAGTTTTACTGTAGATAATTAAAAGGTCACAGTTACATACCCCAAAGCAGCATAGACGTGTGAAAAGGACCCCGCCATTGTGCTCGATTTTTTGTCTCCAGTTTTGACCAGACGTTGTTACGGCCAGTCCGGATGAGAGATAAAATACCTTTGAATTGTCATAATTGTTCTTTAGAATTACAAAGAATGTGGGTGGTTCGTATCTCGTGGGATTAATTTGTTGGTTTTGGATCACCAACAAGGGTTGATTATCTACAGCCATGCCTACATAATATGCTGTAGAGTCTAAGGTCCACTTAAAAACTTCCCAATAACTTTTCTGTCTACAGTGTAGACAGAAAAGTATAGTATTATTTACATTGTGCATTTAGCGATAAGGCCGCCCATTGTGCAACTGTTTTGTGTTTGTGTTTTTCTTTCCTATTTTTCTTATCTTGGTGTGCAATAAAGAATATTTGTATTGTATTGTATTGTATATGGTAATTTTGTAATCTTTTTTTAGTTAAGTAGGTAACGGTTTATTTAATTTGTATTTTAGAAGCAAATAAACATTTTTGATTGATTGATTGATTGAGAAAAGTTATTGGGAATTTTTAAGATATTTCACAAGTGGGTACTCGACTTACAAAGAGAAATAAAAGTAAAAGCCATCACAATATGGTGGGCGGCGGCTTGAAGGTTTTCGCTTCGATAGCATTAAGAAAAAATTGTAGGTTTAAAAAGAATTTCATAAAAAAAATTAAGCATAGAAAACGAATTTCATTAATAATTTCCCTCGCTGCGTCCTACCGATTCGAACTAGCTGGGCTCAGTCAGGCCATTGTAAAATCGATGTATCAATCGTAAAAAATCCCAGCCCAGCAGAGTCGGAACAATTCTTTCCCGGCGCTAACTGCAAAATAAACCAAGACAAGCCATCCACCACGGTTCTGACGAATCAGAAATACACGATTTGTTAGAGCAATCCCTTTTTTGTTTTATAAGAATAAACCTTTATTCTTAGAAAGCTTGCTAATGTTTTGAGAAACAATCGTCATCACAAACTTTGGAAGTCCTAGTTGTCAGTAGAACTGGCTGCCAATGATGATGAAATCGTCACTTTCCACTATTTGAGATTACGGTCAAAGAAGGTCTTTAGAGAATAAAAAGAGGTATCAAATAGTAGAGCACACAACAATAATAATTCTGTACGTATTGCATCGCATTATTAAACCAACTTAAACTTGAATTTACTCAGTCGGGCCTCTGAATGTTAGTAGGTATTCAAGTTCTGATTGGCCAGATTATCATGAATCAAGAACACCGACACTTGACTTGGTCGCACCACGTGACCTGGTGCGAGGCGACGATGTGCACCATAGCCTCCTCAACTACTACCTTAACAGCCTATATTGGACCACTGCTGAACGCAGGCCTCTGAAAGGCCTTATTGACTTTCATCTCATGGGGGTGTGCCAATCTATCATCATATCTATCAAATGCACAATCCACGCTGGGCATGTGGTTACTTACTTGTTACTTGTTTCCGGACTCGTTTCCGCAACTAGGCCACAGGTGGGCCCTTTTTGCGTGTCGGGTGGGGGGCTGCTAAACTAACCACCCGATGTCCTCCAGGAAGGCCAGCAGCTCGCTGACGCCGGTGCATGCCTCCCTAGGCGTCCTTGGTGTTCCAAGGTATTGTAGTCGTTGGGAAGCAACGCTATCGCACTCTACAAGCACATGCGCGGCCGTCTCCTCTGCGTTCATGCACCCTCTGCATAGGGGGCTGTCCGTGATACCCAGGTTAAATAGGTGTTTGTTAAGCATGCAGTGACCAGTGACAATGCCGACGATTTGCCGGAGTTTGTCACGCTTCAGATTGAGGAGTTTTCGGGAGAATCTCGGGTTAAGAGCCGGGAAGGCCTCCTTCGACTGTCTACAATCTGGAATACTTGCCCAGTAGTCTTGGTGTTGTTTAGTTGTACGTTGACGGATCCATGAGCGGACTTGACTGAAAGGTAGGGGGATTATTGGTTCGGGCCCTGCCGGTTGCCGCTCCGAACCTCTCCTTGCCAGTGCATCAGCTTCGTCGTTTCCTCTCGATCCGCTGTGTCCTTTTATCCACTGTAGAGTGACTCTATTGGACTGACTTACTTGTTCCAGCAGGTGGTGGCATTGTAGAGTGAGTCCCGAGTTGTGTTCTCTCCTGTTCAGGGCCTGTAGTACAGCCCCGCTATCCGAGAGGATCCTGATATTTTGGTCAGTTACCTTTCTTCGTAGCACTGCGGTCGCAGCTTGGATTATACCTACACATTCCGCCTGGAAGATGGAGTTGTGGGCACCCAGTGCTGTTGTTTTGTGTATGTTTAGTTCTTCCGAGAACGTTCCCGCCCCGGTACCAGTTTTCATTTTAGAGCCATCTGTGTATATTCTAACTTCATATGTGTTGGAGCTGTCACTTGGCTCCTCGTGCATTTGTATGGTGAAGCTTTTTGAGTGTATGTGTTTTTTGGGTACCCTGTCATAAATCGAGAGTAGCATGGGATTGCTCCGTGCGTACTCGTCTATAATAGTGGTATGTTGTGCTTTGGTGTTGTGGTTCCATAAACTTAAAGCCCAGAGTCTGTAAGCAGCTGCGGCTGCCTCTTGTTGCACGTGTAGGTGCAGTGGCGTTAGGCCTAACAGGGCTTCGAGTGCTGCAGTGGGGGCAGTTCTCATACACCCTGTAGTCGCTACGCAGGCTAGTCTCTGGAACTTTTGCAGTTTGTTTATGGTAGTGCTTTGTTTTGTTCTCGGCCACCAAACTAGGGCACCGTAAGTCAGCGAGGGCCTGATTGGCCTGGGCATGTGGTTTTGGGATCGCAGTTCGTTGGTAGAATTGTTTTGCTGGGGGCGCTGCTGTCCGCTCCAGTCTATATCCCATAATCGCCTCTTACGACACCCGCGGGAAGAATTGGGATGGTGTAAATTCTAAGTCGGCACCACTCACACAGCTGGCCAAATGGCCTCATGGTCAATGAAAGTATGAGTTTAGTTTAGCAAAAGTATGAACTTAATCATCCCAAATCTATTGCAATGTGAGTTGGTCAGGTCAGAATAACGTACCATGTTTCCAGCAAAAGCTCCCAATTAAACGCAGTATCCAACTAGCCCGATAATTGCTGAAAGGGCCGCGGTCGGCAAATATTTGAACGTGCTGATGGAAAATAAATACTTGAACTCGGAAGAAATGCTTACTTATATAAATATTTCAATGGCTACAAATTACTGCTCAATTTATACTTGAAAGGTCAGCGGTATTGTAGAGTCATCATCATCATCATCATCAACCTAAATTAGTCCACTGCTGGACATAGGCCTCCCCTAATGAGCGCCATAGCGCCCTGTCTTCAGCTTGCCGCATCCAGCATCTGCCTGCAGTCTTTCGCAGATCGTCATCCCACCTGGCCGGAGGGCGTCCTACACTACGTTTGCCGAGTCGTGGTCTCCACTCAAGAACACGTTTGCCCCAGCGATTGTCGGTTCTTCGTCTCTACGAGGCCGCCACCATGAGTGTCCAAGTATAGGGCCAGCAGTCTAAACCCATCCAACTGCGCAGAGGAGTGAGACAGGGGTATGTTATATCCCCGAAACTGTTCACGAGCGCGTTGGAAGATTGTAGAGTATGAAACAATAATTCTGATCAAAGTTCTGAATCAGATTCTTAAAATAAGGAAAATAAAAAAAAAAAGAAGTCGGTTCAAAATAAAAAAGTTACTCTTGCACACATAATGTAGAAGTACATTATGTGTGCAAGAGTAACTTTTTTTTCTATTTTGAACCGACTTCTAAAAACGGAGGTTCTTTGTTCGGCTGTATATATGTTTTTTATGTAAGTATCTCCGTCGGCTTCTCCTTTATTTGGATGATTTTTTTGCAGTTGTATAGAGGATGAATGATCCCGTGGTGGTTTCGTAAAATGTTATTACCAAGGGATCAGTATTGATCCCGTAAAACTTAAAAAACAGTTTAAAACTCACGGATTCTAGATTCAGTTTTTTCAAATCAATCAAATAACCCTAATGTTTATTGGATTATAATAGGTAGCCACAGTTTACTTTCATATTGTGTGCGTCACGTTCATTCATTAGTTAGTGGTTTTGCACTAGCATAAAACTGTTATTGTTTTTGTATAATAGTTACGTAGTTGCGTTGCTAGATTATTATATTATACAGGGTTATTGGTAATTCACTGACACTGCGTAAACTGCAGGTACTGCCCATCATCACGAACACGTTAGTGAAGACGCCAGGTCTTAATTCTTTTTTTGTAAATCACCTCTGATACCAAAACACTTTTGTCCGGAACCCTATGAATGAGTAAAGACCGATCTTCCACTTCCACACCAACTGTGATTTCAGGGCAGAACCGTTAAAAAATGTTTTTTATTTGCATAAAAAGTACATGACACTTATTTGACGACCTCCGTGGCGCAGCGGGCGAAGGTCCGCCTGTGACGCAGGAGGTTGCGGGTTCGATTCCCGCATCGGAACAAATTTGTGTACGATCTGCAGAAATTTGTTCTGTTGGTCTGGGTGTTTTTTATGTATAATAAAAAAAAAAAATCTATCTATGTAGTGTATTGTATTAAGTATATCAGTTATCTAGTACCCATAACACAAGCTCTCCTTAGCTTGGGGCTAGATAATGCTGTGTGAATTGTCCAGCATTATTTATTTATTATTTATTATTTATTTATTAGGGTTCTCATTACCGATATATAAGCTATTCATGAAAATGGCTTGTGGTTTGGTATTGGGTGCTGCCCCTTACAATAATTACGACTGGTTAGTGTACTAGACTTAGTGTACGTCTTTAAATTAGTTCTGATGTATAGTTTCAAGTAAAGCCTCAGATGGAGGAGGGTACCAATACCCAGTTAAGAATTAGTGGAGTCACAAACGTGTTCGTGATGATGGGCAGAACAGAACTGCAGTTCAGGCAGTCTGTCGATGAATTACCAACAACCCTGTATACCTAGCAAGCAAGAATTTAAAAAAATAAAAAGTAAGTAAGTAGGTATATGTTATTTGAGGTCTATACCAGCATCTCGTCAAAATTTCAACAAGATCCGTTCATTGCTCAACATGCAAACTGTTGCATTTACAGGTAATATTAGTCTGATGGTGATGACTCTCAATTTTTATGCTCTTAGCATAAAACACACTTTACTACAATATACTTTGTTCAATATCCATGTAAGTAATGTTATTCCTCTGTTGGAACTCCTAAAAAAGTAAAAAGACTAAAGAATAAAGCACCCAAACTGCTCGTAACAATAAATCAGACAAATTAAAGGAATTCAAAAGTTCGCCATCTGTATTACAGCTGTTCGGCGTTGTACGTAGTTATATGATTATCTTTGATTATTTACCTGACAGGTAAATAATCAAAGATGATTATGTTATACGTTATGGTGATTCAGTGCTCGTTATGTTTTGAACTTTGCTGACGTGTTAAGGGTCCGGCGACGGATGAATTTCCCATACAAACGTAGTACCAAAATGATTTGTAATTTGAGAATGTTTTCATCATGGTTTGCTATTATTTGTGTAAGAATAGTATTTATTTAGGTTCCTGCCATAAGATTTTTTCAAAATACTTATCTACACAATTACTAAGACAACATTCATTCTTTGATGTAAAAATGCGATTAGGTTTCATTTCATTTCAGAAAGGTATTTTGAAAAAAAATTGTGCCAGGAACCTAGATAAATACTATTTTAATACAAATAATAACAGACCATAGTGAAAATATGCTCAAATTATAAATCATTTTGGTATTACGTTTGTATAGGAAATTCATCCGTCGCCGGACCCTTAACGCGATAAAGTGATAGATAGATGTGTACCTAGTGATAACAGAGCTTCTACTAACTCAAAATGGCAGAATCCTTTATTCACAAAGAAAATTACAATCAAATAAACTTCAGTTGAGCTACCTGTAGATTGTTTGCAACAGTCTGCAGTTAGCTCAATTGTTTCAATTGTAAATACTAATTATATTATAATTTTCTTTATCAAATAATAAAAATAAATTAGAACTAGTATTTACAATTGAAACAATTGAGCTTACTGCAGACTGTTGCAAACAATCTACAGGTAGTGAGCTACCGATCCATATCAATACCAGTCAGAAGCGTCCCCAAGACGCTGGCTGTATTGTCCCGCTGCATACAGCGGGATAATACAGCCAGCGTCTTGCACAACTATTATTGTCATAGCAATGCTGATGCGTTGTGCCAGATACTGAACAGCTCTCGGGTCACGCGTCGCTTCTTCGCTTCTACTTGCACCTATGGATGTTTTTAATGAAAGTAAGATGGGCTTCGGTTCGGGTTCGGCGGGTTGGTGCGACATTCCAGTGTATGAATATTGCAGGCAGCCGGCAGAGTTTGGTCAGCTTGTCGGCGGGCCGGCGTCTTGGTGTGTAGATATGCTCATTTTGAGAACAAAGCTACCAGAACTGAAACCTAAATAAGCCAAACTTAGAACGCGTATGCCGATTAACCGTTCATCGCTTAAAAGGATGTCTCAACCTCAACGACCTGTATTGGTCCACTGCTGGACGCAGGCCTCCCCATGATAAGCGCCTTATTGGCTTTTATCTCATGGGGGGTAATGCCCATAATCCCCACGCTAGGCATGCAGGTTAGGGATCGTAGTTCGGTGCTAGAATCGTTCTGCAGGGGGCGCTGCTGCCTGCTCTCGGTTGATATCCCTTAGTCGCCTCTTACGACACCCGCCGGAAGAGTTGGAGTGGTGCAAATTCTAAGCCGGCACCACAGCAGCAAAGGGATGTCTGATAACTACAAACTGTGTAATAGGTCAGGGACTCAAGGTAATATGATATCCGTTTTTTAAACAGAATCGATATGCATCAAAAAAAGATTTCGTATAAATTGCCCATTTTCTTGCTGAACTGTCCTTTTTTTAAAATCGGTGAATAGGTATGAACATTGCTTGAAAACAATATGGATAGTCCTCCTTAGACCATTGTCCTGTACACCACCGGTTAAGGTACCTCCCCTGACTGCCCCGTCCAAAATCGACCCTGTATACGGTTGTTGTTAGGTTGGTTTAGAATGTCTAATGAAATGATGCAGTTACATGGTGACTGAGGCATGGCGAGCGTGGCGCTACCCTGTATTGACACAGGGCAATACAGGGTAGCGCCACGCTCGTTTACTTTATGTATACTGTCAAATCCAAGAATAAAAAATATCCTAGGTGATGACTCAGCCAACACGAAGACGCGCGTAATGAAACCTTGTACTTATTCCGCTTGTTTGAGAGTGTCCTCAAATTGCCTTATCTATTTATCTGCTACAGCGCAATCGTCTGTAACAAGCCCCATCCGTCTTACTCCTTCGCTACAGCCAGCAAAAAGATTGCAATGTAATGAAATATACACACCGTACCCGCCGACACAGTCCGGCGGGTTGGTGTGACATTCCAGTAAATAAATAAATAAATATATGTAGTTTTTATTGCTTCTGTTTGGTTTCCATCTCTCAAGGGGGAAAACTGGAACGCGAAAAATCGTTGTGGGGGAAAAATGGAATTAAAAAAAAAGAACAGTTTTCCTCTCGGAAAAAAATTCTCAAAGGTGAAAACAGGAATTCATATTTTTAAATTCAAGTTTTCTAGTAATTCCACTGATTTGTAAAGGGGAAAACTGGAAAAAACCCATAGGTAGAAACGATTTAGATCCTGTTTTGTTTTTTTGTTGTATCATTGTCAAAACTCCTATAGAGATAAATCGATGAAATGGAACCCACTAAAAGTGGGTGGTATTTCTCCTTGACTAGGTATGGTTTACTTTTTCATGATACCAATACATTACGGTAAAGGTGAGGTTGACTGACCTTGGATGTGTTTACACAGGTAACACAAACACACTCAAATTAAGCTATGTATTATGTATCAGTTGTTGTTTTTGGTGTCTGACGATCAATATATTTTCGTTTAAATCCATCAATATATTTTTTTCATTTTCATTTACAAAGAAAATAACAAACAAAAAATAGTAATAAATTAGAACTAGTATTAATAATGAAACAATTGAGCTAACTGCAGACTGTTGCAAACGATCTACAGATAGCTCAACTGATCAAGTTGGTAAGATTTCTAAATGATTTTGTTTTTTTTAAAGGCATTCAGTGCCCTACGAGAACCGACCGTCGCGTCAGCGTAGAGGGGGAATTCTGGACTTTATAGAATTTAATTTCCTTTTTTCTTCCATGAGACCAATTTGTTAAGGGGGAAAACTGGAATAACCCGTCGTGGGCACCATACCTACTGAACGTGCTATAAAACCATTCTCTGCCCGAACACGTAGATGGACTCGTGGGCACATAAAGTGTTAACAAAAGTGAGGTAAAGTTCTAACACACCACTAGGCGAGGGTAGGTTAAAGTTAAGAATATACTTAAAGTAAATTAGGTACTTACTAAAGTTAAGAAGGTAGGTACCTTTTCTTAGACCGTTATCACAAAAACCTTAAATATGTAAAACGGTACTAGACTATCTTAATCGCCCACTCGTTTAACGATCTTAAGGGCGTTCGATTTACATTGCGCGGGAGATTATTATTTTGCGACTTTTTACTTTTTCTGCGTTCTACAAGGAAAAAATCTAGCGGAAAGTAATTGCCGCAAATCGTAAATCTTTTTCTACGAAACCATGTTGTTACAAACTTCGATGCATTCGTTTTTTAGAGCATTTGCGAATAAAGTGATTTGCGTCAAAAATCTGTAATATTCCCTAATGCTCAAAAACTACCATCGAGTCAAAGTAAGCTTTATCATGGATTCATCACACTCATATTATAAATGCGAAAGTTTGGATGGATGAATGGATGGATGTTTGTTACATCTTCATGCCAAATAAAACCACTGAACGGATAGTGCTGAAATTTGCATTCAGGTAGTTCTAATACTGGAATCAGGCACAGGCTACTTATTATCCCATAAATCAGTTCCCATGGGCTAGAAATCACCTTAAAACGTTTCCATGGAAACAACGCGTGCGAAGCAGCGGGCATAAACTAGTGGTGTATAATTTACAAATTACTTTTCTGTTAGTTTTATACATTGTACAACGCAGAAAAAATAAAAAACTGCAAAGAATCTGTATCTCCCGCGCAATGTAAATCGATCCACCTTAAGGAGCGGATATCGGTTAAGTGTGATCTCCATTAAAAATGCAGGTTTTTGCCTTAAACCGAGCTCTCGACGATCGGCTAAGTTTATTGGTAAAGTGCTCCGTTTGGAAGTTTGATATTTTATGACCCCGTGCCGTGCCTCGGTAAGCACGTTAAGCCGTTGGTCCTGCGCCTGACCTCTCCCCGGTCGTCTCGATCTGTCGTGCCATCGGATTATGAGAGTGAGATACGTTGGAGAAGTTTATTCAAGACGCATTTGTTTTCTTTGATATATAAAACTGTTTTATCATTATCTTTAATGAGAGGTTTTCGATTTGCATTTTTATGAAGAAAAAAATTAGTACTAGATATCTCGATAGGTGGCAGGGCCGTCGATTGGCAATTTGAGTATATCAATGTCAAATGAAAGGAAATCAAAAACAACAATAATATGCAAAAAATAAAATTTATTCAAGTAGAAGTAAAAGAAACTTAAAAAGTTGATTTCCTTTCATTCACAGAGATCTCTATCTAAATGTAGAGAGTGCACATCGAGTGATATTTTATGACTCCGTGCCTCAGAAAGCACCTTAAGCCGTTGTTGGTCCTGCGCCTGACCTCGCCACGGTCACGTCGATCTGTCGTCCCATCGGATCATAATCCGAATCAGAGTGAGATATAGAGATAGAGAGTGGACCAAACACTTGTGCACTATAATAAGTCCTGCGCATCTGGCTAGTCTCCGATGAGACCAGCCGCCGTGGTCGAAATTCGGCTAGGAGGACATTATTTTATGACTAGTTTTAAACTTCAGAATATAAATTGTTTGTAAATACTAGTTCCAATTTGTTTCTATTATATAATTGTACACTGAAAAAAATGTTTACTTTTACTAAGATCTTGTCTTCTGTGACTATGAGAGAACTTAGTGTAAAACGTAATAGCTCCTTCTACCATGTAATGAACTGGCCGTATAAAGTGTAGTTATTTAATTTAATTCGGAGATTTAAATGCAACAAATTTGTTTGCTAATCCCGTGCAAATAAATGTTTAATATGACAAAGTGAATATTTATTTTGACTTAGAGCATTGATATGTCAATGATGTGCCTATTTTTCGTTTTAAACAAATTCGATATGTTGCAGCTACCGTGCATTCTTGTTTGTATTGAATGAGATATTTATAATTCCAACTATTTTGACGCCAACAAAGATAAAATGCGTCTTATTTGGACTATATTTTTTTCAGTGTAATTTTCTTTGTCAATAAATACTTTACTAAGTCAATGGAATAAAAAAACCTTGAACAATAATCTATATAATATAATATACTACAAACAAAAGCAGTGATTCAAGAATAGACACTGAACAGGTTTGAAAATAATATCAGGTGTTCTATAAGTTTTTAATAGCCTGTTACTAAAACGAGAAAACAACTAACCTATCTATTGATTGACTGGCGTCATTTTATGGGCATTCATTATGCTTGCGCGTGCGCCACATACATACAATAGATCTACTAGCAGCCCGGCTTTGCTCGAGTTACAAAGCATTTTAATAAATATTTTCAAGAGGAATTATTCCCGAGTTTCTGCCGGAGGCTTCGCACACATTAAAAGTAATTTTTATCCCATGGGAACTGATTTACGGGATAAAACGCAACAGATAGCCTATGTTTTATTCCAGGCCTAGAACTACTTCTATGCTAAATTTCAGCACGATCCGTTCAATAGTTTTGGCGTGAAGAAGTAACAAACGTCCGTACATCCAAACGTTCTGTGAATTGAAGTGTGGTCCAGTGTTTACATTATTACTATACAGCTGCTGTCCGCGGCTTCGCACTCGTTTTTTAAGTAGATGTCCGTCCCCGGGAATCCGTTTACTTCCCTGCCAAATTTAATTAATTGAATTTATAATAGATTGGACAATTCACACAGGATTATCTAGCCAAGCTAAGCAGAGCTTGTGTTATGGGTACTAGATGACTGATATACATAATACAATACACTACATAGATAGATACTTTTTAGTATACATAGAAAATATCCAGAACACCCTGAAAAAATGTCTGCAGATCGTATAAACATTTGTCCCGAGGCGGGAATCGAACCCGCAACCTCCTGCGTCGCAGGCGGGCCTTCGCCGGCTGTGCCACTGAGGTCGTCAAAATAATAATTAAGTATGGATTCGCGTACATACGCCAGAAAAATAGTTTTTTCATGAAAACAATCATACTAAGGACGTAGTTAATTTATATTTCAAAGCAATATTTTTTAAAATTCATTTACACGTTTTCGCGTAATGTTAATAATTTTGTATCATTACATTTTTTGAAAGTGGACAATTTAACTATAATATATAGTCTATAATATCTTTATTCACAAACAAAATTACAATCAAATAATAGAAATAAATTAAAACCAGTGTTTGCAATTGAAACAATTGAGCTAACTGTGGACTGTTGCAAGCAATCTACAGGTAGCTCAACTGATCCATATCAATACCAGATACTCACCAGCTCTCGGGTCACGCGTCGCTTTGATCAGACGCTCAGATAATTTTTTTAAACCCAAAAGAGCCTCGATACCCCACGGCCATCCTAGGTGCAGGTACCTTATGTATAGTGATATCTACAACCATACATCACCCAATGTGGTTTTGGCATTGTAGCTAAAACAAAACGAGACGGTTTAGTTGCTGATAGGCCTTTTGTAGAGCTTATCTTGTGATCCCATTGTGTGCCTTTGTTTGGAGTTACAACGCTTTTTCCAGGTAGAGCTATATTCACTGCACTAGTTTTTGAAAAAAACGGCCAAAAGCGAGTAGCCTCGCAAACAAAGGGTTCCGTACTACAGTTAAAATCATATTGATGATGACCGCTGTATTTAGTTTAGTGAAATGATACTACACGTTTCTTTTCTCGCATGAGCCTCATTAATTTTAGTTTTTTTTGATTATGTAATGTGTTTCAAAATCAAAAACTCTTCATTTCCATAAATGCAATATGTAGGTACCTACACTTAGAAAAGCTCAAATTATATAACTAAAAACTGACACGGAAATAAAGTGATATTTTTGATTTCTGTCGCTTCAGTATGTAGACATGAAATAAAGAAGCGGAAGCTTTAGCCTGTTAGTTGTTATTTTTCAACCTCATCTTGTGGTTTAAAAATTGGGGAGGTCAGGTCCAAGAACGTTAAGCCGGCTAAACGTTTATTTTTAGGCTTAACGTTCTTTACGAGGCACGGGGTTGTAAAACCGCCGACTTCGTAGGAGTGTGTAGTTTCCTGTAGGTACTGACTAATCATGAGAAATAAATCAAGTTAATTTGTTTGCATGATAGCATCAAATGCAAAACAATCACTACAAGTAAGTACTTACCGAGAAAATTAATGATCTGACCATTTATCCTATTGTATTAAATTTGTTCACGATCTCTCAGGACAGTTTCCAACAAAGAATACCGGAAAGTTCTATGTCGTTTTTGGTTTCTAACGCTTTTACTATGAACTTATCGCACCATATACCGATAAAACCAGTCAAGTGCGAGTCAACACGCACATGGAGGGTTCCGTGCCATCATACAAAATTGATGGGTACAAGAAACCCTAAAAAACAGATTTTTTGATGGATCGAAAAAAGCAAAAAGACAACATCACGCGGTCACCCATCCAAGTACTGACCACGCCCGACGTTGCTTAACTTCGGCGATAGGTACTCAAGGAGGTATGGACGTTGTCTCCTTAGTTATTTAATTTGTTAAAAAGATGTTAAAGTGGCACAACCTTTCTAAACTTTCTACCTTTTATGGTTTTTGAGATACAGCCTGCTGACAAACGGACGGAAGTTGAATCTTAGTAATAGAGTCCCGCACCCTTTGGGTACGGAACCCTAAAAACTATCGTAGTTTGAAGAATTCACTCACCCTGAAGAAGTCCCTCGTTAAGGGAAGAAACTTTGGTGTTCTTCCAACGTAAACAAGGTGCTCAGTTAACCCGCCTTCATTAAGAATGATTAGTAAACAATTATCTCTATGGAACAATTAGCACTTTGCGTGCCCATGACGCCCACGCGACCACCCCTGCGGATCGTGCCGCAGACGCTAGGCAGCTGCCTGTAAAAGATGCGGGTTCAAGTCCCGATGAAATCGTGGAACATGGGCGGAAATGTATGAACTCTGGTACCCCCCCTCCAATAGCAATGTGTCACACACACCTATGTGTCAAATCGCACCTGTGTCACACATGGTTGGATAGCTATTTTAAACGAACCAAAGATACTATGACAAAATACATAATAAGGATGAAATTATTTAATAGAGTGCTTTTCACGAAAGAAGTTCCCTAGACGCACCGCTGTAGGTAGTGCGACCGATTGAATTTAGTGAATTTAGCGTTGAAAAAGTTTTTTTATAAATGCCGCGGGACTTCTTAAAAAGCACTCTACCTAACTATTCTGTGATAATAAGATTTAATTTTTTTTATCAATTATGGATCCTAACAGATAAATTTCCCATACAAACGTAGTACCAAAATGATTATAATTTTAGCATATTTTCACCATGGTCTGCTATTATTTGTATAGCAAAATTAAAAATTTTAAAACCCCGCCCGACAGATTTTCATGAATGATGGCTAAGAACACTTGGGATAAAATTATCTATCACATAAAAAAACTAAACGAAAATCGGCTCATCCGTTTGGGAGCTTATGATACCACAGACAGATACACATACAGACACGTTAAACTTATAACACCCCTCTCTTTTTGCGTCGGGGGTTAAAAATAGTTTTTATCTAGGTTCCTGCCACAAACTTTTTCAAAATACTTTTCTGAAAAGAAATTAAAATTAATCGCATTTTACATCAAAGATAGAAGTTTTCTTAGTATTTGTGTGGATAAGTATTTTGAAAACTGGTATTGATATGGATCAGTTGAGCTACTTCTTGATTGTTTGCAACAGTCTGCTGTTAGCATTTCAATTGTAAATACTAGTTTAATTTTTTTTATTTTCTATGATTGTAATTTTCTTCAATACTAATATAATAAAGAGGAAAGATTTGAATGTTTGTTTTTTGTTTGTATTGAGTAGGCTCCGAAACTACTGGACCGATTTGCAAAATTCTTATACCATTAGACGCTCACATGATTCCTGATGAACAAAGGCTACTTTTTACCGCGAAAAAATGCTTAATTCCTACGGGAAAACGGGTATTAGGACAACGGGTAGTAAGAATGCAGCTAGTTTGTTTATAAAGTCACTATTACTTTTGTATACATAATAGGCAGGTAGTTAATGTCTAGTTTGTACCTGTATAATTTTTGTATTTAAGACAAAAATTACATGAATTACCCTGCGTATAGTTTTCGTTGTACTTTGCCCTAACAATAGAAGTCATGTTCTTAATAAATTATATTTAAATAGACTTGTAAATCAATCAGGTTGCTATGGACATGACTCGCTAGGGCACCTTGTATATAAAATTGTAATAACCCTATTGTTTTGTTGTGTTTGTCTCTTTGTCTTGTGTTTGAATGATTAACCTAACTAATTAATTGATTTCTCTATAGTTAATTGTGTTCTATTATAGATACACACAAACACTATAGTAACAAATATTATTGTTACTGTAGAACCCGCAACCTCCTGGGTCGCAGGCGGGTCTTCGCCCGCCGCGCTTCATCGGTCGTCAATAAAAAGCTTATTGTCAAAAAACCAATTCTACCGCGAAGGAAAATACGCATATTATAATCACATCACACTAATATTATAAATGCGAAAGTTTGGATGGATGTATATACAAACAGATCGGGCTGAAATTTTGCATACAGGTAATTCTAATCCTGGAATCAAACATAGGCTACTTTTTCTACCATAAATCAGTTCCTATGGGATAGAAATAATCTTCAAACGTTTATAGAAACAACGCGTGCGCAGCCGCGGGCATAAACTAGTCAATAATATGCTATGAATAAGTTGAACGGCGTAAACGTCAAAATTTTAATTCGAAAATTACATATCAATTTAATTTAGTGATGCCTGATGGTTCCCGAAAATGACCACCAATAAACTGTTCAATATTCATCCCGCTAACCAAACTTAATCAATTGTTAAACATTGATTGAAACATTTATTATTTATTATACACTGTCGGGGCAGGTTCACATTAGGTTGAACCGATAGTTTAGCAGAACGAAAATATTATATACTAGCTGCATTCTTACTACCCGTTGTCCTATTACCCGTTTTTCCGCAGGAATGAAACATTTTCCCGCGGTAAAAATTAGTCTATGTTCATCAGGAATAATGTGGGCTTCTAATGATAAAAGATTTTTTCAACTCGGTCCAGTAGTTTCGGTGCCTATTCAATACAAACAAACAAACAATCAAATCTTTCCTCTTTATGATATTAGTATAGATGAAACCAAAGATTTAAATCGTTAGATAGGCCCTTTCCGCAGTAAGACCGCGCCGTGCGCCGTTGCCAAGCGAAATGAGATAGCTCACTCATTTGGAATGAATGTATTGTGTGTTTATTCACAAAAGTTCGTGCAATATGATTGATTGCACAATAAATGGTAATATTCAACTAACAAACAGTTAGGTTTTTTGCAAAAACACTATTTTTAAACCACTCATAGTGTGCGTGTGTCGGCATTTGGTTTACGTACGTACGCATTCGAAGACAAACAGATTTTAGTGTCAGGGCGTATCTAACGATTTAAATCTTCGTATGAAACTTGTTTCATATATAAAGCCTATGTTTGATTCGAGGTTACGAGCTATGCAAAATTTCAGCCCGATCGGTTCAGTCGTTATGGCGTGAAGAGGTTACAAACATCCATTAAAACAACAAAACTTTCGCGTTTTTGTAAGCGTGATGTTATTTATGGAATAAAAGTACTATCGGGTCGACCTAATGTGAACGGCGCTTTTCAAATACATCTGTCAATAATGTATCCGACACCTTTTTCGTTCCGATAAAACTGTCAGTCCGACCTAAGGTGTGCGTCCAGAGCGTACGCAGCGGAAAGATTTACTTTGTATTGATTTCTATTGCACAGCGTCCACTGGATTGGCATCTAACGGTACCGATGTCAGAAACCGTATATCTGCCGATGACGTCACAGCGTCGTATGATGGTCGTAGTGACGAGGATATTGTTGCGGATGACGTCATCGGCAAGCTCAAGCGCTTTGAATATACCATCTATACTTATAATAAAACTGTAACAGGTCCAATTCTGTACATTGAAGATATTTTGAAAATTTTTTTTGGAGGGCACTCTATTATCGATACTGAAGCCAAAACTGCAATTTTTTTTATTCATGTCTGTCTGTCTGTCTGTCTGTCTGTCTGTCTGTCTGTCTGTTTGTTAAACGCGCATCACGCCGAAACTACTGAAGGTATTGAAATGAAACTCGGCACGATTTTAGGTCATACTACGAGGAAGGACATAGGATACTTTTTATCCCGGAATTCAGTCAGGTTTCCCTGGGAGAGGGGATGAAAGTAAAATTCTTTAACTGCGCATCACGACGGAACTACTAATGGTATTGAAATAAAATTCGGTACGATTTTAGGTCATACCACGAGAAAGGACATAGGATACTTTTTATCCCGGAATTCAGTCAGGTTCCCCTGGGAGAGGGGATAAAAGTAAAATTTCGTCACCGCGCATCACGTTCACGCCGAAACTACTGAATGAGTTGGACTGAATTGGTACGATTTGAGTTCAAGGAAGGACATGGGATACATTTTATCCTGGAATTCAGTAAGGTTCCCCTGGGAGAGAGGATGAAAGTAAAATTTTTTAACCGCGCATCACGACGGAACTACTTAATGAATTCGAATGCAACTCGGCGTGATTTTAGTTCGTACTTATGAGGAAAGATACATTTTATCCCCGAATTCAGTAAGGTTGCCCTGGCAGAGGGGATGAAAGTTAAATTCCTTCACCGCTCATCACACCGAAACTACATAGGTAATGAGTTGGAATGTTACTTGGCACGTTTTGAGTTCATACTACGAGAAAGGACATGGAATACATTTTATCCTGGAATTCAGTAAGGTTCCCCTGGGAGAGAGGAAAAAGTAGAATTCTTTAACCGCGCATCACGACGGGTCTACGCGTCGTCCGATTTCATGCATTCTTTTTGTTAGAAACAGAGATGCAAGATCGAATATGACTAAATCAGTAGAAAGTCGAGTAGAAAATCAGTAGATTGATGAAATAATCTGTAGATTGAAGAAAAAAATTAGTAGATAAAGGGTAGGTAAGTTCCTATCTATTTATTTTTCCAAGACGCACCCATTAGTTAGGTTCCTACCTACTAAGGTGGTGGGTCTTGGAAAAATAAGTTAGGTTCCTGCCTTACATGATATATGGTGGTTTAGCTGGTCCAGCGAAGTTTGGTTGGAGTCTTACTCCAACCAAACTTCGTGTACAATTAAATTAATTAATTATTGTGGTCCACTTAAACTAACTGGACCGCAGAAAAATATTTTTATTGTGGTACACAGCCAACTGTACCTACCTACTAACGAAAAAAAATTACGGTGGTCCAGTCAAATGGATCAGGAGCCCAATTCTGCAAAACAATTGCTGCAGTATGACAATGGAATCGTCGCAGAATCATCACGTAAAATCCTTAGATAAATAAAATTCCAGATAGTGCACGCGAGATAAATTAATATGTAGTTTCAAACTTGACGCGCATCTCTCCATCTGCATTCATCATAATTTCTTTCATCCAAGGTGGAATACCAAAAAGTGTCATTCTGTGACGATAGCCCTGTCATAGTGAAGCGATTCGTATAGGTAGCAGAATAGGGCCCCAGCTGTGAGTAAGTCAAACGAGTAGGACACTTCTTAACACTGACGCTGGCCGAGTCGTAGCTAAAAGTCGTGTGGATAAAGAATGGGATTGAAGATGACAATATGCTATCCCCCGTAGACCCTACACGATTTTTTGGACGACGGCGTTTCATAATATGAGAGACTATGGTTAAATGTGAACTTAATTAGTCGGCAGGTAAGGCAATCGCGAACGAAGTCGCGGGTACAGCTAGTATTATATAATTTAATATTGAATATAATACCAACTTAGTTATTCTTTTATTATATTGTTAGTTCTTTTTGTATAGGTACCTATGCATGCAGCTTTGTATATAAACAGTGGAATTATTCATACAATGAATGATTTTATTATTATTTATTAGAAATCAAAAATATCACTTTATTACCGTGTCAGTGTTTAGTTTTACAATTTGACCTTTTCTAAGTGCACATTTATTGTATTTATGCAAATAAAGAGTTAATGATTTGATTAATATACCTCTATTGCCGATGCAAAATCCGAAAGCTATGGACGCACCCTATCGGCATATTGTGAATACCGACGCCGCGTACGGTCCGATTCCGATGCAGTGAAGGCATTCACTCTAATGTGAACCTGCTCTCATTAGCACACGTGCTGGTTTACATCAAACCCTTTAACCCCGAACATGTCAGTTCTATAATGACACTCCCGACACACCGGTGGGATAGGGTTGCCAGAAGGGTGGCTAATTTATTTGACACGAACAAACAAGGGGTTTAGCCCTATAGTCCATTTTAAATAGTAAGTTATCCCCTGAAGGGTCGAATTTTCTTCGTTTTACGCGTAATTCATTGCCTTCTTTCTTCTTTTTTCTTCTTCTTCAATCCATTCTTCATGAAATTATTTTAGATTTATAAAATAAAAATAATCACATACCTACCTATTAAGGTTTTTTTTATTGTGCCTTCACACTGTGGGTATTATGTAAGAAATAGTAAATTTATTTTGCTTTAGTTTTGGAAATTTAATTTAGAATAGAATAGAAAAAACCTTTATTTGGTCTCACGCACGAAAAAAGTTTAAAATAAACAAACATAAAACCAATACAACAGAAAACCAAAACCAATCTGACTGCTTCGCATTCAGATTGGTGATCGAGTTGGTGTTAAAGATACACAGAAGACTGCTGTCTTTCTTCTGATAGGTTCTCTTAGTAGACTCTTCCGACATTCGGCTGAGTTCGGAGAGGAGTCGACCCCATTCCCCTCTGCGCCACGGCAATAGGGTATGTGCATGAGACTTCAAAAAAGCGAATTAGTTTTTTACGTATTCTCTATTGATAGAGAAGTATATCTGTGTATATTTATTTTTATATGTTTTGATGTTTTTATTGTGTAATTTAATCATTGAAATTGAAAAATTTCTAAAAGCAACGCCATTGGCAAGTATTGTCATGAGACTTTGGCGGGATATCTTTTTGTATTATTTCGCGGATGTTCAGTATTTTTTTTAGTTTTAATATAATTTTATTGTAATTTTTTTATTTTCATTGAAATTTCAACGAAGAAACAGAAGCGCTTTGAGTTGAAAATGTGAAGTGTGACGTCATAGAACAAGGGCAGATGTAATTTTTTGTTTGTTATATTTTTTCAGTAATGTAACCTAAGTAATCGATAACAAAATAAGAAATTCTACACATATAATCATATTTATTTATATGCTCGTAACTCGGCTTCACCTTGATCTGTTCTGGAAAAACAACTGTTGAGAATTTTTTAATAACTCTGAGACTGAGATTTCAAGGTGTCAATGTCAGTCAACTCAACCTTGTTTTCGTTTATGATAAACGCGGATCATATTTTTAACCGACTTCAAAAAAGGAGCAGGTTCTCAATTCGTCTATATGGTTTTTTTTTTTAGTTTGTGGTAAGTATTCAAATATAAACCATGGTTAGTTTCATTGCAACCGTCGTTACAAGAAGTCTTAGGTATAACCCGCGTAATTGGGAGCATGGGATTAAGAATGTCGATTTTTATACTTAAGGCGCTGCCTCCCCTCACACTAGCGCCGCCACCTATTTACCTCATTATTACGTTTATGAATGAAAAATGAAATTACGTTTAATTTCCAAAAATTACGTTAGCCAATTTGTGATACCTATTATAAGATTTTTTTTAATGACTCTGTAATAGTTTTATTTTGTATAGTTTAGACTGAAATTCGAAAATAGAGCCTTAAAAAAAATTACTTAAATCCTGTATTGGCCGTATTTTTTGGAAATAAGTTGGTCAATTTTAGTTCATAAAGGCCGTGCATTTTACTTTGAATTTTTTTCTATTTATATTTTGTTCTTTATTTTGTTAAATTAAATAACGTCATCTCTCATGCTGTCCCGCTCAGTTAGAAGCCGATCTGTCCCATTACCATTCTTTAAATACGCAGGTTACTATAAGCACTTATTTTTTCGTTCGTTTAAAAGAGCAGCTTAATCCCAAAAAATACACTGTCAAGCTGACATTCCTAACGCGACAGAGAATATTTTTAGACGTTTCAGTTGTTTTTTTCAGGCCAGGGCAAAATTAAATGGCGTAAGGTGAACGGGAAAGGACAAACGTTATATCTCATGTCATATTTACACAAATTGGCAATTTACGAAGTGTTCAGATTACATTTCTGTGTTAAAATGTGAGGAGTTGGAGATTTAGGCCTTGTTTATATGTATATCTTTAGGTACCTATATTCATCTAGATGATATTTATTATGTACCCATAGGCATAGATATTGGAAGGTAGGCGTATTGCGTAGAATTTTTTAATTGTTGATTTTATAGCGTTTGACCACCAGTGAAAATGTAGCCTAAGATTAATTTTATTTCAGACGAAAAAATTCTATGGTACATGCCTGGACGTTTCATTTATGTTTTCTCTACATGAAAATAATATTTTCCATTACATCTAACAATAAATTATTTCATACTCAATAAATTACTCACTTAACTACCTAATGACAGATAAATTGCACATTTGTCTCTGCAGTTTTTGACAGATTGACTTGCGCATTTGTCACTGCAGTTTTTTTGGTGCATACTAAACTCCTGATAGATGGCAACCCTACGTGCATCACACTGCGCGGGTAATTTGTCAAAGTCACTCGCTCCACTGATATTAATGGAAATTTAGTGTCAACTGAATACGTTGCCTTAATTACTGGCGATTGTTTTAGTATTGATTTTTAGGGTTCCGCGTTTGAGTAGTGAAAATGGAAAGTGAAGTGAGTGTTCCAGTTTCACTATTTTCTCATTAGCACGCATAACTAGGTAGGTCTACAGCTGGGAACGCATGTTCATTGCACACGACTTTTTTCCCCTAATCTTATTTATGACAAAAAATAGCATATACAGTCAAAAACGCACTAAGTACAATTTTTTTTTAAATGTCATTCTTCAGAGTAATTTTTAAAACATAAGGGAGATACAATTACATTAATATCACACTAATATTATAAATAAGTACGAAAGTTTGGATGGATATTTGGATTTTTTTACCTCTTCACGCCAAAACTGCTGAAACGATCGGGGTGAAATTTTGCATTCAGGTAGTTCTAGGACTGGAATAAAACGTAAACTTTTTATTCTATAAACCAATTTACCATGGTATAGAAAAATCCTTTTAACCTTTTCTATAGAAACAACGCGTACGAAACCGCGGGCAGAAACTGGTTTATCATAAATAATGCTTTAAAAGCCACCTTACTATACCCTATTGCATTTGTGTACGCGCTCTATTTATTTTTTAAAACTTATAATAATAATAATAATAATAATAATAATAATAATCGTTTATTTCTGATACCAAGATCCATAAGAGTAGGTACACAGACCTTTAAGATAAATACTTATTACAATAAAAATAAAAATAAAGTAAAATAAAATAAGTACATACCTACTCAAGGTATATTTCTTTACTTACTTACTACAATAATATCTAGGTGGCTAGTTCCACCCATCGTTTATATGTGTTTGTTAACACAAGTCGATCGGACAGGCTTTTTATAATAGTGTTATTACACCTGTCAACTCTGGACATAAATGTCTGGATATAAGTACTTAGGTTGCAGTGCTCTTTGTATACGTCCATGAGCGGTTGTCGTACGTACATAACCTTTAAAGTTAATATAAAACGAAGTCTTATATTTTTGAATCCATACAAAGTTATAAAACAATTATACTGAACCCTTGGCATCAAAGTTACTCGCACTACACTGGTCATGTTTATCTGCAGAATTGCAGCCCGCTCGTTTGAATTGATTTGATGATGAATTGAATTGCGATGTGCAATTTATTGTCAGATTTATTTGCAATCTGCAAATATTGGTGGCGCGGGACGAATATGTAGTATTCATCATCATCCATGCTTAGAGGAGGCACGTTTGAGGGCAATTTTGGGTATTCGTGATTTTTTATCGAATGAAACGCAATATCACGGGATATAATACAATGTGATAAATATCACAAATATATCAAGTCCCGCTAAAAACTTTATTCTCGTGCCACATATTATCTCAATTTAACATACTCTATCACAATTAGTGATTTGGCACTTAATGCCATATTTATCGAATGAATTGCCCTCCTGGAGGGCAATCTTGATAAATATCGGCCAAAATATAGTCAAAAACTGTATTCTCGTGCCACTTATCGAGCAACTTATCGAAGTAAAAGCCCTCGGTACATGTAGAATATTTTGAGAATAGGTACGCATGTTTGCTACGAAGCTCTCGATATTTTGACAGTTCTTGCCGTATTTATCGAGTAGATAGATACATATATTGCCAGAATAACCCTCCTGATAGGTAATGTGTAAAATATCCAATGCACTTTTAAACAAAGGTTATATTAAAGTGGTAGGTATAATATAACCCATAGTGCCGCATAGCATCGCATCTGTAAATAATATATTATTGTTCAGTGAAGCGTCGGTATCCGTACATGACAGGTGTTCCGCGGATCAATTCAATCGAACACGGGTCGTATCGGGGTTATTTTTACAAGATTTTCCTCTGGTATCGGTTTTATATTTTTGAAGGTTCTGAACGTTTGAAAGTTATTCTTTTAGAAATAAAGCTGGGAAAAACAATTACTTACCTAGCTCTTTATTTACAGCATTAGCTTCTGCCGGCCGGCGGCTTCGCATGCGTTAGTTAGTAATAAATAATAAAACGTCAAGTGTGAGTTGGACTCGTGCATGGAGGGTTCCGTATAATCAATTATAAGACCTTGCTTCATTCAAAATTTTATGATGCTAGGTTCGGGTTCGGTAGGTCAACGGGAAGTAGGTACCTTACCTAGAGGTTTTGGTCCATGGTAAGATTTTTTTTTTTAAATAAACTATAAATTTAGGTACGAATTCCTGATTTTTCCTTTACGTGTGCTATGGGACCTTGCTTTTTGCCACATTTTATGATTCTAGGTCAACGGGACCTATAGGTTTTGGACGGCGAGAATCAAAAATTGAGTTATTATGTATTTATTTATAAAGTTATTTATAAAACTGTTTGTTCTCCTAATAAAACAAAATAAAATGATGGTGTAGACGTCGTTATGCAGTAGTGCGGCCATACAAGTCGTTTTACTGAGGCTGGGCAGTGAAAGCGTTAATCAGGGCAGGTACAATTACACTGAATTCGTATCTAACGTTACTTATGAATAATAGGTACCTACGACAATTCGTACATCTCGTATTTGGTAATAGACAACTTTTATATTAATTTATGTACCTACCTACTTATTTATATATTGTAAAAAAAATCCAAAATCAAAATCAAAACTCTTTATTGCCATAAATACAGTAAATGTACCAATGATGATGAAATCGTCACTTTCCACTATTTGAGATTACGGTCAAAGAAGGTCTATAGATATAATAAAACAAGATCCGCCAAGTGCGAGTGTAACTCGCGCGCCGAGGGTTTCGCGAACGTTTGTCAACAAATACATATGTACCTACCAAAAGTACCGATAAGAGACTTCGTAATTTAACGAATACCTAAAAATAGTAGGTACCAACCTACATTTCAGATGGATCTCCCTGCATGCTTGGGTGAAAGTGGGTAAATGGTAAATTTATCGACTTTTTCAAAATATTTCAAAAAGTATGAACTTACAAAAATTTGAAAAACTGTTTTGAAATGTCCAAACCGATACCTTTCGTTTGATACCCCACATGACTCTGTAGGTATCTTTTTAAATTTCAGCATCACAATTTGTATGGAAAATATTCATTTTCATTTTTCATTTATTTTCTTTTATTTTTCTGTTAATCTGTACAGGCACACGAAATGTGTTATTATTTTAAATTTCAAGTTGATAGCTGCAGTAGTTGCTCAGTTATTAAGGAGGGGAAAAAGGACAGACAAAGCGAGACCAACCGATCTTCCATCTTAGAAACCCTAAAAAGATCAAATTATAAAACTAAACACTGACACGGAATTAAAGATATTTTAGATTTATGTCGCTTCGGTGGTATGAAGACTAAAGTAAAGAAGCGACGAAGAAGACTGTTAGTTGTTATTTTTCGAGTTGGAACAAAACTCGTCCAGAGCTTTTTTATCCTCTAGATAATCCGATATTTTATAATAAGCCTTTTTGCACAGCAAGGTTTTGACAATTTGTTTGAATTTATTTACGGACTAGCTGCATTCTTACTACCCGTTGTCCTATTAGCCGTTTTCCCGTAGGAATGAAGCATTTTCCCGCGGTAAAAAGTAGCCTATGTTCATCAGGAATAATGTGGGCTTCTAATGGTACAAGAATTTTTCAAATCGGTCCAGTAGTTTCGGAGCCTATTTAATACAAACAAACAATCAAATCTTTCCTCTTTATACTATTACTATAGATAATTTTTGCAACTCACTAGGAGTTGAATGGCTGTTTGGCCCGGGGCCTGTGTTTTGAATTATGTCTGCATTTTACATTATCGATTGCAACATTCAAATGACATCATTCCGTCTCTGGATGCCGCACAGATTAGGTCACATTGTGATGAGGCGCCTGTTAGTATTATGCACTTTAAACTAATCAGCAAATCACATTAACATTTATAAATTCGAAAGTATGGATGGTGTTTTGATGCTTGTGTGTACCTCCGTAGCGCAGCGGGCGAAGGTCCGCCTGCGACGCAGGAGGTGGCGGGTTCGATTCCCGCCTCGGAACAAATTTGTGTACGATCTGCAGAAATTTGTTCCGTTGGTCTGGGTGTTTTCTATGTATAATAAAAAATATCTATCTATGTAGTGTATTGTATTAAGTATATCAGTTATCTAGTACCCATAACACAAGCTCTGCTTAGCTTGGGGCTAGATAATGCTGTGTGAATTGTCCAGCATTATTTATTTATTTATTTGTTACCTCTAAAGTTGCGCGTCCAATGGATCGGATTCGAAGCGTACGCATCGTACGCCGCGTCAGTATCAATATCCTACTAATATTATAAAGCCGAAAGTGTGTGAAATGTGAATTTTTGTTACCTAAGATCTCTAAAAGTACTGAACGGGTCATGATGAAATTTGGCGTAAGTTTAAAAGATAGGCTAACTTCGATAATATGCTACTTATAATACCAAAAATACACGTGCGAAGCCGCGGGCAGGAGCTAGTCTATACTATTATTATAAAGAGGAAAGATTTGATTGTTTGTTTGTATTGTATAGGCTCCGAAATTACTGGACCCATTTGAAAAATTCTTGTACCATTAGAAGCCCACATTATTCCTAATGAACATAGGCTACTTTTTACCGTGGGAAAATGCTTCATTCCTACGAGAAAACGGGTAATAGGATAACGGGTAAGAATGCAGCTAGTATATTATAAAGGAGTAGGTACCTGACTCACTGATAGACATCGCACAGCCGGAACCACTGGTTCCAGAGGCTTGTACGCATAACGCGTACGCAGTCACGGGTTACAGCTAGTTTATAAAATGTCCATAGGGTGCGTCCACCATGCTTTCGGATTTTGCATCGGCAATACCGGTATTTTCAAAGCGCTCGAAATTGCCGATGGCGTCATCCTCGTCACTACGAGGATATTGAAAGAAATACCGGTCTCTGGTATCGGTATCAGCAGATATGCCGATCCAGTGACCGCTGTAGCGTATAAATCAATAGAAAGCAACAAAGCCTTACTATCCGTACGCTCCGATTCCGATGCAATGGACGCGCAACTTTAAACTACTAAACGGATCGGGTAGTAATGTTTTATACAGGGTTATTGTTTATTAGCTGAAAATCTTCTGTAAGTTACTTTCGAACATAGTAGATAACTAATTATACATTTTGCGTAAACCAGCTAGTCGTTTCCGATTTACCTATTCGTAAGAGTTTTATTATAATCTATCACTCATAGGTTCATTTTATTTGCTTTTTATTTATCATCGAAATGTCAATCTTCTAAAATACCAAAACAGAATAATCACACTAATATTATAAATGCGAAAGTTTGGATGGATGTATGGACGGATGTTTGTAACCTCTTCACGCCAAAACTAATACTGAACGGATCGGGCTGAAATTTTGCATACAGGTAATTCTAATCCTGGAATCAAACAGAGGCTACTTTTTATCCCATAAATCAGTTCCCATGAGATAGAAATCACCTTTAAACGTTTCCATAGAAACAACGCGTGCGAAGCCGCGGACATAAATAAGTATAAAATAAAAGCCAAATAAAAAACCATCTGTTAACCTCCTGTTTCTAGCTAAATTATAAAAGGACCTCCGTCTTCCAATTTCATCTGAAACCCTATTAAGTGGGTAAGTAGTAGGTACTTATTTCATGTCGCCAGAGCCACTTTTACTGCCAGAAGACAGATGTGGGTCGTAATCGTAAACTTCGAGGGTTAAGTACGAGTGTGAAGCGAAGTGTTTTAATTATTTCGGTCAGGGTTCTTCAGTTATGATTTAATAAGGGGGTGCATGGCTGGCCTTAATAAAATTAAAATATCCACCCTGTTAATTATTTTCTCTGGCAAGGGGGAGGGTTTTGGCTGTAAAAAGTGAATGACAGGGTCTTTACAAGAATTTCCAGATAGCGAAAATGTTTTTGCTTGTAAGCCGACAAAAACGTTAACCCTTAAAAGTTGATGCGTCACTCAGGGCTGGGTTCTACTGTAGTATTACCTATATAGTTATTTTAAGGTTTCACCAAAATATAATAATAATAAAAAGTCCGTTGTTGTTTCCCAGTTTTGTTTGTTTCATTTGTTTTATGTTATGCTTGTGTCGTTGAACTGTCTTCAGGAACCCCTTTTTGAGTCAAAGCCTTGCCCGATTTGGCTCATTTATCTCGGTCTTCTGCAAAATTCATCCGTGGTGAGAATTTAGCTAAGCAATTGCTTAACTATGACAATGCTATCATCGGAGAATCGTCCATAGTTAAAAGAAACTCTAGATTTTGCGTGCGGTGCCATTTGCACTGAATTGATAGAATGGTTTTAACCCTTGACACTATTGACACGCGTCCCTCCATCTGTAGTGTCTTTCATAAAATGTAAAATCACTAAATGTGTCCTCTGTCTGAGACTATACCATTGTAATGGTGATGCAATTGATTTAGTGGAATTAGGGCCCTGTTTTTTAGTGCTGATTTCGAGGCCTTGCACTAAAGTGTACCGTAGCGTAACAACATCCAATAGGATCGCGTTAAAACAATGTCACGTGATCCACGTCATGTATCTGAAAAAGTTTCATTCCCATCACAGATTTTCAAAAAAAGTTAAGTACAGATTTCGAGAAAATGGGCGTTTTTCACAAAACTTTTTTTCATGCCAATCGATCCTGTTTCTTATACTGATCAAAAAGTTCTTGGGACCAACTAAGGTTCGAGTACTAGAAAAGTCAGAAAACGCAAAAAACTTTTCCCATGCATTTTGTACGGAGGAGTTCAAATCAATATATTTTTAGGGTTTTGATGATCGAAGATCGGTTTCAAAACCCTTATGGTCTCGCTTTGTCTGTCCTTTTTTCCCTCCTTAATAACTCAAAAACTACTGCAGCTATCAACTTGAAATTTAAAACAATAATACATTTCGTGCGCCTGTACAGATTTTGAGAAAAATAAATGAAAATAAATGAAAAATGAAAATGAATATTTTCCATACAAATTGTGATGCCGAAATTTTAAAAGATACCTACAGAGTCATATGGGGTATCAAATGAAAGGTACCATTTTGTACATTTCAAAATATATTTTGAAATTTTTGTAGGTTTTATACTTTTTAAAATATTTCGAAAAAAGTCGAAAAAATACCCATTCCCCCCCCCCTATATCCGAAGATTGCAGAGCGATCCATGTAAAATGTATGGAGCCTTTATAGACATGGATCTATATTTTACAGGAAAAATATAGAGAAGTTTGAAAAAAGAACACTTTTTGAAAAATGGTCAAAATGGGGAGGAATAATTTTCAAAAGGGGGGGCTACCTCACCGAGTGGGGTATCAAATGAAAGGTATCTGTTTGTACGTTTCAAAACAGTTTTTTAAATTTCTGTAGGTTTCATAATTTTTGAAATATTTTGAAAAAAGTCGAAAAAATACCCATTCCCCCCCCTATCTCCGAAGTTTGCCGAGCGATCCATTTAAAATGTATGAAGCGTTTGTAGATATGGATCTATATTTTACAGGAAAAATATAGACAAGTCTGTAAAAAGAACACTTTTTGAAAAATGGTCAAAAAGGAATAATTTATAAAAGGGGGGCTACCCCACCGAGTGGGGTATCAAATGAAAGGTATCGGTTTGGACATTTCAAACCAGTTTTTCAAATTTCCCTAACTTTCATACTTTTTGAAATATTTCGAAAAAAGTCGAAAAATTTACCAATAACCCACCTTAACCGAACCACCCATTTAACCGAAGCATGCAGAGAGATCCATCTGAAATGTAACCTACTATTCTTAGGTATTCGTTAAATTGCGAAGTCTCTAACCGGTACTTTTGGTACATATTTGTTGACAAACGTTCAAAACCCTCGGCTCGCGAGTTACACTCGCACTTGACGGATCTTGTTTTACTTGATAAAACTTTTTGTAACCGTGTAGGTTGGATGGCAAAAATACTTGGTTGAATAGAAAATTTTAACCAATGATGACTACAGCTTTGTTTGATGTAGATTGATTATTTCAATGAAATGTATTCCAAAATCGGAAAAATATTATTAACCACAAAACTCAATAGATCTTTCGCGGATAGGAGAATATGTCAAGTGGATGTCATTAAAATAATGCTGTTACCTTAAAACCGCATAGAATTGAAGGGGTGCACCTAGGGTTTGATTGTCAAACTAAACCTAGATCTTAGTACTCAAGGGATCCTCCTGGTAAAAACTGAAAACAGGGTAGGTACCTACAGAAAAAAATACGATAAAAAACATGAAAGTGCACTGTTTTGCACAAAATTTGGTCGAAATTTCAGGAATTCAGGATTTCCTGCAGTCTATTGGAATGACTTACATATGTTTAGATTCGTATATTATTTTTAATTATTTGGTTCCTTGAGCCAGTTTCTTCATAAGTTGTGTAGTTTTCTTGCAAATAAGCAAAATACTTGATTTACGCGGTTACGCCGTTCCTAAAATGTGTGCTCGGTCCCGCTCTTTATTGTGCTTTATTTTTCTGTAACTCTAGCGAATGAAATGGTGATACACTGATAGCATTGAACCTTCAAGGGAACATAGCGTGACAAACAGAAATTAACTCACATTATCTAACTAATGTATTTTGGGAATTCTTTCACTGAGCTTTTGTGGGGGTGCATTTATAATTATTTTTGGGAAAACCTTTGGATTAACAATACTTACAATAAATACATTATATGACTACCTACCTTTTTTAGGGTTCCGTACATCAAAAAGAAAAAAGGAACCCTTAGAGGATCACTTTGTTGTCCGTCTCTCAACCCCCTTTTCTCAGGAATGCGTGGAGGTATCGAGTTAAAATTTACAACAAATTCTCACCTGCAAGTCACTCCCACGACTCGCATCCAAGGGAATCACATGCACCAAAACCTATAGGGTAACTCCCGTTAACCTAGAACCATACAATTTGGCAAGAAGCGAGGTCATTTAACACAAATAAAGGAAAAATCGGAAAACGGAAAATTTGTCGTTTATTCACAAAAAAAAAATTAATCTCGCGATGGATCATCATAACCTATAGAGTACCCATTGACCTACTAAAGTCATAAAATTTGGCAAGAAGCAAGGTCTTATAATTATACGGAACCCTCGGTGCGCGAGTCCAACTCGCACTTGACGTTCGATTTATAATATTTACAGAGGCAGTAATTTAATTTCAATAGACTTTCATGTTTTTTATATCATATTATTAGGACAGGCGACCTGTTTGGCGTAGGCTTCCCCCATTTCTCTCTATGCTTTTCTGTCTCTGGCTTGTCTCATCAATTCTGGACCGATTTCTTTTTTGCATACATCTTCCCAACGTTTCCGTGGTCGTCCTCTTACATATAGGTAAATAAAAATAAAACAATTCGTTCCAATGAATAAGTAGGTACCTACTCTACGATAAATAAAATATTTCTCCACAATTCATTCACCAAAATTGATGACACATATGATTCGTTCATGATATTTTAATCAGATTCAACGTATTTTGCAAAGCCAGCGTATAACTAGCAAATAATATCCATTTCAGAACGAAACACATAAATTATGTGACGCTGATCATGCGTAAAAGCCATAAGTGTTGCGTTCGGAAAAACAAATGCGCATCACGATAGATTCGCAGAGTTGAACGCTACCGCATTTTCGAAGCGCACGAAGTTCTTCTACGAGTATGTTACCTTCGTTTGACAAATCGCTGAACGTTCCAATAAATAAATAATGATGAACATTTTCACATATATTATCTAATTTCAAAGTAAATCGAACTTATGGTACTGGTACCATCGATCTTAGTTAAATTTGGGCGATTGGGTCCTAACTTTTCGAAAGCAGAAGGCTCTGATTAGGTGCTATTAGGTCCATCCACCTCAGCCGTAGTCAGACTGACGGCGCCGCCGGCGTTATTGTTTCGCGTGCGTATGGTCACACTTTGGTCTAGGTACCTAAGTCTTTCCATCCTTGTTGTTCATTACGTAGTAGGTATATTGCGCAAGATTGAAAATAGTGTGTCTTTGCGTTTAGATGTAACACCACCCAGGCCATTTGTTGAGTTCGTACCATATCTACAGAATTTTACTTATATCTATGACTGGTACTATACACATGTATACATTCTAAAGTGAAAACTTCTTCAGTCGCACTTTTTCAGTGAACAAAACTGTAACGTCACGCTCGGGTCGGTTACGCTGAATCGAATGTACTCGGCTCCAGTCGGGAATGCTTAAAGTACCTACTTCTTGTAGCCACACCAGCAACAAACATTTTAGCAGATTCTACAATCAATTTTAAGACGGTGACACCGCTGTGTGTACCGTGCGTACAAGTTATTGTATAGAATTTAGAAATCCCTAGTATCAAGAAAGAAAGAAAGATAATATTTTTATTTATTTTAGAAACTAGGTACTATAAAAACGAGAGCTTATGGTACTAAATAAGACCATGTATATTTTCTTTCATGTGTGCGCAGCAGTCTGAGGCAAATATGGCTACCACTCAGCGTTGTGGTAGCTATCTAAGTAAGCCTAATATTTAGGTAAGCCTAACATAGGATTTATGGTACTATTAACCAAAAACATGTACAGCTTTACCACAAAAAAGCTCGACATTGTTAAGCGCGTGTTTAACAAAAGCGTTAGGTACCACAAAACTGCGTTTTGCGACGGTTTACAGTTAGACACGGCTTAAACGAGAGTTCAACTCTTGTTAAACCCATGTGTAACTGTTTAGACACTGTTTAGCTAAAGGCTTGTTAGACAGTGTTTCCGTTGGTATTTGTATTTAAGGTAATCTTTGTGATAATAAACGATATCTATTCTAAGTATGTATAGGTAGTTATCCAGAACAGCGCATTGGCCTTTGTAATTTACTTTCAACTGTCAATAGTCTTGCATTCACGTAACAGTTAATCAGTTATGTTGGGTGTGCGCTCAGCGTGAACATCCACTGTTAGCACGCACATTGTAAAACGCAACTTTAATCGTACAAGTTCACTTTTGATTTTGTTCGTGATTTTGACCGTGACTTCGTTCATTTGCTTCGTAACACTGAGTTGTGGGTAGAGTAAAGTCGGTTAAATTTAATTTTGCACCAGGAACAAACCTTCAATCTATTAAACAAAATCTTTCAAAAAATGAGCTAAGTGAGTCAGACCTGCTCAAATTTACTGAAATGTACAAACTGATACCTTTCATTTGATATCCCACATGACCATGAAGGTCTCTTTTAAAATTTCGACATCACGATACTACAAATTTCTCTACTGTAAATTTTGACATTTTGTTTGCACGAAATGTTTAAGTATTTTTCAAGTTAATAGCTGTGGAACTTACTGAGATATTAAAGAGCGAAAAAAGGACAGACAAAGCGAGACCATAAGGGCTTAGAAACCAATCTCGAAACCCTAAAAATAAAAGACGATGTGATCGCGACAGCTTTTAGTAACTGGGCTATAATTATTACTTTTCGCTTGTGGGATGAATATTTGGGTCGAAATAATAATACACCATATAGGTATACAACGTAAGATTTCATTAGTTCATTTCATTATTAACTGTCCCACCCAGATATTTTGCAAATATTATACCTAGCGAAAATACGCATCATCACAAGATTTTAGGTAAAATATCCCACTACCATTGAAAATGGGCTAAATATGCAAATGCATATTATTATGCAGATATGCAATTGCATATCCGGTCTCTAGTTATTAATACGATTAGTTCTAGAATTCTCGCTTTGCTTACGCCAATATTCTCAGGTTTGAACTTTCATCCAGCAGTCGCTGGTTATTACCACGGGTTTGGAAGGAATCGACTTCAAAGCATTTTCTTAAGTCGTAGGTGAAATAAAATCATATTATGTATTATGTGCAATAATATCGAATAATGTTACCTTTGTTCTCACCTTGGCCTTCAGTTTTATCGATTTTACTTATATTATTGTTTTCTGCATAACATTGTGAGAAATAATAGGCCATAAACCACTTCGTTATAATACTGAACTCGAAATACGAAACCTGATTTCGATAAAATTTAAAGGAAAAGGAAGAGGTTACGTATTCGGCTGTATGTACTATGTTTTATTTTTTATGAATGTTCGTCTAGTTCTTTGTCTATTATAGACCGATTTTGACAATTTCCTTGTGCATAGAGAATCTAGTCCCGATAATTTTTTTATCCCCGGGGTTTTTTTTCCCTAGTTTTGTTTGTGCCGAAAACTGAAAAACACTACACCTGTGCAAAATTCAGGGATTCGAAGTCGGTTTTTGTTGTTAAAACAATCAAATTATAGCATAATAATTATGATGGTAGAGCAACAAAACTTAAGTTTTGAACAGTATTTAATTATTTATTTTATTTTCAGGTAAGACTCCACAAAGTTGAAGCTATTTGAACAAACTCTTCATAAGCCGTAAGTACTTTATCGAAAGGGCTACCTACACTAGAAATATTCTCAAAATTCCCCTTAAGTTTCTAGACTGGACTAATACAGGTCCGCAGTGCTGACTAAAATGAGTCAATCTTGACTAAGTTTGACTCATATCATATGAGTCATATGATGACTTGAGGCTGGTAATCGTGGATGAGGGCAGCTTAGCACTGCAGGGAAGAGCTTTGTTCTTTGCTTAGCAATGGACACAGACGGGCTACATACAAACCTAATTGGATAAAGAGTCCATGCAATGAGAATCCTTAACGTTTTTAGTTGAGAATGCAGATTTATAGAGCTAAGAAATCCATAATACACAGTGCAAAAAATTTTGTTCTACGACAAAAATTTACGAAGTTATGACAAAATTACTAACGAAGTGCGAAGTGTGGATGGTTCTATTGAATTTGCTAGAACTTTACTGATCCTCATTGTCTACCTATAACCCTGACCGAAGAACCTACAGCTATTTGACGACTTCCGTGGCGCAGCGGGCGAAGGTCCGCCTGCGACGCAGGAGGTTGCGGGTTCGATTCCCGCCTTGGAACAAATTTGTGTACGATCTGCAGAAATTTGTTCCGTTGGTCTGGGTGTTTTCTATGTATAATAAAAAAATATCTATCTATGTAGTGTATTGTATTATGTATATCAGTTATCTAGTACCCATAACACAAGCTCTGCTTAGCTTGGGGCTAGATAATGTTGTGTGAATTGTCCAGCATTATTTATTATTTATTATTATTATTTTATTGAGATAAACAAGTTCTTGATCAGAGACCGCAACTCGGCAAACATAGTGTTAGACGCCCTCTGGCTAGGTGGTATAACTGCAGGCAGGTGTTGGATGTGCCTAGATGAATAGACGGCGCTATGGCGCTCATTAGGAAACGTATCATTAGGTATCAACTAGGTATCAATCAGGTAACAACTAACAGGCTAAAGGTTTCGTCGTCCCTTCTTACTTTAGTTTATATACCGAAGCGACAGAAATCAAAAATATCACACTAATTCCGTATCAGTGTTTAGTTTTATAATTTGATCTAAGTATAAATTTATTTGATTTAAGGAAATAAAGAGTTTTTGATTATGATTTTTGATCATTGGGTCCAGCATGATCCACCAATGATTATAGTCAATGACGAACCGTTTTCATTCATAATCAACTCCATAGAACCAATCGCTTCACAAAAAGCTTCCACCAACCTCAACATAAATACATAAGTGTTCTCCATTACACCCATTACCTATAGATAGGTACAGATAGGCACAATGGAGTCCCGTTTCCGTACGTCGACGTAGACAAAGTTGTAGTTGACATTTTACTTGTCACTTGGCTTCTTATTATAAAATCTGTGTTGACAAATTGCTAAAGACGTTTGAGGGCCTTTGGCTGGATGTCAAAAGCATGACTTGGCGAAGGCTCGGATAAAATAGAGCAATTATCTGCCGGAATTTTCTCTAAAAAACAAACTGTTGTGAATTATTGCTTGACATTTTACGCTTGGAAAAAAGGTGAAACAATAGTTCCCTGCAGAAAAAGGTTATTAAATAAAATATGTTATTTATACTGTAAGTTTATAGTGCTCACCCACATAAAAAAATCTGATTCAATTCCCGTCAAGATCGTAAATTAGTGAAACATTATTTAATTTCTTAGAAATATAATGTGCATAGAACAAAACCTTAATAAGCCGCAAGTTCAAACTAATCTGAATCTAAACCCGAAGTTCTAAAGCACATTTTCACCAACCTCTACGCGCAGTGACAAAGCCCTGCTGAAACTTTACAATAGAAGTTCCCACAATGGCCGAGAGTGAAGTGTCTAATCACTTTTCTTCGCGTCTATACCTTTAATCGATTTTCGAGGGTGCTGACGACGCTTTGTGAGCGAAAGTGTTTGAATAGAACTTTGAGTACGTGCACTTTATTGAACGTGGAAAAGCGACGTGTTGTACTCAAAAAAAAAACAGATTTTTGATACGCCGGTTGTGGGTTCAAATCCGAACAAGGAGTTTTTGTAGATAAATAATAAATTCAGGCGTTACTTAGCGGAAATTAGGATAATCCGTTTGGGAGCTACGATACCACAGACCGATACCGTGTGGTTCCGGCGGAGGTGGCACGAAGCTGTGACTTCGCAACTGTCCACTCAGTGCTACAGTATGGTGCTGAGCTATGGGGGCGCGCTGCTGACTGAGAGCGTGCCTTCCGGATGCAAAAACGAGCCATACGCACCCTAGTTAACATACGTCGTGACGTCTCCGCCAGACCACATTTCAAAGAACTAGGTATACTTACACTGCCCAGCATTGTGATAATGCAAGTGGCGGTGTATGTTCGTCTGAACCTAGATAAATACATGAAGAACGGCGACACTCACTCGTACGGGACGCGGAACGCAGGAAAGCTCTCCACTATCGCCCGCTCCCTCTCGAAGTCCTCAAAGTTGACTCACGTTATGGGTCCGGCAGTATACAACAAACTGCCAGAAGCTGTCACAGCTGATAGCAGTCTAACTAGCTTCAAGTCCCGCCTGAAACGTTGGCTTGTCGAGCAGAATTTTTATTCTGTAGCAGAACTACTCGAGAAAACGGACACTAATTTTTAATAAATTCTAATATTTTTTTATTTTATTGTGTAATTTCCTATTTGACTTTTATTAACTTATTCTTATTTATTCAATTACAAATTTATTTGTATTGTTTTTTGTGTAACTAAAATTATTTAAAAAATCGCATACCTACCTATGCTTTGTATACATAGGTACAAAGATATTGACATGTAAATTGGCTTTATGAATAAATTGTATATCTGTATCTGTATATCTGTATACACAGATACACACAGACAGACGCGTTAAACTTACAACCCCCCTCTATTTTTGCATCGGGGGTTAAAAATAGTCTGTAACAATTCCGTGCAAACGCGTTTTTGCGCGTTTTTGTTTAGCATATTTGCGCGGAATTGTTATTAAATATTTGTTATCCTAATATTTGGATTTTTGTAGTCTAAGACAAGTTTAAGTCATTAACTTAGGTAACTAAGGAAAATAATGAAACGGGACACAAATGGTAAGCATAACAGAAAATACATTATCAGTCAGAAACATTTCCACGCACTGGTTGTGATGACCTCGTCCGATCTATTGGGATTTCGAGTTAGGGGTTCGAATAGTTTTACCATACCTACAGATAACCGATAGTTAAAACTAACCACGTTAACACGATACCGTGCTAAGTAGATTTTCTTTGATGTCAGAGCTCAAGTAAAGTTTGCACTGTTTTGTTTGTACACTGAGTAAATATCTAGTAGTGAACAACACGAGGCCAAGTTAAATTAGTATCAGTTTACGTACTGCTTTCCAGGTTCTTGAAGAAGTTTTCGATAAGTACATAAATGAGCAGCAGAGTTTTCCAACATTGCCGCTCTTCTATAGCTACTATCTATAGCTTTGTTTCTTGATTAAACAAACGGAATACAAATCGACGACCTCTGTGGCACGGCGGACGAAGGTCCGCCTGCGACGCAGGAGGTTGCAGGTTCGATTCCCGCCCCAGGACAAATGTTTGTATGAACTGCAAGTATTTTCTTTTTAGTTCCGGGTGTTCTGAATGTTTTCTATAAATAATAAAAAATATCTATCCATGTAGTGTATTGTATTAAGTAAATCAGTTACCCATAAAATAAGTTCTGCTTAGCTTGGGGCTAGATAACGCTGTGTGAATTTTCCAGCATTATTCATTAATTAAGGTCAGTATAGTTATTAAACGTTTGAAAGAGTTAAAAATTTTAAATGGCGATTTGTGATCGAATGTTGCACGTTATACATAATACACCGAACTGTCAATGTCAAGTACAAATGTCATTGTCAATTCTAGCCACGTCGCTGTATCCTTTGAGATGCGCTATGAGTCGGGATACAGGATGCGCGTGCGATGCATTCTAAACTCATTAATGGACTCAGGCGTAATTGCATTCCATTTTGCTTTAGTTATTTGAAAGTAGAAACTTCCTACATGAAGTTCATAAACATTTCGGCCTACACTGCCTACACTGCCGAAAATTGCCCTCCCCGAAAGTTCTAATATTAAACGAAAGTCAGGTAAAAAACGAAGTCTTTAACTTCAAATATAAAAAAGGCTGAAAGAATTAATCGTGTTGAAAACTCGAACCAGAGAAAAAATTGCGTCAAAATCAATGTTGGGCGACAGCCAGATATACTTTTGTTTGACATGTTATACATGTTTTTTACGTAATCTTTTGTAAAACACACTCATTACACGCAGAAATAAATGTAAAAATACACTGATTACACGCAGAAATGAATGCAAAAACCACAATATAACTATGAGCAGCCCTTCAAATTAACAATGTTCCCACGAATCATATTTATTAGGGCTCCATATATTTCGATCTAGCAGAGTAGACGTAGATATATTCATATACCTAACCGAGGTCACGCAAGCTCGGGTTACAAATGACCGTAATATTGCTAATAGCGGCGTCAGCAGCCCGATATACGATATATATTTACAATATATATGTGTATATCGATGGGTCCGGTGGCAATAGTGGCCAAGTGACTGACGACTTTGACTCTACCACTGGATCAGTACTTCGGAAATTGGTAGAATTCAGTACCATTGTTCTTCCTGATAAGTTGCCAAATACAGAAATACAATTTATTCATAAAGCCAATACATGTCAATAACTTTTGTACCTAAATGTACAAAGCGTATACAACGTTTTAAATAATTTGAATTTCACATAAATACAATACAACAAATTAATAATTTAATAAACATGAATAAGTTATTAAAATCCAAAGTTTTTGTTCTCACACTCTGGCAAATTTCTAAGAAATTTAATAACATCGTAGAAAGTCACAAAGATTTTCGACTCCAGCGTCACTTGACCTGTGTTGTAGTTGGTTAGCACATTCCGGTACTGACGGAAGGATGCGGGTTCAAGTCCCGCCGAAGTCGTAAATTTTTGCGATGATATTTAATTTCTTAGAAGTTATTATAAAGTCGAAAGTTTCAAATTCAGATGTCCATGCTTTTTTTCTTTATTTTAGTGCACTTGCTGTTGGAGAAACAAAAAAACCTTTTATATAGTACTCTGGATCCCATAGAGCAGATTTACTGAGCCATCGCTGATGTTATTTTTTTTTAAACTTACTATGACAATCTAAATGATGTAATTGATAAATGAGTTTGGAAGGGGTGGAACGCACGCGTCTGACCCACATTTCTCGATATAATCATAAAGACAAGAATTCAAGGTTTATAGCCGTTTCTTATTTTTATTACACCTAGCAATCTTCTTTGTAGAATTCGAGTTCCAACAGTAGTGCCGTATCTCCTAGACAACGAAACGAGGGCAATTTTTCTTCTTAATTACGCTACTGAAGAGCATTTTGATGAAATCAGGCTTGAAGCAATTAACGCCCTGTCTTTCGACCTTCTTTGTTTGTGTTCCGTCCCTTAATGTTGTTCTTAGGTTCATCCAATGTTTTTGTTTGTGTTTTACCATTTTATTTTTAAAAAATTTAGTGCAATTTTAGTAGCCTAACAAGCTTACCCGAAAATAGTAGTTTTATTTATCATGCATACTGACCGTCTTGTGACCACAATCTCACCTGATGGTAATTTAACACGTTGACTGTCCGTGCATTACATGTAATGCATTTTTGGTCGGGCGGTTAATGCACGAACGTCACACGTTCGTGCATTAAATGTAATTCCAAAGGCAACAAAACGCGTTTCCTGGTTTAGACGTGTGAGCTAGAGCTTTGATGAACATTGAATTGGTGAAAATAAAACACAAATGTCTAACCAATTTTTTATATTTGATTTTTTTAATGAACCTCAAAATAGAAACTATTAAGCTTCATTGAAACACGTTAGGCAAAACGCTTTTTGCTAGGAAGACAGTACATGTAATTCATGCTGAAGTTCAGGCTTTCTGTATAATTACGCAGTGATCAACATATCAGCCATTCTTAGGAACATAAAATAAAACAGTTTATAAAAAAAACCTATTGGACGTACCAAGTAATTTTCCAAAATAGGCGGGACAGTCAACGTGTTGTGACGAATTGACGATGTGACCGACGACGATGTATCGGTCGGTAAATCTAAATGGTAAATAAAGTCTAGAAGACACCTATTCACTCTTGACCATCTTCTCTTGATTTATTTATTAATCATCATCATCATCATCATCAGTCTAGATTAGTCCACTGCTGGACATAGGCCTCCCCTAATGAGCGCCATAGCGCCCTGTCTTAATTATTAATGTCTATTTATTAATGACTAGCGACAAATGCTTCCATTTAATTTAACACATGTTTTTAGATTCACGAACGTAATCGCGTGACAATCGAGCGATTATTGCAAAAAGCCGTGAGTTCGTGACTAGAGACCACATATTTGACATGGACAAGGCTAATCCGAAAAAATAATGCTAAAAAATTCCGATTAAAAAAAAAACGTGAAGCGAAAGCGAAATTTTTGATACAGTAGAGTGCGTGTTTACACTTGTGGTTTCGATAACGTGTCATGTAGCATACATATCTTCATTAAACATTAAGTAAATGAACTCATAGAAATTTTATTATTAAAAATATATTTTTTGTATAAAATATGTTACTCAACATGTATGTTTTTAACACCCGACGCAAAAAGAGAACTTATAACAAAGTTTAACGCGTCTGTCTGTGTGTATCTGTGTATCTGTCTGTGGTATTGTAGCTCCCAAACGGATGAACCGATTTTCGTTTAGTTTCTTTGTGTCATACATAGATAATTTTATCCCGAGTGTTCTTAGCCATGTTTCACGAAAACGAGTCGGGGTGTTTTAAAATTTAAAATTTTGTTCTTGTTAAGTATGTAAATACTTGTCCCACTGCCAGGTCCTGCTCTTACATAATATGGATTTTTAGCAAGTAAACTAATTTTTAATGTTTATTTAAATGCAAATATAGAGGTAACCTCCATTATTTTTATCTGGAACGAATCTTATCAACGTAATAAATATAAATAGAACGCCCTCATTTAAACCATACGATTAAATTAATATCAAAGCTTTTTTTAATTAGCACATTTGTCATTAATGTAGTATTTTTTCCTTTGTCTAAATCCAAGTAGATTATTTTGTGTAACAAATTTTTTGCAACTGTCTGCAGTTTGCTCAATTACTTCAATTGCAAATTCCAGTTTTAATATGTTTACATTAATTGTTCTTTATTGTTAATAAAGTTTTTTTATGAAAACAGTTAAACTAATAGCCGATTAATTGATTAATAACTGCTTAGAGTTAACACTCATAAACATTTTCGATGAGATGATTTATGATTTCGATGAGTAGATAACAGTTTTATAACTCGGTGACTACTCACGAACGTCGTTTATGATGACAGACTTGACAGTTAGTACAATTTTAAAATTACTCAAGTTCTGTCACGACTCGGCAACATATGTACATACATCTTCGGCCTATACCGAACGACTGCTGGACGCAGGTTTCCCCCTGATAAGCGCCTCGTTGGCCTTTGTTATGAAATGAAAAAAGTTTATTTAGCACACATAACATACTTAAATAGAAAGAACTAAGCTAGGAAGTTGCGATTTCATGAAAAAACTAAAAATTAAAGTATGCAAGTTAAAATCCAAATTTGACCTAAGGGCCTAAGGGAACCTACCAGACGCCTTCTTCTTGTAGAGCGCTGCTGCTCTAAAAGAGGAAGCCTTTTGTGTATTTTTGACATCTCCGCTGGGATGCGGATATGTCAAAAATGCTGCCTGCCGGCAAAGCGTGGTGATTATGGCGAAACCCCCTTCTTTGGCGAAGGTGTTTTCATTGTTCAGCTGCATTTATCAGCACGTCAAATACGTCCATATTTGACGTGCTGATAAGAAGGTCAGAGCTTCCGTGGTAATTCTTCGCTCCCTTATCCTTTTAAATTGAGTACTAAATCAGTGCAGGACCAACGACGGCTTAACGTGCTTTCCGAGGCACGGCTTGGCCGGGGAGAGGCCCAGGTTGTGACGGTCTGCCGTCCCGGATCGGGTTGTGATAGTGAGGGAATAGAGAGTGCACCTGAGGACCTAGGAGGACATCATCGTCATCACTAACTCAGTACATTAACACATTCACTGCCCAGCTACTGCCGGTCGCACCACCGCTACATGGAAGTGGACGTGAAAGTGTTAATAGCACAAATAACGATTTATGTTTCATTAGCTGCGCCTCGCGGTGTTACCCGTGTTATGAAGTAACATGTTTGAATTATTTGATCATCCCACGGGAGTACTGCAGTTTTCCATGATCCAAAGTACTTCTTGTTTTAATCCAGGATATAAGCTATCTTGGTTGCAATTTCATTTATATCGGTTCAGCCGTTTGAGCTTGAGAAATAACCATACACATGTGTGGTAACGTAAGTTTGTATGTATGTACAAACTTTCACCTTAAAATATTAGTTTGCAACATAGATCTAAATTAAATCTGTAGCTATGGTACGTTCTCCCAGCGTTTACTAAATAACTGGCCTGTATTACAACTACAAGCAAACACTCGCTCACAGTAACATAATCTTGTGCAATAATTATAATGAACAAACACGAGGTTTCGTAGTATTTTAGTCAATAAATCACACTAAAATACGTCGTAGCAAGCACGTGTAAAATGAACGCCGGTCCGAGGTGGGTGGACCTAATTGCACCTAATTTGAGGCCTCACACTTTCGAGAAGCTAGTACCTCATCTCCCCTTTTTACGTAGATCGATGGTTTGCAACAAAACCTCCCCTCGATATAATCCGCAATGGGGATGGAAAGCGAAGTTTTTATCAGCGCCGGACAGACGGCCGGTCATAAGTCAGTGGATTAGTGCCACTTTGGATTCAATATGTTGGGGTTTGGGCCTAGATGGTTTAAACAAAGGTTTCAGTCGCTTATTTATTTAAAACGATTTTTTCTTACATCGCGCATAGATTTGTTTTTGACCAGAATGTCAGCTTACAACTTATAAGAGTTATGAAAACCAGTACCGCTACTAGCTTCGTCTTGAATAAAATCAATCGTTTATTTGCCAGAATATAAAATTGAGATACATACAATATGTCAGATCTTATAACTATTTTAGTAATTTGTATTCAGCCTGCACGCAGTCGTGCAAATATTATGCGAGTCTTATTATTATAATTATATTAAATTATATTAGGTAGTCATGTAAGTTATAATTCAAATTTCCAGATACATATAAATATAATTGAAGCGGCATAATGCTGAGACAGGGACCTTTTTGGAACCCTGTAACGCTATGCTTGTTTGTTTCTTTTTTGTATATAGTTAGTAGGTATTTTTAACCCCTGACGCAAAAAGAGAGGGGTGTTATAAGTTTAACGTGTCAGTCTGTGTATCTGTCTGTGGTATCGTAGCTCCTAAACGGATGAACCGATTTTCGTTTAGTTTTTTTGTCATCGATAATTTTATCCCGAGTGTTAAAATTAATTCTGTGTACCTGTCTGTGGTATCGTAGCTCCCAAACGGCTGAACCGATTTTCGTTTAGTTTTTTTTTGTCATAGATAATTTTATCCCGAGTGTTCTTACGAACCCCCGATAGATTTTCATGAAACATAGCTAACTTATGTTTCATGAAAATCTATCGGGGGGTTTTTCTTGTTATGTTTGTAATGTTATCTGTTGTGTAGTTATTGTATTTCTGGATTCAGATAAATTTATTTTTCTTTCTTCTTTCTTTCTGGGTGTAACAAAAAGCCAATCTTTCCGGAGTGGTTCAGATTCCTAGAAAAAAGGAAAAATAAAAATAACACCTTTTTTGGAAATAATCCTAATTAACCTCGACGTAAAAGTTTGAATGTATGTTTTGTATTCGTCGGTCCAGTTTGTTTCAATTAAATATATGTTAGGTCTAACATCTATAGGGCTCAAGTAGATGAACTGCTAGGAAACAGCCGAATCTAAAGTTAGGTTTAAACATGTTTATTTCACATAAAAACAAAAAATGAACACTTATAATGAGATACCTACAAAAAGTTCTTAAAAATTATGCGTAGGTAAGCTAATATTACGCTACACCTCATGTAAAAGTTAGGCTATAATAGTAGATTGTTTTACAAGGGACTAAACCATCCCATTATATACGAGGTTGTTATACTCCCGAGCGTAGTATAGTAGTAGATGACAAGACCGAGATATAATGGGTGGTTTAGGCCCGAGTAAAACACTCTACTTTTCACTTCGATTGCGAGAAAATAAAACAATTCAAAATTAAACAATTTTCAGAAATTAAAAGTTTGTGATTTGGAATGAAGAATTCTAGAGATTTAGCGCCAATACCATCTTTTTTTAAATCTCTATGTAACCCGCAACGAAACCAAGATCACCAAGAAGGTTCTATTTTCAAAAAGATTGACGGAGCACCAAGAAGTCAAGTTTTTATGTAAGAGAACGAATGCTTTGTACGGGCTGATGATTTTAAAACAAAAATTTAGGCCCGCTAAGCTACATTATTATGATACACTTTCTGAGCAAGAGAAGTGAAAATGTTTTTTTTTTGATTCTGAACATGTTTATGCTAGTATATTCCTTGATCTCGTTAGGCAACCTATCAAATAACTGCACTCCCTCGTAAATCATTGTTTTCATGCCGTTATCAGTACGTGCTTTAACTAATTCTAGTTTATATTTGTTTCTAAATATGTAGGGATTATTATTTTTGCGTAGGTTTGATGTTATTGAATTAGAATTGATGTTTCTTTCAAGATGCCAGTTGAGTTTGTATACATTTGTGTTGAGTAAGTAAAATATTCGTTCACCTTTCAAGTGAAATAATTTGGTTTTGTAGGCAGTGTTCGGAATCTTAGTGTGCAATCTTCATGGCAATTTGCAGTCTTCCTCCCGCATCGCAGTTTTTGCAGTCGCCTCCTTAACGTAATTGTTTGTTAAACTGCAAGTAAAAACTTGGAAATCTCTTTGAAAAACTGGTTTTGTTTGTATGTTCCCACGCAATTGCAATTGCATTTGTAGACGAGTTTTTGCCGGTGTAAACTAATGCGAGGAAATGTCATGTACTTAATTGATAGATTCGTGGAATTTCTTGTGCTATTTGTTGGAAGATGTCTGGCGCCTGTGGTCGTGAAGTATGGGTAAAAAAAAGTATGGGAGGCGGAGGACTCCCGTTGCGTAGTGGACGTATAGCCAGATGAGACGCAGGGGGCGCAAGTTCGATTAGCGCAGCGGGACAAATTGCATTACATATCTGCAAAACGCTTTCGTGAATACCTGAGTACTTCGGACTAATATTTTTTAAATACATACATTTTAATAGAAAAACTTAATTACAAAGAAAATTACAATCAAATAATGGAATCAAATTAGAACTATTATTTATAAATGAAACAATTGAACTAATCATTCTAATATTATAAATGCGAAAGTTTGGATGGATGGATGTTTGTTACCTCTTCACGCCAAAACTACTGAACGGATCGGGCTGAAAATTTGCATACAAATAATTCTAATCCTGTAATCAATCATAGGCTACTTTTTGTCCCAAAAATCAGTTCGCATGGGATAGGAATCACCTTTAAACGTTTCCATAGAAACAATGCCTGCGAAGCCGCGGGCATAAACAAGTTATTACATAAAAAACACCGTCAAACATAGACCCTCCACCATATTTCAGAGTCTCTTAAAAAGTGAACTCAAATGTAAGGTGCAAACACTTAAGATTGCTGTAAAGAAGCGTCTGCACAAACTTCTCTCCAAGCCTAGACATAACTTATTAAAATACCTGTGAAAATATTTGTTCAACATTCCCCTCTGATTTGAATTCTTTTGATGGCGTCCCCTGAAAACTTAAATTTAATTAACCAACTTTAATATTTTTGAACTCGCCCTGTCCTTAAGTTCCGCTGGGACAATGAAAAGTTTTGAATTATGATATTGATTTTTGAAGTTGAATAGAATTCCTTGCCTTAGGGAACAAGGGATATTTTAAGTACGATCCCCAAGGTTGGACCAAAACATATTATTATCTTCATTATCATCATCAGAAAAGTATCTAGTACCTATAGGTACTTACTCGAAATTAACTATCCACTGCTGGACTTAGGACTCTCCTTACCGCCACAGCGCCCTGTCTTCAGCTTGCCACATCCAGCATCTGCCTGCAGTCCTACGTAGGTCATCTGACCTGGCTGGAGGGCTTCCTACAATACGTTTGCCGAGTCGCGATCTCCACTTAAGAACACATTTCCCCAGCGGTTGTCGGTTCTTCGCGATATATGCCGGCCCACTGCCCAGTAGAATTTACAAACATAATTTTTTTTCATATAATAATAACCGTTCGTTCTCAAGATACCTAACACCTCAAAAATGAAGAACTTAAATAATATGAAGAGATTTTGACGCCCTTATAAATCAAAAGCGATCTTCGCGCCATTAAAATGATAGAAACTCACAGAAAGAAAAGATTTATTACCATAAAACTGAAGCATTTCAAAAAAATAAAACTAAAACTCCAGGGCCATTCAAACGACATGCATTTCTATGAAAAACAGACGAAAATGTGTCCCCTTCAGTTGGCAAGCAGCCGACTGTGAAGTCAACTGCGAAATTGTACCTAATTTCCGAGTATTACGGCACGTTTTCTTTTATGGCTGGTTATGGCCGCAATGCCCTGATGTTGCGCTTGGTTTTTTTGTCTTTTTCAGCCTCGCACTATCAAATACTTGGTGTGCACTCTTACTCGATTTACAATTCTTTTGAGGACCGGAATAAAATATGCTAGTGAAAATATTTTTTAAACTATTACTGAAACCACCTAAGGTTTCAGAGGGAAGTTTTAATAAAAAAAAATGTGCTAGTATGTATCCGCTCGCGTAAGGACAGAACTGGGCACCTTGTTTATGGCAATATCATATTGTGCATGTATTGTATATTTACGGAAGTAAAAGATGTTTTATTTTGATTTTTAGACAAGAAATAAAATGGCTACTCTAGTCATAGTAGAAATGCAAAAAAAATCTAGGTCTACCTAGACCTAGATCTCAATACCAAATCAAATCAAAAACTCTTTATTTCCATAAATAAAATAAATGTACACTTCGAAAAGGTCAAATTATAAAACTAAACACTGACACGGAAATAAAGTGATATTTTTGATTTCTGTCGCTTCGGTATGTAGACTAAAGTAAAGAAGCGACGAAGAAACCTTTAGCCTGTTAGTTGTTATTTTTCGAGGTGGAGCAAAACTCGTCCTAAGCTTTTTTTTTTACCAGACCTAGATCTCAATACTCACGGGATCCCCGTGGTAAAAAGCTCGAACTACATATAACTCAACATTATTTCTTTGGTTCCTCGAATGTGAAAATGAAAACACGACAGGTATAAAAAAATCAAGAAAGTGCACTGTATCGCATATAATTTGGTCGAGTTTTTAAGAACCCTGCGGTCTATTGAAATGTTTGATTCGTAGGTATTTCTAATAATTTGGTTCATCTAAGCTAGTTTCTTAATTTGTTGTGTAGTTTGCTTGTAATAAATATTAATTAGAATTTTTGCGCTTACGCCTTTTTTAAAAGGCTCTGTCCCGCTCCTATCAACGCAAAATTCTATAAAATTAACAAAATGGCGCGCAATGTATCCTCTTAAGGAATATTGAATGATGCCGTGTGATATGTCTAGTCTAGAGCATACAGCTCTAAAGAGCTGGATCGTGTGAGAAACGTCCATTAAACAAACTAAACAAAACCTACGGAATGTAACAGGTAAAATAAAATAGGTTAAATACTTCTTTTCAATTTCTACATTTTCTCCCCAACATGAGTTTCCTCCAATACGTATTTTGTAAAGCTTTAATTTCAACTCTATAGCCAATTTGCCGGAGCTAATCCTCCATTGCGACTTATCTCGAACATCTTCGTTACTTTATAACTCCGCCTATTTCGCTAAAATGACAATTTCCAATGACATTTTCAATTTCATTAGCATTCCATTATAAGGGCTTCTGTGAGGTTGGGTGCGCTGGTCTGGCACCAATCGAGCTTCACTTTGAACGTAATTTCGAAAGTAACGCATCGTTTTTGGGACTATGAATGTAGCATTAGTATCAGTAAAACATTAGGTATGACTCGACCTTATATTTAAGACTACAATGACTCAGAATTACAATTCAATGACAAAAACATATTGTAGTCTTAACGAGATCGTTTTATGACTACTAAATGTTTTTGTGCCATATAAACTGGGCTTCTTTAGGTATAGAAGCAGAGTTTAAGTGGCCTAGATACGAAGCCTAAAGCCATTGAGCCCATAACCCTCTAGATTAATAAAACACAGATAAAAGCAGTGCTCGAAGCCCTCGATTGGCTCTTGAATATCGTTACAGTTGTTAATCGAATCATCTGTTCCAAAGATTATATCGATAGGCGAATTAGGTTTTATAATTTTAGTAGTCACTCCCCTCGGAAATGGAACTTTTTAGTTGGTATTTTAAGGTTCAGGTGTTATGGCGGCACGGAAAATCGGTACGCCATTTTGTTTTGTCATTTATACAAAATGGCGGACCGGCTTTCAAAATATTTAGGTACTTACCATTTCTTCAAGATTGATAGGCTGAAAATCTTGCATGCATTGTAACAAAATAAATAGAGTTTTAACCTCTTCCTTTTACAAACCTAGTTTTTCTTTCGAAAGTAAGACGGAAACACAATAATACGCCAGAAAATGAGAGCTTTTGGTCGTGCCCGTACCTACACTATTTCCTATAAATAGATTGATATATCTTACCTCCGTATTGCGATATATCAATCTGATTACGCCCCCCTATTACCATACCCCCTCCTACGTGACTAGATTCGGTTCCCGCTAGATTTATTGAAATGGCCCGTGGACATACAGTGGGTAATAGGACCAATCTATCTGCGTCTTGTGCTCCGGATGCTGCCAAAATTCTGTTTAGGGTGCGTTGCTTTCTTAGCTGAGAAAAAGTCTTTGTAGGTACTGATATTTGAATATCTTACTCGAATTCAATTGATTAGGTTATACACATAGTCTTTGGCTGAAAAAGGTAAATTATGTAGGTATTTGGAATAAGTTAAATACCTGGTCCTTTTATTTCATAAGCTCTCTCTAGTGCATAATGTTCACTATCTTTTAGAATTCAAAGTACCTACCTAGGTAATCAAACTAACAAGCAAAAGTTTTTATTTTCCAAATAGAGACACTAAAAGAAAAACTTACATTAAAATTCTTATCAGTCTATTTATACAGAGTTGTTATGAACCTTGTTATACTGAAAGTTTTTGGAACCTCGCTCTTACTAAGGTAATCTTTTATGAAGATGAGTGATTCCTCATTAAATGAATCAGTCATTATCTTCGCTAACTTCGCCATAATCAACAAGCTTGGCAGGAGGTATGGGGATATCAGTGGAGGTAATGCTCAGTAGGAGGCTGCCATTTCCCTGGTATGTTCCCTTAAATCGGTTATCACGATATCAACGGGCTGATTTAAAGGGGCCGATTCTTACGTCGTCGCCACTACCACGGTCATCTAAAAGAAAATGAAAATAGTTAAGTTAAATTGCCATCGATCGGTGTCAGCGCGCGGCTGACTAATGCCAAGGTTGATGCCGACTCGTTACAAATTAATGACAGACTAGTTTTCTAGATGTCTACCAGCGAACCTTCTACCTACCGGCCGTCTTGACAGTAGTTAGTGTTTTAACGTAGTTAAGGCTTGGTAGTCCAGCAGATACCGAAAATATGTGGTTTTGAAAATCAACTGAGACTTAGAAAATAGTGTTTAAAATTCTGAATTATAAGATATATATTACTTGGAGGATGGATGTAGTCTAGTCAAAGTCGCATTCAGTTACAAGATTTAATGAACTTCACTCGATAGAATAAAATCCCAAAGTTACCCCATTTTTCTGGTGTTTTTTCAATATTACTAGTGAATTACTGATAAATTTTTTTTTACTTAAGTAAATACATAATATTTCTTAACAAGTTCACAGAGTTTGACTTTATAAAATGATTTTCTTTGTCACTATGTCTAAATAACCACAAAAAACACGAGCGCGGCGGCTTGGCAGGCGCGAGTTGGCCCTTACGCCTTCTGCTGCAGGAATACCTGGCCTTAAGTAGGTAGCCTATGTATCGTAACCAGTCATCAAACATGGAAATCTTTTTCTGCGCAGCTGAGGGTAAAACATCACTATGTTTCACAATAATGTAAGAATATTTTACTCTACCAAGTTTACTGAAATTGCAGTTCTCGGAAAGAATTTAAACGTTTTTTAGTCTTTCATTCCTTTGTGGCTTGTTTGTGCAACGGTTGTCATATTGTGAGGCTTTGTGATATTGTTCTTTTGACTGACCCGCCATTTTATGGTATACATAATCTCCAAAAACATACCAAAATATTCCATAAAACATGCCAAGACCTTACTTTACAGACTTACGTTGTACATAACCATACCTCAGAAAGTAACATTTGCGTTGCAACGTAATCCTTTATCAATTTAGACTCTCAAACTAAATTGGAATTGGTATTAAAATCACAATTCGTACACTACAAGATAGCTGAAGGCAATTTCACTTTGGACTCTCTGCGCTGATTTCTGCGCACTTTAAACAATTGAATTTAATTCAATAAACGAAGACATAGTAGTATTGGTTCAGTGCTATCTCTAGAATACTGTAGGTAGAATAATTTCTCTTGCTATGTTCTTTCTGTAAATTAGAAAAAGGAAAAATGCTGCTTGTCGTCAATTTATTAAAAACTGGCTGCATTCTTGCTACCGGTTGTCCTATGACCCGTTTTCCCGTAGGAATGAAGCATTTTCCCGCTGTAAAAAGTAGCCTATGTTCATCAGAAATAATGTGGGCTTCTAATGGTAAAATATTTTCAGGTCCAGTAGTTTCGGAGCCTACACAAAGACACACACACAACACAAAGAAATTAGATAATCCTTAAATCTTTTTACCGTCCATGTTATTCCTAACAAGACTCAGATTAAAGGAGGATGTAGTATCCCTAAGTTTACATCAACTAGGCAATCATGGTCCACTTAAATTGAGCAAAGCTCTTGTAGTTTCTGACGCTGGAACTAATTCCCAAATCGACAAATTTAACAAAGATTTTTGCGCCATCCCGCTGTTTGCTTTCCCATCCGTCGCTGGTGGATGGGAAGCCTAAGCGCCGGATAGAAGCGATTAACGGACCTAATCTAAAATGGAGTGGTCTGTCCCGATTGCCAGTGGATCGCACTCATTGTCACAGTCGGAATACAGCTTGATGCGAAACCGAGTTACGGCTACTACACTCCAAACTTTGATGCGATGGGATTACAGTGTAATGTTGCATGGCATTGGCAAGGGATTTCAATTGAGCGAAGTGCTTCAGTTTTTTACACCGATTTATCAGATTGCTGTAAAGCTAAATATTGAGTGAATTTGATTGTGATTTATAAGCGTAAGCTGGTGTGCTTGTCGAATATTTTGTGCTTCCAGATAAGTTTTATTTTGCGTGCGCCCGTTTTGAAGAAATTTATTGAAAAACTGAAAGAATTTATTACGTTTCGAGCTGAATTAATCGAGAAAGCCTATAAGAAATCAAATGATCCTATGAAACAATTTAATATTTTGACTATTCGTCTGTGGTTATACAATTTCATAAAACGTTTTCTAAAATTCGGTCCTTTCGCTCCCTTTTGCCGCGTTCGGTTCGGATTAATATAAGTTCAGATTAAAGTCGATGTTTTGGATATATCTCGGATTATTCCGAAGGGTCTGGTGCGAGTTAAAGGTACCTGCTGGCAAGGGCTGCCAAGGGTAGCGACGACGAAGGGTGACAAACTTCGTCTGAGGGCTAAACTATTGCAGTAGGTACCGCACCCTTCGAGGGTGGGAATGTGATTTTAATGACAAAATATTATATTATGAGACGGATTCTTTGGTGGGTAATTTGAAATTAATGATCTCTGTAGGGCAATGCAGCCAGCGCCTTGAGGACGCTTCCGGTTGGTATTGATATGGATTAGTTGAGCTACATGTAGATAGTTTGCCTCTGCAGTTAGCTCAATTGTTTCAATTGTAAATACTAGTTCTAATTTGTTCTTATTATTTGATTGTAATTTTCTTTGTCAATAAAGTTATAATGATCATGAGGTTTCAATTAAATTGCAAAAATATTTAGAATGGCATTTACTACTTTGTTATATAAAGAAGCTGTTATGTAGTTGACGCATTGTATTTTGTGGAACACTGCAAAATGCCCACATAGTCTCGATCTTCTTGTGATTATTATATTAACAGAAAATTTTCCTTTTTCAGGTATGTGGCAGATTTCAAATCAGTTCGGGTAAAGTTGTTCATCTTAAAAAATATATAATTGCCCATCCACACAATGTTAGTCGAGCTATCACAAATGTCAAATGTGTGGTTGGGGATCCCTGTTCGGTGGTAGAATTGTTCTGCAGGGGCGTGCTGCGCGCCCCCGGTTGATATCCCTTAGTCGCCTCTTACGACACCGGCGGGAACAGTTGGGGTTGTGCAAATTCTAAGCCAGTACGACACTGCTGAAGTGGCGCTGAAGTGACGCCACTTATGAAGACGCCAGGTCTCAATTTTTAAATTTGGCTCGTAGGCACCCCCGCCATTCAATAAAATCGTTCTTTCGAGAGGCTTTATTTGAAACAAAACTCAAAAACGGTTCTGCCCTGAATTAACAGTGGGTGTGGGAGTGGGAGATCGGTTATTAGTAGGTATGTAATTCATTGGGTTCTGGACAAACGTGTTTTTTTAATTTTGTATCAGAAGTGATTTACAAAAAAAAATAAGGATTAAAACCTGGCGTCTTCACGAACGTGTTCATGATGATGGGCAGAACCTGCAGTTCACACAGTATCAGTGAATTACCAATAACCGTGTATGTGTATTTTAAAAATTACAGTAACAGAATAAAACAATTACTGCTAATATATACACTTATATCTATTTCTTAAAAATCTAAGCCGTCAACAGAAGGCAGAGTGCCCAGAATGCTGGCAGCATTGCCACGTTGAATGGCAATGCTAATTCGTTGACCGAAGTAGAAGCCAGCATTCCGATCACCTGTGGACTCTATAAGAAGTTTGGTGAGATCTTTATAAATTCCGTGTGCCCCAGGACCCCAAGGACCAAGGGTTTCTACCCCAAACGGCTCAAATAGGTAACCTCGGTCACTGCAGAACCGGCCCTTACCGATGTCCCTGCAAGATGTGAAGGCGCTAGGGTATCTACACACGTGGCATCCCAAACTAAAGGCCGACCCATCTTAATAAATTGTGTATTTTAATGAATTTTTCATAGTATTAATTTCTTGTATATCAAATTGGTCACATAATGTTTGTTGTATTTAATAGGTACCTAATTAAGAGTTCGTTTAACTTGTATCATATCATTTTCTAACACCCGCGGAGTGGCTCATGGTGTCTTGTAGTACAGGCTTTTATAAGCCTTACTCAAGCTCCAGCTCCTCACAAAACAGGTTAAATACTTATAGACCTAATCTTTACACAATTATTATTATTAAGAAAACCTTTTTGTGAGTGGAAATAAATGTCTTATAGTTAATATTATATGTTCGCTAGTAAAATTGCATTTTGTCAATATTCTGAACAAAACCGCACGTAAAGGCGCGACCCAAGATTTATTGAGGCATCGCTCCGCCTATCAGTACCAATAAAAATGCTCTGCATTTAGTTTTAGTATATTCTATCTCATAAAATATGGTTGGGCTTTATTTTTTAAAAGGTTAGGAACGTATTCATAAGCTGGCTTTCCTTGATAATGGTATTTTATTAAGCCCTGAGTTCGGTTTGACTATAATGTCGAGACGACATCGTGACGTCTTATTTTCGTATGGAATTTGCACAGTTGCATGTCCGCACGAAAGAGGCGCGCTACCAAATCCCAAAGAAGAATAAGATGTCACGATAAAATGTCCATCCTATCGTCAAACCGAACTCATTCAACTCTCGATTATATACTCTAATTATATGCCTCTCGAAAGAACGATTATCTAGGGAGTACCCACGACCAATACCTACCAAATTTAAGAATTGAGACCCTATAAACTAGAATAGCCTCTATCAGATAAATTTTTACATTCAGGCTAGTAGTTCCGTAGATTCACCGTGACAAAAAAATCTACTTGCATACTGTGATTTTCTTCTCCTTACATTATCGTGCAGTTTATTATCGTGTTGATAGAAATCTGTCTTATAATCCACCATAACCAACAACCTACCAGATAGATATTATCTGTTTTATTGGTTATAAGTCGATTTTCTAAAGGTTGTAGGATATATTTTTTCTAAGGTTATAGATTTTCTGGAAAAGAATCATGGACTTGGAGCTAGTTGCCTTTAATGTTATTCTAGGTATAACTAGTCGTGATACAGATGGTGATAATCGTAGAGTAAAAACTTCTTCTTGTAAGGTGATAATATTAGAAACTTAGGTATACCTAAGTGACAATTTGCGATCTTATCGGTCAATAGCATTATCCACCAGACAACTTTCTAAAAACTTACAAAATATAAAATCTCTATAGGAAAAATATAACACGGCTGCGGCAGGCAGTTATTCTTTCAGTACCTACCTAGTCTATGCTTTATTACCAGAACGTATCGGAACGTATTTTATTATACGTCGACCGAAATCGACGTGAACTCATTTTTAACTTTCAGTTAATAATGTTGTGTCTACTGAAACATAAACATGAACTGAAACATAAATCTAAACTATTAATACTTTTAATACCTACTAAACTATGACACTAATACATACAACAAAATTATTATACCATAATATAAAGAGGTACAATAAGAATTATCTGAGACCAATAAAGTCTCCACTATAAACAAATTTACATATACATAAAAACTGGTGAACAGTATCATCTGAAAATGATCTTACTTAGGTAAAGGAAAGTATTTTAGCAAAATAATTAAATGAAATATCAAAAATTAACAAAGAAAAACATTATTTTAAACAAAAAGAGGAAAATATCATAATCATAGATCATGTATGTGAAGCCACGGGAAGAAACTAGTCATGGTTATTTGAAAGGTTCAAACTTACTGTCGATACGCTCAACTCATTAACTGTTAAAATAAGTTTCTAAGTGTAACTAAAGTTTATTCAGAAACACCTTAACTATTGATTGAGCGACTGAAATAGACGTGGATTACTTAATAAATTATAGATTCTAAATCAAGCAAAATTCAATATAACTTTCGCTTAAGTTCTCTTTGGTGTCTTTAGAAATTTGAGATTCTGTTCAGTGACGGCATAACTTAGTAATCGGTCCTTGGGTAAATGTTTTTGTCAAACCACCAGTTTACATAATCGCGCATTTATCCAAAAAGGATCTTCGAAGCTTGTCCGTTGTCCCGCCCGGTCCCTTGCCAGTTCAGTCCATTTGACGGCAGGAAGATCTGGCTGGTCTTTCTTATAGAAAATTGCAAATAATCGATACAAGTAACAACTAGTATTTACGAGCTCCAGTTAGCTCAATTGTTTCAATTGAAAATAAATAAATAAATAATGCTGGACAATTAACACAGCATTATCTAGCCCCAAGCTAAGCAGAGCTTGTGTTATGGGTACTAGATAACTGATATACTTAATACAATACATTGCATGGATAGATATTTTTATTATACATAGAAAACACCCAGACCAACGGAACAAATTTCTGCAGATCGTACACAAATTTGTTCCGAGGCGGGGATCGAACCCGCAACCTCCTGCGTCGCAGGCAGACCTTGGCCCTCTGCGCCTCGGAGGTCGTCAAATTCGCCACAGAGGTCGTCAATTGTAAATACTAGTTCTAATTTATTTCTATCATTTGATTGTAATTTTCATTCTTCTTTAAAGTTTATATTTTCTTGCATGCTATTTTTAAATTAACCTCTGTGTAGTCTCGTTAAGAAGCTAGTAGAATATATTACTCCCTAACCGCTAATGTAATGGGCCCACGGCGTTCCAGTCGGCAGCCGTCGAATTTACCGGCCCATGGAGCTTCTCAGCTTGCCGATTGCGATGTTTAAATGCTACAATCTCAAATGACGTAGTGCTACGTAGTTAGTTTTATCGTCAGGTTTATTGATAAATTCTAGGTATCGCTACTTCTTTTTTGACATCTATATATATAAAAGAAAGTCGTGTTAGTTACACTATTTATAACTCAAGAACGGCTGTACCGATATGGCTGAAAATTGGTGGGTAGGTAGCTTAGAGCCAGGAGACGGACATAGGATACTGTTTATCCCGTTCGACAGCGTTCCCGTGTGACTTGACATAAAACGTCAGTCACTATAAAACGTGGTATAACAAAAAAGAATCAGACTTGGATTAACAAACGCAAATGACAGTTATGTAATGGACGTATGGATGACGTATGCATGCCGGGGGGCCGATTCTGTAGTATATTTAGTATCAACATTTGCACCCGTGCGAAGCCGGGGCGGGTCGCTAGTTGGCTATTATAAACAATTTTATCGATTTTCGTTACTACATTTGGGAATCTTGCCATTATGCCTGTAAGGAGATCTGTATTGATCGGAGCGAACTCTGCTAATTTTGAAGTAATTCCTAAAACAAAATAATGAATAACTAAAGAATAACTCTCTTTATTGACAAAGTAATTTACAATCAAATAATAGAAATAAATTAGAACTAGTATTTACAATTGAAGCAATTGAGCTAACTGCAGACGTTTACAAAAAACTAACAGGTAGCTTAACTATCTTGGGGACGCTTCTTTCTTCCTAAAGACGCTGGCTGCATTGCCCCGCTGTATAGCAATGCTGATGCGCTGCGCCAAATACTCACCAGCTATCGGGTCACGCTTCACAACGACCAGACGCGCAGATAATTAAAAAAAAATCTGGAGAGCCTCGGTACCCCACGGACATAGGGTCTCGACTCCAAGGGGAGTAAATATGTAGGCTCTGTTTTTTAAAAATAAATAATCTTATGTGTGATATTCGCATCATTATTTAAAGCTACTAAATTTGAATTCCTATGAATACAGAAATATTGTAAAACTAAAATCCCTCGGTGACACATACAAACAAACAAAGAAACAAATGTAACTACGAGATTTTTGAGTAAGGGGCTTACCTAGCGCCGGGGCTCACGTCCTTTGATTTCAAAGCTATTATAGTTCTAATATTATAAACGCGAAAGTTTGTAAGTATGGATGGATGGATGGATGGATGGATGGATGGAGGGATGGATGGATGGATGGATGGATACATGGATGGATGGATGGATGCATGTTTGTTACTCTTTCACGTAAAAACTTCTGATTGGATTATAATGAAACTTTACAATAATATAGCATATACATCAGAATAACACATAGGCTACAATTTATAAAGTTATTGTGTGAATTGTCCAAAATATGACGATAAGTTCAAGTAACTAGGAAAAAATCAACAATCTGCGAGCTATTCTGGCGTGCGCTGCCAAAACCGCTAGAGTTACACATATGTAATGTGTGATGGAAATGTTTATCTTAAATAGTCCTACAAAAAAGCCCGCCACAGTATTATATGTGATAATTTTAATGTCATAATGTTAGTTCTTTTCTACGCCACGATAATATTAGCTACTCGAAATACTAACCCTGCGCAGACGAAGTCGGCACCAGCTAGTAATAAACAACAGCGTGCTAATTCTAAAGCACGTAAGTTGCATGTTCAAATGTTCAAGTGCCGTAAATAGCTCTAGGTATTGGATAAAGTGGTGGAAACGTTGGCTGTATCGAGGAATATACCCAAAATCCGGCTGAATTCCCTTACTGGCAACCCAATAAATTCGACATGAGTCCTGAAGTGTTCTGTAGATAATATTGCAGCATACACTCCCGAAATGTTGTCCACAGTATGCCCGCACTAAAAAGTGTAACAACAGAGATAGAAAAATGATTTTACAACTAACAAAATACTGGTGTTTTTTTATTTTCATTGAACTCTTTGTTTCACTAAAAGGGATAATTTTTACTTTTTTTTATTTTGGTGAGTTTTCTTTAGTCTTATTCTCGTTTTGTTTTACTAGCTTCTGGCCGCGGATTCGCGCGCGTTTTTTGGTATAAAAAGTAGCCAATTAGTCCAGGTCCAGATATTTATGTGTACAAAGTTTCAGCCCGATCCATTCAGTAGTTTTGGCGTTGTCTTCGGCCAAACATCTTCACAACGGCACAAACTTTCACCTGTATAATATTACTAGCTTCTGCCCGATTCGCACGCATATTTTCGATATAATAAGTAGACTATTATCTACGTAACGCTTTGCTCTAAGCGTACACCAAATTTCATCTTGATCTGTTCATTAGTTTTGGAGATCCTCGGTTACAAAAGTTCATATTTCACAAACTTTCGGCTTTATAGTATTATAGTAGGATAGTATAGGATTTCAATGCATCCTCCTATTACATTTAATTCTCTTCTTCCTGTGTTTCTTTGGTCTTAGCTCTCTCCCTTCTCCTCGGTCCTCTTCATCAGCACATATCGTCCACTGTTGTACGTGCCTCCCCAAACAAGGGACGTTTTGCCATCCAAGTTCATGCAAGGCTTTTGCCTGCTGTCTCTCGATCTACTGCGTGGACAGCAGCTTGTACGAGGAATGCTGTGTCTACGCGATTATAATTAAATTTCTAAGCTAATAGCCAATACTGGTATAGCCACGTTATAGCGCATCGCAAAATGTGCACAGAAAGCCTTTCTATTGCTGTTATGGACGAAATCCAATTTTAATATCATAGAATTTGTAACTCGATGTTTTGTATTCAGATTGTTCCTTGTTTAGGATTAGTGGTATTATAAACTATCGTCGATCATTCATTAGTCATTACAAAAACAAATTGTTCATTGTCACTGTTAATATATTTATGAAAACTTGTTGTACACTCATAGAAATATCAATGTATTCCCTAAAAATAGCGACACACATAATATAAATACTAGAAATAAGGATAAACTCGCTGTGCCCACAACTAGGCTACACAAGATAAATGTATCTTTTAAAGGGCAATGTATACGCTTCTACAACAAAACTCCAAGTGAGTTGCAAAAATTATCAATAAATAAATTCAAACAAATAGTCAAACATATCCTTTGTAAAAAGGCTTACTACAAAATATCAGATTATCTAGAGGATAAAAAAGATTGGGACGAGTTTTGCTCCAGCTCGAAAAATAACAACTAACAGGCTAAAGGTTTCTTCGTCGCTTCTTTACTTTAGTCTACATACCGAAGCGACAGAAATCAAAAATATCACTTTATTTCCGTGTCAGTGTTTAGTTTTATGATTTGACCTTTTTAAGTGTACATTTATTGTATTTATGGAAATAAAGAGTTTTTGATTTGATTTGATTTGATAACACTTTCATGGCTACGCACTTGTAGCTCTGCGAGTCCCAATAGCCGGCCCCGCGGCTGGGCAGTGAATGTGATAGAAATACTAACATTTTCATAGCCAACGACGACGGACGTGTAGTTCTGTAAGTCCTACGGGTTGCACTACATAGGCTGGGCAGTGAATGCATTAACCATAGACATTAATATTGAGTATAATCGACGGAATTGAAACAAATTAGTATTACCTACCTCCAACTAAACTTAAATTGGTTAGTCAAAGCCCATACCATAGATTTCCACCAAAAATATACAATAAAATACCTGAATATTTAAAAAATGAAGACAAAGATAGAACTTTTTGTACAAAGCTAAAATTATTTTTATATAAAAAATGTTATTATTCTGTTGACCAATTCACTATGGACTAACTAAAATGACACTAACCTATGATAAAACAATGAATAAATGACAATTCTGGCATAAACTTATTTTTCTGTATGACATTAATGTTATTGTAATTATTTTAAACTCTATTTGACAGGGGTAAATAAAGTTGAACTCAGTTTTTGCAGTTCCCTTCCAGGGTGCATGTACTTAGCTGATCACAACCTAACTAACCATTCACTTAGACCTAAGAATGAATGCACTTACATGCAAGCAAAAATAAAATAAATAAAAACAACATAACCAGTGACACGAATATCTTTTGTAAAATTTGTTTACAAAATTCTCGGTGCACGAAACGCATGTTTCTGTAACATTTTCGTAAACTGACAACTTAACGTAGACATAGTAAGAAAGTTAACTTTGTTTTATACAGTCGACAAACTGCTGCAAATTTTTTCGCACTAAATTACCACTGTAAACTGCAAATCCGATGTTAAATTTACGATTAGGTAGTATTGTTAAGTACCTATTTTACACTATCACTAACACGCAAGCGGGTCAATTAATAAAATTCTGCTTTCACAATGTCTCATAATATGAAGGCTATAAAAGGAACTAGCAAAAAAACTAACCAGCCATTTATGGTTTATCATTGTCATACTTAAGTTATACACGAACTCTCCTCACTGCTTACCATGCGTGAAAATACCACACTAAAAGAAACATCGTAGAAATAAAAATATTTCTACCTACACTGGTATTACAATTTCTTTTATTTATATAACACAATTTATTTTATATATTTATTTACTGGTAGATTTTTAGTTTTTTGGCCACTACCTCTTAATTTTTAACGCCTCTGAAAGAGAATTGTGTAGAACTAATATAATCCAGATAGAATCATCTGCCGTAGCTTCCTTCTGTGTAACTCCTCTACTGTAACCACCAATCGAGAAGATTATGGCAAAAGCCCCCTTAGGGGGCCGTTCAGCAGAGGAGATATGTGTGATTATGAGGAGAGCCATGTGACGCTATTTAGACACCATGCAATAACCAAGTTACTTTACTATCACCGTCGCTCCTCAGCCCTTTGAATCGATGATTTTGACCGTGTCATCATCAGCCTATATTATTCCTCTGCTGGATATAACTGCCTCCCCTAATGAATGCCATAACGCCCTGTAGCTTGCCGCATCCAGCATCTGCCTGCAGTCATGCGCAAGCTGCGCATGACTGACTGATGACGACTTGCGCAGCGCAAGTTGTCATCCCACCTGGTCGGAAGGCCAAAGTGAGCGTGTATGTGCTTAATCGCGTGTATAGACGCAATTCTATGAGATCTTGACTAAATAGAATAATTGTTTACATTTAATCGATTCTGAAAGTATGATTAGAAGTATAAGTCCGCATTCACACAGAAGTTCCGTATTTACAGGATCGAATCCGTCGCTACTGTAGAATAATTAAGTTAACACATTGCCTAAATAAGGCATTGTGTGAACTTAATTATTAATAAAATAAATTTGTAAATAACAGGACTGTTTAAAGATGATTTAAAGACTGTTTTTAACAGATCCGTCGCTACTGGAGGCATCATCGAGATGTGTGTTGTGGATCCGGAATACGTCGTGCATGTGAGCTCCCTCCTAAATTAATTTTGTGATGTTCTGCAATAAACAGTTAACAACCGAATGAATCAAAACAACATTTCACAGAGGAAGGTATAAAATGGCTATATAAAGGAAGTATTCCAAGTTCATTATCGTCGACAAAAAGTATGATAATGTATTCAGAAGCCGGCGATTATTGGCAATTTAATTAATCATTCGATAAATTGATTGTTTCGAGTGCTCAGTCGAATAAATTAGTAGGTAACTGAGTGGTATCTTTTTTTGCAAGCTTATTTACATGTCCTGTTAGTACGTGCAGGAAAAATATTGAAACTGAATTTTAGACCAGTTAACCTCAACCGACTGTGCTGAAATTTGGCATACGTAAGTTCGGTGATAAAGCAATGTAATGGTACCATCGAGCTGGTCTGATGATGGAGACAGAAGGTGGCCACAGGAACTCCTAAACGAAACGTCTTCACCTCGTCTGGTTTGGATTCGTTGGATTTTTCTTCCCAAGCACTTTAGTCCTAGATCTCTAAACAAATGTTGTTTCGAATTTCTGCACGTTTTCTTGGAAAAATAAATAATAATGTCCAAAATAGTCCAGAATTCGACAAATCAGTTGTTTAACTGTTGTATTCATCAACAAAAATTATGTTTAAAAGCAAATTAACTTTACGCGCTTTCCATAAAGTATTATTGTAGGTATTCATTAATCATTTTTTTTATTGCAACACAATAAATTACAAAGTTTTGAAAGTATTTATGTACCCTGGCAATATACCTTAATCGAAGACTTAAGTTAAGGAATTAATTAAGTATTCTGTATTTTTTTTTATTACAGTGATATTTTAGGTATAATATTTGTGTTTACAAACCTACTTTATGATATTGGTCGTGCGTGTGTCGGTTCGTCCGTCCCCTCGGATTATGGGAGAGAAGGATTCAGAGTGCACCTGTGATTGCGCATACACTTGTGCACTATAATAGTTCACACATGGCTAGGCGTTGAAAGTGGCAGCCGTGGCCGAAATTCGGATTCGACTTTTACTTTATCGAAAAACTCGTGTAGGTAATTTTGACCCACCTGAGGTGTTTCAGAAATAATAAGGTAATTAATGAAAAATAAAACCGGCCGAGTGCGAGTCGATCTTGGTGTATTTCTATGAATATCTATTGAACATAAAGAGTTTCGTGCCATCGTTAAAGATTCAACTCAATCATTTTTCTAAAATCGAGCAAAAAACGCCAAAAACATCTACTAAGGTACGATTGAATTTTTGTGTCTACTTGTTTTATTTTTATTACAGTTGTTTCTATAGCGGCAATAGAAAACCAATATCTGTCAAATTTTCAACTGTCTACCTATTACGGTTCATGAGATACAACCCGCGGACAGACAGACCGAAACCGCTGTCTTTCGGGCCTAGGAATAGGGTCCTGTAAGCACCTTTTGGGCACAGAAAACTAATAGACGCCATGGTACGTTTATACCTACTACAAAACTGAAAACCGTGATGGATTTTTGTACATTTCGTGGAATACGAGCAAGTTTTATTCCACCCGTTGGCATGCTCGTGTGAATCTCGTTTAGCGTTCACATACTTTGTTATAAAATATGTATTCTTTTGTTTCTGCACATTTTTCTCCTAAGCAATGCGCATAAACAAGATGCCTGAATGCACTTAACTCGAGTGAGGGTAGATTTTTGAATACACACAGGTTTATTTAGATTTTCCTTAGTTTTCCTAAAGAGGCAAGCTATGTTCTATTATCAGAAATCGTAGAAAATTAAACTAACAGAATAAATCAATTACTTACAACTAATTTTTACACTTATATCTATTTCTTAAAAATCTAAGCCGTCACCAGAAGGCAGAGTGCCCAGAATGCTGGCAGCATTGCCACGTTGAATGGCAATGCTAATTCGTTGACCGAAAGAAAATAGCCATTCCGATCACCTATGGACTCCATACGAAGTTTGGTAAGATCTTTATAAATTGCATGTGTTCCATGACCCCAAGGACCAAGGGTTTCAACCCCAAACGGCTCAAATAGGTAACCTCGGTTTTCCTTAGTAATTTTTTTGCCATATTTGTCAAAAAAAATCGTTATGAATACAAACCGAACTGGCCGACACAGCGCGGCCGAATAGTGCGATATTTCAGTGTATATTAATAACTAGGTTCTGCCCGCGGCTTCGCACGCGTATTTTCGGTATATTAAGTAGCCTATTATCTAAGTTAGGCTTTCCCTTAACAGTAAGCCAATTTTTTTTTTTTTTTTTTTATAAACAGTGTCCTATGTCCGTCTCCTGGTTCTAAGCTGCCTCCCCACCAATTTTCAGCCAAATCGGTTCAGCCGTTCTTGAGTTATAAACTAACACGACTAATAGACTAACTAACACGACTTTCTTTTATTTATATAGATAGATGTAGGTAGCCAGTGTTTTTGTCAATTTGTCGGCGGGCTGGCGACTTTGGTGGGTTATATCAATCTTGCGCAGCCTCAATAAAAGTTGTATTTGAGTAGGTAAATGATAGATTATGGATACTTTCCCACAGCATCATCAGATGCAAGATGATCAGAATCTACATTAATAACAAAAAATCCCGGGCCCAGATAAGTGTTGGTAGAAATAAGAACCCTTTGCGGTCCTTTCTATATGAGATAAAAACCTGTTAAAACAGGATCAGTTGAGCTCCCTGTAGAATGTTTGCAACAGTCCGCAGTTAACTCTGTAAATTTAAATAGGTTATTTATGTATTTATTTTAAAAATCTATTTACTTACTTATTAGCTATTGTTATGAATTTTCTACCGTTAATGTATAAATGTCTAATTTTGTATTATAATCTCTAACTTAATTTAATTAGTGTTAAGGTATTGTGTGCCCTATCATTTTGATATGTGTGTAAGATTGGTGTAGCGAGTAGCGCTGCACTTATCACCCGGCACCGCTGAAAACCAGCGCTGCTATGGCCCATGTGCCATAACAGCATATAAGCTGAGCAGGTGACCTTTTTGTGTTTTGCTAAGTTAAGTACTAGTTATAAGTTTTATATTATGTCACACAAATAAAGATTTTCTATTCTATTCTATTCTATTCTATTCTATTCTATTCTATTCTATTCTATTCTATTCTATTCTATTCTATTCTATTCTATTCTATTCTATTCTATTCTATTCTATTCTATTCTATTCTATTCTATTCTATTCTATTCTATTCTATTCTATTCTATTCTATTCTATTCTATTCTATTCTATTCTATTCTATTCTATTCTATTCTATTCTATTCTATTCTATTCTATTCTATTCTATTCTATTCTATTCTATTCTATTCTATTCTATTCTATTCTATTCTATTCTATTCTATTCTATTCTATTCTATTCTATTCTATTCTATTCTATTCTATTCTATTCTAAATACTAATCCTAATTTTTTCTCATAATTGATTGTAGTTTTCTTTGTTAATAGAAGCTTGTATTTACATGACCTATAAACTCATACCTACTGAAAACTTTATTCCTTCTTTCTTATTTATAAAACAAATTAAAAAAAAACTTACCAACCAGTCTAGCAAAAAATATCTCGAGTGCTTATTATGAATAACTACAATAGAAAATCCTCGAGTCCAGGTCTGCAGAATCTGTTAATAAAGTGCCTCTCATAGAGCCAATACAGAATTGTAGATGATAATAGAAATGATGCTGCGAAGCATTATTAAAGGAGTGCTTATTCTGAAACGATCTTACGATTCATTATTAGTTCGTCGCCTTTCTGAGGCACATTTACACTGTAAGCAGGTGAGCAAGATGCTTGCGGGATGGTCACGTTATGTTCTGGTACAAATATTTATGACGACCTCTGTGGCGCGGTGGGTGAAGGTCCACCTGCGACGCAGGAGGTTGCGGGTTCGATTCCCGCCTTTGGACATATGTTTGAACGATCAGCATATGTTTGTTCCGGGTGTCTGGATGTTTTCTATGTATGATAAAAATATGTTTCTATGTATTGTATTGTATTAAGTATATCAGTTATCTAGTACCCATAACACAAGCTCTGCTTATCTTTAGGGCTGGATAAAGCAGTGTGATTTGTCCAGCATTATTTATTTATTTATTGTTCTACGAAGTTTGTGATACACAAATTCTGATTGATGGCCCTATTGCACTCTGATCCTCTGATCCATTAATGGATCAGTTTCTGCTTTTTTCCACTCTGATCCATGATGCCATGAAAAACAAACAACGTAAGACTTAGGATACCCACTCCCTAACTTATATGGGTTTTCAAATAGATTCAGGGTGACAATCATGCGTTGAGTTGCCCAAAATACACAAGATAAATAACAAAAAACAATTGAACTGAACAAATAATCAAAGTCACCACAATTTTCCTTTTAAATATTCTGACGTGCCCAAGCGTCCTGAAAGGTCTTAAGGAAATAAAAAGAGTAAGAATATAAGTTTTTTTTATTTTGATTTTGATTATTGAGCTATTTGGAACAGTCTGCAGTTAGCTCAATTGTTTAAATTGTGAATACTAGTTCTAATTATTTATATTATTTGATTGTAATTTTCTGTGTGAATAAAGATATACAAACATTAATGCCTAAAACTTTAAAAACAGCGAAATAAAAGTTATCAAGTATACGTAGATAACTTTTATTTAAATATATTTAGTTTGGTAAATTGCATATCATTTTCTTTTATGTTCAAATTCAAATTCAAAATTCAAATTCATTTATTTTGCGAAACATGGGTTACAGGGGTCTTAAATTAAAATAGAATGAGCATAGCAATGATCAGCTTTACAGTATGTAAAGTCACGATAAAAATATAAAAATAAATACAATGTCAATCTCTAAATTAATTACCAATCAATGAACTGTCTTATTCTAGAATTTATCCATCAGATATTCATTAACATTGTAATAGGCCTTCTCAATTAACAATTGTTTTAATTTTTGTTTAAAAATATTAATAGTATTGCTTTCTTTAATGCTTGTAGGTAGGTGATTACTGATTATAGATATGTCAACATCTTTTATCAAATATAACCTGCTTTCCTTCCAAATGCATAAGTCCTTCAGTCTGAACCATTCAGAGAACAGAAATAACAAAGTGCTAAGAGGTTGGAGCTCCCAATAGTGTAAGAGTTTAATATTCATAAGGCAAATAATGTAAAGAGCGAGCTGAGTCGGGGGATTTGTACTATGCTTTAGAAGGGTATTGAGATAATAGAATTTATGAACTTTCGTTTTGTTCTGTCTGAAATTATAGCATTTGTAGAGGAAGACATGCCAAGAACATACCTACAAGTTTACAAGAATCAAATCTATACGAGCCGGATGTACCGAGGGGGCAGAAAGAATTTTTCTTTTTTCGAAAAGAGTCGAAATACCCATTCCCACCCCCCTATCTCCAAAGATTGCAGAGAGATCTATCTGAAATGTATGTAACGTTTGTAGATATGGCTCAAAATTTTACAGGAAAAATAATAGAGAAGTTTGTAAAACGAACACTTTTTGAAAAATGGTTAAAAAGGGGGGATACCTCACCGAGTGGGTTATCAAATGAAAGGTATTCGTTTGCATTGACAAACGTTCGAAACCCTCGGCGCTCGAGTTACACTCGCACTTGACGTTCTTGTTTCATACTGTTGTCCGCAGATGGCCATGACAGCTTTACCGGACTTTTGGCGGGCGCAGAGGGCGCCTCGCTGGTTAGGTTGGGGCAACACGCACAATGGTTGCGAGCCTTGGCTGTCAATTGAAGCAATGGATTTATGACGATTTGTTTGACTCGGCGCGGACTACAGTTCAATCGGGGTTTTATTTCTAATGTTTTAAAATTCTAAAATTCGATTCTTTCGGCTCTTTCAGCGCATTTTGTTCGAAAATATGTGCGTTAAAGTTGTTGTTCCTTTCATCTCGTCATCTCTCATGCTGTCCTGCTCTATTTGAATCTGATCTGAGCGAGACAGCATGGGAGATATGACATTCTTAATCCCATTATTTAAGTATGCAGGTTATACAGTGGCGTTCATCGATAATCGTTCATCGAAATGTTCAGTTTGAAGTAAAATTTTAATACAAAAAAAACATCCATGAGCTTTCGGTAAAATGAAGATAGCAAGCTGTAAATATAAAAACAATCTATATAATAGGTATTGTTTTTTTTTTCCGAAGACATCCGTGATATGTTCGTGCGGCAGATTTGGCCGAGGATCTCAAGAGGCACAAATATGCAGGTCTCGACAGAGTCTACACTTTTGCTCCCCTTGGAGTCGAGACCTTAGGTCCGTGGAGCACCGAAGCTCTTCGGGCTTTTAAACAATAATATGAGCGTCTGTTCGAAGCGACGCGTGACCCGAGAGCTGGTGAGTATTTGGCGCAGCGCATCAGCATTGCTATACAGCGGGGCAGCGGGGCAATGCAGCGAGCGTCTTGGGAACTCTTCCGACTGGTATTGATAAGGATCAGTTGAGCTACCTGTAGATTGTTTACAACAGTCTGCAGTTAGCTCAATTGTTTCAATTGTAAATACTAGTGCTAATTATTTTCTGTTATTTGATTTTAATTTTCTTTGTCAATAAAGGCTTTTTGTAAATAATTTTATACAATAAAACCAAAACTAAAAAAAAAAAACTTAATTAAGAGACTTGGAACCCGTGGGGGGTTTCCAATCGATGAAAGCCTCTATACTTTTAGAAAAATGTAAGTAGAAACTCGAACAACAACATTACCCCAGCTGTTTCACACCAAAATTTCATTCACTTGACACAAGAGACTCGTCGCTTTTATGAAACAAGACGTGCTTGTCAATAAACAACCGTAAGCAGAAGCAACAAAAACTAGAACAACTCTGGCAGAAGAAACTCATCTGAAGAAAGCTCGTATAAGTATATACCTCGACAAAATTACCCTTCTAGTTTACCCCATCTATTTCATCCTTATCATACATCAGACTGTATCATTCCTTACTTAGCCAGCTTACGAGTAATCCTGGACCGTAATGCGGATGTTACACTAGCCACCTAGTTGGACTACACTATCCAACCAGTTGGACTATACCTGCCATCCAACCAGTTGGACTACATATACCACCCAACTAGTTGGACTACACCATCCAACCAGTTATAGTATACCATCCAAGCAGTTGGACTATACCACCTAACTAGTTGGATTATACTATCCAACCAGTATGCCATTCAAACAGTTGGACTATACCACGCAACTAGTTGGATTATACCATCCAACCAGTTGGACTATACTATCCAAGTAGTTGGACTATACCATCCAACTAGTTGGACTACACCATCCAACCAGTTATAGTATACCATCCAACCAGTTGGACTATACTTACCACCCAACCAGTTGGACTATACCATCCAACCAGTTGGACTATACCACCATAATGGTTGGACTATATTATACAACAAGTTGAATCTAACAAGCTGGTCCACTTATGGGCTGTAAAGAAGCGATACCCAAAATCCAAAAGCTATAAAAACGATACAAAATAATTATAATTAGAAGCAAAATTTTACAAAATAACCGTTTTAGAAACTAAACAATACCTACAAGTATGATAAAATATTTTCAATGAAATATAGAATAGAAAATCAAAACTCAATAAAATCCCTAAACATAATTGTCTAGTTAGACGGATATTATAAAATAGTGTGTGTATTTACCCGACTTACACTCAAAATTGGACAGTGTGTTATCCCCTAAACAGTTTGAGTTGGCCCCCTGCCAGTAACGTAGTAAAAACCCCACACCGATTGCCAGACCAATGTGTTTTGGCGGAATTATGCGCAATCATTCTTGTTTGTAGAGGTTCGTGCGGCTTTCGTTATGATGGTCAAGCTAAGCTCGAATTAGTGGTATAATAGAAAACCGTAACATTTACTCGAAGTTTTGCCATCTTCCTTAAGTGAAGATGTGGCCTAAGATAGATCACGCTTTCCCAGAAGGAAGGAATTCATTCTGGATTTGAAGACTCCAAGATTGTACTCTTCCGGGAAAACCGACACAGGCAGGAAGCTCATTCCGCTCTCTGGTCATGATTATTATGAAAGTAGAGCGTAATATTCTTTACTTGCTATTGTTTTAGTATTTATAATAGACTAGCGACCCACCCCGGCTCCGCACGGATGCAAGGCTGATTCTAAATATACTACAGAATTGGCCCCCCGGCCGGTACTGCCGTGCGCCGCCGCAACCGCGCATTTTAAATCTGTAATATCTTCGAAAATATTCATTTAAATTACATGTTGTATTGATAAATTGATCTATATTGTGAAAAAATGTGTTTATTTACAACATCACATTAGAGATACCTCTAAAATTATATGTGTTTCTCTTCTATAATATGCATGTATTATTTATTCCTCTTGAATCACTCTGGTTTATAAAAAAACCGCATCAAAATCACTGGATCTAAGCATACATAGGGACAGACAGACAGACAGGCACCGGGAGCGACTTTGTTTTATACATATATGTATATATTCTCTGATTTTGTTCTACTTTAGATTTTATGTCGTAGTTTTGTTGCGGCCGAATGAATATTTACTAAATTGGTCGGGCCACACAATCGTTATGTCAGTTTGTATTGTTTAACTAGCTGCGCCCTGCGCCTGCGGAAATTAATGTTTCCAACTTTCTTATTATTTTCTTTCATAAGAACCTTCTCCTGACAAAAACCAACACAAAAAAAATAATTAGCGAAAATGGTCCAACCGTTTACGCGTGATGCCGTGACCAAGGGAAATAGGGATTCTTTATATATGTATGTACTGGCTGTCAAATCTATTATATGTACATATAAATAGATTTGACAGCCTTTTGCCTTGTACGAGAAATAACTTACAAATATAATTAATGTTTTAGAGATGCATTTTTCCATTAAATTATTTGGAAATTATTATCAAGAGCAGTTTTGTGAGAAAATCGCATTTTGCCAAAGACTAAGAGGAAATTCAAAATTATAAAATTAAACCTAGGTTAGGCGCGCTTTTCCATGGAACGTTAGTGGGCGAGTGGGGAGCATTTTGCCGGTCATGTTTAATTAACTATTTTGCGAACATATAAGATTTTTTAGTTTAGCGATTTAAAATTAAACATTATCTGTTATTATGAGGCACTTTGGTTGGATAAGAATCATCTTTGGAAAATAATATGATCTTTAGGAACAAGTTTTTCTTAATCTACATAAGATGTAAAAAACTTAAAATAGAATAAAATTATATGTCATCACATCATCTTCGCCACCATATTTTTCAACAAAACAGCCTTAGCACAGGTACACACAGTGGTCATGGCACAGTAACTTTGAGCATATACTACCCTTTTTTGTTCCTCCTATTTTTCTTAGATCGCGTATCTTCATTGCCATCCTGGAGATGAAGGTTGGTCTTCTCGTGCTACAAAGCGAGCTGGTTCCTCAATGGTAAATTTAATGTATTGAGGTTAAGATCTTCTATTAATATGTGGTTTGGTTAGGGCCAGAGAGATGTCTTCCAAAAACTGTGTTCGTTACAAAAAGTGCTCAGTATTTGCTTTGTAAGTTAGGTAAAAATACATGCAAAAGTTATGATAATCATTCAGAGCGAGTTTTAATTAGGTATAATAAATCAGTAACAAAATGAATAGAAAATATACAAATTCTAGTTGTAGCAATAAGCACAGTAAATAATTTTAGTTACGTGAGTAGGCGCGCCGTGACAAATTTATCGCAGCGCGATACCCGGTGGCAACAATCCTCTCTTCCCGCGGCCACCGGTGCACTGATCGGGCTCAAGCTTGTGACACAGGTAGATGAAAAGAGGGGGGTCAGCTACTGGAAAACGTCACCTTGACATGTTAAAAGTTGTTAAAATAATTACGTTTGTTCATCAAAGGCGGCAAAATTGACACAGCGCGCCCACTCTATGGTTAACAAAGAAAATTACAATCATATAATAGAACCAAATAGGAACTACTACAATTGCAACAATTTTTTCAGTATTAAATTGCAACAATTGAGTGAACTGCAAACAATCTACGACCTCAGTGGCGCAGAGGGCGAGAGTCCGCCTGCGACGCAAGCGGTTGTGGGTTCGATTCCCGCCTCGGAACAAATTTGTGTATGATGTGTAGAAATTTTTTTCGTTGGTCTGGGTGTTTTCTATGTATTATAAAAAAAAACTCTATCTATGTATTGTACATATTAAACAATATCAGTTATGTACCCATAACACAAGCTTTGAATAGCTTACTTTGGGGCTAGATGGTGCTGTGTGGATTGTCCAGCATTATTATTATTATTATTGATCTACAGGTAGATCAACTGATCCATATCAATACCAGGCGGAAGCGTCCCAAGACGCTAGCTGCATTGCCCCGCTGTATGGCAATACTCATGCGCCAGATACTCAACAATATTATTTGAAAACTTTTCTTTTACAATTAAAATATTCTTGACACTCTTCCATGATTTTGCCATGAGCTTATATCTTTTATATATTTATATCTCCTTCAAAAACCTGTCAAAACTAACTGCCCACCAAAAAATGGGCCCTGAAAATAATTAAAATAATGAGATGATATTGTATTTTTTATAAAGGTTGATGATGGAGGATGATTTCAGACATGAGTAGCCTTTAGATTAACTCTCATAAAGGGCCTCTGTGCTGTTGGCTTTGGCCTTACACATTGGGAGGGCCAAACCCACAGCAGAGGAATTTACGCCTCGATACGTGATGGGAACCATTCCTTTCAACCTCAACCTCAACAGCCTGTATTGGTCCACTGCTGAACGCAAGCCTCCCCTGATAAGCGCTTTATTGGCTTATATCACATGGGGGTAATGCCCATAATCCCAACGCTGGGCGTGCGGGTTGGGGATCGCAGTTCGGTGATAGAATTGTTCTGCAGGAGGCGCTGCTGCCCGCCCCCGGTGGATATCCCTTAGTAGCCTTTTACGACACCCGCGGGATGGTGCGGGGAGATGGGGTGGTGCAAATTCTAAGCCAGCACCACACAGCTTCCTTTCAAAGGACCGGGTATATTTCCCAAAAGCATAATAATAATAATAAAAAAATAAATAATGCTGGACAATTCACACAGCATTATCTAGCCCCAAGTTAAGCAAAGCTTGTGTTATGGGTACTAAATAACTGATATACTTAATACAATACACTACATAGATAGATATTTTTTATTATACATAGAAAACACCCAGACCAACGGAACAAATTTCTGCAGATCGTACACTTTGTTCCGAGGCGGGAATCGAACCCGCAACCTCCTGCGTCGCAGGCGGACCTTCGCCCGCTGCGCCACGGAGGTCGTCAAAGAAATAGAATAAAATAGGAGGTCGGCATAGAAATGAGAAACTCACAAATACAGCAGAATAAACAGATTTCTTCCTCACTTTTGGTACCAAGAAGCTCTATACAAAATGAGCCACTAATAAATCAGATTTGCGTAAATAAGTGTACAGCGTGTCGGCGCCTGGTGATCGATAACCTCCGGCAGCTGGCTTGCTCCTTATCTACTCGTGTCAACTTACCGCTGATAAAAAACCCACTTAACATAATTCTGAGAAGAAATAAGGAAACTTACTATTTTCGCATATACATACATACCTGAACTTGACTGTCGATGAATATTAAGTCTTCGTAAAATTGAGATAATAATGAGCAGTTAGAATTTAACTAAAAATTATTGACCTGAACGTGTTTTTTTTTAGTTTGGCCTATTTCGTCCCACTGCTGGGCAAAGGCCTCCTCTGCACCCTTCCAAAATTCTTGGTCTTCTGCAGTCTTCTGCCTAACACTCCGGATCAAAAGCTGATAGATCGTCCCGCCACCTTTTACATTTGTTTTTTTGGGTTCCGTACCTCAAAAGGAAAAAGGAACCTTTATAAGATCACTTTGTTTTCTGTCTGTCTGTCTGTCCGTCTGTCTCCTCCTTTTCACGAAACGCGTGGAGGTATCGGGTTGAAATTAACTTAGTATACCTCCTGGAGCCTCGGTATAAATAAAACTTCTAAGTCAACGCCATCAAATGTTATAGCCATTTATGTCCGAAAAAAAAACCGAGGGAATCACATGCACACAAAACCTATAGGGTAGGTAGTAGGTCCGTAGATCTAGAATCATGAAATTTAGCTGGTAGCAAGGTCTTGGTCAAGGAACAATTATACGGAACCCTTACTGCGCGAGTCTGACTCTCACTTGACGTTTTATTTTTCTAAATGAGAATAAATTCCAGGTGTTAAGCTTTTTCTATACGACATTTCAGTGTGATCCGATCCGATAAATCGTGTTGACGTGATAAAGTCACAAACCATCCATTTATAGTTGTTACCTATCATAACTTTCGCATATATTATGATTAGGTACTGGCTGCTGCCGGTTCACACGCGCTTTTTAACTATCTATGTTTGTCCCCGCGATACCGTTTACCTCAGAGCCAAATTTCATTGAAATCCGTTCAGCCGTTTAGGCGTGAAAAGGTAAAAAATAGACAGGAAGAGTTTTGAATATCTAAGTATTCAGGATATAGGATCTTTTGAATATTAACTTGTAGTAAGTCGCTGTGTGGTGCCGGCTTAGAATTTGCACCACTCTAACTCCTCCCGACGGTGTCGTAAGAGCACTACGGATATACACCGGGGGCGGGCAGCAGCGCCCCCTACAAAATAATTCTACCACCAAACTGTTCTATTCTATTCAACTGCGATTCCCATCCCGCATGCCCAACGTGGGGATTATGGATACTACCCCCAATGTGATAAAAGCCAATAAGGTGCTTAACAGGGGGAGGCCTGCGTCCAGCAGTGGACCAATAGAGGCTGTTGAGGTTGAGGAATATTAACATGACTATATATTTTTTTATATTCAAGATATCTAGGATTCAGTGTGAAACTACTGGAAGGAGTTTCCTATTAGCAGCTTCATTCGTACCCGGTAATATATCTACATCAATACATGTCAACCCATGTTTATAAATCTATTCAGCTCCATTGAAAACAAACTAACTTCTCGAGAAACTTAGCTTGTTACATCGATATCAGAATGGATGTTACAAACTTCTATTTCCAATAACTGATCAAATAGGCATCATATCTCATGTTAACTATTAACAAGCTGATGTAAAAAGAAAGGAAAAATACAGAAAATAAACTTTTAAGTTACGAGTTCACTGGATCGCGATCGGGGCATACGGAGCGTAAGAATTTGTTGCTTTGAATTGATTTCTATGGTATAGCGTTCACTGAATCGGCATATCTGCCGATACCGATGCCACAGATCGGTATTTCTGCGGATGTCATCGGCAAACTGGCGCACTTTGAAAATACCTAAATCGCCGATGCAAAATTCGAAAGTAAACGCACCCTATCGATATTGTTAATATCGACGCCGCTTACGCTCCAATTCCGATCCAGTGGAAGCCTGGCTTGAGTCTTATTCTTTTTTGTGAAGAGAAATGAATTATACAGTTCTTGGTAATCTTATGGAGTCTACACACCTAAGTCGGCAGGCCGCCAACTAGTAGACACTGTCAGCTGCCTACAATATGCATACACTGACATATCGCACCAACCCCATGGATACATAATTATAGGTTAAATTCGGGGGAGATTGGGTACTAACTTTTCGAAAATAGAAGTCTCAAATTACGTGCAATAAGGTCCACCCACTTCAGTCATAGTCGGGCCGGCACCGCCGGCGTGTGTTTAGGTTTAAAGAATATTTATTTTCTCAAAAAGAAATACATTTCACTTATCTGAGAAAACATCTTAAAGTTAAGTATATTAAATAAGACTTCGAGCAGTCAAACAAATTTTTGGTACCTGCCTAATAAATAAGTAAGTATACAGTTTAAGTTATTATAATAGTAAGTTATATACATAAGTTGTTCAAAAGTATTAAAATTGAGTCTCTAATACAAAACAAAGAATTCCTAGATTTAGTGAGATTGAGATATCAAAACATTTTCGCGTACGTATTGTTGTCTTGTTGTGAAAAGGAAAGTAAAATACAAAATAAGGTCATGTCAACGAAGTATGAAAAGAAATGTTACAAAATACTGAAAATGAAAAAAAAACCACGAACCACCATAAGACTACTAAAGTAACTGGCGCTGTAACTCAATGAAGCTTAGATGGCGATGGGCGGGACACGTTGCCAGAATAAAAGACAACAGATGGAGTAAGCAATTAACATCCTGGTCTGGTCCAGGAGGCACTAGAGCAAGGGGCTGACCAACTACAAGATGGGAGGAAGAAATCACAAAACTGACTAGTAAAGACTGGATGGCAGGCAGAAGCCATTGACAGGTACTATGTAGGTGGACCACGGGCAGGTACCGACAGAGACCAATGGAGAAGTCTGGAGAACGCCTTCACCCTTACATGAGGGGTTCTTGCATGAACTTGACGTATAATTATATTAAATTGCTAAATAAAATGTAGAATTAATATTGAAATAGTATGACAATAATTAATCTTTAACTTAGAGAAGATGTAGTTTAACGTATTATTATATTATTTACGTAAACGCCGCGATTAGATCCGCAAATCTTGCACAGATGTGGACCAAAACTATACTACTATAGAATAATTTACTACTTTTTATCTCATAAATCAGTTAAAATATGACAGTAATGCTAATGACAGATAAAAGTTTCTATAGAAAAATAACTAGATCTTCGAAGACATGGAGTAACGTAGGTAGCTATGCGTTACTTTTTATCTCAGAAACTGTGACTCAACATTTGAATTCTAAACATGCTTTACTTACCTCATTGTTTAGAAACGCCCCCTAGGCATTTAGTGCCACATTTTTTTTAGAAATATTCAGCTTGTATTAATAAATTATATTAATTTATAGCTTTGACACAATTGTATCAAAGCTGGTAATTACCTGTATGAGTTTTCTTTAATTTAAGTTGCATGTCGGAATTACAATAATTGGAATAACTATAAAGAAATGTCGGGTACCCTTTGTCGATTACCATTTTCTTCGTAAATTCAATTCATAAGGTATTTTCTCCAGCAAATTAGCATAGACAAGAGATCCTTTGTTTTCTTTCTAGTCTTTTGTTTTAGAACGTTGAGTTCCAAGTGTGGGAATTGAACTCGGATTTTATTATTCTGGTAGATCTTTCATGCCACGCTGCCAGGAGTATATACGTTTCATGCACGTTGCAAGTCCAAATGCCCGTTTCTTTGGTACTTTTAGGTGATATAATAGTTGTCTGAAGTCCAAAAAATACCAACGGCTTAAGCTGACTTTTGCTTTTTTTTATCTAAAGATTTAATTCAATTACTATGTCATGTAAGTACTTTACTTCGGTACACTTACAGCGTGTGTTATATAGAGCTTGGCTGCTTCGTTGGTCTAGCAGTCAGCTTGTTCCACCGCTGATTGTGAGGTCCTGGTCCTGGGTTCGAATCCCTGGTCCGGCCAATAGATGTTATTGGGATTTTTCAAGCAAGAAAAATTCACAGTAGCAGCCCGGAGTCAGGAAGGCGGTGTTACACCCCCGTGCCTTGGAAAGCACGTTAAGCCGTTAGTCCTGCGCCTGACCTCTCCCTGGTCGTGTCGGTCTGTCGTCCCATCGGATAATGAGAGTGAGGGAATAGAGAGTGCACCTGTGTTTGTGCACACACTAGTGCACATGTCCTGTGCATCTGACTAGTCTCCGATGAGACTGGCCGCCGTGGTCGAAATTCGGCTTTGGAGGATATTATTATTATTATTAAATACTAGCAACGCCTCGCTGTTTCACCCGCGTAATTCCCGTTCCCGTGGGAATTCCATATAGCCTATGTGTTATTCCAGACAATATTTCTGTTGTTCAATATTCCTATCTCTGTGTCAAATTTCATCCAGATCCGTTCAGTAGTTTTTACGTGAAAGAGTAACAAACATCCATCCTCCATCCATACTTACTAACTTTCGCGTTTATAATATAAGTATAATATAAAGGATAGAGCTGTGGTGTGGTGGGTTGCAACGCTAAATCCGGACAGTAGTTGGGTTAACTTAGCTCAAGACAAAACCAAATACAGCTTGAGCAGAATTCTAAAAAACACCAATCAAGAACTCGAACGAATACCTCCAAAAAATATAACGCGACTCAAAGCGACCCCCTAAATGTGTGGTTACCATAACAAACTCCATGTTCTTTATGCGTGTATCTGTGTATTTGTATCTTTGTGTCTGCTTCGAACCTGTACCAGCATTACAGTGCAGTCCACTGCGGTCACATAACACCCTGGAAGGGTCCCAAATGCGCGTTAAGCGGTGTCCACCATTACTTATAAACATGCCCGATTTATAGCTCACAGCTGCTGTAACCTGGGGTGTTGTTATTAATTTATGAACCGTGTAGAAACCCCACTAAATTCTAAGGGTGTAACTTTGGGAGTTTATTATGGCCTTTTTCGTACGGGTGTTAATAGGAGCTAGTTTTTTTTGCGGTTTTGAGCATTTGACGACCTCCGTGGCGCAGCGGGCGAAGGTCCGCCTGCGACGCAGGAGGTTGCGGGTTCGAACCCCGCCTCGGAACAAATTTGTGTACGATCTGCAGGTTCCGTTGGTCTGGGTGTTTTCTATGTATAATAAAAAATATCTATCTATGTAGTGCATTGTATTCAATATATCAGTTATCTAGTACCCATAACACAAGCTCTGCTTAGCTTGGGGCTAGATAATGCTGTGTGAATTGTCCAGCATTATTTATTTATTTATTTATTTATTTATTATTATTATTTATTTGAGCATGGCATCAAAATACATATATTCGACTGGTGTCCATCGGTATTGCTAACGTTATTTTGATAGGCGATTTTTATTCAAAGATTTAGATTGTTTGTTTATTTTCCACGAAATTTAAAAAAATTCTTTAGCTCTACAATTAACTACATCAATCCCATTGTCGTCTTTTTATCTCCTCGGTGGATAAAAGATTTTATATTGTAAAAATAGAACTAGCCTTAGGGATACATGGCCTGGTAATCTTATAGATGTAGCTTTTTTGTGACATTTTTCTTACATTCGACTTTTTGTTTCAGGTATGTTTGGATCTCCACGTTCGTAGCACTCTACGGGATAGTGGCGTAGCAGGTTCTACGATGTAATGGAATCTACGGGCGTAGCAGGTTCTACGACGTAGTGGCACCTACGAGCGTAGCAGGTTCTACGACGTAGTGGCACCTACGAGCGTAGCAGGTTCTACGACGTAGTGGCACCTACGGGCGTAGCAGGTTCTACGGCGTAGCAGCCTCTACGGGCGCAAAACGCTTTACGGCGTAGGCTTTGCTAATCGTAACAAGCACGTACGATTAGATGTTTTTAATAGCCTAAAGGTAGATTCCACACTATTGCGCTATGTTATGTCGTGCGTGAGTGTCAGAAGCAGGTGTCATATATTTAGTATGTTTAGAAACACATTATTAATGTGTGATGTGGTGTGTTGTGTGTGTGACACAAACCGGTACTTATCGATCCTTATCAAAGTCCATGTAACTTTTACTTTTGCTCCAGTTCTATAGAATCTGCGATAAACGATAGTTTCTCAGTGTTTTAAATTTATTGAACCGTAAACTTGACTTTTCCATCTAAATCGATATCAATTGCATTTTCTATAAAGTTACCCAGGTGCGGAAAGGATAGACGATTCTCTTAGCCGTATACTTTATCTATTTTATACGTGAACCTTTACAGTTGGGGATAAAGCTTACGATATTCTTTACGGTGGAAATATAAGACATATCGTGAAGTGTTTACTGTGGCATAAAACTGTTTTTATTTAGGCTGAGGTGTTTTCTGGAGATGCTCGTTATTTTAGTCTAGACGAATTACGGTTGTAAAAATGAAGGTAGAAAAAGATGAACGTAATTGTGTTTTCATATAAAAATATAGTTTTTATATGACTTTGTGATAAAATACACAGGGTAAATTCTGGATAGCCACCGCTGCGTAGCGTACGCAGTGGGGACACTGCCAAAAAACTTTTGAAAATCGCAATCTAGTATTGAATGGTTAAAAATTTAGTTTATAGGTTATCCTATCAAAACTTGATCTCGATTTTTAGGAGTTGGATTTTTGTCAGTAACGCAAGAGTTCCTCCTGGGGTATCAATCTGGGGACAAAATTCCACGAAATGAATCATTTCACCGTAACAATATTATGGTGTCAAAATGAAACTTTTTGACATTTTACCTTTGACGAAACAAACTACAGATAGAGGGGAACGTGTATCAAAAGTGTCAAAGTGTCTATTTGCTCGAAAAGCTTGATATAATGGTTTTACCATTCTATCAAGATTTTTGAGCAAATATCACCGCACGCTCCGTCTAGAGTTTTCGTATATTTTCGTTAAAATAAGTAACCTATGATCTAAGTTAGGCTTTGCTCTAAGCGTACGTCAAATTTCATCTTGATCTGTTCAGTAGTCTTGGAGATCCTAGGTAACAAAAATTCAGATTTCACAAACTTTTCTTCAACTTTTCACAACTTCGGCTTTATAATATTAGTAGGTAGGATAAGAATAATAAATAATAAATAACGCTGGACAATTCACACAGCATTATCTAGCCCCAAGCTAAGCAGAGCTTGTGTTATGGGTACTAGATAACTGATATACTTAATACAATACATTACTTATATAGATATTTTTATTATACATAGAAAACACCCAGACCAACGGAACAAATTTCAAATTTCTTTCGTACACAAAATTGTTCCGTGGCAGGGATCGAACCCGCAACCTCCTGCGCCGCAGGCGGACCTTCGCCCGCTACGCCACGGAGGTCGTCAAATGAAGTAGGATAGGATATAAGGATAGGATTCAGCGACGATACCATTTTCATAGTAAAGCGGTTGATAAGAGAACTCGGCCCCAGACTGTATTCTACATTTAGATGAGCGATGGTGAATTAAGTAAATTTTTATTAGTATTTACGTCTAGAAACTTCTGAATTCTTCGATCAATTTCTAGCTTAAACAAAACTAAATCAAATTACATGTGAGCAAAGATGGAATAACTCTCGACAAATACGGTTCTAGATAAATGGATTCTAGAACATTTCAAAGTCCATACATAACTTACGTCTACGATAAAGGAGAGTTTTCAATGTAGCGGCAGCATTTATTTCACGTACGTGGAATAACCAAAAAACTTGGACAAAAACCATGAAGTTATCTTAGTAAAGGCGTTAATAAAAACTTTTGTTTCGACTTTGTGTTTTGTCTTGACACTTTGAATATTTACTTCTTCATTTAATACAGTGACAGTTACGCACGCGCTGTAGCTGAAAGCGGTAGCGAAAGCGGATTTTTGTCAGTTTGGAACGTTTTTTAGCCGCGCACGCGATTTCCTTTGTAAACTATAAAAAATCCGCCCGTTCCCGTTTCTGCTGTCTGCCGAAAATGCAGCCTTTCCAGATCGCTTCGCTGAAGCCTGGCCGAGGAGCTTTGATTTATAAAGTCGTCCGTTACATTACGGCACCGTTATCGAAGAGCTTAGTCACCATCGCATGGTATAAGTTCTAGCACTGTTTACTTACCAGCTGAGTGTGCCTAATTCTGAATAGCGTCTGTGTTTGGCTATGGTGTTTGTGTTAGTATTACTATATTTTGATAGAGTGATCAGGATCACTAAGTTGATTGACTTTTGAGCTCACTAATTATTATAAATGCGAAAGTTTGGATGTTTAATGTTTGAGACCTCTTCACGCCGAAATAACTGAAGACAGGAATTTTGTATAGATGTAGTTCTAAGCTTGTAGTTAAACATAGGCTTATACTTTTTATCCCACAAAACAGTTCCCATAGGATAGAAATAACCTTCAAACGTTTCCATAGAAACAACGCGTGCGAAGCCGTGGGCAGAAACTAGTATAAACATTATGAAGTGACCTATTTGTTTGTGTTATTTATCTAATATTGTTCCATTTTTAAATGATTGTTTTTGATCATCGTATGAACTATAATATAACATAATATTCCTCTATCACACGCGTGACCCTGGTAGACCCGCGAGAGCTGGTGAGTATCTGACGCAGCGCATCAGCATTGCCATACAGCGGGGCAATGCAGCCAGCGTCTAGGAAACGCGACGACTGATATTGAAATGGATCAGTTGAGCTACCTATAGATTGTATGCAACAGTATGCGGTTAGCTCAACTGTTTTAATTGTAAATCTAAATTATACCTAAACCCATGATGTTATAAGCGAACAAACTATTTGAGATTACAATCGAAACCTATCATTTTAGAAATGAGGCGATGAAATCTGTCTTCAGAAATATCCCAACATACAGGGTCTTAGAAAATGCTTGATCCGTATATTTTCCGAGTAAACTTTTCGTTTCTTCAATGTTCTTAAAACAGATCAAAACAAACATCAATGCACACGGGAATGGAATACAAACTTAAGCTGCCTTTCCAAACGATATATAAACACAACAGGCTGTTTTGACTTGCATCTCGAACCCTTCTTGCATAAAATATCCATTTCAGGAGATATATGTGGAGTATTGACGTATGCCTTTACTTTAGAAAACTTCATGCTTTTACCTAGACACATGTATTTATTTTATAGCATTGAAGTCCTTGTGAAAACTTTGAACAGTAATAATCCAGTATGATTGGATGTTATAGTGAACTACAGTTAGTCCTTAAAATAGACACTTTTAGAATATTTTCTACCCTTTGGTGAAAGTTCCCTTTGGTGGGTGAATGTTATTCATAGTTCATGAAACAAATATTCTTAGGTACTTCTCAAAGAAATTAATTTTGTTAGTTTTGCGTGGTCGTCAATTATTTCATCAAAGGAGAATGAAGCCAAGATGTGCAAAAATTACTAATAACAAGACAAAAAAACGTCACGTGACCATTCTCACATATATATATGTATGACTGTATTCGAGATTTTATTAGTTCTTTTTACAAGTATTTTGCCCTGAAACTAAACAGTTTAAATTTGAAGGATAATGGCTAAGATAAAATTTCAATTTGACGATATAATTGTAATCTTTACATTGTCGAACCAGCGTGTTTTCAAACATCTTCAGCAAATTCTACAAGACTGAATAATTAAATCTAGTATTGTGAAGCCCCTAGGGTATTCAAATAACGTCTGGGTTATCTTTTAATTTTAAAATAGGCCGTGGGAATAGACTACTGTTTATACGGCAAATATTGACTTAGGCTAAATTTTATATCAGATTTTTTCCCGATGCAGAGATTCTAATATTTTTTTTTTTTTTTTTTTTTTAATGGCAGAAGCCTTTATTCACAAAGAAAATTATAATATAATTAGTATTTACAATTGAAACAATTGAGCTAACTGCAGACTGTTGCAAACAATCTACAGGTAGCTCAACTGATCCATATCAATACCAGTCGGAAGCGTCCCCAAGACGCTGGCTGCATTGCCCCGCTGTATGGCAATGCTGATGCGCTGTGCCAGATACTGACCAGCTCTCGGGTCACGCGTCGCTTCGACCAGACGCTCAGATAATTTTTTGAAAATCCGAATAAAAATTGGTTTGGACAATCGAAGTCAAGACTTTTTTATTTTGCCGATATTTCGAAAATTTCTTAATGGTAACTAGGGACCCGTCAAAGAATAGAACCCCTTTATACCTACATCGCGACAGTTTTAAAAATTACTCTGCAATTTTTCTAAAATTTACCTTTCCGGAGGAAAAGCTGCTATTTCAAATAAGATTAAGGTGTTAGAAAAAAACGTTCTATCCTCTTACCAAGCTCAACTTTATTATTCAGTGGTTCTTAGCTAAAAGCCAACCAACTTCACCAAATTTCCACTTTAATAAATTAGTATCTACTGGAAGGTACTGAAATTACTCACCAAGATAATTAAAAGAATAAAGACTTATCAATTCAAGTCTCGTCTATTACGACCATATATTTATGATATTTAAATACTCTTGGTAAGATTACCAAGGACAATTATTACGTACTTAGTTTTTACATTATTTTGTACCTATCTAAGTTATTTTGAAAAGTATGTGTTTGACATGTAAGAAAATTTTGTTACAAATAAATAACTGAACTGAACTGACCTCTCTAACAAATTGAAAAAATCGTCTAGATAATGCCCTTCAAAACGAGACACAAAGCTTCTCGAACCAAAGGCGCATCTGGCTCTAATGCGCCGTGAACTTAGCCAATTGGGAACGTAATAGAGCAAGTAGTTCTTATTACGATGTAGATAAACCATTTTATAAAGATCCTATTTAGTCAGGGAATATTTAGGAGTTCATTTAAGTTAAGGGCGCATCCCAAAAAAGAGTTATCGGACGAGACAGGCTATGTTTCGTAGTGTTCTAACTATGCGTGAACTTAGCCAATTGGGAACGTAATAGAGCAAGTAGTTCTTACTATGATGTAGATAAACCATCTTCTAAGGATCCTTTTTAGCCAGGATATATTTAGGAGTTCGTTTAAGTTAAGGGCGCATTCCGAAATAGAGTTTTATCGGACGAGACAGGCTATGTTTCGTAGTGTTCTAACTATGCGTGAACTTAGCCAATTGGGAACGTAATAGAGCAAGTAGTTCTTATTACGATGTAGATAAATCACCATCTTATAAGGATCCTTTTTAGTCGAGGAATATTTAAGAGTTCGTTTTATTTAAGGGCGCATTCCGAAAAATAGTTTTATCGGACGAGACAGGCTATGTTTCGTAGTGTTCTAACTATGCGTGAACTTAGCCAATTGGGAACGTAATAGAGCAACTAGTTCTTATTACGATGTAGATAAACCATCTTATAAAGATCCTTTTTAGCCAGGGAATATTTAGGAGTTCGTTTAAGTAAGGGGCGCATTCCGTAAAAGAGTTTTATCGGATGAGACAGGCTATGTTTCGTATTGTTCTAACTATACTGAACTTAGCCAATTAGGAACGTAATAGAGCAAGTAGTTCTTATTACGATGTAGATAAACCATCTTATAAAGATCCTTTTTAGCCAGGGAATATTTAGGAGTTCGTTTAAGTTAGGGGCGCATTCCGAAAAAGAGTTTTATCGGATAAGACAGGCTATAATAATAATAATAATAATAATAATAATATTTATTTACAGAAAAGTTTACAATATTCGTACTAGTCTAATTATTAATAGTAATATACATTTCAACTGTTCACTATCTAGCACAATGTCATAGTTCTAATTCTAATTCTAATTCTGAATGGGGGTACCGGGATCTGCACTGACATCTCGCATAGGAGTGTATTGTGCATTGTCCCCCTGCCTAATCAGGCCCTAACCAGCCCAGCTCCTTGAAATATCGGAGCAGGACCTTTGGCGATTGACAGCTTCGTTTCAGCTTTTCTGTAGGCGTGGACAGGCTATGTTTCGTATTGTTCTAACTATACGAAACACTTAACCAAGAAACGGCTTAAGCTTTGATCTCTTGATGACTACGCAGTATGCCGGACACATAATCGTATGAAAAACGTCTAGAGTGGTCTTTAGTTTCGTCCAAGTCTGCGGCGGCGGTAAAGGGCCAAGAGGCCAAAGCCTAAATCTTTCGATGCAATGGATTAGGGGACATCTAGTCTGTCCAAAATATGCTATTGTGGGGAAACTGCTCGTGGTTGGAATCACTTCAGTTTGTTCGAAGGCTTTTCTGGTACATCAACAGCCTTCACCAGTTCACAGCTGGACATAGGCCACCCCTGATCTCGTAAGCCTGTCACATAAAAACAGCTTAAATGATTGAGAAACTGTTCATGATCCTTATTGAAAAAAATAAAGTATTCAATCAAGGTCGCCTCCTAAACCCATCGAGGCGTGACACAGGCTCTCAGAAAACTTCGTACCAATTTAATAATTGAATTTTAAAACACCCGAAATTGGAATCAAGTTTTTTGAAGAAAAATTCAGCAAATTGAAAAGTTGGAGTTGAAATTGAGGGATTTCGGTATTGGCTAATCGAATGATCTGCCCACTGTTCCGACAGGGTAAGCTCAAAATCCGAGACTTCTGATTGGTGTTCTAAGAAAGTTTTCCCTACTTTATCCATACTTATTATAAAAGCAAAAGCACCTCTGTCTGTCCGTTTGTCTGTCTGTTACCTTTTCACGCCTAAACGGCTGAACGGATCTTAATGAAATTTGTCAGGGAGGTAAACATATCCTGGGGGAGGACATAGACTACTTGAAAAGCGCGTGCGACGCCGCGGGCCGAAGCTAAAGCTATGTTAGTAAAGGAAAGCTCTAGAATTGTTTAATTGTAGTTTAGTAAGCGCGCTTAAATTGCTATCTTTCTAGAAAGATAATAAGTTAAGTAATCTAGCCGGGTAGAATAAGACCGAGCAAAGTGAACCTTCAACTTAAAAACCTTGGACCGTTCAAATATAAAATCATATAGTTTTTGCTATAAAAACTGATTAAAGCTGATTAAACTGATAAAGTTATTTACTAGGGGATATTTACCTACCATGATTTGAGATTTTGAAATGCTCAAAATATTGCGGAAATTTTAGGATTTAAAAGTTTCATGGCTAAAGATGCAGATGATCACCCACAGCCCCGTATAGCGGCGGCACGCCCCTGCGGGTCGCACCGCCGAGGCTGGGCAGTGAATTCGATAAACTAAAGTATCATGAACGTGCATTTAACATATCCATAAAAAGTAGTGAATTTCGTGAATTTGTCAGCTCGTAATAAAGCGGAACAGTAAGTGTGTACACCCCGTGGTACAACCAGTTATACATCACAGTAAGACCACATTCTCGGCATTGACCAGGGCCGTGATGACGGTGTGGTAAGAGTAGATCTTAGTGTGGTAAGAGTAGGTGGTTATCCTAGTTATCTTTTGGCATTACGGCTCAAACGTTAGCAGTTGAAACATTCGGGTGCGCGTTCACAGACCGGCATCGGACAATCCGCTGACAAGTGCGTCCACTGATCGGCAATCCGAATGACGTCATTCGCATTAAATAGGAAAGTTGCCTTCAAGAATACTCGCCGCATTGCCGACAGTCCGCTCCGTGCGGTACGGATCTTTTATGTCAAACCATTGTTGGGGCCAGTGCGGATTGTCCGATGCCGGCCTGTGAATGCACACCCTAACGTTTCAACTGCTAACGTTTGAGCCGTAATGCCGTGCCTTACCACACCGTGATCGCGGTACAGGTCAAAACACCCGCACCGGTGATTCACCACTCTAAAAGAGAAGCTAAAGTTGCTCAATGGTTCAACCACAAACCGAGCCCGAATTTCAATTAATAAAAAAGTATAACAATCCCGAGGTCACTGTGGTCGTTTGTGGCTATGATCCGCAGTCTCATCTGACCTTTCAGGCCCTTCCAGATCCCTTCTGTTTGGGATCGGGTACACGGATGGGTGAAATGAAGACTTGTAGTTACAATCTGTTTAGAACTTTTGATTTGTTATTTTCATTGGATTACGCTTTATCCGTTCCCTTTGTTTATTTATCAAAATGAAAGGATTTGTAAGCTTAGATATTTGATGCAGTCACATCCCATTTCACAAATGCTATGACAATACCAACTGTTTACTTCATAAAACAGTTTTGTATGTATGGATAAGAATTAACTTGCTGTTTACAAAGTGACTGTATTGCTTTCTTATTTGACAGCAAACTAATAAAAGAACAACAACTTGTTCCCAACTTAATAAAAACAAAACAATGATGGAAACTACTAACAAACCCTTACTTATCTTCTTACCCTGTCACCCTTGCGGAGTTTTCCGTGGGTGTGAGTGAGACAGATGATGATGTCCCAGGCTACAAGCTCGTAAAAAGCGCAATTCCCGAGAACGTCAGATGGATTGATTTACGATACAAATACAACCCTCTCGAAAAGTTTTATAGAAAGCGGTGACCGTTTTCTAACGCCCGACTGAAATAATAAATAAAAATAGCGGTCATACGATGCTACGAAAAAAATATCATGATAAGATTTTAAATTATTTTAGTAGATTTTAAAACAAAAAATAAAAAAACGATTATCTTTCGAAATGCTTAACTGAATTGATATTAAGAAAACGTAAAACACTTCAGTTTTGTCTTTTTGAATTCATAGAAATGTTCGTTCAATTTCTGTTGACATCAATCCAAACCCAAAACCAAGCCAATTCAAGACCCAGTTCGATGCGCCAAGTTAGTGAATGTGTGTCAGCATAACACTAAAATTGAGAGAATAAAACAGCCTCCGCTAAGTGACGGTACGTGTTTATATGAGAAATAAACCTATTTAAAGAACTTTATTTCTCATACAAACACAGGGTACACTTAAAATGAGATACATAAAAACAAATTAATCTTGGTTAACAATATTTTAACTAAACTCTGGTACCTGAAATAAGTTATAACTTAATATTGTTTATCTATATTATATATATGTAATAATATTATAAACATACTACAACATTATAACAACTAGTAGGTACTTAGTTAATTATGAAATAGGTAAGTCTTATATTTCATATTTTGGTGTTACTAAATATTAAATAGGTAAGCATTTTTTTTTAAAGGGTATGAACATGTTATTTAAGTTTATTTTTAAAGGCATTCAAACTAACATATTCCTTTATGATGATTGGCAAATTGTTAAATAATGTAGCTCCCTCTGATAATATAGTTTTTTTACGATAAATAGTACGTGTTTTAGCTACTTGTATTTTATTTCTGAAATGGTATTTATTTTCTTTAACATTTAATTTAATGTTGCTTAGATACTTAACAAAATATTTTACAGCATTTAACGTTTTTTTTATAATCACCTGTGATCTAACTGAGATGCACAACTGGTAAGAAGACCACAGGTAAGTAAAATAAAAATAAATAAATAATGCTGGCCATTTCATATCTCGCTCTAACAAGCATTAATATAGCCAAAGAGCAAGACCACGCCAAAATATCGAAGTTATTTCACAGAAGCAAAGTTCCCGAAGACAAATTGCCTTCAATATGATCGCGAGCGGTCAGCATTTCAGTAAATCCGACACATCCACCGCGGGAATTCCTGAATGGAATTGCATAGCTAAATGCAAGCTCACTGAATCACAATGAAGCTACTCAGAAACGCTTATTTCTATACAAGGCTATTTCTATACCTACATATAAGGTTAATTCTATGTAAGGTTATTTCTATCCCATGGGAACTGATTTATAGGATAAAAATATCCCACGTGTTATTTAAGATCCTAGAGCTACATCTACGCAAAATTTCAGCCAGAAGTAACAAACACATCCATCCAATTCATGATAAAATTCTAATATTGGTACGATAAAACCGCCAAACAGTTTGGCGGTATTATCACGTCATAATTCCGTAGTAAATTCACAGAAGCAAAGTTACCGAAGATAAATTGCCTTCAATATGATCGCGAGGGGTCAGCACTTCAGTAAATCCGACACATCCACCGCGGGAATTCCTGAATGGAATTGCATCGCTAAATGCAAGCTCACTGAATCACAATGAAGCCACTCGGAAACCCTTATTTCTCATAATCATCATCTTCCGGTCCTTATCCCACGCTTATTTCTATATACGGTTATTTCTATCCCATGGGAACTGATATAAGGGATAAAAAATACCCAACGTGTTATTTAAGATCGTAGACCTACATCTACGCAAAACTTCAGCCAAATCCGTTCAGTAGTTTTAGCGTGAAGAAGCAACAAACCCACATCCATCAAATCCAACATAAAATTCCAATATTGGTAAGATAAAGCCGCCAAACAGTTGGCGGTATTAAAACGTCAAAATTCCGTAGTAAATTCACAGAAGCAAAGTTCCCGAAGACAAATTGCCTTCAATATGATCGCGAGGGGTCAGCACTTCAGTAAATCCGACACATCCACCGCGGGAATTCCTGAATGGAATTGCATCGCTAAATGCAAGCTCACTGAATCACAATGAAGCCACTCGGTTATGGCGCCCCGGGCGGGTTTTACACACTTGCGAAAGGAACTTTAAGTTTTATGTTGTGAAGGCAAATTGGAATATATCTTGTGGGGGATTGTGAAAGAAAAGCCCTGAAAAATCTCAAGTTGTAAATAGTTATAATACTGAATTTTCATGTATCACCACTAAGACGATTATCCAGACTTACCTAGTAATAGTTATAATTGGATTAAATTTTATGAAACCACTAGTTCATGCCCGCGGCTTCGCATACGTTGTTTCTAAGGAAAGGTTAAAGGTGATTTCTATCCCATGGAAACTGATTTATGGGATAAAAAGTAGCCTATGTTTGTTTCCAGGATTAGAATTACCTGTATGTAAAATTTCAGCCCGATCCGTTTAGTAGTATTGGCGTGAAGAAATAACAAACATCCATCCATCTATCCATCCATCCAAACTTTCGCATTTATAATATTAGTGTGATGTAATGTGATGTGATAATTTATTAACGTCAGAAGAAAATTACAATCAAATAATAGAAATAAATCAGAACTGGTATTCACAATTGAAACAATTGAGTCTTGCAGTTAGCTCAATTGTTTCAATTATAAATACGGGTTATAATTGATTTCTATTATTTTATTGTAATTTTATTTGTGAATAAAGGCTTCTGCCCTTTTGAATGAAAACAATTGAGCTAACTGCAGACTGTTGCAAACATTCTACAGGTTGCTCAACTGATCCACATCAATACCAGTCGGAAGCGTCACCAAGACCCTGGCTGCATTGCCTCGCTGTATGGCAATGCTGACACGCGGCGCTAGCTCTCGGGTCCCACGTCGCTTCGACCCGACGATATTTTTTTAAAAACCCGAAGAGCCTGTTATTATTTATTTCAACACATCCTCTGCGAACTCCAATCCGCCTGCCAAGCGTGGTGATGGCACCCCATCATTTGGGGGCGGTTTGTTCAGCGAGGACCTATATGAGCTGATGAGAAACTAATGACATTACCAAGGAGATCCTAATATAGTTCTTATGCAGCCAGCTGTATCATGCCAGTGCATCGCAGAGGGTCCTATCAATCACTCGCTGACGAGATTCTGATCGACATTTTATGACGAGACGTTGTCTTAAGTTCTCAATTTGCATACGATGCCTGAATTGTTACAGAAACTGTAACACTTCGGGGTAACAACACAGGTTACCCCGAAGTGTTAAAAATCACACTAATATTATAAATGCGAAAGTTTGGATGGATGGATGGCTGGATGGACTCATGTTTGTTACCTCTCCACGCCAAAACTACTGGACCGATCGGGCTGAATTTTTGCATACAGGTAATTCTAATTCTGGAATCAAACAGGCTACTTTTTATCCCATAAATCAGTTCCCTTGGGATAGAAATCACCTTTAAACGTTAAACATGGAAACAAAGCGTGCGAAGCCGCGGGCATAAACTAGTTATCTATAATTTACAACTGTTTTTTTTGTGTTGTGGAACAAATTGTAATAAAAATATAGACAGACTACATAGCGAATTTTACTAGTTGAAAATTGCTGAGAGTTCTGTGTCGTCACAACATTGCCGACAGCGTTATCAGGCTCAAAAAAAAAAAAAAATCTATTTTAAATTGAAAATATGAAGTCATCTTACACTTTTAATATCAGAAATCTATAAATATACAACAGAAAATATGTATTTACTGCGCCAAATTTGATATGAGTTTAAATAGCCTATGTTAGTGAACAATTTACTAAGTAAACCGTGTGTATACATAAAAACGTGAATATACAGCCGAACGTAAATCGTCGTCCTCCTTTTTTGAAGTCGGTCAAAAACATACAGACTGTTTGTGACGTTACCTTGTTGACTTCAAAAATTTTAAAAAATGTTCAAAAAAATTCCTGGAAAAATGCAAACACTTTTCGAAATCCTTGTCGCGACAGTCTTTTCAAAAAGTTATCTTTTGACACAGCTTTTCTACAGCGTTTTTTCTTCCAATTTCACTCTTTGAACACACAACAAACGAAAAAATAGATAGATAGAAGCATGGGCAAAATAGAAAAAAAGCATGGGTGATTATTTTTGGCACACACAACAAAGAGCCCCAAACCTCGCTTGCCTGTAAAACGTACCAATACGCCGATATTTCTGCTATGCCGCATTTAATTTTAAACCTTATCATTGTTTAGTCTGGTTCAACATCAAGCGAATCCGTTTGCTCAGTGACACTGTTTGCTTATTAAGGTTGACGCAGACATATTGGCGTGGAATCGCATTGGCCTAAATTCAAAGTAAATTTGCCAACGGGCGAAATTGTCAACATAAAGTTACGACAAAAAAGCGATTCAATACTACAAAATGCGGTAAGCAGGCTAGGGTTTATTATATTTTATAAAATTAGCAACTAATTGAATGTACTAACAGGGCTGACGTAGTCAGTGTTTGGCTCAAAGCCCTTTAAAAATTTATGATTTGAATAAATAAATTAAAATAACATCTATTCGTCTGCTGAAGTTTCATATTCATATATCATTTATTGCATCCATAATTATAGGTATACATGAATATTTTACTATTCTAACACTCTTAGTTGGTACGGTCAGGGTGTAGAAACTTCAGAAGATCCGCGATGTCTATTCAGTTCTGAGGTAAATAGGGTTTTTTTCTTAATTGATGATTATTAATCGGGTAAATTTTTCCCCTACGTTTTTTACGGTTTTTTTCTGCTTTGAAAAACGCCTCGTTGTTGCTGTCTGTTTCAAAATGTTTCATAGATTTTGCGTTGCCTCACCTTAAAGCGTTATTTTTTTTAATGACCGATGTTGTGTCGTGCTGATAATTTGTGTCAACCTTTTAACAAGATAAGTAGGTCAAACGATAACCTGGCACCAGTGGCACCGCAAAGCAAATCTGCATAAACATGGCATTCGATGTCATATTAAACAAGATTGCTTTAAAGACAAACGTAAACAAGTAATAATATAGCTTTCGGTAGTGATAGCTTTGAAAATATTCGAATTTACATGTTTCTACAGCACCTAAAGGTTAAATTTAACTTTATTATAAACTCACAGCATTTTCCCGCGGTATAAAGTAGCCTATGTTCATCAGGAATAATGTGGGCTGCTAATGGTAAAATAATTTTTCAAATTGGTCCAGTAGTTTCGGAGCCTATTCAATGCAAACAAACAAACAATCAAATCTTTCCTCTTTATAATATTAATACTAATACAGATTAAATTAATCTATACAGATTAAAGAGTTTCTGAGTTAAGGGTTATTAATAAAGGAACTCTGTCTCGAATGCAATGTTTTTTACTTCTTTTAACGACATGCGAGTTCATAATATTTATAACAATGGCATTTGTCTGGCAAAATTTACTAATCTTAAAGGAATTTAGTCAGCATCAATATTAAAAACAAAATTTTCCAAACCGCGTCTAAAGGCGATTTTGGAAGATTAAAACGTTTAAGCGGATTTATGCGTTGACTGTACATGTCCAAGAGAGATAATTTACTACTTTAACAAAGTTTTCAGTCGCCCATGTGAGGCGCGCCTTAATGCGAATTATTTCCGGCAACTGAACAGATGCGCACATACAAAAGAAAACTGGATTAAAGTTTCGAGGAAAAACTGAGCTTTCCAAGTTGCAAGTAAAAGCTTCTAAAATTATACCATAAACCAGTTTTATTGCGTCATACATTTCTTCAGGCATACTTGCAGTACCTGGACTAAGTATGGCAGCGGGAATGTGGGACACAGCCGCACTGCAAGCGATTAGGCGGGTAGGTTAGCGGGTTCCTTAGCACACACGTAGGCGGGTAGCTCGGCGCGTAGTTAATTTTTGTGTCGTGTCCAAGAGTCCTTTAAGGTCTAAAGCAAATAAACCACTTTCATATTTGTAACTTAGATACTTTGACTGGCCGTACTAACGGCTGTTACAATTTCGTTCATAATTTGACATTGTGGTAAAAAACAAAAAAAACTGCCCAAGGCGACAAGCTATGCTAGACGCTTGCAGTGTGGCCGATTCCGTGTTTTTTTAACCGACTTCCAAAAAAAGAGCAGGTCTATGTTTGACTATGTAGGTACTTTACCGATTTATCCGTCGATTGCGGGGAGATTTTGATGATTCCTTTGGGTTTTTTGGTTTTGAAGAAACATTGAAGGTTATACAAAGTTACCTCAAGTGAAGTTTGACCATAATTACACGAGTCGCTACATCCGAAGAGATTTATAACCATACGTTTTTTTTCTCTTGGCGTGTCACTACAATCGTGGCACTATCAGCCAACCTACCATTTTACAGTGCGGCCGAGGTCGGAGTATATACGGTTTTTAGTCGTGGCTTGCGTCTGTATTCTGGTCACGTATGTTCTGGTCCTTTCACGGTGAAATAATAATGCTTTTATCTCGTGTTGAAGATAAAGGATTCCAAAATTGGTTAACACAAGCTTGCTCTTGAATCTTTTCCGGGTTTGATTGCGATGAATAAAACGTTCAAGATTTTTTCTGTAAATGCTTTGTGCTGATTTTTTTTTGCTCAATTTTATACAGACGTTTCTTGTTTTGGTACTAAAATCAATGCGGATAATATTGCAGTAGTTATATATTATTGCAGTGGTATAGATTTTGTAAAATAAAATTGCATCGTATTTACCTAACCTTTTATTACATTTTATTACCTTTTTATTACTGTCGACGTCTGCTGTAAAATGACATAAAAATACCAAATGACTCTCTATCTATATTAAATAATATCAATTCGAATGCAATTCTGTCTTTCTGTAACATTTTTACACCAAAACGGCTGAGTGGGTCGTAATTTCTGCCAAGAATGTAAGAAATAGAATAAGAACTCATTAGCTTTACCATCACAATTTAAACTTAACTTATAGTACGGATACAAACACCATAAGACTATGTTAATTTATAAGATAACATTTAAATGCTTCAAAATAGCGTCCGACTCAGCTTTTATTGTGACAAGGGACAAACTTCATACTTTTCCAGAAAATTCAATAAATTATTAGCTTTTCTGTCAAAACAGATCAAAAACTGGTCACATGCGAATAAAGTTATGTTCAATTTATTATGAAAAACGGTTGCAGGTTATTGGGTATTGGTGCACGCTTCGAAAGAGAACAAAACGCAAGCGAAACCGCGGGCCGGAGCTAGTTTTAAATCCTACTAATATTATAAAACTGAAGGTTTGTGAAAACTGAATTTTTGTTACCTTGGATCTTCGAAACTACTGAACAGATCAAGATGAAATTTGGTGTATGTTTAGAGCAAAGCCTAACTTAGATAATAGGCTACTTATTATACCAGAAGCTAGTATTCTATATTTTCTGATGGCAGCGGAAAGCAACCGTCTGCACTTCTGCAGGTGTGTAGCGCAGTTTGGACTGACAAATTACAGCGCTTGTATGCTAAGTAGGATCTCGTGTGATTCACTACACGGTTTTATATTAAGATGTCTCATTATACAGGGTGCCACGGAAAGGGTGTACTAAGCCGAAAGGGGGTGATTCTGCACCTCTGGGGATCAATTTGTGAATGATTTTAAAATTTCTAGTGTTTGTTAAGCAAAAAAAAAAAAGGTTTTTTTCTTTATATTTGCACTCTTGCGTTAAATAACATTACAAAATATTTCACAAATGTTTTTTGCTTATTTTTTAGTAAAACCAGTTTACCAAAAAAATATGTAAATCCTTTGAAGTTTCAAAACAACAATAATAATGTAAGAATACACGTAAAAAAACACGAACTTAAAGAAAAAAGTCTCCATTTTTTTGTAGATTATAAAAATGTGCGAATTTCAATAAATCTTTGACCCCCTCGATGTCCAGAATCACCCCCTTTCGGCTTAGTAGGTACATTCTTTCCGTGGCATCCTGTATTTCCTACCTGGAAGAGAGGAAATAGCTAGCTTTGGTTAAGAGGATAGGTACCTACATATTTTAATACGAATGAATACGTCTTGCTTTTAGATTCTGTGTGCTAGTAGTATTGTTTTGAAAATAAATTAAATTTGGTGATTTTATTTAACTTTTGTTTTAATACGTGCTTTTAGTTTTTCCTGTTGTATCTTTTTTACTTAGTCTTATAAACTACGTGCGAATCTTTATCTTGGACACCCGTACTAAACTTAGATAATAACACGATACCATTCCTTTCATAAATTTCATTAAGTTCTGTTCAGCCGTTTAGGCGTATAAACGTAACGGGTTACAAAATCGATAGAAGAAGTAACTTTCAGGTTTAAGAATACATAATAACTTTAGGGATAGGGATTTAGTTGAACAGACATTTTATACCTTAAAGTCTAGAATCTTCAAAGTTTTCTGGCTTCTCGTAATAATGTAGACAATCTTTAAAAACCCTACACGCGGACGAAGTCACGGGCAACAATTAGTTTGCTGTATGAGTCTGGATCGGCATATCTGCCGATACCGATCGATTTTTCTGCCGATGACGTCGGCAAACTCTTGCGTTTTGAAAATACCTTTATTGCCGATGCAACATTCGAAAGCAGTACACGCACAGTTGTATCAGCATAGTGTAAACACCGACACTGCGTACACTCCGATTCCGACCTAGCGAACGCGTAACTTAGCTGTATCTAGCTTCGGCTTTTGGCAGCTCTACACTGAAAAAAATTTGTTTACATTGATTAAGATCTTGTCTAATGTGATCTGATCACGCATCATGAATTCATATGAGCCTGATAAGATCATGTCTTCTGAGACTATGAGAATTAGTTAAATCGTAATAGCTCCTTCTAACAAGTAATGAATTGGCCTTATAAAGTGTCGTTATTGAATTTAATTCAGAGTTTAAATGCAACAAAGTTGTTTGCTAACCCCGTGCAAATAAATGTTTAACATGACAAAGTGAATATTTATTTTGACTTAGAGCATTGATATGTCAATGATGTGCCTATTTTTTTGAAACAAATTAATAAAAAAAAACGCCAACTAAGTAAAATGCGTCTTAGTTGGACTATATTTTTATCAGTGTAGACTTTGAAACAACAGTGTTCGAAATGGAATGGGCTACAAACTAGATGACATATCGACAGGCCCCTAAACTGAATAACTTGTAAAATGGTTCCAAACAGATGTTGACAGCTAAAACCTATAACCAGTTACAAAGTGAGGGACGACCCAAACTATTCAGAGCCATCAAAGTTTAAAGTACCCGGTGCGCACAAGTTTCGCGCAATCACATACCGAAACTACTGATCATGTTTCCAACTCATTAGGCAAGTTGTATCTGGACTGACCCTGATGGGTTGTTAGCGTAATGTACGTGAATGGGTTTGGTGAGGTGACCTTGATTGGAGTTAGGGCAGATTGGCGCAAAGGGCGAAATTTTATTATTTACTTGTTTCTGCCTGCGGGTTGGCACGCGTTGTTTCTATAAAAACGTTTTAAGGTTATTTCTATCCCATGGGAACTGATTGTTATGGGATAAAAAGTCGCCTATGTTTGATTCCAGGTTTAAACTTACTGGTATGCAAAATTGTGAAGAGGTAACAAACATCCATCCATCTATCCATCGAAACTTTCGCATTTATAATATTAGTGTGACTAGTTTCTGCCCGTGGTTATTTCTATTCCACGGGAAATGATTTATGGGATAAAAAAGTATCCATATTTTATTCCAAGCCCAGAACGATATATGCAAAATTTCAGACCGATCTGTTTTGTAGTTTTGGCGTGAAAAGGTTATAAACGTCCGAAATTTCGCATGTTATATTAGTGTGTTTCAACAACATGAGTGAAATAATCTAGGAATAGAGCTCCATCTATTTCTTTATTTTCAGTGATTGTATCCAGCGATCGTGGTCATGAGATGACTAATATTATCAAAGTTACGGCAGTTATTTTATATCTATCCCTTGAACCTGTCTGGCGTTCGGCTATTTTAAAACACTATTCCTTGAATCTGTCTGGCGTTCGGCTATTTTAAAACACTATTCCTTGAACCTGTCCGGCGTTCGGCTATTTTAAAACACTATTCCTTGAATCTGTCCGGCGTTCGGCTATTTTAAAACCATCTCTACCTCACTAGATATAATGCCAGATGGGTGTGACTGTGGAGTGGTGCTCATAGTTTTTGTGTCTGAGGTATTTCCTTATAACTACATCACTGCATAAACTTTCGGCTTTAAATATAATAGGATAGCGAATGAGTTACGTCCGTAATGAATTCGTCAAACTACGATAGTTTTTTTATAGTAAAATAGGATAGCTATTCATGATCATAACTTTCTACGTGAACATACTCAGAAACACCGTTTATTGAAAATGTTTTCAAATGCAACGAAATGTATTAAATGTAAAAAAAAATGCTCAGTTGTTTTATAATGATTACGAGATAAAAAAGTTGCCAAATGGGGAGTAGCCATCAGTATGAGAGTGAGAAAATAGAGAGTGCACTTGTGTTTGCGCAAACACTTGTGCACTATAGTATGTCCTGCGCACATGGTTTGCCTCTGTTGAGACTGGCTGTCGTTGCCGAAAATTCGGGTCGGAGTACATCACATCGAAATATTGGCTGGCACGCATTTACCAAAATACTGTTTTCATTGATGAAAAATGTGAAACTATCTTGCTTGTTATGATAACCTAAATATAATTATCAATTAGGTTAAGGAAAAACAGCGTTTTTTAACAGAAACAGATTTGTTTTTATGAAAAATTCTCAATAATTAAGATAACTTGATTTTTAAGACGTAAATGTAAATGTAGTATTTAAAAGGGCGATAATTCGTTTTTAATTGGTTACCAAAAACACGCTTGGCTTCTTAGATAACCCCGTAAATTGACTACGCGGTAAAAAAATAATGAAGAATATAGTAGATGTGAAAATTTATTTTAGTGTTTTAATTTTAATACTAGTTCTAATTTGTTTATTCTCTTTTTGATAAAGATTTTTATGTGAATATTAGGGAACCAGACAACTGTAAAAAATCCCTTTCTTGCTGTAGGTACACTTTTTAATAGGTACGGCGCGTACCGGCCTCTTGATTTGGTTAATACAAATATTTTTAAAATACAAATGAATCAGTTGGGCTTTCGAAAGACATTTTAGTTGTTCTTCCTATCAGTACCTAGTACGTTTATATGGGTTTGCAAAATACCATAATTGATATTTTCGAGAACGTTACAGTTACTCGTATAGTATCGTAGGTATTACGGCCTGTGAATCTATTTTTAACGACTTCAAAAAAAGAAAAGGTTTTATGTTCGGCTGTATGTATATTTTTTACTTATGTTCGTCAAATTCTCCGTCAATTATGGACCGATTTGGATGATTCTTTTGCAGTTGCATAGAAAATTATTCCGAGGTGGTTCGATAAAAAATGTATACCCGAGGGATTAGTATTTTGTCCCATAAACTTAAAAAACAGTTTAAGATCAAGGGATTCGAAGTTGCTTTTTAGTTTTTTTCAAATTAACAAATAATTCTGTAAGTCCACCGGGGGCGGGCAGCAGCGCCCCTGCAGAACAATTCTATCACCGAACTGCGATCCCCAACACGCATGCCCAGCGTGGGGATTATTTGCATTACGCCCATGTGATAAAAGCCAATAGGGTGTTTATCAGTTCGCCTGCGTCCAGCAGTGGACCAGTACAGGCTGTTAAGGTTGAGGATTCTGTAAGTGCAAGGCTTTTAAATTAATATTATGTAGTGTAGGTACTTTAGTTCAACTGATCCAAAAGCCACGACCAATAAATGTTTTAATTAAATGAACAATATTGTTTCAGGCCACAGGATTCAACTATTTTAATTAATGGCGCCTGAAAACGCACCATCCAAATAATACGGACATTAAACTAATATGAAAGGAATTTATTTGGTTAAATGAACACCTGTGTGTTGACGATGCGATTGGTAATTTAAAATAAACAATGAATAAACTCACTCATTACATTACATACCTAAGTAAATTAATGTTGTTCATAGCTAATGATGTTATGTGTCATCACATTTACCAGAAACTACCAAAAGCTCGCTAAGTGCTCGATTCGGTGCTACAATTATTTTGTGATAACCAATGACAAACCATGACAGATCATGGTGGTTTTTTCTACAACAAAACTTCAAGTGAGTTGCAAAAATTTCAATAAATAAATTCAAACACATTTTAAAACATATCCTTTGTAAAAAGGTTTACTACAAAATATCAGATTAGCTAGAGGATAACAAAGCTTGGGACGAGTTATGCTCGAGCTCGAAAACTAACACCCTAACAAGTTAAAGGTTTCTTGTTAGTTTCTTTACCTTGAAAAGATTGAAGTGAACAAACAAAACGTCTAGTGCGAGTCGGTCCGCGCTCTAAGGGTTCCGTAAGACCTTGTTTCTTGTCAAATATCATGATTCTAGGTCAACGGGAAGTATCCTATATGTTTTGTGTGCATGTGATTCTCTTGGAAATTTCAAAATATTCGGACATAAACAGCTGTAACTTTTGATTGCGTTGACTCAGAAGTTTTATTTCTGTCACGGCTCCAAGAGGTTACGGGCTTGAGTAATTGATGTTAATTTCAAAGGGGGTTGACAGACGGACAGACAGACGGACAACAAAGTGATAAGGGTTCCTTTTCCTTTTGAGTTACGGAACACTAAAAATCAAAGTGATCAATTTATTTCCTAGTTTTACCTATGTATATTTGAATTTTATGACATGTCCAAGAATCCTACAGGAAAGAGGGAACAGGAAATAAAGCTCTTTGATATTCGATATTCTAAAATAATTGTTTCGGTCGGACTCCATAGATGGATTTATGGGTACTTTTATAGATCGGTTTTTTTTCAATAATAATTCTTAGCTCTTTCTAGCTATTGTCTATGTGTGTTGATTATAATCAACACACATAGACAGCTTAAAATCCATATTTCTTAGGCCAATAATGGATTTTAGTGGAGCTATTTATAAAACTTAGGTTTTAATTTACTTCGATAAATTAATAAGCAATTCCCATCCAACGGTTGAACTTTTTACTTATAATCCACTACAAAAATATGCTTACTACACACAACTGCTACGCTGACGGTAGCCTACAATCTACATGCTACGTGAAGTCTACGCAAGCGTAGCGGAAATGCTACGTCGTAGCAAATAATTACAGCAGATTTTTCTAACGAACCGGATGGTATGAGGGCGCTAGTGGTGCACTGTAGTTCAAATATTGCTTATGATCTTTATAAAATTACGGTTATTTTATATTTAAAAACTGATAGCATGATAATTCTCGCAAAAGAGTTAACTAACAAAATATGTGAAAAGTAGGAAAACCTTTTTGAGTTGCCCAATTTTTAATTGGCGCATGTTCTTTCGTCTTTCTTTATCGAACGTTGAAAATGACAAGACAATGTTTGATATGTAAAAAAAAATCAAGTTAAATCTAGCCATACAAGAAAATGAAAATAGTTCTCATGAATAGCCATGAGCAAAAAACAAAACAAATTTTACTTTTGTGAAATACATACAGCGGGGCAATGCAGCCAGCGTCTTGGTGACGCTCTTGACTGGTATTTATATGGATTAGTTGAGCTACCTGTAGATTGCTTGCAACAGTCTGCAGTTAGCTCAATTGTTTCAATTGTAAATACTTGTTCTAATTTAATTCTATTATCTGATTGTAATTTTCTTTTGTTTGCATGTTATTCGGATCTAAACAAGAGTACCGATGCGGTAGTGTCTACGTAGGTACTTTTGATGTGACTGACCCTTTCCTTTAATTTCGGTACGTTTATTAGATTAGTCCCCTTGCTGACCGTTATTTTTTACGGCTTCCAGATATCGCGTTACGAGCCACCTGATAACTTAGTTTACAACACTGCGGTTCCGATACCGAGGAACTATGTAAATAAATAAATATTGCTGGACAATTCATACACCATCATCTAGTCTCAAGTTAAGCAGAGCTTGTGTTATGGGTACTAGATGACTGATATACTTGATCAGTCTTTTTCAGTCAATCAGTTTATTTCACTGCAATGAAAACAGAAAATAGTAAAAAATGTTTAGGGTGTGTTCAAATTAAGCTTATACCTGCTGGCCTGGTTCAGGGAATCCGAAATTTATAATTTTCACGGACATTTATTCTTTCCTTCATACATTAATTCCATGAAGTTTAAATACTGCAACATGACGGGAAATAAGATCTTAAACCCATGTGTTTGCGGCAAGTCATAGCTGTTTCACAATTAAAATAAAAAATAAATTGGTATGAACATGTACGATTTTTTTCAATCTTGGTATCTGCTCTTTCTGCTAGTACTTCGTACTTGTGATTATTAAACCCTTGAACCTACCTTTCGGACCTACCTATAAAAACCTTAAACTGGATAGACCAAAGCGTTTATCATAAAAATCTGATATATAACAAATTTATCGGTTTTCTTTTTTTATTTAATCATGATTTTTATCAACCCTGATAATTAGCAACGCGGAGAAGTCCCTCGTGTAGGGATGAAACGTTGGTGTTTTTTCAACACAAACAAGGTTCGTAGTTAACCCGCTTAAATTCATAATGAACAAACTTGCAAGATAGACGTACGAAAAACGTCGAGATTATTTTGAGCGTTGACTTAAATTTTTGAAAGCAACATTGCATAATACCCATCGTTAATGTATATTTATGAATGGGGAAAAAATCTCGACACTCAGTCATTAGTAAAGCATTACTTACCTTTTAGCCCAAGTCACAAGCGATGCCGGACTTTAGCCCAGCTTAAAGCAAAATAGCATGTTTCTAATCTAATCAGCCCCCTGGGTCCCACTACTGGGCACCGGCCTCCTTTCCCCCCTTCCATCTCTCTTTATAAATAGATAATTGGTATCCTAGTGCCTTTCCCCCTTCCATGTCTGAAATCTCTTTCCTAATAGATAATTAGTATTCCAATGTTTTATCTCGGTAGCACGTATGCGTGAAGTTTCAACTATTGGCTGTGATATTAAGTCGATATGACTGATAATGGATATCCAAGATCTACATAAAAGGCACCCGACTCTTTGAAAATAGGTCATCAGCACATAAACGTGCCTTCTCCAAACAAGGGGGGTTCCGTTCTTTTCATCACACTTGGCAGAAGGATTGGTGATCGACGTGATATTTTAAAAAATACACAGAAGATGGCTGCTGCTGCCTCTGGTACCTACCTTAGTCGGCTCTTACGACATTCACTGGCATCAGCCAGCTATACCCCTTCAAATCATTGAAGGGGTATATTCTTAGACTGCCACCGACACGGCTAGGGAAATAGATCTAAAGGACATAGCACATGCATCACACGCACGGTACAAAATAAACATTTAAATAAGAGCTTAACACTTTCATGGCCCAAGTCGCAAATGTCTCTTGTAGAGCGGCTAGTGGCGGCGGCGGCGGTGCGACCCGAGAGAGAGAAAACCTTAATCTTATGCCTTGCACCACCGCAGGGTCGGCCCGTAATGGCCGCCTGTTCTTGACAAGGGCACGCCTCGACTTACTTTGTTCTAAACGTATTGTGTACCGCTTCCTCTTCGTTATCAATGTGCGTTAACCTGATGTTAGATGTCGCTACCCTCGTTTTTGCTCATTAGGGGCGTAAAACCCTGTTTTAATCGTGCATAACATAGATAGATATACATGTAAGTAAAATTCTGTAGATGGTACGTTCTACTGTTAGTTTTATTTAACGGGTATTTATCGCGTTTATTTACATATTTTTCCCGACGTTTCAACAGGTTTACACACTGCCATGGTTACGTTAAATAATACTAATAATAATGTGTTCAGATCGCGTAAGTTTGAAAACATTAATGGTACGTTCTCCCAGCGCTGACTCTACAAATGGCCTGTGTTGAGTTACAACTAAACGCAACAACACGCGATTTCCAATCTTTTGCAAAATACTTGTCTTATGTATGAACAACAAAGATGAAATGGCGTACCTAGACCGAAGTGCGACCGAGACAACAATACGCACGCGAAACATGAACCCGGCGGCGCGGTGCCGCCCCGGTCCGACTATGTCTGAGGGTGGACCTAATTGGACCTAACTAATCGAGTGATCCACTTTCGAAAAGCTAGGACCCAATCTCCCGAATTTTACTTACATTGAGGGTATATAATAAAATATTTGAAACGAAATGATGATAGATGGGAAAATGCAAACAAGGTGAAAATGTCTCAACACAGTACATCTTCACTGGCTTTTGTGTACCTAGGTCGCCGAGTTCAAGACCTATTTCGAGGTTGATACGTCAGGATTGGAAGTATTTCTAACGGAAAATTTTACATAATGAAATTTAGTTTGGTATTTACTACTTTATTTTTTATTAATACAATAATTTAGTTGGGAGTGCCAGAAGAAATCTGGCACTCCCAACTAAATTATTGTCTATATACTACACCCCGAGGTTAGCAGATAGAGAATGCTATCTAGCATTATGTACAACTTTTTGGTGTAATAAAGTATGTATTCTGTCTAGATAGAGTATTAGCTTGAGGGTCATTCCAGCGAAGATGAAACACCAGATTAAATAAATTACATAATTCGTAGCTGAGTCTGTGATCACCGCAAAGACAATGAATTGATTCAACAGGAATCAACCAATTATTAAATATTTTTTGATTTTGGACATTTTTATTGATCTTGAACACAAGTGTAGTGCAATTGCCTATTTTACTGTATTTTTAATGCAATGTAGCGAGAGGCGGCGATGTCTCAATTAGAACGCGTTTGAGTCTTTTCCATCAACTCTAAAACTAAGCTGGTTTTAGAGTTGATGGAAAAGACTCAAACGCGTTCTAAGTGAGACATCGCCGCCTCTCGCTACATTGCAGTATGTCTACTACGGGCCTCTCTACCTTACGAAATAAGATGTCGAAGAATCCAAATATTTCGCCGAAATCAATATTCCCTGTCGGGTGATGTTCAGAGAGAAATAATTAACTATTTCTACCAACTAGTTCAAAATACCAGTTCATTTATTCCTCTGCATTCTCCACTGAACCGCAAACGTTAATGATCGCGACCGCAGCGCCCTCTGCTCCATTAACTAAAAGCAGGTATTAATCAAATACCTAACTGATGGTGGTGGCCTATGAACGTTTCATTGAACAGGTAGGTGCCTACTTTACTGGTCGAGTAACAAACACGGCCGCACTGCCATGCTCAATTGGGTGTAGCGCTGTTTCGCACCAAATTCTTCGCACCACAAGTTCAACAATAGCTTCATGACAATGGTATCGTCGCAGAATCGTCACTTAGAATCCTGAGATAGATAGATAGAAAATACTTTTATTGCACACTTAAAACTAAGGAACAACTCAAAAATTAATAATTATAACCTAAGTGACAATTATTATTATCGGTCTTATCGCTCAAGAGCGATCTCTGCCAGACAACCTTAGATATAAAAAACTCTAAGGGGCCGAATTCTGATAACCAATCAAATGAAAATGACAATGGTATCATCGCAGAATCGTCCATAGGTGCTGGATGGTGCAAGATAGTGTGTGCGGTGCTTATGCATGGCGAGATTGATAGAACGGTTTCAAACTCGATACATACACACAGGATGTGTGTAAGTGTCAAGTTTGAAACCGTTTCTTCAACAACGTCAACTTACAGCACCGGCCAAACTGCGAGCGTGGACTATAGGGCATGCATTTTTTATGGCGTGATCAAACGTACCGGATTGATAAGCTTTTTTTACCCTAGTTTATCACATGATAATCTGAGGTATGATCAGTTTCTGTGTGATAATCTGGGATATACCCCTCCCCTAGCTTAACTAGTGGCCTGGATGTAGCGAGGCGATTTTCCGATTTTGAACTCCTAGCCGCGCGCCTAGTACTGCACTGAAGCACCGCTAAGCTAGCCGCATACCTATCCTGCAGTGCGGCCGTGACCAAAGTGATTTTAATTAATCGAGAGGACAATTGGAAATATGGCTCTCTGAAATATTGAGGTTTGTGAGGACTTTGGATATGACTTTAATAGTATATGATGATTCGACCACGGCGGCCAGTCTCATCGGAGCCAGATGCGCAGGACATATTATAGTGCACAAGTGTGTGCGCAAACACAGGTGCACTCTCTATTCCCTCATTCTCATAATCCGATGGGACGGCAGACCGACACGACCGTGGAGAGGTCAAGCGCTGGACCAACTTAACGTGCTTTCCGAGGCACGGCATGTATGTCTATGTAAGTATAATATCTGCAGATCGTACTCACATTTGTCCCGAGGCGGGAATCGTTCCCGCAACCTCCTGCATCACAGACGGACCTTCGCCCGCTGCGCCAAAGAGGTCGTCAAAGAAAAATTGATTTCCTTATTTTACTTCCTTTAGCCACCAACGGAGAGAGTGATTCATACCGGAGAACATTTCATTTTATTGCCAGTTGCCGTAAAATGGCTACTTTGATTTATTGCTTTTAAACACGAAATCTTAGATTTTCCGCTGTTATTTTTCACTCACTTTTTTAGTGTAAGAAGATTATTTTTTCCAACAGATCCGTTCACTCTAAGCATCCAAAAAATAGTGGACTGATTTATACTAGAGATTGCAAAATTGGTAAAAAGATTATCAGCGTAATATAATGATAAACCTACATAACAAAATAAATTCATACAGCTGAATAGTATAAACAAATTAGAACTAATATTTACAATACTACCGAAAACCAGAGGTGATATTTTTTTTGTGTTTGCGCACACACTTGTGCACTATAATATGTCCTTCGCATCTGGGTAGTCTCGGAGGACATTAAACATACATAGTTAGATATTGTTTGTGGTGTGAATACACCCAGAACACCCGAAACAAATATGTGCACCTGTATATATTTACGATCACGTACAAACATTTGTCTCAAGGCGGGAATCGAACGCGGAACTTCCTGCGTCGCAGGTAGGCCATCGCTCGCCGTGCCACATCGGTTCTTGTATTTACGTTATAATGATATTTTTATTTAGTTTATCAGTTCTTAAGAACTGAACTGTTATTTATTTGACTTCGGAGATAAGTTGGGGTCAAGAGCAAACTGATTTTAATAAAACTTAGCGAAGATATTTTTCATTTTAAAGCAATAAAATATCGGGAGAAGTTTTATCATTGACTTTCGTTTTCTACAGAAGACTCACAAACAATTTTTGCATTTGTTTATGTTATAAATAAATACACGAAAGTAAGGATAGTACGGTATTACCTATTCAACAAGTTGTATAAATTCGCGTTGGTTGGCAGGTAGATAATGTTGGCATTAAGGCCATCAATATCAATCAATCAAATAAAATCTTAATTTTCAAATCACATGTGGTCACCATAGATATAGTAAAATTCTGTAGATATGGTTCGTGCTCCCAGCGCTAGTCCAATAAATGGCCCGTGTTGTGTTACAACTAAACGCAAACACATGCGTTTCACAACCATAAACACGAACGGCGGCGGCGGCGCCGCCGGCGCCGTCCGACTATGACTGAGGTGAGTGGACCTAATTGGACCTAATTTGAGCGTTCCACTCTCGAGATTTAAGTACCCAATCTCCCGAATTTTACCTACATCGATGGTGGTCACTGGTTTTTTGACAGATTTTGTACCTCTAGTAGATTTGAATTCTTTCTTACAATGTATTATGCAGACAATACTACAAGCAGGCAAACGCCTCGTTGGTCTAGCCGTTAGCTGGTTCAACTGCTGATTATGAGGTCCTGGGTTCAAATCCCGGGTCGCGCCAATAGTTGTTATTGGGATATTTCAAGCAAGAAAAATTAGTAGTTGCTCGGAGTCAGGTAGTTGGCGGCTCCGTGCCTCGGAAAGCACGTAAAGCCGTTGGTCTTGCGCTGTACCTCTCCCCGGTTGTGTCGGTCTGCAATCCCATCGGATTATAAGGAGGGAATAGAGAGTGCACCTGTGTTTGCGCACACACTTGTGCACTATAATATACCCTTCGCATCTGGCTAGTCTCCGATGAGACTGGCCGCTGTGGTCGAAATTCGGCTAGGAGGACATCATACAGGCTGGCTGACCGAGCTATCATCATCATCATCATCATCATCCAAGGATTTTACCCACTGCTGGGTATAGGCCTGCCTAAGTTTGTGCCATCCACCACGGTCCAGTACTAACCGCCTCAATTGACGCCCCCCGACGCATACTATATCGTCGACCGCCCTTGCAACCGGGCGTCCAACGTTGCTTTTACCCATTGTTGAAAAATATAATAATAGACCAAGCAATACAAAGACTATACATAACATAACTAGCTGCATTCTTACTACTCGTTGTCCTATTACCCGTTTTCCCGTAGGAATGAAGCATTTTCCCGCGGTAAAAAGTAGCATATGCTTATCAGGAATAATGTGGGCTTCTAATGGTAAAAGAATTTTTCAAATCGGTCCAGTACTTTCGGAGCCTATTCAATACAAACAAACAAACAATCAAATCTTTCCTCTTTATAATATTATAGAATAGAATATAGATATTCTCGATCCTTACCTAATAGTCTCGAAAATACACGCAAATCGTATGTCAAGTACCTCAGACATCGAGGGTGGGGTAAGCCAGGGGTGTCAACACTGAAACCACGCTGGAGCATCAAAGAAGCTCGCTCTTTGACAGCTTTGTATCCACTTTGTATTAACATAATGCGTGACGTAAACTAATGCATACGTAAACGCTTTCTTTTACGACGAGTGTAGAAAAGTTTTCCTTAGAATCAAGAAGTGAGATTTACTGCAGAGAAAAACGTCGAAATGAATAGAAAGTAGGTATGTTTATTTAGTGGGATTATCAGTATCATCAGCCTATATTAGTCCATTGCTGGACATAGGCCTACCTCCACTAATTAATTGAGTTAGATAATTGATTTTTTTAACGGCAGGAGCCTTTATTCAGAAAGAAAATTACAATAAAATAATAGAAATAAATTACAAGTAGTATTTACAATTGAAAAAATTGAGCTAACTACAGACTGTTGCAAATAATCTACAGGTAGATCAACTGGTCTATATCAATACCAGTCGTCGCGTCCCCAAGACGCTGCGCTGGCTGCATTGCCTTGCTGTATGGCAATGCTGATGCGCTGTGCCAGATACTGACCAGCTTTCGGGTCACGTGCCGCTTCAACCAGAAGCTCAGATATTTTTTTTAATACCCGGAAAAGCTCTTCCGGGTTTAAAATAAATATTATTGTTATTATTAATAATTATTTTTATTATTATTATTTATCCACGGGGAGCAAATGTGTAGGCTCTGTCGAGACCTGCATATTTGCGCCTATTAATAAATCGATAATTGATCGAAATCTAACTGAATCTAGTCGAATGAATTGATATTTCTCCTGAAAATGTGTCATGTCATGACGCATATTAACAAATTCGTTTCTACCCGCGGCTTCGGGTTTTTTCTCATGCGGGGTAGTGTCCATAATCCCCAAGCTGGGCATGCGGGTGGTGGATTGCAGTTAGAATAGTTCTGCAGGGGTCGTTTCTCCCGCCCCCTTTGGATATCCCTTAGTCGCCTCTTACGACACCCGCGGGAAGAGTTGGTGCAAATTCCATGTCGGCAACACTCATCATAATAGCACGGTATACCTATATCCATACAGTCGTTCGACGAAGGCGTTTTGACAGGGCAATCGAGCGAGGACCAAGGGACGGGTCGGTGGAGGACGCTCCCGAGTGACTAAGGCCGTGATGTATGCAACTCGGGAGCGCCCCTGCCCCGTCCCGTCCCTTGACCCCCGCACGATTGCACTGTCAAAAGCACGTCTAATGCCTTCCTCGAACGACTGTATGCATATAGGTAGACTGTGATAACACTCAATTTTTATTAATTAGGTATTTTAAAAGTTAGGTGATGTGATGACCCTAACCATAAGGTGTGATGTCGCTTATCCAGCTCGGTGGAGAGGAAGGTGATATAATGGATCCTACGCGAGAGGCGCCTTCGTGTGAAAACGCCCTTATTAAATGACTTTAAAAATACTTGGCCTTTTTGTAAGGTGCCACTGGTTGCTCAGTGAGCGTAATATACGTTCAGCAGCGAGTTTTTACTCTATGCGTGCATGTAAATAACGATTTTAATCTTTTTTCTAGTAACAATGCGAAAGTTCACACTAATATTATAAATGTGAAAGTTTGAATGTTTAGATGGAAGTTTGTTACTTGTTCACGCCCATAATACTGAACGAATTGGGCTAAATTTTGCGTAGGTAGATATAATATGTATGTAGTTTAGGCCTGGAATAAAACATAGGCTATTTTATCCCATAAATATGTTGTTATGGCAGATAAGCAAATAAGTATCCATGGAAACAACGCGTGCGAAAAAGCGAGCAGAAACTAGTGTTTTTTAAAGTTATTTAATAGGTACCATTTCACGCCAAAACTACAGAACGAATCGGGCTGAAATTTTGCATACATGTAGTTCTAGGCGTGGATTAACCTAGAGGCTTACAATCCCGAAAAAAACGCGTGAAAAGCCGCAGTCAGAACTAGCTTCAGAATATTTACAAACGGCTTAACACCGGAAACCACAAATCATAAAAGTAATTACGGATTATTGTACGGGGAAATACAATAATTATTATGTATTAAATGCGGTTAGATAATTAATTATATGATTATCAGCAATTGACTGAGCACAACCGTTTTTGAGAACAGTTTCCTCATGTGCATTTTAAATTTTAAAGATGTCAAATCGCAAAATGTACAATTCATAATGATGGCTATAAATCTCCGTCTCGTCTCAGTAAAGACTTGCATACAAATTGTGGCAGAAATAACTTCAACTTCTTGCCAAATGACTTCTGCATCTGGTTTGACAAGTTCTGCCAAGAATACACTAAATTTTGGTATTCAAAATGAAGTGATAGCTACTGTCATACTGGCCGGCTTACATCATATTTGATCAAATAATTGTGTCAAACCAGATGCCATTTGACAAGAAGTTGAAGTTGAAGTTGAAGATCGGAGCAGTAGGCCAAGCACATGGATTGTTCTCTAGGGCATAGACAATAATAGCATCGCATCTGCATAGGTACATTGCGTACGTTATTGAAGTTGAAGGAATGAATTTCAAACAATTTACGCATACGATGACAAAGTGATCTAATTTTATCTCTATTCTACCTTAGACAACAATCCCCGTATCGGACAGACTGAGCGAAGCTGTCATCTTCAATCCCAGGCTTTATCTACGTGACTTATATGGGTAAGTACAGAAGTCTTTCAACGCTCTGCGTGTTCAGTATAATAACACCTTCAGGATGCTGTTGGGCCTGCCTCGTTACTGGAGAAGATTTCGAAGTATTCGGAAAATATAAGAAATTCAATCAAGGGCACTGATATTCCTACTGCGACACAAAATACACCTGGCTAGGTCCTAACGGAAGACCAGCGCTGGCTAGGCCTCTTACGGGAGCTTAGCCAGCATTATGCTGAGTTAGGACCTTTTTATAAAAACTTTATATATATTAGATATATTCCATAAGTTTGTTTTTGTTTCTCAACTTGTTTTATTGTTGTTATAAAAAAATGTCTTTCTTTCTTTCTTTACATTTACCTACACTCCCTCTGGCAGCGCGCAGCCAATGGGCTGCCGTGCAATCAGGAGCGATCTTATAGGCTGTCGCAGTCGGGAGTTTGTGATTGCTTAGTGCACGGGGGGCCTTCTAGCTTGGTGACAGGGTGGACAGTGGAAGTAATTTTTACAGTTTTCAATAGCGTGAATGTCTCGCGCAGTTCTCAAAATTTTGACATACATTCTCTCTTGAAATCGCCATATTCTCATAACGTAATTTCTTAAGCAGTCAGTAATATTAGAAGATGTCCTATTGAAAACTGATTTTAAAAAATATTTTCCAAAGGTCGATAGGTAGTTTTTTGAACAAAATATTCGTATTTCATAGGAAATCCCTCCTGAAAATGGCTTCGCATATCCGCGAAGAGTATTCTCGCAATCTCACCTGCGCAGCATTGTGTCGCAAATGGAATCCTATTTCACAGTGTATCTATCTATCTATCTATCTATCTACACTGTAAAGGCCATAGTATGAGTTTTGCATAGTTTACGAAAGCTATAAAAGTCGCTTTCTTCCATATTTTTACCTCCAGGCGGCGCCCTTACCGGATACTGAGAGGAACTATTTTTCGTGGTATGACGCAGATTTAATAGTTTCATGCGAAATCGATTATAGATTTAGAACACCTTGATGCATTTTGACTGCACGATCCATTATCCAAGTAAGCGGTACAGATTGACAAAAACAGTCAACTTCCTTTTTATAACTCTGATTCATAAGCTCGATTTTTTTTAAACCTCATTAGGAGCGCTTGATGTGACTCGATTGCTACTTTTCCTGTGAATTCTCAGCAATTTCTGTCAAATTATGACATCTATCCAGCGAAAACGTAGACTAATTCACCACGGGCCAAAGATCCTATGACTACGTTCCGTAGCTACGGGCGATACAAAAATCGAGCATCACACCAAAATGGCGACTTCACTTATCGGAGGAAACACTAAGTCGCGTAATTGATGGTTTGATTCTCAAAGATATGAACATAACACTTAAAAGTCACACAGAAAAACTTGAAAAAATATACGAATAAAAATCAAACGATAGGCAATAATAATTATTCAGATGGCAAGAAAAATAAGAAATTATTGGGACATTACAGGCAATAAAACTAATTTATAGCCTGAGCAGTACCTAGTACATATTATTTTAATTTATTACCCTACCCAACGTAGATTTTGTGTCAGTTTAGTCCCCGTAATCGGTAAAATCCATCACAAACACCCATAAAAACCTCAGCAATATAAAAACAAATGACTTATCTTCTTCATTTGTAAGCTACACATGTTCTCACGAGTTATATCTCTATCCTCTCAGTCAAGGATGTATCATCGGTGTCGTGGAATTTGTATGTAGAATCGCACCCCAGATGGGTATTGAAGTATCATGCTCTCAATTTACGCCCTCCCTTATCTTTATGTCGTAGGTTTTTATGATCTTCATGTATTTACTGAAGGTCTTTTGCAATTTATGGGAAGGTGAGGAAGGCTGTGTGATTTCCTGGAACTTACATAAAGGTGTTAAAGTTCTTTAGTGGTTATTATATTTAGATAAATTCTTTACCCGTATTCTAGTTAGGTAACCGTCATTTTTACAAGTACCTATATACTTAAACTAGAAATTCTTACTCTACTCTTCTATTTATTATATTACCTTGTATGTATTTTGCAGGAGACATTTGAATAGATCGTTTTTTCTGTTATCTAGGTCTTTATTTTTCATAACTAAAGTTTAAGTCTGTTTAAGCAGGCCTTTTTGTGGTTATTGACCTTGTGTGGTTGGTAGGCAGAAAATGCCATCGGCGTTATGCCCACCATTTTGTACTGTTAAAAATTGTGTGCAATAAAGTTGTGTCTTTGCCGTTAATGGACACTTTCGAATTATCCAAGTATTTAAGCAGTTTAGGTCAAATATAAATTACCTATTAGTCTTAGAATAGATTGTAATACTTTCATATATTTACTTAAGAAAAGATATAAAATAGTATAAAAAAAAATAAAAAAAAAATTATAAATGTTGTGGGATGATTACCTGCGCAAGGCTGAGGCAGGTTCTGGATGCGGCAAGCTGAAGACAGGGGGCTAGGGGCTATCACGCTCATTAGAGGAGGCCTATGTCCAGCAGTGGACTAACATAGGCTGATGGTGATGGAAATTGTTGGAGTTTTTTCATTTTAAATTAATTTTATCATGACATGCTGCAGCGCAGTCTCTATAAGAAGCATTTCCTTATCGTCACGATCATCACCAAATCAGCCCATAAATGCCCACTACTGGACCTACTCTCTTGAATTCTACCTACTTGTTTTGTAAAACGGAAAGCTTTTCAAAATCATACTCTTAAGTGTCACAGACAGACAGCTCATCTGTCCCTCTTGTTATAGTTATTCTCCTATAAAACGCTGCTTTTTCGCTCGCATAATCCGATCCCGAGCTTTTCCTGTCTTGTTCACATTTCTTAGCAAACGAAACCAATTTAATATATCGGTTTCATAAAGTTCGGAACGCGTGTCACGTCGCCCCTGTTATTGCTAGCTTGTGTCTGAGGGTAGCTGGGAGAACATTCTGGGACCGCGTATGGACGGACCAAATTTGTTCCAAAGGTTCATGAATAACGGAGTGGCCACTGTACTTTTGTTACATTAGAATCCAGTTTTCCCCGGGCCATTTTCAAGGGGGGAAATTGGAATAGGCCGTAGTCAGTCAACTCGCTCGTCCGAATCAGATGAATTACACATTTTAAAAAGAAGTGATATCCAATCACGTGTTTCGAACAAAGTCGCTGGCAACGGCGAGTTTGTTTCATAGAATTCCAACTAGCATAAGTACACAGCCGGCTTTAGTATTGTTGTGTGTATAATCTGAAATTGTGATTCGAAATAGGGTTGAGTGTCCTGGGAAGGCTATCAAGACATTGTATAACTTGTATAAGAGGGCAGAAGCCTTTATTCACAAAGAAAACCGATCATTCATCATCATCATCAATTCCGAGGACATCCGTGAGGGCAGGCGTGGCGGCAGATTTGGCCGAAGATCTCAAGAGGCGCAAATATGCAGGTCTCGACAGAGCCTACACATTTGCTCCTCTTGGAGTCGAGTCCTAGGTCCGTGGGGTACCGAGGCTCTTCGGGTTTTCAAAAAATTATCTGAGCGTCTGGTCGAAGCGACGCGTGACCCCAGAGCTGGTCAGTATCTGGCACAGCGCATCAGCATTGCCATACAGCGCGGGGCAATGCAGCCAGCGTCTTGGGGACGCTTCCGACTGGTATTAATATGGATCAGTTGAGCTACCTGTAGATTGTTTGCAACGGTCTGCAGTTAGCTCAATTGTTTCAATTGTAAATACCAATTATATTATACTTTTCTTTGTGAATAAAGGATTCTGCACTTGTATAATATCTGTACAAATTATATACCTAATGTTGACATTGTTTAATTTGTAAGTACACGAGAGCTTTTGCGAGAATTTTCAAAATGGTTTATTTAATCCCAGATAAAATAAAATGCCAATTTTGCATTACCTAAATTCACGTACCTATAATATGAAATAACGTTATCCAAATCGAATTGCGTTTTTAAATGTGTCACAGTAACGAGTCCTTAGCAACTCATTTTGGTTTTACGTATATAAAATAATCTAATTTAAAACCGGGAGAAATTGGATCCTAAAATTTCAGGGGAATAAATATTTTCGCGGAACAAAATATTTTCTGAAATTTCATTACATTCCGTGTTATTTCTGACGGGATGTTATTCAGTTTATGGAGAAATATTTATTAGGAAGCGTTTTCGTTTTTTGAAATTTTTTGCTAAAAATATCTATCGTTTGAAGAAAACTCGTGCGATAAATTTTTCAAAAAGGCTGCACGCAAAAACTGGTTCAATTATGCTTGGTATTGATATGTAACAGTTGATCTAACTCTAGCTAGATAGTTTGCAACAATCTGCAGTTATCTGAACTGTTTCAATTGTAAATACTAGTTCTAATTTGTTTCTATTCTTTAATTGTAATTTCTTTCTTAATAAAGTACCTACTTAAACTAAACACCTACCTACTAAAAACATTTAAAATAAAAGCAATTCATCAACAAAACATTCATAATACTTTGATAATAAATTTATTTATAATCCCGTCGACTCCAGAAAGCGCCAACTGGGTCAATGTGTGACACTATGACCGGCTTATCACGTTGCCGATGAACCAGATCTGCTTTTGGTTAACAAGCCACTCGATAAAAATTTGCAGGGTGGCGATATTTTATGCATGGGTGGGCATTCTCTGGCGCATAGTGCACTGCACACCCTCGTTTTAAATCACGATGAAGATTCCTGCCTGTCAACATTTTCAAACATCATCATCTCATGGATTTTTTTGATTACCTATAATCTGACAATGCAGACTGAAGGACGTCTGCATTGTCTTATTTTATTTAAAGGTACAGTTAACGCCAAATTGCCCTCAACAGCCAACCTTAAACAAATTTTTAAGAAGTCCATGTGGCACGTGTTTTCGAAAATTGGACTACTTGATTATTTTCATCATCACATCAATCACATAAATTGGTTGATTTACCTACTTAAAAAACAATACAAATACAAACCAAAGACTTGTAATGTGCCCAGAATGTCTGGTGATCTCACTGGTTGTATCCAAAAGTTGCCTAACAAGGTTATGTCTGAATAAACAAAATTTTTAATTATGTCTGAATAAACAAATTTTTTTTTATAAAGTCTAAAAAAGTTATTACTCTAAATAAAACTAACTACTCTAGCAATATCTACTAAAATACAAAGAGTCAGGGATAGAAATATAATTTTGCTTAAAATGTTGAACCTTCTCAGGAATAATGTGGTTCTGGACATCATGAATTTTCAGTTCCTTCCTTAAGGATAGTGCTTTACCACTGTAAAGCAACTGCAGCAGGGTCACTGCACTACCGGATACAGAGATGAACTAATATTCGTAGTATGAGTGCAAATCAATAGTGTTATACCAACTCTATTATAGTTTTCGAATAATTTTGAGTGATTTACTGCATTTTGGCATCACAACTTTGACTACCTACTTTGAATGAAAGTAAACAAAACCTATTAACGACTCACACTGAGTGTGAGTCATTAATAGGTTTTGTTTTGGATTCCTGACGAATGTATACTCCAACCTTACATATCGAAACATGGAATTTAGGAAGTTGGAAAAGGAAGGAAGTTGGAAGTTTAAGGAAACGTTGGTGTTCTTCCAACACAAACAAGGTTCGTAGATAGGAGGATAATATCTTTATTGTACCATCAATTTTTATAAAATATCTTACAAACTATACTAATTAAATCTAGTATGGCACAATCGGCGGCGTTATCGCCGAAAGCGATCTCTTCCAGGCAACCTTTGGATGGACAGGATCGGTTAGTGTAGAACTTAACGGTGGCGTATATGATACTACAAAATACCTAAATAAATATTTGGGTCGAATAAGAAATTAGAACACAAAGAGAATATAATTGGAACATACGATCGGAAACTAAAACTAAAGTACTAAAAAATAAGTAGTTAACCCGCTTACATTCATAATGAATTTAGGAAGTATGGGAACTTGACAATAGCTGTGTTGTATCTAAAGACCGATTGATCGGAGTTACTGATCATGCGATGTTTTCCTAATCAGCACACATAATCATACTTGGGGTGCCATAATAATCATACTTAGGGTGCCATAGGTGTTCAAAATACACAGAAGGATGCTGCCCTTCCTGTAGGTTCCCATGGTCGACTCCTATGAAATCCACGGCCTGAGTGTAATGCTTTACAATTCCTAGACCCATTATTATCTGTCGGGATTCCGTGCGTCGCGATAACGTTCACGTTATGTTTTTTGGTCGAGATTCCGTGCGTCGGTGCGTTTACTTTTTGTACGACCTTTTACGAACTTGGACGAACTCCGTGGCGCAGCGGGAGAAGGTCCGCCTGCGACGCAGGAGGTTGCGGGTTCGATTCCCGCCTCGGAACAAATTTGTGTACGATCTGCAGAAATTTGTTCCGTTGGTCTGGGTGGTTTCTATGTATAATAAAAAATATCTATCTATGCAGTGTATTGTATAAAGTATATCAGTTATCTAGTACCCATTACACAAGCTCTGCTTAGTTTGGGGCTAGATATTGTCCAGCATTGTTTATTTATTTTATTTATTGTTTTTTGTCGGGATAGCGTGCGTCGAGATGCCGTAGTTCACCCCAATTGTTTTGATGAAATTTCTTCAATCGCAGCCGGATTTAACTCCATGGGTATAGGCCTCTTAAAGTTTGTGCTATCCACTGTTCGTAGCTGGTTATCAAAGATCAGCTACGAACATGGACTAAAGGACTACGGTCATGTGTCATCCACCGCTTCCATGTTAAAACTTACTGTGATCATTGCCCATCCAATCATGGCAAACAAATCGACTGCTATAACAACTTTCATTAATGTTTTAATCACTCAATATTTCAATTCGATAATGTTTCATTCCAAATAGATTACCGCGTTTATTATGCGACCGGCAGCCATAATGCTGTATTCATCCGACGAATCGATATGTTAAATGAGTGTTGATTCCCATTAATGCGAATGCATTGTGCTAGATAACCTTTGTTTGTGTCTGAGCGGAAGTTAGTAATGATATACTTGAGTGGGAACTGCGAGCGGGCTTGTAATCGGAAGTACTAGCTTTATGTAAATACTGGTTTCTGCCCGCAGCTTCGCACGCGTTGTTTCTATAGAAACGTTTTAAGGTTATTTATATCCCATGGGAACTGATTTGTGGGATAAAAAGTATGTATTATTTCAGGCCTAGAATTACCTGTATGTAAAATTTCAGCCTGATCCGTTTAATAGTTTTACCGTGAAGTGGAAACAAACATCCATCCATCCGTACATCCAAACATCCGTACACCTAAACATCCAAACGTTCACATGTATAAAATTAGTGTGATGATATACAATACAGGTAGGTAAGTAGTCAAATCAACACATTTTATTTAGATTTAGATACCTTGGTCAAATAAACATGTTAATTTCACACACAGATGATACTAATGGCACAGTAGATATATCTACTGTGCTAATGGTTTCTTTTTCACTTCTTCCACTAGTGGACAAAAAATTAAATGAAGAGAAAATCAGTAACACCCTATTTATTATTCGATTATTAACAGGGTTGAAATGATTTAAGTAAGTGATTAAAATCACGATTTTTTTCGTAATCATGTGATTCTAATCAATTGTTTTTTTTTTTCACTGCAATGAAAACAGAAAGCAGTCGAATGTATAGGGAGTGTCCAAATTGTGCGTCGGTGCTCGCTCACACGCGCAATGTACCTACCCCTGCTACCCTAATTGAGGATCCAGCGAATCCTCTGAAATCAATATTTTTACGAATTTTCATAGTTTCCTTCATACGTTCATTCCATAAAGTCTATATGTATACTGCAAAATCTCGGAAAAAAAGATGTTTAAACTAAGTATGTGTTTGCATCAAGTCCTAGGGATATTGTAATTGAGTTATGTTTGTGTTATTTTAAATCATTATATTTATCAAACCTCATTATTTTTCTAAAGCTGTTTAAAGAAGGTATACATTTTACTTGTCTAAGTGTTCATTTTGTAAGCCTAAAGAAATAAAGTTAATGTTTGAAATCTGAAATCTAGTGTTTCTGATAAAACTCTGGTGTTTTAGTTTGATGGTTAGTTGTTGGTGAAAGAAATATTCATGAGATAATAACTATAAAACTTTTAAATCCATCATGGTTATTAACACTAAAGTCATTTATAACGGGATATTTACCATGATTTGAGTTTTGAGCTTTCCAATATTTCTCGGTAGATCGATATGTCTGCCTATAACAACTCACTCGCAGTGCCGTCAGTTATTCCGTGATCATGGCGCATGAAACTGTGCCGAAATATTGGAAAGCTCAAAACTCAAATCATGGTAAATATCCCGTTATAAATGACTTTAGAGATAATAACTGTTTAAAATGAATGGTTATATCTAACAAACACAAAAAATACAGATCGAAGATCAAAGTCACATGTAAATAAGACTTCGGTTCCACTGATCAAAGCGCACATATGTAAGCACGTCTCGGCATCGATGAGATATTAGCACTATCGGGTTCGTTACGGACCTCCGGGGACCGGGCTGGCGTGCCAAGAATATTAACAGCTTCTCTGTTTTCTGAGGTTTACATTAGTTACGCATATATTCTAGATTCTAACGAGTGAAGATAAGATATTGGGGGAGGCCTTTGCCTAGCAGAGAGATGAAATGAACTGAGCAAATAAGGGGGAAGATAAATTTTGATGCCAACTATCTCTGGCATCGTCAATGTTCAGCAGTGGAGGTATTTTGGGCTATGTGAGAGGTAAATTCTGTGAAAAGTCATATAACACAGCTGGTAAATTATTCTATTGTAGGTATATCTGGTTTTAGTATGGTAGGCAAGGCCGCTCCTTGACAAGATAGTTTGAGATAGTTGAGTAATCAATGGCTTCACGTTAACGACATCTTGATTTCTTCGATAGACTAATTTTAACAGACCAAGCATTAAATACTTTTCAAATCTTGATATGTTAAAATTTGTCTATACACCTATGTATAGCAGTGGGCGATAGCCATTTATCTTGCAAACTATATTTGTCTGTCCCTAAGTGGTCACTTTTGCCAATAACAAATCATTATAGTCCATCTGCTCTCACCATAAACCGCAGCATTTCAAGATATCGAAGCTCAGTTCATTTTAAAGCATTACTGCCTCTACAGAGATAGGTCTCACATAAACTACTTTCATTGCTCGCTAAAAACCTAGGTCCCCGTAAGCGCATTTTCTCCTGCTACATTGGTTTTTCTGAAATGCTATAAAAGCTCTTGAAGAGTCCTTTACAAATAAAGCGCAATGGAGACGTCTCAGAGTAGAGTTTCATAGAAGGCGTATGAAAATGAACTGTTAGGTTAGGTGAACTGTTAGGTTAGGTGAACCGTTAGGTTAGGTGAACTGTTAGTATTGCCTAGAACATGATGATATGAATACGGTTCATAGTCGTTTTTATCATCATCACCAACAAACTATATTAGTAGTATAACCACAGCTGGACATATGCCTTCCCTAATGCGCGCCATAGCGCCCTGTCTTCAGCTTGCCGCATCCAGCATCTGCCTGCAGTCTTTCGCAGGTCGTCATACCACCTGGCTGGAGGGTGTCCTACACTACGTTTGTGTTATGGATACTAGATAACTGATATACATAATATACTACATAGATAGAATTTTAGCAATAATGATCAATTATACTGAAATACTTTTCTCGATTACAATGCATAAAATAGTTAAAACATTGTAGGATAAATCTGTTTGTTCCAGAGTTTACGACTCTCAGGGACGGGGATTTAGTTCTTTTTCACATTTCTAGATGCGGACCGCAAGCTCGAACATCTAAGCGCATTTGTAATCAATATCATCTGTCTCGGTAAAAAGATTTTAAAGCTGTGTTCTTGCTTATTTATTTTAAACATTTGACTGAGAAGGGAAGAGAATATTTTTATTTACCTTAAAACTACTATATGACGACCTCTGTGGCGCGGCAGGCGAAGGTCCGTCTGCGACGCAGAAGGTTGCGGGTTCGATTCCTGCCTCAGAACAAATGTTTGTACGATCTGCAGATAAATGTTCCGGGTGTTCTGGATGTTTTGTATGTATAATAATAAATATCTATCTATGTAGTGCATTTTATTAAGTATATCAGTTATCTAGTACCCATAACATAAGCTCTGCTTAGCTTGGGGCTAGATAACGCTGTTTGAATTGTCCAGCATTATTTATTTATACACAATAAAATATTCACAAGTTGATTCGGAGTCCAGAATCACTCTCTTTCGGCTTAGTACACATGTTTCGTAGCACCCTGTATTTATATGTATAGAATGAATGAAGTATTTTAGAATTAATTTGGATTTTTGAGAGATGCAAGAATTTTTTTTATTAAATTCTTATTTTAAAAAAAACAAGTGACCTACGAAACAAGAACAACCATAATAGAAGTTAAATATTTTCTGCATCAGTTAGTTGAATTTCACATTTTCTTTAAAAGCGAGGTATTTATAAATTTAGAACTACCAACAGAGGATACACAATACAACCACTTCTGTGGCGCAGCGGGTGAAGGTCCGCCTGCAACGCAGCAGGTTGCGTGTTCGATTCCCGCCTCGGGACAAATGTGTGTACGATCTGCAGATATTTGTTCAGGGTGTTCTGGATGTTTTTCTATGTTTATTAAACAAATATATCTATGTAGTGTATTGTATTATGTATATCAGTTATCTAGTACCCATAACACAAGCTCTGCTTAGCTTGGGGCTAGATAATGATGTGTGAATTGTCCAGCATTATTTATTTAATAACAAGCACTAAACAATATACAGGGTTATTCAGCTATTTGTGCTGTTATTTCTTCAAAAGAATGTTCCATCAGATTCCCATGTCATTCTAAATTTAATTTTAAAACAAGTTAACTATTCAGAGCAGCTGACGCCGGAAGCGAGCGCGCATGTGACGTGTTAACGAGTCCTTCCGGTTTCACCTTCCGCGTCGCATAACGGAATTATACTTACCAGATGTTCATGGCTTTAACATTGTCTGCTTTTGAAGTGAAAACTTAAAACTTCATGCTCTTTCTGAATACCCGTCACGCCTGGATATACATAAGCGTCTACTAAACCTGACCAGAGTGGACCTACGTCCTAGTGGGGACACTCACAGGACACTGTCCACTGAACAAACACCTCTTCACCATCGGTGCAACAGACAGCCCTCTCTGCAGGGGGTGCCTCAGTGACGAAGAATCAGCTGCCCACGTAGTCCTGGAATGCGAGGGAGTAACAGAGCAACGACACGAAATCCTCGACCACCCGAGGTCACTCCTTGTAGCCTGTGATCCAAGCAAGATTCTGCACTTCTGTACGGAGTAAACCTGGTTACACTAGCAAAACAAAATACGCACAATGGACAAACCTGAGTCTCAGTGCGGATACAAGAGTACACATAACATAACATAACGCCTGGATCGGTGACGCTAAATCGGTTATTATTACCGAATTCGACTGAATTCGGTGACGCTAAATCATGGAAGCTTGGTTTAGAATCTCGAATTTTAGTTGAATCATGTGCAAACCTACACTACTAGTATAGTATTATAATATCTGTGCCTACACCGTGTTTGCTTTAGGCTTATATTTAATTAAAATAGTAGTAGGCACTTATTGTGTTTTATTTTAGTTTTAAGTATTTCTTTTAATCGGTTGGACACGGCCAGACCTCACCACATGCAAAAATGGGCTCTTTATTAAGAAGTCGGTTCATTTATTATTATTATTACATTTTTTTTTTTTAATTTTTTTTCGTTGAACAAAGGACATTTCAAAAATAAAGTTGGGCAGATTGTGAGACCCAGTATAAGCTTTTGAATGCCTCTGTAATAGTTTTATTTTGTATAGTTTAGGCAGAGATGCGAAAATAGATTTTTAGTGGACACCAAGGGTAACTTCGTATCTCTGCTTAAATTATTCTACTAATATTATAAAGCCGGAAGAATTTCAAATATGTTTTTTTGTTACCTAGGAATAGGATCTCCAAAAGTACTGAACAGATCAAGATGAAATTGGACGTACATTTAGAACATAGTATGGCTTAGTTAGATAATAGGCTAGTTATTATATCGAAAATATGCGTGCAAGCCGCGGGCAGAAAATGTCCTTACGGCAATGCCAGCTTTTCATTTTTCTGGACAAAATTTTACATCTAATGTTAAAATTCATGGTGTTCCTTTTATTTCTGACACTATGTTATTTAGCAAAAAATAATCCTTATGATGAAGCCTTTCGATCGGTATTATAAAGCTACAGGATGATTGTTTTTCTCGTGTAACGGGTTCGATTCCCGGTTCAACCATGTAATTATTTAAATATCTATGAATGCAGTTTAAATTGTTTTTTAAATTAAAATAATGTCTTCTTTCAGTAAAATGTTCTATCTACAATATTCAAGGTACTTTCCCTCCATGTGGCATGGCCGTAGGACGCCCTGTATATCATATGGTGACGGCTTAGATTTTTAAGGAATAGATATAAGTGTTTATATATTAGTTGTAATTGTTTTATTCTGATAATGTAATTTTCTATGATTTCTGATCAATAAATGGTACCCAACAAAGTCTATACTAATAAGATTTCATTGTTTGTTGTATTCAATAAGCTCCGAAGCTACTGGATGGATTTGAAAAACTCTTTTACTTACTACATTAGAAGCCCACATTATTCCTGATGAACATAGGCTACTTTTTAACTCGGGAAAATGCTTCATTCCTACGGGAAAACGGGTAGTAAGAATGCAGCTAGTACAAAATAAAACTAAACAGAGGTATTAAAAAATGCTTATAATAGGAACCACAAACTATCCAACGTAATTTTTAAAACCTTTGTTCAACTTATTAATAAGATAAAATAGGTGGCGGCGCTGGTTTAAGTCGGGGTATCGCCTTAACCTTGTTTCTTTTAGTTTATGATAAAAATATTGTATTGACTCGACATCAAATTATGACTGTACAATATTTTTACAAACCTCTACGCTCGTAGCACTGCAGGCTACGGCGTAGCACTTTGTAGCAGTGTAGCCTTTCGTAGCACCTGTGTGTTATTTACTTACACTTACGTTTCAAGTTAATAACGATTAAACTTTTAATTTTTTTGCGTGAATTTTTCTTCCTGGAAAAACCCCAATAACAACTAATGGCCCGACCCGGGATTTGAACACAGGACCTCATAATCAAGGGTTGAACAAGCTGACCGCTAGACCAACGAGGTAGTCAAACTCATTTAAGCTGATATAAAATAGAAAACATTATTTTATAAACTGAAGAGTGGATTAAACATACGTCAACACACATATTTTGAGTGAGTGGAGTAATGTCGCTCATACATGAGAACTGCGTAACCTTCCCTCAATATTATCCGTGTATAATATAACTAAATTAAAGTGGGGGGAGAGCGGGGTATAAGTATAATGAGATCACGCCCTCATTCCGCGCGGATCGGATCCTGAAACTCGTTAATGAGTTTGATTATTTATGTGCGCATGCTTCGCAAAAAGCGTGGTGAAAGGCTTTAGGTAATTTGGGTCTTTGTTTCGTCGGCTATTGTGCTTTAACGCAATTCATCTGGAAGGTAATTTTAGTGTTTTGTTATTGTGGGTATCATAATTTTTTAAATTTTTCCTGCATTGTTTCTATGTATACAGGATGGACCAAACAGTGACGTCATAAAAAAATGATTGCCTCATTAAAAGTTAGAATAAGTAAAAATAAACCATTTTTAATTTTGAAGCAATTATAATATGTTCTTTGAGAAAATAAAGATTCTTTAAACCGAAGCTCTTTCTAGCCGATCGTGACATTTACGAAGTTTTTTTTTCCAGAAAGGTCACGCTTACCACGCCCAACGCGTCCAGCATCTTCAAGAATCGGACTATACAAGAAGAGTTGCTTTCTGTGAGATGCTGCTGAGATCTCAGGAAGACCCAGACTTTTTCAATACTCTGTGGACCGACGAGTCTCGATTTAAAAACTTAAAAAAATTATAACTCGAAAAATGCGAAAAATCGCTGAACATACATAGGTACATGGGTTATTTTCGGGTACCCCCGGGGTGAAGCATTCATTTTTTTATGACTTCACTGTTTGGTCTCCCTTGTATTTAATAATATCAAGTGTTGACCGCTCCAATAGAGGTTTTGTTTCAATAATTTATTTCGAAATTAATTCGACCATACTGCAAAAAGAGCCCATAGGCGTGGGTCTGTCAAATTAAAATGAAGCCTGCATACCTAAACCGTGGTTTGACACTGACATCCTCTCCTCTCCTCGAGAGATACCTGCTATCTACGAATTGCAAAGTGAATTTTTGGTTGGCAGGTAGAAAATGCCTCGGTATTAATCCCAACCCTTTGTATCTTAGTGCAATAAAGTTTTAAATAGGTATTTAAATAAATTGAAAAGTGAACCGACAGCGGTACACCTTAGAATAGAATAGAATAGAATATAAATTTATTTGTTAACAGACTTACACATACTAAACTTAGACTAAAATAAATGATAAACTTAGATTAAGATGTAAACCCAGTAACAAAATGGCTCTGCCTCAGCATGGGTTGGTTGACTGGCAAGCTAGCAACCAACCAACCTTACATATAACAGTATAAAAACTTTTGCTAAAATAAGGCCAAATAAACGATTACATAGAAAAAGTAAAAATGTTTTACCGAAAGGTGAGTAAAGATGATAGAAGAAAAAGAAAAATGTTAACATGAAAACAAATAGATAGTACGAAATAAACACTAAAGTGAAAAATTCATTTCAGTGGCTTCGCGGCGTGTGCTTCAGTGAGCGGGCGTGTATATGAGTGTGCATATGTGTGTGTGTGTGTGACGTGTTGTTAAGTGCTCCTGAATGGTTTTTTTTTCGAAAAACGCCGTTTGTACTTCGATTGAAAGACGTACGTTTCGTTTAACACATGCAAGATAGAGGCGCCCGTACCAAAGCTAATTTAAATTTAGAACAAAGACTCGTTCATTCATTAGCCCTGCTGTTGATGTAGGTACAACTTGACCTTTGCGTTACTTCGAGTTGTAAACACATGTCATTATTGAGTGAATGTTCTATTTTCGAATTAAATTGGTGGTTCCACACACGCAAGATCGGTTTGAAAATAGAACAAGCATGGTATGCTTGTTTTATTTCCAAATCGATCGCATCATCAGGGGTTAAAACAGTAGTTTTAACCCCTGATGGAATATATAAAAGTTTCTTCTACTTATTAAAAAAAAAAAAAAAAATACAGCCGTCCATTTGAGAACCTTCTACGTTTTTCGTCGGTTAAAAACTAGTTTCTGTCCGCGGCTTCGTTGTTTCTATGGAAACGTTTAAAGGTTATTTCTATTCCATGGGAACTATTTTATCAGATAAAAAATAACCTATGTTTCGATTTCAGGCCGGTTTCACCGAAGTTTACGATGGTTCAAAGTAGTCGTATGTTTTTTTTTTAAAAAAGCTTTTGACCTTTACGTTATTATCAAGTTGTAAACTCACGCACAGTAATTGGGCGAAGGAGAAATTATTGTTTTTAAACAGGTCCCATTTATAACTCGACACAAAGGCCACGAACTCGCGGCAGCTGTTGCAAATGTGCTGTTAAGGCAAATTACTGAGTTTCTTGCTCGTAAAGAATTTACTAAATTGTACTTGAATAATGTTGAGTGGCACACCATGTTACATTTGTGGAGGATGGATGGGAGTAATTTTGTGTTGAAAATTAGAGCTGTAAACTAAAGTTTCGTATAAAAGAAACAAAGGCGAAAATATATTTTGGTTCAGTCTATTGTAAACGAACAAGATTATCTAAATCAAATAATATCGCAAAAATTTTCGACTTCGACGGGATTTGAACCCGCATCCTTCCGTCAGTACCGGAATGTGCTAACCAACTACACCACGAGGTCAAGTGACGTGTGAGTCAAAAATCTCTGCGACTTCCTACGGATTCTAGCTCCGTTAGCTCCACCTACAGGGGAAACATTGAAGTGAAAAAATTGAAAAAAAAAAATGATTTAGAAATTACCCTGAGTGTGGGGTTACGAACTATAATAACAAAAAAACCTTAGAAGAAAATTATAATCATAAATAGAAACAAATTAGAACGAATATTAACAATAGAAAAAAATTGAGCTAACTGCAGACTGTTGCAAACAATCAACAGGTAGCTCAACTGATCCATATCAATACCAGTCGTCGCGTCTCCAAGACGCTGGCTGCATTGCCCCGCTGTATGGCAATGCTGATGCGCTGCGCCAGATAGTCACCAGCTCTCGGGTCACGCGTCGTTGCATAATAAAAATATAAAAAAAATTAAATTAGAAAAAATAACAAGAAACACCTTAAAAATAACCCAAACCTTCTTGCATATATATTTTATTTACAACATTCAGAAAATGACAAAGTTGGGTAGAATGGCTTCCTCCGACCGCGATTTCCCTCATTAGGGCCAGGTGCGACGACGTGTCCCTATTTATCCTTTTAACGCCATGATAGCAGTTGTAACGTTTTTACACGACCAGAATATTCTGATCCTTCATGAAACAGTGTTTTTTCCTAACTGGTAAACAGTGGGAGAGCTATGTAACCTGGTTATTTAGAAGTTGTGAGCTTTTTGAAGCTTTGTTATGATGCTCTCGTGGCTACTGATGACTTGGGAGTTTCGGTCTCGTGTATGTTTAAAAAACTTGGTATTTAGTGGTAAAGCGTGTTTTGTAGGTTTTTTAGTTAGTTAAGACGAATTTAGTTTAATCAGACCTGACCAGATATTCTCAGCAGTGAGTGACTAACGTCTGATGAAGTGAATTGTTATTGCACAAAATGTATTTTACATGGGAGAAGCCACTGACTCCTGAAATACAGTTTATACTAGTTCGGGAGTCTATGGATTCATTATGATTATTGTATGTTTACTTGTGTCAAATAAATTAATTTAACTTTACTTTACTTTAAAAACCACTTTAATCTAATAACTAAAGCGGTAATAAATAAATTCAGACGACTTCTTTTTTCACGATTTTATCACGTTCGGATTAGGTTATCCTTTCATGATAGGTAGGTACTCTACGCCTTTAGATTTTTAGATTCTTCTAAAGAAGGAAGTCATTATGAATGTAAGCGGGTTAACTACGAACCTAGTGCGCGCAAGGACGCAGTATAGACGCAACGCGAACCACACTCACCCTGGTTAAGTCCCTCGTTAAGGCTGTACCCCACGGCACACTAGCGCCGCCACCTATTTTATCTTATTATTACGTTGAACACAGTAAATTTGAAAAATTACGTTGGGTAGTTTGTGATACCTATTAGAAGCTTTTTTTTAATGTCTCTCTCAATAGTTTTAATTTGTATAGTTTAGGCAGAGATGCGAAAATAGAGTTTGATAGCCACCAAGGGCAACTTCGTATCTCTTCCTAAACTATAGAAAATAAAACTATACAGAGGCATTAAAAAAAGCTTATAATAATTGGTATCACAAACTAACCAACGTAATTTTTGAAATTTCCTCTCTTAAACGTAGTAATAAGATAAATTAGGTGGCGCTAGTTTGAGTGGAGGTAGCGCCTTAATGGATGGTGTCTTCCAACACAAACTAGGTTCGTAGTTAACATGGCAGGAGCCTTTATTCACAAAGAAAATTATAATATAATTAGTATTTACAATTGAAACAATTGAGCTAACTGCACACTGTTGCAAACAATCTACAGGTAGCTCAACTGATCCATATCAATACCAGTCGGAAGCGTCCCCAAGACGCTGGCTGCATTGCCCCGCTGTATGGCAATGCTGATGCGCTGTGCCAGATACTGACCAGCTCTCGGGTCAGGCGTCGCTTCGACCAGACGCTCAGATAATTTTTTGAAAACCCGAAGAGCCTCGTAGTTAACCCGCGTACATTCATAATGAATTCGTCAAACTACGAAAGTTTTTATAGTATAAAAGAAGGAAATGTAGGTAAATTATAAAAGCCTTCACTTCAATCCTTGTTTATCTAAGCTCTGAATAGTAACCACATTTCTGAACGTTTATCGGAACATTCGCTATCCGACCGAGTTCGATCATAGTTATGGTCGCTGTCGTACGACAGGTTTCCTAGACGGGATGGAATATACGAGGGTAAAACTATCAATGGATCCCGATATATATTTTTACTAGTTTCTGCCCGCGGCTTCGCATGCGTTGTTTCTATGGAAACGTTTAAACGTTATTTCTATCCCATGGGAACTGTTTTGTGGGATAAAAAGCCCTTGTTTGATTCGAGGCATCTATGCATAAGTTCAGCCTGATCGATTCAGTCGTTTTGGCGTGAAGAGGTTACAAACGTCGATCCATCTATCCATCCATTCATCCATCTATCCATCCATACATCTAAACATCCAAACTATCGTATTTATAAGTGTGACTATGCCATGTTTTTTATGTCTGTAGAGACAAGTACTTATACTAAAGAATACCTAATAAAAATTACCTATAGCTGCCTACCTACTCTCTGCTTGTATATGTGTCTATGTATGTTAATGTACCTAGGTACTTATAACTATTTATTACCATTCCTTGTCAAACCTGTATGTAGGTATAAATGTATCTTTTTCTTAATACAATAATTTTTATCGAACAATAGAGACACGGTAAACAAGACCGTCCAGGTGCGAGTCAAATTGCGACCCGAAGGTTCCGTCGCAAAAAATGGTGATACTTTACAGTTTCGTAACTTTCCTGTTACTTTTGCTAAAAGACCTTGCTCCTAAGTACCTACCTTACTATAGGATCCGCAAAAAATGCCCATAATCTTTTGAGTGCGTTAAAGTAACAGTGACTTAGAAGTTTGATTTTTTCACATCTCTAAAGTATATTGGATTATATTTGGATATAGTCCTGAACATTCGACATTAATAGATAAACGTTTACGTATTTAACCGTTGACGAACGTTAATACGTTGTCCTGGAACCTAGTTCTTAAGTAGGTACTACAATCAACCTCAACGGCCTTTATTGGTCCACTACTGGACCTAGGCCTCCCCCTGATAAGCGCCTTATTGGCTTTTATCACATGGGGGGTAATGCCCATAATCCGCACGGTGGGCATGCGGGTTGGAGATCGCAGTTCGCTGGTAGAATTGTGCTGCAGGGGGCGCTGGTGCCCGCCCCCGCTGGATATCCCTTAGTCGTCTCTTACGACACCCGCCGGAAGAATTAGCGTGATGCAAATTCTAAGCCGGCACCACACAGCTCTACAATAGTCTATCTAACTTCTAATCCTATCAATTTGTTCACAATGTATGATAAATCTTATAACAACTTACCACCACCAAAGTTTATCACCATGTGCTTACAAATATATTTTTTTGTTTCAGGTAAAACAACATTTAATTTAAAAGAGAAGCTTTAATTCCTCGCCAGTAATGTTATTTCAAGGTATGTAAAGGTGTGCTGGAGGTGTTAACTCAATAAATTTTCATTTAAAAAACGGAATCGAGAATTAAAATTAAAACGAGACAGAAAAGCAGTGAAATATTTTTCACCGTTATTTTTTTCCATTATGTGATAGATTATATGATTACTTTACCGCAATACCATACATAAAACAATGAAACACAAACTTAATACTAACTATAATATAGTCCGGTACAATCGGCAGCCTTATTGTCAACAACGATCTCTTCCAGGGAACCAGGATAAATGTGATGAACAATTTCAGCAATGACCAGCGTTTTATGTATCTCCATAGATTCCCATAAAACGGCAGTTGCTCCATTAATTCACAAATCATCATCATCAGCCTATGTTTGTCCACTGCTGGACATAGGCCTCCCCTAATAGGCGCCATAGCGCCCTGTCTTCAGCTTGCCGCGTCCAGCTTCTGCCTGCAGTCTTTCGCAGGTCGTCATCCCACCTTTCCGGAGGGCGTCCTACACTACGTTTGCCAAGTCGTGGTATCCACTGAAGAACACGTTTACACCAGCGGTTATCGGTTCTACGCGAGATATAGCCGGCCCACTGTCACTTCATCTTGTTAATTCTTAGAGCCATCGATAACTTTGGTTCTCTGTCGAATGTATTCGTTACGAATTCTATCCTTCAGAGAGACTCCGAGCATAGCTCTTTCCATAGCTCGCTGAGCGACTTTGAACTGGTGGACCAGCCCTACCGTGAGTACCGTGACGTGTCAGCTCCGTAGGTCATGACCGCTTACATCGCAACTCGCTTACATCCGTAATGAATTCACGAATTCGCCTGTAAAAAGATACGCCTTGGACCCTTGCATTCATTTTGCAGGGTAAATCCTAGATATGACAAATGTTCACCGTGAAGGTCGCTCGCCCAGCGATCCATCATTGAATCGCTCTGACAGGGGTTCATGCAAAATAGCCAGACTGCTGTAGCCGCGGTCAATGACCACCAGACAAAATACTTACATAGTTAATTGCGTAGGTGGGTACTGGCCGGAGTTATGGGTCGTAATGTAACAGCGAGGAAATAACAAATATCAATGTCCTTTATTCCCTTTTATCTTAATTTCCTTTTAATTTAATTCAAATGATATATGTATATTTTGAATTTTGTGACGTTCAAGATTCCTGTGATGTAGAGAGGAAACAAAGCACTTTTACATTTGATTTTTTATCATTATTCACTTTGACATTTAGTATCAGTAAAACTAGGAGAAAAAGTGATCATTTTGTATTTTGCCAACTTCAATCTTTTTGAGATAGTAAAGAAGCGAACAAGAAACATTTACCTTGTTTGGTTGTTAGTTTTCGAGTTGGAGCAAAACTTGTCCTATGCTTTTTTATCCTCTAGTTAATCAGATTTTTTGAAGTAAGCCTTTTTACGCATGACAATTGTCGTGAGCGTTCATGCAGTCAGTACGGGGAAAGAAGGCACTCGCAATGAGCAATCAGACGGATTTGAGCACACGGCGTAACTTAAAATGCTCGTTGCGAATGGTACGTTACAGCCCGTAACGTCGGCTTGTACCCGTCTTTACAAATTAGTGCCCACCTTACGAAAATTACTTAGCAATATTCAATGTCTATAGTAGGGTTGCTAACAAACATTGCCAGGCAACGGATTTGTGGTATACAGCTATTATCTATTATTATATTACAATAAATTACCCGCAGCCAAATTTGTCTAGATAATCAGCACAACTGACATTCGACATATAACTTATTTTCAATTTGAAAAAATACCTACCAAGTGGCAAGAAGAAACAAACCCCAGATTACTCGAGCAAAAATCGGATATGTTATTTTCCACATAAGCATGTTGCGAATTTATCTTTGAATTTCATATAAATCAACCAAAACTCGCGATTATCGCGACGGGCTCAAATCTGATTTGCGTTTGAGTATAAAAGGAAAGGGGGGTTTAGTGACAAAAATACGTTTTTCACACCTTTTTAAAAACACCTTTTAAATCATCTAGGAAAAAATGCTTGGGAAGACAAATCCAACGAACTCGTCGGAGTTACGTCATTTCGTTTAGGAGTTCCTGTGGCCACCTTCTGTTTCCATCATCAGACCAGCTCGATGGTACCATTTCATTGCTTTGTCACTGAACTTACATAAAGTATGTCAAATTTCAGCTCAATCGGTTGAGGAAAACCGGTCTATAATTCAGTTGTAAGATTTGTCCCACACATACTACATATATCAGCAAGTTAAATAAAAGCTTGTAAAAATGTATGATAATAAATGTTAAGCCCTCAACCACGGTAGCAGGCTATCTGCTAAACGTTAAACCAGCCGGTCGGTGATTTATTCCTATGTCCGCGCTGTCCAGCTTTGAAATCGGATCGTCCACCCCGAGGCCAATTCTCGGCTAAATTAATATCTCCTCTTCTGTTAATAATTTTTTGTTCGTTATGCCAAGAAAAATAGTTTGCCATATAAATACGACGACCTCTGTGGTGCAGCGGGCGAAGGTCCGCCTGCGACGCAGGAGGTTGCGGGTTCGATTCCCGCCTCGGGACAAATATTTGTACGAACTGCAGATATTTGTTCAGAGTGTTCTGGATATTTTCTATGTATCTTAAAAAATATCTATCCTGTAGTATATTGTATTAAGTATATCAGTTATCTAGTACCCATAACACAAGATCTGCTTAGCTTGGGGCTAGATAATGCTGTGTAAATTGTCCAGAATTATTTGTTTATTTATTTAAATGCCATACTATTAATGCCGAGCATAGTTTCACTTTGTTAGAAATTCAAATAAAAAAAGAAATTTTTTCTTGATACATGTTTGTGTTCTTTTACGTGTAATTTTAAATTGTTAGTACCTATTGTTTTGAAATTTCCAAGTAATATAATTTTTGTAATAAATTCATGACAAAACACTGGTTTTGCTGAAACAAACAAGCAAAAACATTTGTGAAATATTTTATAATGTTAAATATTGCAATAGTGCGTTTAAATGAACACAAATAGGATTCACCAGCAAACAAATGTCCCTATGTGCATGGTAAAGGAAGAATATAATAAATTTTTAAATATATTTAAGTGAAAAAAAAATCTTAATTATGGGTTTACAGCTATTCATACCCCAAGCGCCACAGACGCGCCGCCGCAGATATAATATATAAATAAATACCTCTAGTACTCTAATAGCTACTGTCTCTAAATGATTTTTCGCAGTTCGTCCAAAGCGCCATTCGTCCAATTACAATTTAAACGCGATACGTCCAAAACGCGTTTCGTCCAACAAGCGTTTCGTCCAATACGCGTTTCGTCCAATAAGCGTTTCGTCAAGAATCCATAAGCAGTTCGTCCAATTCTTACTAAGTAATTTTACTTTAGAATTATACGAAATAGTTTACGTTTCATAGTTATTGCTTCATACATTTTTGAAAAATACAGTGAATGCCAAATATATGATTATTATTTTTTCGGAGAGAAGGGACCTATGTACAGGCTGTCATTTCAATAGCCTGTTTTAGTTATAGTAGTCAGCTTTGAAAACAGAATTCTCAACCTCAACAGCCTGTATCGGTCCACTGCTGGACGCAGGCCTCCCCCTGAGAAGCGCCTTATTGGCTTTTATCTCATGGGGGGTAATGCCCATAATCCCCACGCTGGGCATGCAGGTTGGGATCGCAGTTCGGTGGTAGAATTGTTCTGCAGGGGGCGCTGCTGCCCACCCCCGGTGGATATCCCTTAGTCGCCTTAACGACACCCGCGGGAAGAATTGAGGTGGTGCAAATTCTAAGCCGGCACCACACAGATTTAAAACGAAATAGAATACCTTGGTTGAATAGGATTCATTACGAACAGCCGACAGAAAAGATTGTAAGCGGATCGACAAATATTTAGGAATCTTAAACCAAATTAATTTGAAACTGGATTCTCGGTAATAAAGGCAAAGGATTAAAGGGTCCTTAAATACAAAGATTGGTAAAGGAATGTAAACAAACATTTCGAAGTCTCATTACGTGATAAAATTCTGATTGAAGTAAAGACTCAACTCAGAGTCACTAGGATATCATACCAAACCTACTTACCTAACAAAGCTGTGATTGACGTTTTAAACTCTTTGTTTTATATCCCGAATTCAAGGCGTTGTAAGGCTCATAAGCGATGATTCGCTTGTGGAGAAAAACCTGCAAAGCCTCGAACACAGACGGCGCGTTGCCAGATTGTCAGTGTTCTACAAGTACCACTATGGTGATTGCGCTCAGGATTTACCCTCATCCCTCCCTCCCCCTTTCACCACCGGACAAGCAGACGCACTAGTAAATAATACCACCCATACCTGGTCGACATCCCACAATGCCGAACCAAACGTTTCCGCTCTACTTTCTTTTTAAGTACCGGTAAAGATTGGAACGACCTTTCTGCGTCCGTTTTTCCGGATGAATACAATGTCGGAATCTTCAAATCCCGAGTGAATAAGTTCCTTCTGGGAAAGCATGCCCCGTCTTAGGCCACATCGTCACTTTCTTAAGTGTGTCAAATGCTTTGCCATCCACAATAATAAAAAATTAGAAGTCAAAAAGTTTTAGTTTCAAAATTGCAACTTGTGTCAGAGTTTTTACTATCAGCACCTACGTATTTACACTATCAGTACCTATGATGAGCATGTTGACAGCGTGTTGTACCTGGGCAGTAAATGCTTTATCCGAACTGAACACACAGAAACAAATATTTACTGATGATTCGTCCGACTAGGCAAGTGCAAGGCTCACAAAAGTTTCCGAAGTTTTATAAATCAAGTTCTATGAGAGAAGTACCTCAGTTCTTAAAGAATCCTGGGCCTTCTTAAAACGAAATCAATGTTTCTGATTCGTTTTCGTGCAAACGCTAATCTTATTCTATTTTGACGACCTCTGTGGCGCAGCAGGCGAAGGTCCATCCTGGATCCTGGATGTTTTCTATGTATAATAAAAAATATCTATCGATGTAGTGTATTGTATTAAGTATATCAGTTATCTAGTACCCATAACACAAGCTCTGCTTAGCTTGGGGCTAGATAAGTAATGCTGTGTGAATTGTCCAGCTTTATTATTATTATTATGCAAGCGACGACTTAGTTTTGCACGACAACGAAAACGAAACTTCGATATTCATTTTCCGAGTCCCTAGGCCCCCTGAATGCGCTCACTAATTTCGACTTGAGCGGCTCGTTTTGCTTTTTCATGAGGAGTTCACGAGTCATATCTGGGGCATGCTCGGATGCGGAGCAGTCTGTTATCAGGTCATGATCATAGTCATAAAAACTGTTTGTTGATTCCGTGTGCAACGTGGTTTCCGGTTTATCTTTAAAGTAGTTCGATTTACATTGCCAGTGAAATTTTTGTTTTGCAGATAATATTTTTTGGGTTCTACTAGGAATAAAATTAGCGGAAAAATGTTTTACCGCAAGTCATAAATCATCAATTTCATCTTTGATTCCATGATAAAACTATATTCGATTCAACGGTACTTCTGAAGCGTTTGGGAATATGAGAAGTTTTTGACCAGAAATCAACATAATTTTACTATTCTCACATCCACCAAAAGTACCTACCATGATTCGTTTTACGATTCGGGGCAAACTATTTTCCGCTAGTTTTATTCCTAGTAGAACGCAAGAAATATTACAAACCGAAAAAAAAGCTCGCGGTATATGTAAATCGATCCACCTTATGCAGTGAAATAGGTGAGTATACCTAATAAGTACTTACCTACCTACATCACACGATTTTTGTACTCCAACAACAACAATAACAATAAATATTATATTAGACGATGATATAGGTACATTAACTGCGAAGGTGACTTATTTAAAGATAAAACAATCAATAACAAATACTACAAAGGTTTTTATTTTGGAAAAATAATAATAATATACATAAATATTTACATCACAGAACCAGCTGTGGTATTTTAAGCTTATTATTATCAATAAAAAATTGCAATTAGGTATAATGTAATCAATGAGTTTTCATAACATGTCTAAATGTAGGTAGACAAATACTTTAATTAGTTTTATCAGGATCATATTTTGCCAAGGCCCGGTTTGATCCCCATATCAATTAAATTTAATTACCTGCTCAAACACCGGTTAGCCTTAATTATTGGGACCGAAACAAAAGATACTGTTTTGTAATGTAAGAAATAAAGTGTCATCACATCGCTATATGTACAGGATTTGGTGATCTTATAAAAGTCCAACTCCAATAATTTTGTTTTTTCAAAGTCCAGACTCTCTTCTCCAAGCCGCAACGACATAATCAGTCACAAGTTCTTTGGCATCACGAGCTATAACAAAGTCCTCGTGAAGGAATGACTCTCTTGCCACTTTCCTGACCTTGGTGTTAGGCATGACTGCTGCCATAGCCAACACGTCTTTCTCATCAAGAAGATTATCGTTAACTGTGTAATGCATTGTGACATTTATTTTGATGAGGCTAAGGTCGTATTCTGGGGGGTTTCTGGAGCCGTATACCAACAAGTTCTGGATGCTTCCATATGACCAGCGTGCAAAGGTTTTGTCTCGAATGTTCTGGCCATAGTGGCCTACTTGTTTGAGCGATGCACCAGGCAGGTCGTTGTTCGCGCCTCTACTATTCCTTGTAAGTTCTCCCTGTAACACAAAATAATCAGTTGATATGTTTATTCAGGCTTTTTATCAGGATACACGCTCATTGCGTCGCCAGAGTCAGTCTTACCACAAAATTTACTTCTCCGATAATTTGGCACAAGAACTTAAAAGCGGCGTTTCCTACACACTTCTCATCTTCGTTAGCACTGCTCAAGGTTGAAGACACAGCACCAGCTTTGGTATCCCCTGGAGGGAATAACTCAACCTGGCGGGCCAGGACTGCAGCATTCTGAAAAATAGTCAAGGTTATTTGTAATTTGTTTTTGACGTTGTTAACCTCGTACATACTCAGATGACATTTTTTATGGTACTTACATAGATCGTGTCAGTGAATCGTGCTATCAAAGAGAGCTGGGTGTTCGGGAAATTTTTCATATATCCCACTCCGGCAAAAAGATGCGCTGATTGAATCTTTTCTTGATACTCGGGTCTCATTGAGTTTAGTACCAAAAATGCAGTTCCTCCTTGAGAATGTCCAACATAAAAGAGCTTTTCTTTATTTGTGGCAGCCAAAGCATAGTCGATCATAGCGGCGAGGTCGTACATTCCAATCTCTTCCCAGCTGAAGTCGAAGAATTCGTTCTTTTGTCTAGAATTGTTTGGGTCGAGGGTGACATGGCGGCGAGAACTCTTGGTGCCTCTAGCGTTACCCATCCATACGTCGAACCCACCATCAGCAAAGTTGTACCCTGAAAACAAAATGATTCATAATATCTATACGATTCTTAAACGTCCAATCAAACCTAACAGTATCAATCATAATACAATCATAAATTCTAATAGTGACAATTTTGTTGATTTGCTATCTTTATTGTACATCAAGTCGAGAGTGTTTTCAATAAATAAAAATAGCTAAAAGGAAAATTGGGGCACCTTCTATCAATTTCCTATCTATATTGTCACGATAAATAAACACGGAAGTCTATCATCACATCACGCAAAATTTATAGTACAAATCTTTCAAGATGCGTTAGCCTTCTGTGATTCCCGCTTTGCGTGAAATGTCAAATTATTTTTATACAAATACTTATTTGCACTCTTACGACAAAATACAATTTCATACCAGGCGCCAATTCCGGTCCAAGAAATAGATAGGCATTAGAAGCAGCAGTTAGTCCGTGCATAAGGAACACCACCGGTCGGTCCGTTGTATACTTCTGCCCCTTGCCGTGGGGTATCCTGTGCATTTCCAGGATGTACCCGTCGCTGGTCGTCACATGGTGAGTTTCTGCGGGGTATCCGTGGAATTCTATGCTTTGTGGCTGTAAAGATGTAAGCGAAGTAGTATTTTAAGTTTTACAGCGTTCAATACATTTAGAATATATTAAAATTCATGTTATTCGTAGAATTCTTTCATTACCTTATTAGATTTTTTTAAAACTATTAATAGATAGATTAACAACTTTTTTCTCATTAACTTAAGCATTTATTTATTTTTTGACTGTGTAATTATAAATTTTATATCAGCAACATAATTTATTTTACAGATTCAATTACATATTACAAAAATATTAAAACTTTTACTATTTTGAATTGCCACAAACTTACTGTTTCATAAATGCTGAACTGTATACAGTTCACCAGCACCCCACAAACGAGCACTATAAGAGCTACTTTCAACATGTTGCACTACTCAGAGCAGTATATAACAACAGAACCAATAATTGTAACGATTCAGTCTTTATTTATAACTGGCGTTATCAGGGTGTAAACCTATCTTGGCGTGTGGTATATTATTTGCTACCGTGTGCGGCAATTTTTTATTACATGGATTATTATATTATTGGGTTATTAATGTTTATTATTTGGGATTATTGACTTTTGGGGCAAGAGTCAACATTTAAAAACAACAGCATAGGTAGGTTTATTGAAGTATAGTTACTAAGGTACCTACGTTTGTTTTCAGCATGATTTGTACGTTTTGTGAGGTCAAATTTTTGGGTTAGTCCCTGAGGGCCCCGATCCCGCAAGGCCCCGGTCTTTAGAGATCAATTTCGAGAAATTTTATGAGACGTTTTTTGCAATGAGAATAAATAAAGCCCGCAAAGTCAATTCTTTTGTTTATCGTAAAAAGCGAACGGATTGGATCGTAACCAACGTAAACAATTCTGTTATACGCTGTAACATATACTTTTTTCAGGAACTATTTTCCTTCTTGTTTCTCTCTCGCCTTAATCAACGAGTAGACTGGTATGTCTCCTTCAAACTCTTCCATCCCCTTCTACTTCTGGGCAGATTAAGTCCTGTTGTCCTGTTAGTAAACATTAGAAGACTTTGCTTATATCCTTTGTAACAAATGCTGGTTTTAATTGTATCTTCAAAGACTTACATTTTGAGACTTGTTACCATTTTACAAAGGCTAAGTTTAAAAACAGGTTTGAACTCTTTGTACTAATATAATATATAAGCCTTTGTTTATGTTTAATTATAACTATTTTAAATACTTATACATGATCTTCTAGGTTTTGTTTCTTTTGTTTATATACGACGTTAATTTTGTATAAATGTCTAGACTAGATGTTAATTCTAAGAAACGATTTCTGTTTCTCGTTTTTTTTTCTAAGACTACAAACAATGGAACCTGTAATGGGAAAGACGCTAGCTTCTGTAACACAGTTTTTATAAGACAGAAAAATAAACATTTTCAATTTCATTTTCATTTTTGGTAAATCAGATCTGTACCTCATCAAACGTACTAATTAACTTTGATGCGTGTTGATATTATTTGATTAATTAATAATTAAGATTAATAATTAAGAGGCTAATTAGGAGATTAATAAATAGTGATTTAAAATGGAGATTACTCGTAGTAATACACTAATAAATTACATAATATTATTAACAGATGGAATCCGAAAAGAGTAAGTGCACATTCACACAGAGGTATATTTTACAGGATCACATTTTACAGGACAACTACTTTCGCCGAATACAAATGTTCTTGTCCCATAAAACGGTTCTGTAAAATGAACTGCTGTTTGTTCGTCGCATGGGCTTTTAAATTTTCCAAAAAGAAACCAAATGGAAAAGCAAAGGCCGAAATCTAGCTAACAACCATGCCAGAGGCCAGACGAGTATTTTTGTCCACCAACCACATAGAAACACTCGTAAAACAGGGTTACTCCAGTTTTCCCCCTTTAAAAATGAATTCCAATTTCCCCCCTTGAGAAAAATTTTACAGGCGGAAAACTGGAATTCAATTTTTTTAATTTCATTTTTCCCCCTTAACGATTTTTCGCCTTCCAGTTTTCCCCCTTGAGAGAAAGAAACCAAAGAGAAGCAATAAAAACTCCAGTACTTAACAATACATATAATAAATTTTTATTTTTTATCTTGACAGCAATGTCAAAAATGACGTAATTTATCAAAAATCACAAAGCCCATGCCCCGGCAAAAAAAAAAACAACAACATAACGATTCTTTGTAAATCATTAATCATTCAAATAAAATAAACAAAAACTTCTACCAAAAATACTTCCTTGATAAATTGCGATGCACAAATCAAACCGAAAGAAATAACAACGAAGTGATTTCACAATTTCCTTCAGATCATTATAAACGCGTGAATAGATCCACCAACAAAAGACTTCTTAATTTTTCCCTTCATACTCAAAGCTGTTTTGCAAAGTTAAACGAAAATGTACCCTATTTCTTAGCGCAAAGATAAACAAACATCTTTTTAGAAACATAACATTTCCATTTGAACGCTGCTCTCCTGCAAAATTGACAACATTGTCCTCAGAGACGAACCGGGGTGGAGCAAAGTAGTTACGACAAGAACAAAATTAAAAATTTTTAAAACCGTTCGACAGATTTTTATGAAACATGGTTAACAACACTCGGGATAAAATTATCTATGACACAAAAAAAACTAAACGAAAATCGGTTCATTCATTTGGGAGCTACAATACCACAGACACACACGTTAAACTTATAACATCCCTCTCTGTTTGCGTCGGGATTAAAAATGATGTTCTATATAAAGTACCGAAAACGTTTTAATCACAACGAGTACCGAGGCTCTTCCGGTTTTAAAAAAAATATCTGAGCGTCTTGTCGAAGCCATGCGTAGGTATTGATATGCAGCAGTATGGAGTTAGCTGAATTTTTTCTATTGTAAATACTAGTTCTTATCTATTTCTAAAATTTGATTATAATTTCTGAAATCATTATTAACAAAGAAAATTACTATAAAGAAATAAAAACCAATTAGAACTAGTATTTACAATTGAAACAAGTTCAACTGCAGACTAATAATAAGTTAAAATGTCGATTAAATTTTGAGTATGATGCAAAATAACCTTCACGTTGAAATAAATGCTTAGTGTATGTGCACAAAAATTTTGGACATTCTCACACGGCATGTATCTCCAAGCTAAGCAATTAAATAAGTTTTAATTTTCTTAAAAACCTTTTTTTAAAAACAAGCTTTTAATGCATTTTCATCCAAACTAAACGTGTAGGTATACAAAATTTATATCACAAAATTGATATCTTCAAAATTGAGTTGCCTAGGATTCCACCCGTACAAACATAGTAACATACATTGGTAGATAAATAGAAGTTTGTAAAAAAAGAAATTACTGAGATCTGTAACAAATATGTGCAGATAATATTTTCGGGGAATGGAACAAGCTACCTTCGGGCAGAAGGCTTCCACGCGTTTTCCTTTATTGTGTCACAGAATAACTATATTACAGTACTAAGTTGTGTTTGATGAAATAACTACCTACTTCCTAATATTTCGCCAGAAGCCAATCATGCTTACAGAAGCAACCACATAGGTACCTACTGGTAGCACACACTATCTGTATATTGTGTGGTACCTACTGGTAGCACACAATATACAGATAGTGTGTGCTACCAGTAGGTACCTACATAAAGATGTTCGTCGCAGCGATCGTTAAAAAGTTATCGTTGGACATCACTTTCTGATGAGTCATTGGTTAACCCAACGGAAAGTTAAGGTGCTGCTCTATAAAATTGAACTACTATAAAGAAATAATAAAAATTATAAGTAATAAACCTTTATTCACAAATAATAGCAATAAATTAGAACTAGTATTTACAATTGAAACAATTGAGCTAACTGCAAGCGATCTACAGGTAGCTCAACTGATCCATATCAATACCAGTCGGAAGCGTCCCCAAGACGCTGGCTGCATTGCCCCGCTGTATGGCAGTGCTGATGCGCTGTGCCAGATACTCACTCAGTCTGCAGTTAGCTCAATTGTTTCAATGGTAAATACTAGTTCTAATTTATTTCTATTATTTGAATGTAATTTTCTCTTTATGGTAAAAGTTACAAATTTATTTACTTCAAGAGACCATAAAATAATCACAGTTTTGGTAGTCTCTTGCCCTGAAATGACCATGAGTCTACAACTCTAAATTCCGAATAATTTGATCACGTAATGAAACTTTGAAATGTTTATTTACATTCCTTTACCAATCTTTGTATTTAAGGCCCCTAAATCCTTTGCTTTTATTACGAGAGAATCCAAATTCGAATTGATTTGGTTTAAGATTCCTAAATATTTGACGATCCGCTTTCAATCTTTTCTGGCGGCTTTTTGTAATGAATGCTATTCAACCAAGGTATTCTGTTTTCAAAGCTGAAAGTAATAAAATCCGTTTATTTGTGTTATTTTATAGTAAGGACGCATGTTACAAGATATAAAGTTAAATACAATATGATGTCCTCCTAGCCGAATTTCGACCACGGCGGCCAGTCTCATCGGAGACTAGCAGGACATAACACAAGTGCACAAGTGTGTGCGCAAACACAAGTGCACTCTCTACTCCCCCAATCTCAAAGTCCGTTGGGACGGCATGAAACTCTTCAGTATTATAATTTTATTCTGTTTAATTTGATTATTGACAATGTTCATTTACAGCTTGTATTAATTTCTTTCTTTTGTGTTATTTTATTTACTATTTAGTCTTATTAGTTATTTCTATTATAATGTGAAATGTTGTCATAACGTTACGTATGTTGCCTTGTGCTCCTACGGCGAATAAATATATGAGTATGAGGAAATACGATATACACAAAAATATAAGACAAAATTGTACTTTAAACAGTCGTCAGTAAGTATCGAGCACAAGCTGCTGGGTCGTTATTTTCTGCTACCGTCCATGTTGGAAATCCAATGCAGGTAACTTAATACATAATTAGGTAACTCAAAATAATTGTAATTGCAATGACGGTATATTATACGGATTTATTTGGATAATTCTCATCGGATATCTGCACCAGAGAGTGATTCTACGAGTAGCTCGTTTTAAGTTACATTTAACCACAGTATTCTATCTCATATCTTACCTTTTATAAACAGTTATACTATTTTTGTTTTTCTGCAAGCAGCTCCAACAACACCATCTTGAGGGCTGTGTTTGACTATCTGGCCCATCCCATTTACAGACACTGGATTTCTGTCCACATGGATGGAAATAGGAAATAGATAACTTAACGTATAGGTAGGCCTAACTTAATGTAAATTTTTACCTTATTATATTGTGTGCACTCTATTTTAATTTTTAAGTGATATGTGTCTTTTTGTGCCTGCAATAAACTGTTTTTTTTTATTGCTGAGCTTGTCTCCCCCAAAAAGGGGGTTTGTCATAATCACCATACTTGGGCGGATTGTGATCGCAAGGCTGCTGCCCTTGGTCTGGTACCCTTCACTGATAAATAAATATTGTATGCGAGATGTAAGGTGACGAATACATGTGGCGACACGAATAACGCCCATGTCAACTAAGAACCAAAATAGATAGAAGCTATCTGTTATGTTCTGCGCCTATTCTAAGTGATTTTTTGCTAAAATGACAGTTTAGGTCTCTACTAGCAGACAAAGTTCTCATTCTATCTCGTAATATGCGAACTTTGCAGCAGCCTTTAAACCTAGGAGGATGATAAAATTGCGGTTTTCTGTATGTGTGTGTCTGAAGATGCAAATAAAGACTTATCTATCTATCTATCTATCTATGATGATAATTACAGCAGTGGCCACGATGTTTTTATCAACCCATGGTTGAGGAACCTACAGCGACGAGCTATCGTCTTCAAAGATTAGCTTTACTGCTATGCCAGTTTCCATGTTTTCAAAACACCATAGCACTTTTGTTGACGAGACTTATTGTAAGATCAAACAAACATAAAATTTATAAATTTACTTATTTATTTAGAAAAACCTTATATGTATCACAGAGCCAGCTGTGATAATTAAAGCTTACATTAAAATCTTCGATCATATTTTTGCCACAGCCTGGTTTCAGGCTCACCAGCCAAAACACCTGTCTGTTTAAAAAATTCTTTGGACATGAAATTTAAGAATTGTCAATTATCTTCATCTATACTCATACAAGGAGAGCATAAAGCTAAAAAGGAGATTGTAACTCTCTATGTCTATTCAAAGTCCAGACTCGGTTCTCCAACTCTGAATAACATAATCAGTCACAAGTTCTTTAACATCAGTCGCAAAAATAAAGTCCGAGTGAAGGAAAGACTCCCTTGCTATTTTCCTAACCTTTGTGTTAGGCATGACTGCTGCCATAGCCAACACGTCTTTCTCTCCAAGAAGTATGTCGTTAACCGTGTAATGCATGGTGACGTTTATTTTGATGAGGCTAAGGTCGTACTGGGGGGCGTTTCTGGAGCCGTATACAATTAAGTTCTGGATGGTTCCATAGGACCAGCGAGCGAAGTTCTTGTCCCGAACGTTCTGGCCAAAATGGGCTACTTGTTTGATCGCTGCACCAGGCTGGTCGTTGCTTGCACCCTCCTTGCTATTTGTATATTCACTCTGCAAAAAAAAACTCTTTGCTTAGCAGACTTTAAGTGAGGAGGTTATTACCCCTTTGACAAAAGCATCACCAAAGTAAAGCTACTTACTTCAAAACCGGCTTCTTCAATAATTTGGCACAGGATATTGACGGCGTCGGCGTTTCCTACACAGTTGTTAGCGGTGTTGACTCTGCTTGATGCTGAGAGATTAGCATCACTAGCTCCTCTCTCCCTTGGAGGGAACAACTCAACCTGCCGAGTTAGGACTGCGGCATTCTGAAACAAAAATCTTATTTTTGATACTTACTTACTTACTTTAAACATTTGTGAAGTTGACGTAGTTCAAAGTTTATTAATGTTACCAGAACCTACAGGTTCAATGTGACAATAGTGAATAGAATTTGCGTAGTTAAATTTGTTTAATTTAACTTACGTAGATTGTGTCAGTGAAACGTGCTAACAAAGCGAGCTGGGCTTGAGGGAAATTACTCATATATCCCACTCCGGCCCAAAGATGCGCTGATTGAATCTTTTCTTGATACTCTGGTCTCATTGAGTTTAGAACCAAAAATACAGTTCCTCCTTGAGAATGTCCAACATAATAGAGTTTTTCTTTGTTTGTAGTAGCCAAAGCATAGTCGATCATCGCTGGGAGGTCATAGATTCCAATTTCTTCCCAGCTGAAGTTGAAGAATTCGCTCCTTTGTCTAGAATTGTCTGGGTCGATGGATACATGGTGGCGAGAGCTCTTGGTTCCTCTTGCATTACCCATCCAAACGTCGAATCCACTGTCAGCAAAGTTGTACGCTGCAAATTAATTTTATTATCGTTTTTATTTGTATGCTACCTTCAACCCTTCTGGTGTAGAAAAATATTTACCTGGCCCAAACTCAGGTCCTAGATAAAGGTAGGAATTAGATGCAGCAAGTAGCCCATGCATAAGGAACACCACCGGTCGGTCCGTTGTATACTCCTGCCCCTTGCCGTGGGGTATTCTGTGCATTTCCAGGATGTACCCGTCGCTGGTCGTCACATGGTGAGTTTCTGCGGGGTACCCGTGGAATTCTATGCTTTGTGGCTGTAAGAATGGTGATAATTAGATGTGTTGTGTTTTTTAACCGACAACCACGATAGACAGTTATGATAAGCCGTTCAGATGTATATATATATATTTTTTAATTATTTTTGGATTTTTTTTATTGGATCTAGATTTTTTAGCTTTTACTCAGTTGAGCAAAAACCGATTTATTTGGTCTGACCAACTGTCGAAACCAAATCGGTTTTTGCTTTTCCATAAATTGTTACTGGCTTCTGCTCGCGGCTTTGCATTTTTTCGGTATAGTAAGTATTATCTAAGTTGTTCTTAATGTATGCCAAATTTCGTCTTGATCTGTTTATTAGTTTTGGAGATCTTAGGTAACAAAATTCACAGTTCACAAACTTTCAGATTATTAGTTGGATAACTTACTGTTTCGTAAACACTGAAATTTGGTTCACTGTTTACCACCAGCCCACAGCCGAGCACTACAAGAGCGAGCTTCAACATGCTTTGCTACCCAGAACAGTAAATCAACATAACCAATAATTACGATAATTCATTCTGTATTTATAACTATTGTTATCAGTATGAACCTATCTTTCGCCTGTGGTGTACTGTTTGCTACCGCGCGCAGAATTTTTTAGTGCCTGTATTAATTAAATTAATTGACTTCGGACCAAATTTACAAAACAATCAATAATGAAAAACAACAACTTAAACGTAGTATTAGTATCAGGTAGTATTTAATTTCAAGGAGAAAATAGAACTAAGCAAAGTCACCGTTGTTTATTATCGGTAAAAACCTAACGTATCGTGACCAGTGTAAACAATTTTTAATTATATCGTATTATTTTATTTTTGCAAGTAATTTTATATTTATTTTCAGATAATACGCTTAATGTTTTAAAAAAGCTAAACTATAACATTTAGTAATGAAGCCTGGTTTACATAAATGTATGTATGTATGGGGACACTTTCGCTGGTATTGTTATGAACCAGTTGAGCGATATTAGTATTTATAATTGTGTCAATTAAACATGCTAATTCTAATTTGTTTTTATTATTTGATTGTAAGAGATGGGAAGTTTACGAAATGGGAAGGAGTCTAATTTACTTTGATATGGATCAGTTGAGTTACCTATGAATTGTTTACAAAAGTCTTTAGTTAGCTCAATTGTTTCAATTGTAAATACTAGGTCTAACTTATTTCTTTTAGTTGATTGTAATTTTCCGTAAACATAATTAAGCCTAATTTTCTTTGATATGGATCAGTTGAGTTCCCTATAAATTGTTTGCAAAAGTCTCCAGTCAGCTTAATTGTTTCAATTATAAATACTAGGTCTAATTTATTTCTTTTATTTGATTGTAATTTTCCGTAAACATAATTACTTACTTAATAACTTTATTGACGAATTGTCAATAAAGTATTAATTATGTTTAAGGTTAGAACGTAACCATACATTTTTTTAACAAAATTGTATCAAGATTATGCCATTACAGACAAACTTACAAATTGTGACATGATATTAATATAGAAACAAAAAAGACGTTCTATAGATAATAGGAATTAAGAGATTATGAGATAAAATAATCCATCATTTACGAGTTGCTGTTGGTAAGGGACTCAAGAACAGCCAAATTAACGCACTTTTAACTAAAAAAAAAAAAATTGTATCAATTTTTTGCTGTCACGCATTGTCAACACTCATTCATTTATGCCGTTACGATTTTATGATTTTATCAAAGATCCTATGACTACGTTCCGTAGGGTCAGTGTTTAGTGACTACGTGAGAGAACATTAAGGTCACAGTACGTAGTGGTATGCTGCAAAAAAATCATACTTTCGTTCATCTCTAGATTGGCAATGGCAAAGCGTTTGATTAACAATTTCATTGTTTGTTGGAATTACTTGTCTTCCAACAAACAGTCCTAAATTACCATCAACCCTGCTTTACATAAGCCGATTACCTACACATTTCTACAAATTCCACGTTTGAAATTGTCACCCAGCTATGGTTGTCAACGTTCCCAAGGGGTTATATTATGGTATTTACAATCAAATAATAGAAACAAAAAGGAACGATATAACGAACGAATAGAAAAAAAAGGATGGCAACAAAAATATTTCAAAAGGGTTACGCTTTGAATTTCGACAGTTACTTATTCTACAACATCGATTTGCAATTTATTAAAATTTGACTATCACATATCCCGGGCGAATTGACATAGCACCTGGTTTGGAACTCGATACACCCCCTGCTGCCCAGCGCGGCGCCTCGCCGTTGCCGTGCGAGGGTTTTAGCGATAGCATCACAATCCTTGCACGAGTAAAATTTTCGAGTTATTCTCTTGGTGTTATTGTATAGTGTATAGTGTTTTACAAAAATCCAATGATTTGTGTGAAGTTTTTGTTCGAACCAGTTGCCATAAAAATTCGCTGAGACTTTTTTTACATGACGCTGTTCCTCCATCATCCAAAATATTTTTTCTACCTTTTACACTCGACGGAACGGATATAGTGCGTTCAAGATGTATTACTTTTTCTCTAAAGTTTAGACACAAAGACAGATCTTTTGTCTGTTGTCTAAATTTTAGACACACAGATAAACTTTAGACTCTAAATATAGCAATGTTTCTAAATTATCACCTATCTATCAGAACGACGCTTGGTGATCGCAGTAGGGGTGTTAAAATACACAGAAGGACCCCCTTTGTCCCCCCCTGTGTATTTTAGCAGGGTTGCTGCCCTTCCTCTGATAGGTACCGGCGTTATATCCCATAAACGCATAAAAATTTAGTTCAGTTCAGTTCAGTTTTTATACCTATTCTACTGTTCTGAACTTAATATTTTTTTCTAAAAGCCGTCTACAAATCGAGCCCTTAACGACTGTCAACCCTATATATCCTAAATTATAACAGGCCTTTGCCACTCCCCAAGCTTAAAGCCGCGACATTGCAAGTACCTACGTAATCAAGTCTTACGGCATTGTCCCAAATAGGGGCTCTTTGTGTATAACGAAGATTATTATACGGATAACGTGTACGGGGTAAAGATCTTGCAGCACAAATGTGTAATTCTCATGCGAAACATAGGCATGATGATGTTTTGGCTAATTTTGCTTATTTTAGTGTTTTTTTTTACGTTGATGTTGGGTTAGTTCCGCATGTACCCAGAGGATACCAACACCCGACACAGTAGGATCTTTACGAGAAGATGACTCTCTCGCCCTATATCATCTACAAGCATCACCCCGCACCACCCCTGCCCCCGGAGTTCACATCACGGGCTCAACGCGCACTCGTGCGTATTGCTCGGAGAGATGCGGAACGCGCGCGTCGAGAACCTCACTCACCCTGAAGATGATCCGTTGGTGTTCTTCCAACACAAAAAAGGTTCGTAGTTAACCCGCTTACATCCGTTATGGATTGATGTAGGGTGTTCGTTAAGCCAGATTTTTCGTTATTTGTATTTTCGCAATTTTTTGTGGAGTTGCATTCCTTGTTACCATGATCGTACAAGCAATTTTGTGTAGAGTTTCAGTTTTGCGACGGTACTGATGCGCTGCGAAACATTATTTCTACGAATTTAGTACATTTCATTAGAACATGATTCCCGCCAACTATTGAACTACGAGTATCCTAGGAATATCTAAACAGTACCTCCGTAAGTATAATTAGGTGGAGAAGAGTTTTGGTTGTGATAATTTAACGAAAAACTATTTATAGTAAAAGTCAAGTAAATAGAGAATGGGATTGAGAAAGACAGCCTGTTATCGCGGTTGGATCACATTTGATCAAATATGATGGTAATTTTTTTTTATCCGTCATGGATCACTTTACGCAGCGAGCTCAGAGAGGCAACATCTCTGGCAGGACTCTGTCGTTGTTGCTTGACGGTCTCAGTGTCAAAGTCCATCATGGTTATTAAAACTAAAGTCATTTACAACGGGATATTTACTTATTAACTCAGTTATTCCGTGATCATGTAACTGTGCGCAATGTGCAGAATATTGGAAAGCTCAAAACTCAAATCATGGTAAATATCCCGTTCTAAATGACTTTAGTGTAAATAAGATGGTATTGATATGGATCAGCTGAGCTACCTGTAAATTGTTTGCAGCAGTCTGCAGTTAGCTCAGATGTTTCAATTGTAAATACTAGTTCTAATTTGTTTCTATTATATGATTGTAATTCTTGGTTTAAAGTTTCTTTGTTAAAGAAAATACTGGCCGGTTTTGTAGTCAACCTCAAAAAAATTTTTGTTTTTTCTGAGCTGCCAGTATAATTTTACGCATATATACATTTCCGTTTCATTCCATTCCATTGTCGCCAACTTGTATGAGTGTACACTCAGCTGCTATATATACATACTCCTAAGTTTTCACTTTTATTTCACTCGCAACGTTTTTAATAAATGTCCACGCACACATTTTTCGTAGAAAGAAGTATACTTGTGAAAATGCGGTACCTATATATATTTCCGCAGCTGACTGTTAATTTAGGTTATGTTGCGTATTCTCTTTTCCGTAGGAGATTTTTCTGTTCTCATAAACCTTTTCAAACTCTGTAAATCAACATCTCAGTATCACCGCAACATAATTCATCCATTTCAAAAGGAATTTTAGCGTGGAAATATAAAGTCATTTATTCATATCACAGCTTTGAAAACTTCTCAAGCGGTTACATTGGTAAAGTTATTGTGAGTGGCAATATTTCAGTTGAATTTCAGCCGAATTTCCTTTTAACGACCCTTTAATTGAAGGGAGATCGAAATCGCTGCTTCGTTTTCGCCTTGGATAGACGACGGGTTTGGACTAGCCCGTGATTGTGAAGGGCCTGGTGACCTGTATCACAGGTTTTTCTAAAACCTATCACAGGCACCAGTTCTCATAAAAATGGTCTTAGTCAATAGTACACTAATTAGGACGCAGGTAGACTTTAATACTAAAAGACGCTTGCTTCACACTTATACTTAATTAGGTTCTTTTACTTTGGTACTTCAGTGTTCCTTTTAGTTATATAAGCACCTTTTGTGAGAGACGAATAAATGCTTTATAATATTTATTATTATTCCGAAGTATTTCGCGTCTTGCATAACGATTATATTATTATAGTCAGCGCTCTTATTAATGCGAAAAGTGTGGGAAAATGTTTCTTACATTCTGGGTTCAAATCCACAGGTTGAAATGGACTGAAATTCTGCAGAAATGCCCAGATAACAATCGACGGGGATAAAAACCGTTCAAACTTTTCCAAGTAGATCTTATTAGATCTACTTGGAAAAGTTTGAAACTGTTTATTTGATGAAAGGTACTTGGGGTTCTTCTATAGATAATATTAGCATCTTTAGAAATCATAACCCTTCTTTTTGAATACGTAGAATAATGTTTATTATTTCCTGCAAAATAGCCTATGAATGATATGGAACGTCACTGTAGCGGAGCACGCAAAAATAGACATGGCCAGCTGAGGCGGCAACAAAGATTGGAAATTCATTTTGATTATCTAGGGAAAAACTCAATATTATTGTAAAAATGAAGGAGAAACACAAAAAGGGAATGTTGTATGGTTAACGCATTTATTAAAGTTATTGGATTACTTGAGACTGTAGTTTTAAATAAGGTGTGATAACAATTATAATTATTTATTGTTCTGAGGACAGCAATTATCGCATTCACTGCCCAGACCCGGAGACGGGCATGTACGTCGGTGGCCATGAAAGTGTTAATAAGTAAAATAAAATCCTTCTAATACTATTATGAATGCGAAAGTTTGTGAAATGTGAAACTTTTGTTATCTAGGATCTCCAAAACTACTGAACAGATCAAGATGAAATTTGGCATACACTTAGAACTTAGCCAAACTTAAACAATAGGCTACTTATTTTGCGGCGTAGCCGGGGGTAAAAGTTAGTACTTTATAAAGTCCTGACTAACTATCACTCCTGACTCACTGTGGCCATGACCGAAAGCTCTAAATGAAATTAAAACTTTTAATGGCCTCAGAAAAGAAGTTTTTACGCGAAACAAATAAACTCAGCCTATGAGTAACGAGGAAAGTTGGCGATGACGATGTCATCGGACAAGTGGTTCTAAGGTTTTAATGGTTTTAGGTTTAAGTGGTTTTAGGTTTGAGTGGTTTCATTCGGTTCTGTGGTTTCCGTAAGATACTTTTAAGTAGGTACTTAATTAAAGGAGATGAATTTATGGTGATTCCTGATTTATTAGGGGCTTTTGATTATGTTATTTACGAGGGAAATTTGGTTTTAGAGCCACGCATAAACTTTGAGTTTTATGAAGTAGAAAAACTTAGAGATAATTTTCTGGTATTTCTTATTTCCATAATCACACTAATATTATAAATGAAAAAGTTTGGATGTTTAAATGTATGGATGGATTGTTTGTTGCCTCTTCTCGCCAAAACAACTGGACTGAATGGGCTGAAATTTTGCATAGATGTAGCTTTAAGCCTGGAATCAAAAATACTTTTTATCCCACAAAAAAATTCCCATGGTATGGAAATAACCTTTAATACTTTCATGGCCCAAGACACAGATGTCCTCGTGCAGTTCAGTAAAGTGGCGGCGCGCCCCTGCGGGTCGTACTGCCGAGGCTAGGCAGTGAATGCAATATACTAAACTAAACTAAAACATTCATGGCCCAAGACGTATATGTTCTCGTGCATCTCAATGGAGCGGCGGCACGAGGCTGGGAAGTGAATGTGTTAAACATTTCCATAGAAACAAAGCATGCGAAGCAGCGGGCAGAAACTACTGGTTCTTTAATGAAAAATAAAACTCTTAATCTAAATATGAAGAATTCTTTAAATAAATAAATAATGCTAGACAATCCACACAGCATCATCTAGCCCCAAAGTAACAGCACACATATATAAGTATATGCGTCCACTGCTGGACATGCCTTCCCAAAACGAGGGGGCTTAGCCATAACCACCACGCTTGACAGGATTGATGATCGAAGCAAAGGTGTTGGTAGCAGGAAGGTTCACTTAACCGGACTTAACATGGATAGAAATTAACTTAAGGCAAGGTGTTCCTGCAGCAGCAGGCGTAAGGGAAAACGCGCGCCTGCCAAGCCGCCGCCGCGCTCGTGTTTTTTGAACATAGTGATTAAGAAAATAATGTTATCAATTCAAACTCTGCGAATTTGTTTAGAAACATAGAGTATCTTTAGTTGAGTACAAAAAAAAATTAAAATAACAGTACTTCGCTAGTCATAACATAATATTGAAAAAAAACATTAGAAAAAGGGGTAACTTAGGGATTATTTTCTATGGAGTGAAGTTCATAAAATCTTGTTTAGTTTGACCGATACCGCTGTACCGCGCCTGAGGTATGCGCGCGGCGAGACGGAGGGGAAGTACCGGTTGCTCCGATCCATCAGTCTGCCAGACAACACAACATACCATCAGCCAGACAATATCGATCTCATGTGTACTCTTGCTCTTATTTCCTCGCCCCCCCACCTCGCCGCACTTTCTTAAGGAGCGGTACAGCGGTTTCGGTCAAACTATAACTGAATGCGACTTTGACTAGGTAACATATATCTTTTTTTCAGAATTGTAAACATTTGATTTTAAAAATCATAAAAGTGCGGCCTCTGCTAGCCTACCACGCCTTAACAGACGAATTCCACTGTTGGCACCAAAATATTTATCACTGATCAACTCTATACCTTTATTGTTCCACTCACGGCATCTAACAAACGATCGGCTCCTTGCTAAGTTAATTTCGAGTGTAGTATTTATTATATTTGTAGATGAGAAGATACCTTCGGATAAAAATATACGTGAGTTTATTTTTATCCGTTTAAGTCATGTTGAAAGAAAGTATTTTTCAGAAAAGCTTTAATTAAATCCATTATCTAGGAGTGCGACTATCTAGAATTAAAAATCCTCACGCGCTCTCTGAACTCAATTGAAGCTCTCGATTGCTTTTTGCGATGTGCTAAGACGTGCTTCGATACGAGGTACCGCCTGCTCATAGTGGACAAGGTTTTTTTAACGCAATGATTGCTACCGACCGACGCAAATGGTAATTTTTTATAGGAGCAGTAGCGCCGTGACGCCATACCTTCCTCTGAGGCTTGGCATTGAACGTGATAAGTCTGTAAAGAAGTGGAGTCTCTAGGGCGCTTTGGTTGAAAGCCAGAAAGAAATTATTTTTATTTACCCTACACAAACATACGACTAAATAAAACTACGTATCTTCATGAAAAAGTTCTCTTCAAACGCATAAAACCAGATGTATTCTCAACCACCCCAGTAACCTAAACCCATTAATACAAAATAATATGCCAGCAACAAAAAGAATCAAGAAGTCAGTCATGTTTAACCAATATACATATACACGAAATTCAGATGCAGCTTGTGAATGACATATATACAACCGGGGAATTTTATGCCCAACCACCCCATTGGTGGGGAGGTTTGAATGTGGTTGGGAATAAATCATATATTAAGATAAGAATTTCACCTTTGATAGGTCAATATCCGTGCGGATTACTGGATTACAAACAAGATAGGTAAGTGCTTGACTTCCCGAACTTTTTCATTTCGTTTCTCAAACTTTGCTCCATTTTTCCTCAGGTAAGGTCGGTAATTGATTCAGCAGCCTTGAGAAACTTTCCTAATTGTTTCATTAAAATATTTATCTCTGAAACCTTTTGCGAATAATTATTTTTTCGCACTTTTAAAAGTGAAATTAGAGCAGACGGATTAAAAGACATATCTGAGGGCAAAAAGCTGCAAACGAACATACCATTATCATAATGTACCGAAACTAGTAAGTTTCGGTACGTTATGATAATAGACGATTAAAGGAATTAGCACAATAATTATCTTGAAATCGTCTACTTTATGACACGCTAATCACTATGTACCTAATTAGTTGATAAGCAAATCGTACAGTAGACCATTTTACCATACATAATTAAAGTATCGTACATACCTGTCGCATTAATCCGTCTAGCCATACATATCCTACATCGTCTACAACATGGATAAAAATTGCTAACACTGTGTTACGCGTTAGGACTACGCTTTTTAGTTTTAGTTTTAATGAATTCTTTTTAAGATTTGTTTATTTTGTCTTCATTAGTATGATCTCTTATATATAATATTTTTTTTGCAAATCCAACCTAGCCCTAAGCTGAAGCAAGTTCCTTCAACACTTTATTATTAGGTATTTAGCTGGTACTGAGTGTTTTTGCTTTATATTTTCTGTGCTTCTCATCAATCAAATGCATGATACAGATATATTTTTACCTTAGTGTAAAATGTAAGTATTTACCAAGGAAATTAGGAACTTATTGTTATTGCCAAGCACAATAGCTCAATCGCTATACTTATATCAATTTGGACAACTACCTACCATGTTTATTATGCAAGTGATGTTTACCTATAAGCTTTTTTTGCACATATCAATAAGTCGAACGAATCGTCTGGTGACGAGTGGTTGACGACGACGCTCTGGCACTAAAGTGAGAGAGGAAGTATCGATGGGTTTTTATTTGGTATATCACTAACTACTAACACTCTATTAGTAGCTCAGTGGAGAGCCCAACATACCCCTCTAGCCCTCAGGTAATGCTCAAACAGTATTTTCTCATAAAAAAGACCTAGAATACCATAAAAGGCTACTATTTATCGTGAGAAGCCGCGGGCAGAAGCAAGTCTCTTCTCATTCGTAGCGTTCTTGGCAGAATTCAGAGCAGAGGCAGGTTGTGGTCGTCATGACGAGTCTTTTGTTGTATTGGCTGATATCTCTTGCCTCGCGATATATCGCCATCTCTCCCTGTTGGTGGTCATTCTGGAGCATTCATGCAGGGGGTCACCTACGGCAGATCTTATTTGGTCGAGAAGCAAGTCTACATTGTTCTCCTGCAAATCATCTAGAATTTAAACGAAGAAAATTTTAACCTAACCATAATACGTTCTACGAAATCTCTGATTAAGGTTCTACTACTGAAGCTTTGGCGGTGGGCTTAGGACCCCCAATCAATAACTTATAGCTTACGGTGGCTTACCTCTACAAATCACGCTATGAATTTACGATCCGTTGTCAGCCTGCCATTTGACCAATTCGACATCGACTTATAATCGAAGCGCTATCAGAATGGGGTGGGACCTTTTCAAACTAACGCCCGTGGTCCGTAGCGTCAAAGATGACAATCAATGAATTACATTTTTTGATGGGTAATGGTGCGTTTTCTAAAAAGATAAAACCCGCGTCATCTTTTGAATTCTAAGTTTTAACCAAAGAACTCGGAACTTTCGCAGATATTATATGGTGTCAATTCAGATGTCGCCAAAACTAAACTGTACTAATCTGACAGCTCTAAAAATGTAGCGGTCCCTTTTATGACGATCGAAATAAAAAGGATGGTATAATTTTAGTGCTGTCAAATTATTTAAGTTTAGTTTTGGGGACCTCTGAATTGACACCAATGTCATATCAAACTATGTCACGGTATACGCCATTAACCCCACGCTCTATCGCCTTTCAGTCTGGATTAACTATTTTTAAGCATCTTTTTAATAAAACTTCTCATTGGTGTTCAGAATATTTTTTGCTAACGGTACTTTTCTCGGGAACTGTCATCGATTTATCTATTATTTTATTTGACGAGATTCCATCCTAATCTGTTAAGCGTGGATTTAACCATTAGAGAGAGCACCTATCAAGATGCTTGAAATTTTGAATAGCAATTAATAACTGAACAGATTCGATTTATCCTTATTGCTGTAGTACAGTCCAGAAGAGATTACACTGACCTATGTGTCATGGCCTCATTCGAGATACAAAGCACACTTAGTAACCAGGAAATTGGATGGTGCTCTGAGGTGTGAGTCTATTTGACGTTGGTAGCGAGACGTGATCATGACCTCCATACAATTGACAATATATGACAATATATAGATCAGATAATGTACCTTAATTATCACGTCCTAATCCATAGTTCTCTACCCAAATAATTTACTTATAAACCCAAATAAAAAACCAAGTTTATGAGACGGCTCTACTCGAATTTATTTATTTAATATTCATACTAGCTGCATTCTTACTACCCGTTGTCCTATTACCCGTTTTCCCGTAGGAGTGAAGCATTTTCCCGTGGTAAGTAGCCTGTTTCCTCTTTAAAATATTAGTATAGATAAACAAGTTTTTACAAATGCTCTAAACAATAATTTTGGCGCCATCGTCGTATTTTATTTAAATTGACGTTCATTTTACTTTCTGAATCTAAATTAGGGTTTATCAAATGATCAAAACAGTAAAATTCAAGAAGATACCAACGTTGTCTAAAAAGTGCCAAGTTCATCTCCGCATATTCTCGAACACATGTCATTTATAAAGCACTTACACACGTCAATATTCAAGCCCTCGTCTGAATATTGTTGATGGATGGTGCGAGCTCGAGACGCCTTCAAATAAAGTGTTGGCAAACATGAATCACGTCACTTCACGTTTACGTAGGCGCTGAGCAAAGAGGGCGATGCAATAAGGTCACTTTTATCTAACAGTGTGAAGATAAAGAAGTATTTATACCGCATTTACAAATCCGTCCACGATTTTATTTTCTGTTTGGTGTATGCACGACTATGAAGTTCCCTAATAGTTGACGGGTCAGTGTGTGAAAACTGAATGAGAGAATGAAGTATTTCATAGACACAGATACTTTTTACAGATAGAGACTTGAAAAATATGGGGAGTTCCGAAAGTTTAGATTTTTACCGAGCCGACTACATTGTATGTAACGAAGATTATTATTTATGATTTTTCCATGAAAAATTCTTGAAAATAGTAAAAAAATTCGATTTTTTTTTAAACTTAAAACTGACTTCAAATTCCTTAATATTTACACTGTCAATACTGTCTGTACTGTGTTAAGTTTTGCGGGTAAAATTATAATCCGGGATCTCGGGAATAACATTTTTATGAGAGCGAAAGAATTCTTATAATCGGTCCGTAATTGACGGAGAAATCGACAAACATATAAAAAAAATACATACAACCGAATATCTTCTCCTTTTGTGACACAAAGTCGGTTAATTACAGTTTACCATTATGAGTCCTATTTACGTAGGTACGTGATCTCATCACCATTGCGACCTTTCATGAATCCATTTGTGGATGTAGACTTCCTCCAATGGCCTTGAATATATCTAGACGGTCTTGAGACCTCGACATCCAATCAGGGCCTGCGTGGTGTCGGATGTCGTCTACCCGTCATTTTCGTGATCTTCCCTGCAGACTGTCTGCTGTCGTGGTCTCCACACGCTCAGTGTCCATTCGAGCAATATGCCCCGCCTATTTCTTCTGTTTCCCCAATCAGTTCCACCACATCTTCGACCTTTGTTTTGGCTCTGATCATTGGTCTTACTGTTTAGTTGGAAATTTTTCATGATATGTCTAATTTTGAAGCTATTTCTTCTTGATGATTGCCAAAATGTTTGCACCACGTGTCGATATTGATGTCCCATAGTTAAGGTTCGGCAGTATATTGGAAGTTAAAATAGGAGTAGGACACGATGTTTACGATTCGCAATCTTAAAAATGTACGATAGGAAATGTTTTAGCTTATCATATTAAAAAATACCGAGGGCTCATAAAACTGGTTGTAAATTTGGCCTCTGTTTATATTATGTCAACAAATATTTTCCTTTCAATATATTTATTTGATACATAATAACCAATATGGTGCAAATATGTCGGTCTCGACAGAGCCTACGCATTTGTTCCCCTTTGAGTTGAGATAGAGACCCTAAATCCGCGGGGTACCGAGGCTCGCCGGGTTTTTAAAAAAATATCTGAGCATCGGGTCGATGTGTATCTGGAGCAGCGCATCAGCATTACCATACAGCGGGGCAATGCAACCAGCGTCTTGAGGACGCGACGAATGGTATTGATATGGACAGGTTGCTTGGAATAGTTAGTCTGCAGTTAGCTCAATAGTTGCAATCGTAAATACTAGTTTTAATTTCTTTCCATTGTTAGATTGAAATTTTCTTTGTTAATAAAGATTTAGTCTATATTCAGCTAGTAATAACATAAACAGAGATAAATATAACGTACGATAAGGTTTGCAAGATACCTAACCAAAACAATAGGGAAAGAACACCTGCTCTTATCAAATCGGTACAAAGATCTGATTTAAAGGTACAAATAAAATAATAATTTATTGCTTTTCCTTATTCCTTTGTGTTGGTTGGGTAATTATTTTTTAATACTAGTGTTTTGCTAACCATAAAACATTTATCTATTTTTATTACGTTCGGGATTATGATAAAAATGAACGAAAATATTACTATCAATTCTTGGCCCCTCGAAATAACTATTATTTATGGTTTTACGAAGAAGCGCGCATTTTGCGATAAGAATTCACTCACCCTCTATAAAGGCACCATATTATAAAGAACAAACGTGGGTATTTTACGCAAGAGATTTTATTTTATTTTAGATGCCGTGTTTTGCAAACAATTTATTATTATTTTTATGATTCTTAAGTAAATGTTACAAACGACGTTTGTGATGACGACCAACCATGTGGTGTAGATAGACTATAAAAATTGTATGATATTCTCCTAATGATAATAATCGGATGATAAACAGCTTCGTCAGTTTAGTCAATGTTCGATTAAAAGCCCCATAAAAACCGTAGAAATTATTTTTGTCTATATGTAAATACGTATGCAAATTTGAGTCAAAAACGTCAATTCAAATATAATTAATTTTCTGATTATGTTTTAGAATAGTAACCATTTACGGAACGTAAAGACGTTCCGTAAAATGGTAACTATTCTAAAACGCGTTTTTCAACGCTTGCTTGTCCCATTTGGTAACTATAGTTTCAAATTCCCATGTATTGTACAAGTACAATTGTGTTTAACATGATTTCTCTACATAAACACAAGTAACAGTGTTGTCCTGTATAAAGCCTCAACCCCACAGCCGCGATTTTGAAGCGTGTCTTGTGTCGCGCGATTTGCTGCGAAACTTGTTTGCAATAGGTACATTTTGTACTAAGACGCATACGATCTTACACACTGCTGCGATTTTATCGACGCGATAGAAGTTGGACGACGCGTCTCCGCGTTCTGCGATTTTGCGATAATTGTTTACGGAACATTTTGTATCAGGACGCATGCCATCTTACACATACCTGCGTCTTTTTGCGATTTTTGCGTTGGGGGGGATGGCGTCTATAAATTGCGCTTAAAATAACGCAGCTGTGTGTAAGGAATCGCGCTACAAAATCACGCGATACAAGACGCGCTTCAAAATCGCGTCTGCGGGGTAGAGGCTTAAAGCACAAAGCGGTCCACAATACGAAATGGGCTACTCTATGTCATCATTACTAACCCCTATTTACTTCATAGTGTCATAGTCCTCCGATGGGGTATTTATATTAACCTGCACGATTTTAAAGGTTTTTTTTACCTGTAATTTAACTAATTTAATTGAATTTTGACGGACGCTTGATAGTGTCGTGATGTTTGTAAAAGGTAGAATAGTTATGTTAAGTACTCCTCTCATTTCTGTCATTGTCAAATATGATTGTATGTCACTAACACAAATAACGCTTGGCGCCACCATCGTGGCACGCGATTGGACCAGGAGCGCCAGCCAACAGTGCGCGCCTAGCGATCGTCCAATCGCGTCGTTGGCGCGAATTGTGCCGCCTTGCGAAGCTATGATGTAAAATGAGTTAAAAATACCGGCACTTTTGTTCCAAGCGCCGCGCTGGCAGATCGTTATAAGACAAAGTGTAGGTACTTTGTATTCAAGAAATTTAATTGACTATCAAGTATCCATTGTTTCACTTCAATAGTAAATGCGATAAACTGTGATATGTTCTGTCGAAAGAGTATTATAGTCAGTAGACCATACCTAATATCACCTGATGGAAAGTGACGATGGGGTCGGACGGTGTATCACGAAGGTGTAGAAGACACCCCCTCAGCTGGCAGACCCTACGCGCTGATACACCCCACCGGTTTTCGCCAGCATGCTGCCCGCCAGCGCGGAAATGGGATGTGGTGCATTATTTCGGTGATTTCTTGATTATTATCCAGTAATCCCTGCTAACATCTATATATATCTGGATTCTCCTTGAAATTTCCTACAAAATAGCATGTAAATATTCTCATATTGTGTAACGTAACTGATAAGGTTGAATTAAAATTTAATTATAATTGTTTGCGGAGCGGCTATTAACTCTTGTCTTGAAGAGATCCAGGTTGTAATTAGCCGAACAGAAGCAGGCAGGGAGTTCCATCTGCCAGTTTTCCAAATACTTTGATAGCCGCTTGCCTTACATACTAGTTGTGCGATATCTACGGTCGATAATAAATAAATTACTACTACATTTTACCTACTGCTGGATATTATCTATATCGGGATTATGTCTAAAACGATAGATATTAAGATATTAATTTCGATGGATATAAAAGCTCGAATCATAAATCAAAAGCGATTTATACGTAGGTATTTTATTAACAAAGAAAAATAGAAACAAATTAGAACTTGTATTTACATTTGCAAACAATCTACAGGCAGCTCATTTGATCCATAATATACCTCAAATTATAAAAAAACAACTCGCTTAGATATTACAACATTCATTGTGTTTAAAATCCTGAAAAAAAAAATTACTTAAGGCGCTGCCGTGGAAAACTAAGACTGTCAGATTGCATGTCAATATTACCAAATGTGGTCGGCAGAGGCGCTTATTTTTAACATAGACTTATGCCAAATTTATCTGTTGTAGAAGAGGCAAACTTTTGTTTTATTTTGGTTGATAGCACAATCACAAGGTAATAATGTAATGTTAACTAACATTTGCCCGCGGCTTTGCTATCGTTGCATGTAAAATACCTTAATCAAAACCTATGTCGCTCATTGTAGCTTCTCAATTATAATAAAAATTACATTCATCGATAGTTATTCATAGAAATCAGAAACACTTAAAAAAATAATATCATCTTCATGCATGTTAAAGTGCCGACAATATCACCGACCATTATGATAATACTTTATACATTAAAAAAATATACTAATTTAGTCAAAACAACTGAGGTCTAAATGGATTAAAAAAGTGTCAATCGTTGAAGATATTTCGATTTGGTTTTGGAGGGCTTTCTCAAAAAAAAATTAAAATATAAATAATGCTGAACAAGCCACACAACATCATCTAACCCCAAAGTAATTAGAGCTTGTGTTATGGTATACTTATTTTGATAAACTTATTAAATACACTACACACTAGATATTTTTTATATACATAAGACATGCAATAAAGTGATTATGATTATGACATCCAGAACACCTCGAATAAATATCTGCAGATGGTACAAACATTTGTCCTGAGGCGGGAATCAAACTAACTGTAACCTCCTGTGTCGCAGGTGGACCTTTCCCCGCCGCGCCACAGAGGTCGTCAATCAAATAATCAGATATAAAATGAAATATAACAGTGCTTTATTTCCTTTGCCCCTTACAGGAGTCTTGGACACGTCAATAAATTCAAATAAGGTTCAAGAGTAAAACTGGGAAATAAAGTGATTACTTTAATTTATTGTTCACTTCAATCTTTTTAAGGTAAAGTAAAGAAGCGAACAAGAAACCTTTACCTTGTTAGGGTGTTAGTTTTCGAGCTGGAGCAATACTATTAGCAATAGGTACCTAAGTTTTTTATCCTCTAGAGATAGTCTGATATTTTGTAGTAAGCCTTTTTAACAAAGGATATGTTTTACAAATTGTTTGAAATTATTTTTTGATAACTTTTAACTCTTTAGGAGTTTTGTTGTAGAATCGTATACATTTCCCTTTAAAAGATAATCTATAAATCGATACTATAAAAATATATAAATATATATCTATAAAAATATTCGTAAAATAAAATACGTGAATGTTGGAATGCTGAATGATGAATTTCACGGATATAATTTTGTACACAATCTCAATACTACTCGCTTACATAATTAATTTTATTTTCCGGAAATAAAACGCAACAATCATGAAGATAGTTTTAGTTTAGATTGTAATTCTACAAAATAATCATAAAAACCACAACAGACCATGCCTTGCTATCCAAATTGATATTCATACCGATATAAAGTAAAAAAAAGTTATGACAAACCGCTCCGTTGAGGTTTTTCTATGAGTTATTAAAAATTTAAAGTAAATTATTATTTTTGAGTATCTGTCCTTTTGAGAATCTCTCTTCTCTAAGAGAACAAACCGATAGAACTACGAGTAATTTAAATTTGCCTGTAGTTCTACTGGTAGAACTACGAGAAAAAAAATGCAAATGGTTGGTCCTAAGTAAATCAGTTATCTAGTAAGTACCCATAACAAAGCTCTGCTTAGCTTCGGCCTTGGTGATGATGTGTGAATTCATCATCATCAGCCTATATAAGTCCACTGCTGGACGTAGGCTCCTATTTTAATTTTTCAGCATTGTTTATTTATATATAAGGTCATCAAAATCGCCCTACCTATTTAACATATTTTAACTCGACCAATACTTTTCGTGCTGTAAACATGTTGAGTAATACCTACCTATCTAGCTACCAGAGATAAAACCACTATAAACCTATTCTACTTAATTGGTAGGTCTGTCAATGAATAAAATTCCTGCAAATTTCTTTTGGCTTAGCTTCAATCAAATATAGACTTTATTTCAATGACGAATGAACCATTTAACCCGCAAAACAAAAGTTGTCTAAAATCGTAATTCGTCCGTCGAACCCAGCTGTCATCGCGAAAAAAGTTACATAACCTCACGTCCGTCCGAGGAGGCATCCAGCCTCCGAATGAAGCTACTGGAAGCTATTTTGAGCATATATTGAAAGGGATGTTTGAGTAATAAGGTTGAAATTCTATTGGCAAAATATTATCATTTTTGCAATTACTTCGCTAAACGCCTTACAAAAATGTGTTTTTTGGGTTTTATTATGTTAATGGTTTTATTTATTTAAAACTTTTTACATATTTCTTTTGTTGATAAAATTTCCTTTCATATAGTATTAAAATAATTAATGGTTGTCACTCAAAATATTGAGCATTTCGAGACGAAAAATATTTTTCTTGTTCTTTCTTGTGATGTTTTTTTTCAAGATCCTAGATCGTTTTATAAAATATTTTTGTATAAGTCTTTTTTCCATACATTTGACTATACACTGTTTTTTTTTTGGGCTTGTATTATGTCGGAGAACGGCTAACGGTGCGACGAAAAAGTGTACTTTCTACGGTGTCGCTGTTTGGACAGCGTCTTAAGGATCTAGTCTAGTCAAAATCGCATTCAGTTACAAGATCTACTGAACTTCACTCGATAGAAAAAAATCCCAAAGTTACCCCTTTTTCTTACGTTTTTTCAATACTATGACTAGCGAACTACTGATACTCAACTAAACTTGTCAACTAAGGACACTTAATATTTCTAAACAACTTCACAGAGTTTGACTTGATTAAATTATTTTCTTAATCACTATGTTTAATTTTTAATGTACTACTGCTGCAGGACTGCCTAGCCTTAATATGATCATGTCGATACCCTTATACTTCTTCAAAAATCGTGTCGCCAGTTGTGAAGTAGGTCCGACTCAGAGACTGCCTGTAACAAATGTGTCGACGCAGTGCGTGACGGATAGACAGAGCCCGGATAAGCCTTGAACGATGCAGTCCCATTATTTAGGTGTTGATGGGGTAGGTTTGGCATGGAGGTTGAGCTCTGAGCTACGGGCGAGAAAATTTAGGTTAAGTGATATTGATCAGAGGAGCTACCTGTAGATTGTTTGCAACAGTCTGCAGTTAGCTCAATTGTAAATCCTATCTAGTTCTAATTTATTTCTATTATTTGATTGTAATTTTCTTTGTCAATAGTGATAGTTATATCTGCGATCTCTAGGTTCAGAGAACTTAGTATCAGTATAGATATATTTTGTATAGATTACGAAAACAATTCATACACTTAGCGCAGCGCCCCTCCCTACCGAATACTGAGAGGAACAACTTTTCACTAAGCCGTTGGTCCTGCGCCTGACCTCTCCCCGAACGTGTCGGTCTACTGTACCATCATCATGCATTATGAGAGTGAGGGAATAGAGAGTACACCTGTGTTTGCGCACACACTTGTGCACTATAATATGTCCTGCGCATCTGGCTAGTCTCCGATGAGACTGGCCGCCGTGGTCGAAATTAAGATAGGAGGACATTATTATAGAAATAGGTACCTACATTTCCAATCAAGAAAGTTAAGTTACAAAGTTTATACGATGTACCTTTCTGATTTAACCTCTTCAGAAAACAATAGTCTAACAAACTTTACCAAGTACGCTCGTTACATATCTAATTGCTCAAATTAATTCAATAACCGGGATCGACCTCTAATCACCAGCATTGGCTGCAGACGTGACGGCGATGGGAGATCAGGATACAATTAGTTCAAGGGTTGAATTAGATTAGATTTCGTCTTAGGGGTAGTTATACCTAAGGAAGAATCCTTAGGTATTTCTACCCCTAAAACGTAAGTCTCAAAAGAAGAAGAAAGAGATGTCTTGGGAGAATCGACAGAAATATCACTTTATTTCCGTGTCAGTTTTATAATTTGACCTTTTCTAAGTTACATTGTACATTTATTGTATTTATGGAAATCTAGAGTTTTTGATTTTGATGATTTTTTATTTTGAATCGGAATCAAGAATCGATAACGGTTATTTCCTTGCTAAGAATTTTTAAAAACTAATTTATGCCCGCGGCTTCGCACGCGTTTTTTATGGAAACGCTTAAAGGTGATTTCTTTCCCATGGGAACTGATTTATGGGATTAAAAGTAGTGTGTGTGCAATGTTTGATTCCAGGATTAGAATAACCTGAATGCAAAATTTCAACCCGATCCGTTCAGACAAAAATCCATCCATCTATCCATCCATCCATCCATACTTTCGCATTTATAATATTAGTGTGATAGTGTGATTAGTATGATAACAGTCATCTAGTACCCATAACACAAGCTCTGCTTAACTTAGGGCTAGATAATGCTGTGTGAATTGTCCATCATTATTTTATTTATTTAAGTTAGAGTTGAAAAATAATGATAAAGAAGAAACCTCTAGTTAGTTACAACAAAATATCACTTATGTCATCCGTTAAATTTGGATATGCGATGTTGAGAGGGCTTGTAACAAATTCGAGCTGAGTAAACGATGTTGGACTCAGAATGGCTCATGGCTTTAAAGCTTAATATTAATCCCTATCTGATATCTTAATATATAAAAATGAATCCCTATTTCCCTTGGTCACGGCATCACGTGTGAACGGCTGGACTAATTTTGCTTATTCTTGTTTTGTTGTTTGTTATTGTCAGAAGAAGGTTCTCATGAAAGAAAAAAATCAGAAAGTCGGAAACATAAATTTCCACGGGGGCGAAGCCGCGGGGCGCAGCTAGTCTATATATATAAAAGAAAGTCGTGTTAGTTACACTATTTATAACTCAAGAACGGCTGAACCGATTTGGCTGAAAATTGGTGGGGAGGAAGCTTAGAACCAGGAGACGGACATAGGCTATGTTTTATCCCGGAATTACCACGGGAACGGGAACTACGCAGGCGAAGCCGCGGGCAGCAGCTAGTTATTGATAAATTTATACACTTGTCGCGATCTCTTTTTGTTTATCGTAATAAAGTATACTGGCCTAGATTTGTGACGTTAGCTTAAATTATAAGAAAAAAAAGGCAATCGCGCCAGCTTTTATAGTTTTTTTCTTTAATCACATCCAAACTTATCTACATAGGTATACTAATAATATTATAAAGAGGAAAGATTTGTTTGTTTGTTTGTATTGAATAGGCTCCGAAACTACTGGACCGATTTGAAAAATTATTTTACCATAAGAAGCCCACATTATTCCTGATGCACATAGGCTACTTTTTACCGCGGGAAAATGCTTCATTACACGGAGAAAAAAATGTTGTGAAATCAACAGGAAAAGGTTGTTAAATGGGAGCCGTCATAGTTGGTTTGTTAGCGCAGCAACCTTAATTTTGCGAAAAAATATTGTGATTATGACAATGTAGAAGTATTTACTTTGTTAATTACTACATAGCGAATTTCACAAACGCATGTTTTCACAAATTTACACTGACGGCTCCCATTTAGCAATGTGAAACTTGAATAAAATTGCAGTGTTTTGCCTATGGTAATATAGCAACGTATATTTTGCTATAAAAGCAACTTTGACATTTGGATTTGCACAACGTATAACATTGTTATTCTAGCTATGTTTACTTTGTTATATTTGAGCTTTTAAAAACTGTGGTTCTATCTATGTACATTTTGCTTTAATGGCAACCTTAAAATTGTGGTTTTAATAGAGATACGATCTAACATTGCGAGGATAACATTGCGATAAACGCAATATTACGTTTAAGCCTTGTGGTTCTAGCAATTTACACTTTGCGTTATTGGCAATCTTGAAGTTGTAGTTCTAGCAGAGGGAGCAGAGTATAGCAATGTTACTATTGAAAGATAGCAATAATACCATTGCTATAAACGCAATATTGCCTATGTGCCTTGTGGTTCTAGCAATGTACGCTTTGCGTTGTTGGCAACCTTTAAGTTGTGGTTCTAGCAGAGGGAGCATCTAACATTGCGAGTATGGCAATGTTACCATTGCAAAGATAGCAATGCTACCATTGCGATACACGCAATATCGCCTACGCGCCTAGTCGTTCTAGCAATGTGCACTTTGCGTTATTGGCAACCTTTAAGTTGTGGTTCTAGCAGAGGGAGCATCTAACATTGCGAGGATAGCAATGTTACCATTGCGAAGATAGCAATGCTACCATTGCGATACACGCAATATCGCCTACGCGCCTTGTCGTTCTAGCAATGTGCACTTTGCGTTATTGGCAACCTTTAAGTTGTGGTTCTAGCAGAGGGAGCATCTAACATTGCGAGGATAGCAATGTAACCATTGCGAAGATAGCAATGCTACCATTGCGATACACGCAATATCGCCTACGCGCCTTGTCGTTCTAGCAATGTGCACTTTGCGTTATTGGCAACCTTTAAGTTGTGGTTCTAGCAGAGGGAGCATCTAACATTGCGAGGATAGCAATGTAACCATTGCGAAGATAGCAATGCTACCATTGCGATACACGCAATATCGCCTACGCGCCTTGTCGTTCTAGCAATGTGCACTTTGCGTTATTGGCAACCTTTAAGTTGTGGTTCTAGCAGAGGGAGCATCTAACATTGCGAGGATAGCAATGTTACCATTGCAAGGATTGCAATGCATTGTTATTATTGCTATCCTTGCAATGGTAAAATTGCTTTCCTCGCAATGTTACATGCTCCCTCTGCTAGAACCACAACTTAAAAGTTGCCAATAACGCAAAGCGCATATTGCTAGAGCGACAAGGCGCGTAGGCGACATTGCGTGTATCGCAATGGTAGCATTGGAAATGGCAATATTGGTATCCTCACAATGGTAATGCACCGTCTGAAAAATAAAAACAAAAAGCTTATGAAAATGACACAAACATTTATTGAATCAAGGTATTTTGAGTTACTTAATTTACTCTTTATCTTATCTAACTTACTTACTAAAAAGTCCTTAGCACACAAACAAAACTTATTTTTATACATACATAATAGAACCTTACTTGTAATCGTTACTTAAATGTAATCAATGTTTTAAATTGTCTGTCTTTATTAAATATTTATTAAATCAAGGTATTATGAGTACTTAATTTACTTAGAAGTACCTAAACACAAACAAAACTTATTTTTATACACACATCATAGGGCCTTACTTGTAATCGTTACTTAAATTTAATCGATGTTTTAAATAAAGTTGACAGAGCATTTTAAGCATTGATTTTTAAGGTTAAGTAACGATTATAAGTAAGGAAGGGCCCTCTTATTAATATTGTTAAATACAATCAATGTTTCAATCAATGTTTACTAAAGGTACCTAATTAAGACAATATCATTGACTCTACCGGTTGCTGCTATGAATGCAGTATTCTTACTTTTACAAATAAAATTAAGTAAAATCTAGCTATTTGCAATAGATTATAATACGTATTATTATAGTTTATTGATCACTCTCTTTTTCACACCAGAGTGAACAACAAGAGAATTTCGAGAATGATCCTTATGGTATTATACTGGGTGTTTTATTACACGACGGACGTACTTTATAGAGTCATTGTACTCATCATTACGAACAACTTTTATCATGGGACCAACCCTGAAATCGCGAAAAAAATCAGTTGTGCAAAACAGCTGATTTTTTTTTTGCGATTTCAGGGTTCAAGTTGTTTGTAATGATGAGTACAATGACCCCCTAAAGTATGCCCTTCGTCTAAAAAAACACCCGGTATAGTATATTACAGTGCTAAATTGAATTAAATGGGCTTGGTAAGGACAACATGGAACTCAGATAGATTAATGTCACATCCTATGAACACGCGATTACATACAAATGGATGCTGCATTGATTCCTGATTAATGAATACTGACTCTTGAGATAATGAATCTTGTACTTTGTAAGCATAGTAGTGCTCATCAAAAGAAAGTGTTTTTAACAGCTTAGCCTTAATTATTATTTTACATACTCCATCAACATAAACATCTTCTACCATGGCAAAGCAAACACTTTCCTCCTCAATCGAAGAAACAATTATAGAATTTACTTTATACCGCTCAGAACACTTTGCAGCCCATGTGACTTTGTAAATTTTTTTAATATCAGATAGTTTTATTTTGTCTAAAATTTGTTCAACTTCTCTACTGGATATTTCTGTTTGACCTCCAAAAGAGACAGGCGAACCAACTGTTCGTTGAATAAAAATATCATTTAACATCAACTGATGTTTTCGAGCTATTGTTAATGTCATATTCATTCGATTATTTGAGGATTTTGCGGCTAACTTGTTGGGGCGATGTTTAGCTTCAAAGCGCATAGAAGATAAAAACTGTAAGGGACCAAATCGTAACATTGCCGAGTGGTAATGTAACAGGTTGTGAAATTTGGGCTTAAGAGTTTGATTAAACAATTTGATAAACATTTCGCACAGGTCAGCAACTAAAAACTGAAAAAACTGAACTTGCTCAGGTGCAAACGCAGGCGACAGAATAAAATGTAGAACTTTCATTAATTGAATATATAGTTCCCAATACCTGTCGCCTCTTGGGACGAAATCGCCGAACATCACCCCAAAATACTTGCAAAACGTGTACATTTCGGCTGCGTTTAGGCGAATGTTTCCCTTTCGTAAATTAGAGATTACCAATGTAACAGGCTTATCTTTTTTATCAGGACCAAATTCAAAAGAAGAGATTTTGTCATTAACAGTATTAATTGTAAAATATTTGAGTTTGTCCACAAATACCAGAAGCAATGAACACATTATATATTTCGAACACCCTTCGTGCATGTCATGCATTACATCAAAACCCATTTGTGAAAACAAACAAAAATTTTCTATCTGCAGCCATACACATTTCTCTTTCACGCCTGTCAGAGATGGATTACCTATTGCTAAATCTTCCTGATAGTTAGATTCCGTCCTTAAAAGAGACACATCTTCGTATAATTGCTTTTCCATTACTTTTTTTTCTATTTTACAAGTCCGACAAGAGAAATTGCAAGAAAAACTTTCGACAAAGCCACAAACACTATGCAAACCTAAATTATCTCCCAAAATTAGTGCCAACTCAAAGTAGATAGTTCCTTTGAAATCTGGCAGATCAAAATATATTCCGTTTCGAATTATGTCATTTAACTGATCAATTAAGGGCTGAAATATGATCTGATTACCAAATTGAACTCTGTCATTCGAATGATAAAGTAAGACCAAAAAAATGTTAGTCAACTGAGAGGCATAATAGTAAGGCAGGCAAGGAAGAGAAATGTAGGCGGCTCCCAGTTTATGTATACCACTATGACTGCCTAAAGGGTTTAAAGTCTCGAAATCATCGATTTGTAAAAACATTGGCATGACAAATTTTTCCCCATGTCCTTTTTGTCTCCAAAATGAACCATGCATGAAATGCTCTATACTTTTTGATGTATCGTGGGCCATTAGTTTTTTCATACTATCTATAGTCTCAGGTAGTAAATGGGGCAAAGAGAAAAACTTGAGCAACACATCACGTATGGGTATTTTATGTGCTATGCATTCTACTGTCTGGTAAAAAGACCTTCCATTTTTTTTTACGAAATCAAATCTTTTTCCTACCACATAACCCTGAGGACTAATTAAAGACCTGTTTGTTTCAAAGTACTGCAACCTTTTATGTGTTGAACTAAAACTCTCTAAATCACTCGTCATTTTTTCTACAGCAGAATCTGGTGTACTTGGTAATAAAGGTTTGATTGATAAGTTAAACATGTTTTCAATACCGCTATAAACTGTATCTACCACATTGTTTGGCAAATTAGGATTACGATAAAGAGATGAAAAAAGTTGAGCCAAGGTGTAGCTAAGTGAAACAGAGCGCAAATTATTGCCTTGACTTTTCACATTGATTTCTTCGCTACCTGATATAGAGCATCTTTTATCCTCACCTTGTAACTCTGGTGTAGTGTGCATATGTGAAGGGTCCATATTAAATGAACAGGATTCAAGTTCAGAAGCCTCCGAGGCCAAATGGCATTTCAAATAATGACGTCTAAATGAGGTGTAGAGTTGATAACTTCTTCCACATCCAGTATTTGGACAGACATACACATTGCCCGGATGATAAAATGTGTAGTGACTTTTAAATTCCCTTAAATTACTAAAAGATCCTTTACATATTGCGCACTGCACCATCATGCCTGTTGGAAACAGAAGCAAGTAAATCTAGCATAGGAACACCTTCAGTGTCGTATTTGCTTTTCATGACAAAAATACTTCTTTGGATGAACATCCAAACTGGCACACAGTCTTTGGAATAGGGCAAATCTAATGTCCATAAGATTTTAAAAGCATTCAAAACTGCCTCGCAAATGTTATCAAAGGTGTATCTAATGTCTTTGGCTATGATGACATCATACTGCGCAACTTCTTTCCAACTTGGACCGATGGCAACAATATATGGAAGTATAGGTAGCTTCTTCTGTGCAAGTTTCGCTTCTCTCTCGGAGCAATGGGTTTCGAGATCAGAGTTAGATGGCACCAAACTAAGAAAGGCGCTGCTTACTTCCGTCCGCGAAGGATTCCAGGGTTTTCTGACGCCTTTCACAGGTATTGTGTGCATCTGCTTCAGCAGCAATGGAATGGACAGAAAAGCCGCAACATTAGCTTGTTCCTCTCCAACTGAAAATAGATTTCATAATTCATTATCATCACCAGCCTATTAAATCAAGTACCTATAAATCGAGTGGCGTTTCGGTCTTTATTTATCGACACGATTTTTCACTAGTACACTCTAATTTCTCTGACTAGTTTATAGTGATCTGTGCTGCCATTTACCAAGAAGTCGAAGAAAGATTTGATTTGCCGAAACAATTAGTTTTTTTTTATTATACATAGAAAACGACCAGAACACCTTGGACTAATTTGCATATCGTACAAATATTTGTCCCGAGGCGGGAATCGAACCCGCAACCTCCTGCATCGGACCTTCGCCCACCGCGCCACAGAGGTCGTCACAATATAATAAATTGTGACATATTGTGTGTATATTTTAGAAGCCTGAAGTCACTTATTCATGCCTTATAATCTAAATTCTAACAATTTTGAGACAACTCACAGGTTCCAAGATCCAAAGTAAGTTGAATAGAGATGTCAGGTCGTGCCAGTTGCTGGGCCTTCTCGTCCAATAATGTTAGCAGACGACCCTTTACTAAAGGGAATTTTTCTTCAAACTTTCCTTTCACTTCTGGGTGGATTTCATCGAAGTCACTAGCAAGCTGCACAAAACAAATGATTGTCATACGTTATGCAGGTACACAAAAATCTATACTAATATTATAAAGAGGAAAAATTCGATTGTTTGTTTGTATTGAATAGGCTCCGAAACTACTGGACCGATTTGAAAAATTCTATCACCGTTGGGAAACTACATTATCCCTGATGAACATAGGCCATAGAATATACTCGTGCGAAGCCGGGGTGTACTGCTAGTATGTAAAATTATTCTTACACCACAATTGTTAAAATGACACTACAAGGAGCCATAGGGCATAGCATAGCTGGCCTAGGTGATTATAAACAATTACTGAAGTTAAGCAATATTTAGCCCAGTCGAACACCCTGAACAAATATTTGCAGATCGTACAAACATTTGTTCCGAGGCGGGAATCGAACCCGCAACCCGCGGACCTTCGCCCACTGCGCCACAGAGGTCGTCGTATATATGCTGTCTTCATTTTAGTCATTTGTTTATTAGGTACTAGTTACTCACCAATTCATAGCCCCATGGGCATTGCAGTGATGGGAATATTTTAAAATACTGGAAATAGTCAATTTCTTTTAATAAAGAGAGTCTTTCCCGCAGGCAGCTTTGCCATTTGGAGATCACTAGATCCCGGGGCGAAGAGGAAGCCTTCAGCCACTCTACGCAGCTATCACCATCTTCATTAATTTCTTTGAACACAAATGATTCAGGCAAAGGCCGAATTCGTCCAGGAGTACCACTTTTTCGCCTTCTCTTATTTTCACTAGACGTGCTTTCATTGCTGCTGAGACTCCTGCTACGTCGGTTTTCTGCACTTAATAGCTTTCTTCGGACCGTTATGAGCCGATTCACAATGAGGCCACTGGCCTGTATAATCCGGCCATCAATGATTCGGAAGGGACTGTAATATACAGCTTTTGTTTCTGATGGGAAAAGTGTGGTTATTTCTGTCGTCCAATTTTCCCACACTTCTTTTCTTATGGCGTCCGTAATCTTATTAAGTTTACGGACTTCTGCCTCCACTATGATTGCTGTAATTATTTTTCTGTCTTTCGTAGATAGGAACTGTTTTGTAAGAAGCGGTTTCCCAGCTGATGTTGACTCCAAGATATGTTTTAGCGAACCACCAACCAGGACTCTAGTAAAGTCAATGGTCGCTATTTCGTCTTCATAATTGGTAAGTTCCCATTCCTGAAAAGCAAAAAAAACTTCAATTTGGCACATTTTTCTTTCTAATAAATGTTTTATAGAAACTAATGTGAGCATCATTCATTATTAAAACTGAAAAACGTTTTTGATTTTCTTTCTGATAGCCAAAAAGTAAACTGCTAATTGGTATGTATGACGGTGACACTTTTGTAGAGAAAATTCATATTATTTTTTTATGCTTGTTCTCGATTGATGATCAGAGGAACGTAGAGCAGCTCCAAATTTCAACAAAATTTATTCAGTCATTACAGCGTAGTTAATAATAAACAATCATACAAAGTTGCTAAATATTTATAATATTATAGATGTATGTGTATTATATATGTGTTGGGCGCTTGGATGTCGCAACCCCGCGGTATTGTTCGCTAATTTGACTAACACCTTGTATATAATTAAAAAGTCAATGGGGCAAAAAATCCCATCCACCCCATTACTCAAGTCAATTTTTTTCCCAACCACCCCATTGATGGGGAGGTTAATGGTGTGGATGGGAATATACCGTTTTTGGAACAAGTCCTTGAACAGAAAAAACATCAAAACCAATCTCACCCAAAAAAAAAACAATTATTTAAGTTTATTAAAAGTCAATTATTATAACAATTATGATGTTTTAACTTACTGGTCCATCGGAAGCTGATGAGCTAGAACCAGGGCAACTAATTGCAGAAGAATCTCTTGCCAAAGGTGACAAAAATGTCATACATGTAGCAGTCGGAGCAGTGGCTGAAGTATCTGGAGCTGGTGAAGTTGGAGTAAATATAAACTCGTCTAGCCTCAACGGAGCAGCCACTGTCATTTGGCTAGCAAGATTTTCTTGCTTCTTCTGTCAGGAAAAATACACATATTTTAATATATCAATATACCTATCAAGTCGCCAATCCGCACTTGGCCAGCATGGGGACTACCGGCCTAAATCCCCCTTGGGGGACCATGACATGCAAAAGGTTGATGTGAAATAACATATCAATGCTCATAGACAAGTCACAGGACATTACATTACATTTAACAAAAACATACATACAACCGAACATAGAACCTCCGCCTTTATTAAAGTCGGTAAAAAAAAATAAGGTAAATATGCAGTCAAAGCTACTCACACATTCTTTAAATCGATCCAGTGCCATGCGTAGTTTTCCTTTATTAACCACCCCTTCGACCAAAAGCGAAAGCTCGTGATCGTTCGCATCAAGCAGGAATTCTAGATCTGCACCCTGATCTAGAAAAGCATTTTTATTTTAGCCATGGTGGCACAGACCGGGGACCGGGCAGCAGCGCCCCTTGGAGTACAACTCCACTGAACTGCGATTCCCAACCCGCATGCCCAGCGTGGGGATTATGGGCACTACCCCCAATGATCATCATCATCATCATCATCAGGCTATATTAGTCCACTGCTGGACATAGCCCTCCCCTAATGAGCGCCATAGCCCCCAATGATAAAGAGACTGAACCAATGGCTCCAGTTCCCGGCTGCCTCGCTATTCCTGGCCATGGCATGCGGCCATGGTAACGGCGGGGCAGGGGGTGCTAGGAATCACCGGGCTACGGCAGGCTGCCACAAACAACTGAAGACAGGGCGCTATGGCGCTCACTAGGGGAGGGCTATGTCCAGCAGTGGACTAGTATAGCCTGATGATAATGTCACTGCCGGCTTGTACTACCACTGATTTATCAGCCCATGCGCGGGTCGCAAGCGGTAAGTACGTGGTTTGAGTTTGAATGTTCAATTCATCAGTAGGTAGACATTAATAAATTACTCTGAATTCCGGCATCTAGGATACATCAAGCAGTAAATAAACCCATTTTCACCCCCTAGGCTGTCTTGCACTATTTTGACTGATAAAACGTGCAAACTAATAAAACATTTATAGGTTATAAAAACAATGTGCATGTGCATAAAATTATTACATAAACAAAGGAACTTACCGTTGAGAGGTCGCAGAAGATGATATAAACCGTTGCTAATTAAAAAATCGACCAGTGGGTCTTCCTTATCCATTTTACTGTGAAGCCGGCTTTTGACTATGGGATATAATATAAATTACATCTTGTGCTATATATTACATCCCGCGGTTGCTGTTTACACTGTGAGATATATATTTTGGAGCACACAATGATCAGTTTACACGTCTGCACACGAACGCCAACATTCAAACGGAGGGCGAAGCGGGGGAGGCGCGGTGTCCGGGGACGTGAGGTAAAATATACACCTTCAAATGACCTTCAAATATCGCTCACTCGGTCGAAAAAATATTTATAGTTTGGGATGTAATATATATTATAGCACAGTGTAAACGGTGCCATACAAAATGTATGGTGAGCGATAAAATATTATATCTCGGGATGTAATATATATCCCATAGTCAAAAGCCGGCTTGATTGTCACAGAACACCGGAGTGGTTTTATTCTCTTTGCACAACACAAGCACAAACCAAAGGCACAAACTAGATAAATGATACTCTAACACAAAGTGCTAGAAAGTTCCGGCCGGACAGTTCGACTTCGACGGACGCGCGGTCTTCCCGTTCAAGTGTTGCCAATGAAATGACCGAAACTGACTGAATGTGCAGCGTTCTGATTATGCTCTTTTCGCAATGTTTAAACATTACAAAATTGACTAATACGTCAGCTTGTGCTTTTATCAATGTCTAGGAATGAACGTTGTGATTTTCACAAACATGAATAATGCTTTTTATCTAAGTTACTTATTTTCTCGCTATGTTGAAACTGATTTTCTAACAACCTAAACATTGATAGAGCTAGCGCTTCATAATTTGTATAATTATTCAAATGTTGTAACGTAGTGATTTTCACAACTATGGATTTGTGAAAATGTGTAGGTACTGTGGTCATGTACCAACCTACACCTGTGCCTACACTAACAAATTATGATTTTCTAAATTTGTAATTAGATACCTACTAACTAGGTAGGTACCTACCTAATTTTTATTTATTTTATTAAAATGCCTTTCTTTTATTAAGTCCTCACCTATACCTACCTACCTACATTGAAGTCCATTGCATCATTTAGATCCATAGGTAATAAAACTTGCTAACACCACAACGTATAAAATCAACATACAACTGACATTGTGATTGTGATCCACACAAACTGTAACTATGTGAACCCCCCAGATTACTGCATTGTGATTTTAGCAGAGGGACCAGAACTTGCTAACACCACAACCTATAAAATCAAAATACACCTTACATTGTGATCCACACAAACTGTAACTATGTGAACCCCCCAGATTACTGCATTGTGATTTTAGCAGAGGGACCAGAACTTGCTAACACCACAACCTATAAAATCAAAATACACCTTACATTGTGATCCACACAAACTGTAACTATGTGAACCCCCCAGATTACTGCATTGTGATTTTAGCAGAGGGACCAGAACTTGCTAACACCACAGCGTTTAATATCAAAATACAACTTACATTGTGAACAACACAAACTATACCTATGTGAACCCCGCAGATTACTACATTGTGATTTTAGCAGAGGGACCAAAACTTGCTAGCACCACAACGTATAAAATCAACGTATAACTTACATTGTGAACAACACAAACTATAACTATGTGAACCCCGCAGATTACTATGTTGTGATTTTATCAGAGGGACCAAAACTTGCTAACACCACAACGTATAATATCAAAATACAACTTACATTGTGAACAACACGAACTATGACTATGTGAACCCCGCAGATTACTAAGTTGTGATTTTGGCAGAGGGACCAAAACTTGCTAACACCACAACGTATAAAATCAACGTACAACTTACATTGTGAACCACACAAACTATAAGTAACTATGTGAACCCCGCTGATTACTACATTGTGATTTTATAAGAGGGACCAAAACATGCTAACACCACAACCTATAAAATCAAAATACACCTTACATTGTGATCCACACAAACTGTAACTATGTGAACCCCCCAGATTACTACATTGTGATTTTAGCAGAGGGACCAGAAATTGCTAACACCACAGCGTTTAATATCAAAATACGACTTACATTGTGAACAACACAAACTATACCTATGTGAACCCCGCAGATTACTACATTGTGATTTTAGCAGAGGGACCAAAACTTGCTAGCACCACAACGTATAAAATCAACGTATAACTTACATTGTGAACAACACAAACTATAACTATGTGAACCCCGCAGATTACTATGTTGTGATTTTATCAGAGGGACCAAAACTTGCTAACACCACAACGTATAAAATCAACGTACAACTTACATTGTGAACCACACAAACTATAACTATGTGAACCCCGCTGATTACTACATTGTGATTTTATAAGAGGGACCAAAACATGCTAACACCACAACCTATAAAATCAAAATACACCTTACATTGTGATCCACACAAACTGTAACTATGTGAACCCCCCAGATTACTGCATTGTGATTTTAGCAGAGGGACCAGAACTTGCTAACACCACAACCTATAAAATCAAAATACACCTTACATTGTGATTCACACAAACTGTAACTATGTGAACCCCCCAGATTACTGCATTGTGATTTTAGCAGAGGGACCAGAACTTGCTAACACCACAACGTATGATATCAAAATACAACTAACATTGTGATCCACACAAACTGTAACTATGTGAACCCCTCAGATTACTGCATTGTGATTTTAGCAGAGGGACCAGAACTTGCTAACACCACAACGTATAATATCAAAATACAACTTACATTGTGAACAACACAAACTATAACTATGTGAACCCCGCAGATTACTACATTGTGATTTTAGCAGAGGGACCAAAACTTGCTAACACCACAACGTATAAAATCAAAATACAACTTACATTGTGAACAACACAAACTATAACTATGTGAACCCCGCAGATTACTATGTTGTGATTTTATCAGAGGGACCAAAACTTGCTAACACCACAACGTATAAAATCAACGTACAACTTACATTGTGAACCACACAAACTATAACTATGTGAACCCCGCAGATTACCACATTGCGGCGATAGCAAAGAGCCTCAAAATTGTTAATGCAACAAAAAAATTATTGTTGCGTTCACAATTTTTGCGTTTCGCAAAAAAAAAGTTGCTGCGGCAACATAGGGTATTTTGCTAATATCTCAAAATTATTTTGTAATTTTCGCAAAACTTGGCTCGCAATGTAAAACTGCATACATTGCGACCGGTTTTTTCTCTGAGTGTACTACGGGAAAACGGGTAATAGGACAACGGGTAGTAAGAATGCAGCTAGTTAGCAATAAATTTATAATAATTCAACTAATTCAATAACCGGGATCGGCCTCTAATCACCAGCATTGGCTGCAGACGTGACGGCGATGCGAGATCAGGGGTACAATTAGATCAAGGGCTGAATTGGATCAGATTACGTATTGAGGAGATCAGATGGGTACCTATGGGACGAACATCTTGGGAGTATCTCCCGGCAATGCCCCGCATATAAATTAAATAAATAAATAGATGACGATTTACAATCCACACAGCTTCATCTAGATCCAAGCTTAGCAGAACTAAGCTTAAATACTAAGTAAATAAGATAACTCGGTTATTTAAAACAGGCTTTTTTCAATTTTGTTATTTTGGCTTTTTGAAGCAAGCCTGCGTAGAACGGCGTCTTACGTCGCTTACTGTAGAGCGCACTCAGAGTTGGCACTACCGTCTTTTGTTTTTGGTTACGCGATGTACACCACGTCAAAAAAACAAAAGACGGTGGCGATTTTCAGAGTCAATATCTCATCAGACGTTAATGTGCTGATAATATGATGATGGTGATGAATAGGCTACTTGATTCATATTAAATTTGGCCCAATAAATAAATATTTTCTGTAGTTATTACACTTAATAAACCAATATATTTAGATTTCTGATAAAGTGTAAGATGATTTCAATTTAAAAATAGTTTTTTTTTTAATTATGAACTCTGAAAACGCTGTCGGCCATATAGCCTTTAAGCAAATTTCATGTCGGATCTTATATGAGTGAAATTCGCTATGTAGTCTGCCTATATTTTTACAATGATGGAAGTTTGCTAATGTCAATTGTTTATTTTTCTACCCGTATGACGTCACAGCACAGATAAAATATGGCTGACAGCGTTTTCACCTGTTTAAGAAAAGTAAACTTTTAAAATAATATTTTGCAGTTTTGTAGGTCCTAAAAAATGTGGATAATATATTTTCCCTCTAATTGGACAATAATTAATAATTTAAGACCTACTTTAAAAAAGAGTCAACTATCCTATTGTCAAACCAAATTAATTTGGCACACAAGGACTCACAACTAATACAAATACAAAAATACTTTATTGTACACCAACAAAAATACAATACAAGAGACATTACATAAGACACAAGTACAATGGGCGGCCTTATCGCTTAGAAGCGATCTCTTCCAGACAACCTTTGGATGGAAAGAATTATGTGAATTTAAGAAAGGCAGTGGTGTACCAAATTATAAGCAATCTTAAATAAATACACAACCTACAATTATCAGAATGAAATTCGCGATTTCTTCCACTAGGTCACTTCTCATCCGTCTAATTCCTGACAAATTAATAAAACAGTACACCTGATGAGAGCTACAACGATTTGTCTCTGCCATGCCCTCATCCATCTCCATTCAGCACATCAACAAAAGAATTCATGAATTACAGCGTTGTGTAGCTGATACAGGGCGGCTTGTTCTTTCCATACAGACGTATAATAAAATACAAATTGCTTAATCATATAAGCATACCGAAATCAATTGATAGATTTCGTAGCAATAATTAGAGTCCCATATATTATTTGAAACTCAGTGGCACATGGAGCGAAGTTAATATAGAAAATATCTATCTATGTAATGTATTGTATTAAGTATATCAGTTATCTAGTACCCTTAACACAAGCTCTGCTTAGCTTCGGGCTAGATAATGCTGTGTGAATTGTCCAGCATTAAAAAAAAAAAAAAAAGTTCTGATCAGTGTCAGACGGTTGCGGGATTTAATCGAGAGCTGCTGACGTAATTCATAATTAATAATTCATTTATTGAATCAGGTAATATTACAGTCAGTTGATGAGTCTTCTTTTAGATGGCTAGATTCTGCCAGTAGAGCGTACAAATAACGTATATATGCATAACATATTTGTATTTTAAAAATACGGAACCCTTAAAATAACAGAATTAAGAAGTATTATAGTAATCTGGCACCCATACATAAATATTATAATATTTATATATATTTTTTTAAAAAGCTGACACGATTGTCCTATGTTTTTTCATACAAATTCCACGCTGACATCACAAATTCAGGCATCCAGTATATGAAAAAAGAGATTGCGCCAGCATTTAATAAATTACCTATAACCAAAAGATACTTTGGGATTAGATGTGATTACATAATTTTTTTTTTTTTTTTTGCTGGACAATTCACACAGCATTATCTAGCCCCAAGCTAAGCAGAGCTTGTGTTATGGGTACTAGATAACTGATATACTTAATACAATACATTACATAGATAGATATTTTTATTATACATAGAAAACACCCAGACCAACGGAACAAATTTCTGCAGATCGTACACAAATTTGTTCCGAAGCGGGGATCGAACCCGCAACCTCCTGCGTCGCAGGCGGACCTGCGCCCGCTGTGCCACGGAGGTCGTCGATAATATTTTACTTATAAAATTATTGTATTTTTTCAGGTATGATCGTGACTATAAAGTGAGGTTTGTCGTCGTAGTTCTAAAAACAACGTCGAAGTTCAACGCATTGACGACCGATGTGGCGCGGTGGGCGAAGGTACGCCTGCAACACAGGGGGTCGCGGATTCGATTCCCGTCTTGGGACAAATGTTTGAACGATCTGAAAATTATATCGTTAATCGTTAATGTTTCGAGTGTTAGTGAGGTATTTTTTTATGTATACTAAAAAGTATCTACATAATATCCTATCGTTAATAGAGGCGGTTAGCACAGGACCGTGGTGGATGGCACAAACTTCGGGAGGCATATACCCAGCCGTGGGAAAAATCCAGCTGTGGATGATGATGATGATCTACATATCTATGTAATGTATTGTATAAAGTACTTATATCAGTCATCTAGTAACCATAACACAAGCTCTATATGATGCTGTGTCGATTGTCCAGCATTATTTATTTATTATTAGGTAATATTTTAGCGTAGTTTTTTATAATCAATATGATTACCTTATTTCCTAGTTTTACCTGAGTAATTTAACTTGTCCAAGAGTCCTGTAAGGTCTAAAGGAAAAACAAAGCACTTTGATATTTGATTTAAAAAAACGGCGCGTTCAGTACAAATAAATATTAAATCCACATATGTGCATAACACAGCTATCTTCACTTTAGCTGGTAACGTAATGAAACAGGTAGATAATTAAGTTTATTGTCATCCAGAATGAGAAATTGAAATCGCCGAGTACGAAATGATTTGATAAAACCAAAATAAATTTACATACTAACGAATCTTGTTATCTTATTTCGATGGAATTCATCTCGGGATTTTCAACTTTCTGTTGTACGAATATGTAACAACGTAAGCATTTTTAGATAACCCTGTATTGACTCGTGGTGGGATAATGTTTTGTGAAACAGGGTGACATTGATAGCGAGTGATAGTGCATAATAAATATAATAAATAATGCTAGATAAATCACACAGCATTATCTAGCTCCAAGCTAAGCAGAGCTTGTGTTATGGGTACTAGATAACTGATATACAGAATATAATACGCTTTATAGATAGATATTTTTTTTATTATAAATACAGTAAAACATCCAGAACGTACAAACATTTGTCCCGAGGCGGGTATCGAACCCGCAACCTCCTGCGTCGCAGGTGGATCTTCTCCTCTCTTTTAAAGTATCGAATTTAATGATACTTTTTGAAGCTACCTCACCTCCTTTCCTGAACCGCCTATATTGGTCCACTGCTAGACGCAAGACTCCCCCTGGCAAGCGCCTTTTTGGCTTTTGTCTTATGGGGGTAATGCCCATAGTCCCCACGCTAGAAATGCGGGTTGGGATCGCAGTTCGGTGCTCTCCCCGGTGGATATCCATTAAGAGGCGATCTCTTACGACATCCGCGGGAAGACTTGGGGTGATGCAAATTCTAAGCCGGCACCACTCGGCACTTTGAAGCTAATTGGTGTTTAAGACGACGTATTGACAATATTGGCGGGCTTCAAGTATTTAAAAATTTTTCAGCAATATCAAAACATTCGGAAATTATATTTTAATTTTATGTTTATTACTTCAAACTGGTAGTTGTTACAAGTTCTGTAACATGTTGTTATAAGTTATATAGATAAAAGTACGAAGTTTCATTTTATCTTTGAAACTCATTTCATTTTCAACCGACTTAGTAAAACCCAATTTAGAGGTGATGTGTCCCATAATCGTATTTACGGCGGGTCCAACGTAAATTTATGAATTCGCATAAATTTTGCCACTATCAGCCGTGATGTTTTACGTTCACGGTTTATGGGAAAGTGGATGTAGAGTGTCTACGCCGTAGATGGTCTACGATTCGTAGATGGTCTACGGTTCGAGATAGTCTATGGTGCGTGTATGATGTACGGTTCGTAGATGGTCTACGGTACCAATAATGATGTAAGCGGATTAACTACGAACCTTATTAGTGTTGGAAGAACACCAACGCTTCATCCCTTTTGAGGGACATCCGTAATGAATTCGTCAAACTACGATAGTTTTTATAGGTCTGAAGTTCGTAGATGGTCTAAGGTGCGTAGATCGTGTACGGTTCGTAGACGGTGTACGATTCGATGGTCTACGGTTCGTAGATGGTCTACAATTCGTAGATAGTCTGCGGTCTGCAGATGAAATATGCTAATGCGTTTAATGTCTACATTGGCATTAGTATACATATATGCTCGTATTAATTCAAATAGCCCGTGATGATATCCGTGCTTTTTGTGTGGTGTCGCTTCCATTTGTTTCATAAGGATTTTAAAATAATTTTGTTGTTAAATTTTCGTTTCGTTTTCAATAACGAAACACACTTGTGGTAAAACAAAGCGGTCAACATGAAATTGCTTTCAAACTTTTAGTTTTAAACCATTTTTCAATTTAATAGACTTCGTTGAAAAATAAAACTGGGTAACTTCGAGTGTTTGCACGCGGAACAAATTGGGGTAACTTTTTAATGTACCCTCATCAAATCATGTTTTGCTAGAGGCTCTTTCATGGTTTGAAACAGAATTTTATATGCAGCTCTTGGGTTTTGTACGAGTATAAATACCTTAACAAAACTCAAACATAATATATTTGTTTTTTGTTTAGCGTAACATCAGCAACAAAAGGTTAATTCAGTAACAATTTTATAACAAAAAAATTACAATCAAAGAATACAAACAAATAAAAACTAGTATTTACAATTGAAACAATTGACCTACCTGTAAACAGTTTGCAACAGTCTACAGGTAGCTCAACTGACAAAATAACATAAAATACACATTGTGATGTGCTTAACCCGAGTTTTCAATACCTTCTATGATCCATGAGCATGGATTTATGTGACTGCACTACGGAATACTGGAAGTCGAAATACCGGAGATCGGTATACCGAAAGAACATGAAACCGCAGAACGAAATACCGAAAGCACACAACACCGAAAAACTGTAGACCGAACGATCGAGATTTCGAATGCACGCTATACCGAAAGATCGGATATTAGAATACTGAAACTTTTCGAAGCTTGTCATCATCATCCGCCACCCGACTTGTGAACAATTTTTTATTATTTGTATTTTTATGACATGTTACAAGCGTTATAAATAAATAATCTTAATCTGAATTTAAAATAAGGTTGAAATTCCCCTAAATCTACAAGATTTGTTTGTTTTCATTAGTTTTACTATCGCATTGACGTGTTTCAGGGAACAATAAAACTTTTATTTCCGCACACCACGGGTGTGCCAAACGTAACGCAACTAATAAACAATATTGCTTTGACCTTGCGTGTCTTATGTAATTTTGTAGTAACTGAATTTGAAAACGTATTTTTACTATTCGATTGATTATACAACAAAGTGAACAGCATAGATCAGTAAATTGGGTAAAAATGTATTAAACAACAACAATTTTTTTAAATATTTCGTTCACAAAGTACTGTATAATTATACTATATAATCAATAAAATAATAGAATAATAATCAATCGAATAGTATTTTAACTATTCGATTGATTATACAACAAAGCGAACAGCAAAGATCAGTAAATTGGGTAAAAATGTATTAAACAACAACATTTTTTTAAATATTTCGTTCACAAAGTACTGTATAATTATACTATACAATATTTAAGCCCCCTTTCAAGTAAAGAATACATGTACTACGAGGTACCGTCCCGCTCTTCCTTAGTTACATTAGCCAGAATTTAACAGCTTTTTTATTAGAGGAGCCAATGGTTTTTTCGCCTCGATAAAACGCGCTGGTTGATAGGTATTTAACTTTATTTCGTCAAGTTGATAGAAATATAGGTCCCAACTGTAGCGTAGATCCTTCTATCGTACGAATATTATAAAGCCGAAAGTTATAGTGAAATGTGAATTTTTGTTACCTAAGATCTCCAAAACTACTGAACAGATCATGATGAAATTTGGCGCACATTTAGAACGCAGCTTAAATTAGATAATATGCTACTTCTTATACCGAAAATACGCGTGCGAAGCCTTGGGCAGAAGCTAGTAATATTATAAATGCGAAAGTTTGTGAAATGTGAATTTTTTGTCACCTAGGATCTCCAAAACTACTGAACAGGTAATGATGAAATTTGGCGCACATTTAGAACGTAGCCTAACTTAAACAATAGTTTACTTATCATACCGAAAATACGCGTGCGAAGCCGCGGTCAGAAGCTAGTAGCTAATAAATACTCTTTTTCGTATAAATCTTAGTTGAAACTTCAACACCAATAATTCCTGAATTCAGTGTGCCAATTTTACTTGCATATTCGATAAACGAATTGAATCCCAAAAAAATGCTTCAGAAAAAAAAAGTGTACCAATTGGTCAGCTCTTGAAAAATGTCCTTCAGTGCAATAGCCAATGAACGCCATTAATTCCTGAATATTGTTTTTTCCTTTGAAAGGTTTTATCTCGTTATAACATTTTGTCTGCCAGTTATTTTTACATCGCAAAATCAGCTATAATGAATATTCATGTGTCAGTGAGGTGCGCTCTTTACACCATCCGATATTTGTGTTGTATAGAGAGCAACAACATCAAAATCAGATGGTATGAAGACTGATCTTGTAGAAACTAATACCTATTGCCTTTTCGTTCGGTCTTTCTGAGTTATGTATCTTTTCTAAAACAGATACAGTCAACCAGAAAATGGTAAAAAAGTCAGCAATAAAGTTAGTACTAACAACAGATACAAATTTATCATAGAATAAAAGGTAAGTAAATACCTTGCCAAAACGCTGGCGTGCCCATTCCAATCAACCCATCATCATCATCAGCCTATATTAGTCCACAGCTGGACATAGCCCTCCCCTAATGAGCGCCATAGCGCCCTGTCTTCAGCTTCCCGCATCGAAGGACGTCCTACACTACGTTTGCCGAGTCGCGGTCTCCACTCAAGGAAACGTTTAACCAGCGGTTGTCGGTTCTTCGCAAGATATGGCAGGCCCACTGTCACTTCAGCTTGCTAATTCTTTCCAATCAATTCCAATCAATAGGAAATTTTCAGAAAGACTTCCGTCTGAATTGAATCCAGCAAGTTGGATAGTGTATCAGCGCCTGTATTGTTTCGCGCAATAATTGCATTCACGGCTTCAAACCTTGTTAAATGTAGCCAGTATTACCATGCTACGTTGCAATCGGTCGCTGAATCGACCATTTTTAATCGGCTATTTCTTTTAGTCATATTGTTGCAAAAGCGGATGAATTCGGATGGCTTCTTTTACCGCTTTTGACATGCTCGCAGAATTGCAGACTGGGAATTTCATGATATGATTTTGTTTCTCCATTTTAAACCGCTGTCGCTATTGTAAAAATACTTTTCAAACTAATAAAAACTTATATTCGATATAAGTTTTTATTTATGTGATTTTTATTTACTCCAGTAAATTCCAACTTCGAAAAAATACTAAATAAATGACATACCACACACCTAAGAAATTAAATAATATCGCAAAAAATTTCGACTTCGGCGGGACTTGAAACCGCATCCATTATTTGTCGAAACAACACAACACAGTAGGGGATTTACGATTGCATCGACTGTCGGGGGCAGATGAGATCTGTCTTTCAAGCTCTGTTTGAAGTCCAGTCTGCGATATCACAAATACACTGTGTAGCGGCTTTAGGCAGTTTCCACACGTTGGTTGTTACGACGCGGTTATACGTTTTGTTTCACTTGACAGCCTTGACTCGCTAAGGGACATACAGATCAACGTGTGGTTAAGACGCTGCCAAAACAGCGACACCGTAGAAAGTACACTTTTTCGTCGCACCGTTAGCCGTTCTCCGACATATTACAAGCCCAAAAAAAATACAGTGTATAGTCAAATGTATGGAAAAAAGACTTATACAAAAATATTTTATAAAACCATCTAGGATCTTGAAAAAAAAAATCACAAGAAAGAACAAGAAAAAAATTTTTCGTCTCGAAATGCTCAATATTTTGAGTGACAACCATTAATTATTCTAATACTATATGAAAGGAAATTTTATCAACTAAAGAAATATGTAAAAAGTTTTAAATAAATAAAACCATTAACATAATAAAACCCAAAAAACACATTTTTGTAAGGCGTTTAGCGAAGTAATTGCAAAAATTATAATATTTTGCCAATAGAATTTCAACCTTATTACTCAAACATCCCTTTCAATATATGCTCAAAATAGCTTCCACTAGCTTCATTCGGAGGCTGGATGCCTCCTCGGACGGACGTGAGGTTATGTAACTTTTTTCGCGATGACAGCTGGGTTCGACGGACGAATTACGATTTTCGACAACTTTTGTTTTGCGGGTTAAATGGTTCATTCATCATTGAAATAAAGTCTATATTTGATTGAAGCTAAGCCAAAAGAAATTTGCAGGAATTTTATTCATTGACAGACCTACCAATTAAGTAGAATAGGTTTATAGTGGTTTTATCTCTGGTAGCTAGATAGGTAGGTACTACTCAACATGTTTACAGCACGGAAAGTATTGGTCGAGTTAAAATATGTTAAATAGGTAGGGCGATTTTGATGACCTTATATAATCATGAAACCATAATAATAGTCGGGGACATAAATATAAATACTCTACCTAGAGACTCTGAAATAACTTATGAGAAAAATAACAGACAAAACTATTTGAATGTACTATCAATGCACGGACTCTTGTCTGGTCATAATCTTCCAACAAGAGAAACCGCATAATAAATAATCGAAATAATCCAAACGACAAAATACTTAGTATAACTTATAGGAGATATAGAAACTTCTGCAACAATTTAATTAAAAAACTAAAACGAAAATATGAAAGAGACCAACTATATAAAAATGCTAAGAATAGTAAAAATCTTTGGAAAACCATAAACGCTATTACTCATTACAAACCTACAAAAACACCTAATATCCAACTCCTTGATATAAAACCATCGCCTAATGAGTCAGTTAATTTTGTAAACAAGTTTTTCGCTAATATTGGTAATGATCTACCTCAAGCTATTGCTAATTGCAGGGCTAACCAGTCGTTAAGTATTATATCTCCATTTGTAACACTTAAACAGGTTTCATCGTTTGTCTTACTAGAAACAGATCCAATTGAGATAAATAAGGTCATAATGAATCTGAAATCTGAAAGTGCGCCTGGCCCTGATAACATCCCTACGAGTTTTCTGAAGCTTGCTAAAGACATTCTTACACCAATGTTATGCCATCTAGTAAATCTCTGTTTTGATAAAGGTGTATTCCCAAGACAACTTAAAAAGGCTATAATAACACCGGTTTTTAAAAATGGGAATAGAGATGAACTCAATAATTATAGGCCAATTTCAGTTCTTTCCTCAATTTCTAAAATACTGGAGAAACTTATTAACATTAGATTACATTCGTACTTTGAAAAATTTAATTTATTCTCCAACTCACAATACGGTTTTAGGAATGGCCGTTCAACTGAAGACGCTATCGCTGCTTTAACCAATCACATCGTTGATCAAGTAGATCGCAAACAGAAATGCCTAGCAGTTTTCCTAGATTTGAAGAAAGCGTTCGACACCGTATCTATTCCCGCTCTTATCAATAAACTAGAAAATAAGGGTATTCGTGGTAAGCCCCTAGATTTACTGTCTGACTATCTCCAAGAGCGAAAACAAAGGGTTAAGATTGGTGGGGTTGTCAGTGAAGACGAGGACATTGGCTATGGGGTTCCACAAGGTAGCGTACTCGGACCGACACTGTTTCTCGTCTACATTGACGACCTCTGCAGCCTTGAAATTAGTGACGCCAAAATCTTCTCTTATGCAGATGATACTGCCATAGTTTTCACCGGCAAATCATGGGACGATGTTAAACAGAAGGCTGAAGCTGGACTCTCAATTGTATCTGAATGGCTCAAGAACAATGCTCTCACCCTTAATGTTACTAAAACCAACTTTATGACTTTTTCAATGTATAATAACACGCAGCCCCCCACTGATTACAGTATAAAAATTCACTCCTGCAATCGTAACGATCTGGTGTGCCCCTGTCCTGAAATCATTAAAGTTAAGACAACCAAGTACTTGGGCATAATGATTGATCAGCGATTGTCATGGCATGCACAAATAGAACTGCTGGCGGGTAGAGTAAGGAAACTTATTTGGATATTTAAGGGACTAAGAAATTCCGCTTCCAAACCTTTACTAAGCCAAATTTACACTTCCTTAGCAGAATCAGTCATAAGCTACTGTATAACCGTTTGGGGGGGAGCCATAAAGAGTAAATTTATAGAAGTAGAAAGAACGCAAAGATCTCTTATTAAAGTAATGTACTCTAGACCATACAGATATCCAACTTATTTACTTTATACGGAATCAGAATTGCTTACGATTAGAAAATTATATACCTTAAACATAGTCCTAAAAATCCATAAACATTTAAAATTCATAACTAGTCAAACAACACAGCGAAGAAATAAAAACATTATTAATAAAGTAACTGTAAGATCTAATTTTGCTGCACGACAATATGTATCCCAATCCGCCCACATATATAACTTAATTAACAAAAAACTGAATATTTATGGCTTAAGTAACTGTGAATTGAAAAAGAAACTAACCAAATAATAACTATAATAATAACTATCGATGAATGTAATTTTTATTATAATTGAGAAGCTACAATGAGCGACATAGGTTTTATTAAGGTATTTTACATGCAACGATAGTAAAGCCGCGGGCAAATGTTAGTTAACATTACATTATTACCTTGTGATTGTGCTATCAACCAAAATAAAACAAAAGTTTGCCTCTTCTACAACAGATAAATTTTGCATAAGTCTATGTTAAAAATAAGCGCCTCTGCCGACCACATTTGGTAATATTGACATGCAATCTGATAGTCTTAGTTTTCCATGCACAGCGCCTTAAGGCGCTTATTTTTAACATAGACTTATGCAAAATTTATCTGTTGTAGAAGAGGCAAACTTTTGTTTTATTTTGGTTGATAGCACAATCACAAGGTAATAATGTAATGTTAACTAACATTTGCCCGCGGCTTTACTATCGTTGCATGTAAAATACCTTAATAAAACCTATGTCGCTTGAAGCTTCTCAATTATAATAAAAATTACATTCATCGATAGTTATTCATAGAAATCAGAAACACTTAAAAAAATAATATCATCTTCATGCATGTTAAAGTGCCGACAATATCACCGACCATTATGATAATACTTTATACATTAAAAAAATATACTAATTTAGTCAAAACAACTGAGGTCTAAATGGATTACAAAAGTGTCAATCGTTGAAGATATTTCGATTTGGTTTTGGAGGGCTTTCTCAAAAAAAAAATTAAAATATAAATAATGCTGAACAAGCCACACAACATCATCTAACCCCAAAGTAATTAGAGCTTGTGTTATGATATACTTATTAAATACACTACACAGATAGATATTTTTTATATACATAAGACATCCAGAACACCTGGAATAAATATCTGCAGATGGTACAAACATTTGTCCTGAGGCGGGAATCAAACTAACTGTAACCTCCTGTGTCGCAGGTGGACCTTTCCCCGCCGCGCTACAGAGGTCGTCAATCAAATAATCAGATATAAAATGAAATATAACAGTGATTTATTTCCTTTACCCCTTACAGGAGTCTTGGACACGTCAATAAATTCAAATAAGGTTCAAGAGTAAAACTGGGAAATAAAGTGATTACTTTAATTTATTGTTCACTTCAATCTTTTTAAGGTAAAGTAAAGAAGCGAACAAGAAACCTTTACCTTGTTAGGGTGTTAGTTTTCGAGCTGGAGCAATACTATTAGCAATAGGTACCTAAGTTTTTTATCCTCTAGAGATAGTCTGATATTTTGTAGTAAGCCTTTTAAACAAAGGATATGTTTTACAAATTGTTTGAAATTATTTTTTGATAACTTTTAACTCTTTAGGAGTTTTGTTGTAGAATCGTATACATTTCCCTTTAAAAGATAATCTATAAATCGATACTATAAAAATATATAAATATATATCTATAAAAATATTCGTAAAATAAAATACGTGAATGTTGGAATGCTGAATGATGAATTTCACGGATATAATTTTGTACACAATCTCAGTACTACTCGCTTACATAATTAATTTTATTTTCCGGAAATAAAACGCAACAATCATGAAGATAGTTTTAGTTTAGATTGTAATTCTACAAAATAATCATAAAAACCACAACAGACCATGCCTTGCTATCCAAATTGATATTCATACCGATATAAAGTATTCTTTATTATGTTGCTGCCTTCCAAGAACTCATGAGTGATTATGATTAACATGAGTGATTAACAATAATTTTGACAACTGTCATTGGAAATACAATTGTTTTGCATGTTTATTACGTTTTTAGCGTCTTTAAACATCTCCTTTACTTGACTTCTTTGTTACGCTAAAAAAAATATATTATATTGATGTCAATGTACACATATTGCCAATAACAAAAAAGTTATGACAAACCGCTCCGTTGAGGTTTTTCTATGAGTTATTAAAAATTTAAAGTAAATTATTATTTTTGAGTATCTGTCCTTTTGAGAATCTCTCTTCTCTAAGAGAACAAACCGATAGAACTACGAGTAATTTAAATTTGCCTGTAGTTCTACTGGTAGAACTACGAGAAAAAAAATGCAAATGGTTGGTCCTAAGTAAATCAGTTATCTAGTAAGTACCCATAACAAAGCTCTGCTTAGCTTCGGCCTTGGTGATGATGTGTGAATTCATCATCATCAGCCTATATAAGTCCACTGCTGGACGTAGGCTCCTATTTTAATTTTTCAGCATTATTTATTTATATATAAGGTCATCAAAATCGCCCTACCTATTTAACATATTTTAACTCGACCAATACTTTCCGTGCTGTAAACATGTTGAGTAGTACCTACCTATCTAGCTACCAGAGAAAAAACCACTATAAACCTATTCTACTTAATTGGTAGGTCTGTCAATGAATAAAATTCCTGCAAATTTCTTTTGGCTTAGCTTCAATCAAATATAGACTTTATTTCAATGACAAATGAACCATTTAACCCGCAAAACAAAAGTTGTCGAAAATCGTAATTCGTCCGTCGAACCCAGCTGTCATCGCGAAAAAAGTTACATAACCTCACGTCCGTCCGAGGAGGCATCCAGCCTCCGAATGAAGCTAGTGGAAGCTATTTTGAGCATATATTGAAAGGGATGTTTGAGTAATAAGGTTGAAATTCTATTGGCAAAATATTATAATTTTTGCAATTACTTCGCTAAACGCCTTACAAAAATGTGTTTTTTGGGTTTTATTATGTTAATGGTTTTTTTTATTTAAAACTTTTTACATATGTCTTTAGTTGATAAAATTTCCTTTCATATAGTATTAAAATAATTAATGGTTGTCACTCAAAATATTGAGCATTTCGAGACGAAAAATTTTTTTCTTGTTCTTTCTTGTGATTTTTTTTTTCAAGATCCTAGATCGTTTTATAAAATATTTTTGTATAAGTCTTTTTTCCATACATTTGACTATACACTGTTTTTTTTTTGGGCTTGTAATATGTCGGAGAACGGCTAACGGTGCGACGAAAAAGTGTACTTTCTACGGTGTCGCTGTTTGGGCAGCGTCTTAAGCGATGATAGTAATAAGCGCCAAAGGTCCTGTCAGAACAACTTCGATTATATGCATAAGAATGTATCAAATAAAAATTACCTAGTTCTAATAGCAACAAGTGTATCACGCAGCGAACCAAAACGTCCCGTCTCAGCATAACGTTGCTCCACAAAAAGTAGAGTAAAGGTGCAATTCCAAGATGGACCTCAGGCCGGAAACTGCAGCTGCAGGCTGCAAGCGACACTTCTGGTTTCTATGCATCATACGCGGCCACAGGCCACAGCTTGGAATTAATTTCATAGAGATGTATAGAAACCAGTAGAGTCGCTTGCAGCCTGCAGCTGCAGTTTCCTGCCTGAGGTCCATCTTGGAATTGCACCGTTACTCTACTTTTTGTAGAGCAAAATTATACTGAGACGGGACGTTTTGGTTCTCTGCGTGATACACTTGCTGCTATTAGATCTAGGTAATTTTTATTTGTAATATTCTTATACAAGCTGTACTAGTAAACTAATACATAAATTTCATTTCTTTTCTTTCTTTCTATTCGGATTGCTTCGAGCTAAGAAAAAGCAACAAGTGCCGGGGTAGGCTACATCTGTCTTGTTCGGTCTGATATTGTACCAAAACCATCAAAACACTGTGTCATTTAGGTAGTCTCTACACGTAGTCATGACGCGGCGGTAAGATTGTTTTTTGAAGTGAAAACTTCTTTAGCGGCGTTGAGCACTTTTTCTGTAATGGGTATAAAATCTTAAACTCGCGTCAGGACACGTGACCTGATCGAAAAAGCGTAAGACGGATGGAGTGTTAGCAACGATGACATTATGCCGAAGGAATAAAGCTCAAAATTGTGCAGGACAATATCTTCATTATAGCTAGGAAATTTCTTGAAGTTTTGTTTTGAGATAGAGTTCAAAATCGAACATTATTTTTAGGTAAACAGAATAGATAATAGTACTAGTTTCCGACAACAACAATAGGCCCTAGCTTACGTAATAGTTGCTAGCGTCCGGCTCGCTTATACCTACCTACTTATGTATCTATAGATAATTAATTTCTCGAACGAATCGAAAAGAAAGACAAGGACAAAAATTTTCATTTATTCATTAATATAATTTTATAATTAAGGTTAGGTTTCGATCGAGTCTATCGTACTGCTGGGTGTAAACAGACCCTTCACGAAGCCGTCAACCAAGCATTCTGTACATGAAACTAAGTAACACTGCGCAAAAATAATTGCTGGGAAACGGAATTTATTTTTGGACTTTAAAAATAATCAGATTTTTGTAGCGGGTAACGGTTTGCGCGCAACCGGCTGTAAATAATTGTAATATTATTTAATATTGTAAAATAATTGTAATAGTTTTAAAGCGTTAAATTTTTAATGTAATATAAATTGTCATGTTTGTGTACGATAGCGCAATAAATGAATATTGTATTCTACCACATAAATCATCTGCGTCAGTCTGCGTCCGCAAGCGTTCGCAAGCGCACGCATTATAGCGACGCATCCGGAAAGATGTCGTCTTCAAAAGTAGTCAAGTGTAGCAATTGTAACATAGTTATTTGTGAAGTACTCGCATTTATTCAAAATAAAGTGGATGTGATGAACGAAGACAGTTTAGTTCAGATTTGTACTTCGTCATTCTCAGTGGAAGACATCGAAAATGCTAAAAGCTTGTTATTCGAGTCTATTTCTTCTACAAAGCGGAGGATCCCTCGAAAAGGAGATGGACGCTCAAAAAGAGACCTTCATGATGTGATTGCTGTATTTAAGGAGATGGATCCCGAGGAAGTACCTATTTTTGTTGCCAGACAGTTGCAGAAACTGCCGCCCGTCACTTTCGATCACATTGATGCAACCCGGTTATTGAAGGATATTCTGGTTATGCAGAAAGATATTCGCTCAATTAAGGAAACCTACGTACCCATGGAGACCTTAACTGAAGTTAAAAAAGATCTATTTAACCTAAAACAAGCATCACTTGTAAACAACTACAGCTGTTTCGTCAATAATAAGCGAGGTGGCGGCGGTACATCGAATAGTTTTTGCATGGATAGTGGGCCGGTTGGCCTACCGCACATAACGCATGAACAAAGGAGCGTGAGTCATACTAAGAGCCCGGTAGCAGCGAGCGCGTCTTCGCTGTCTTTGTCACCCGCGCGCACTGTTGCTATGTCCAATCCGCTTGACCAAACGCAACCGCAAGTGCAAGCTTCACCCGGCGTTCGGCACGTGGAGGCCCCCGCTTTAAGCACCACGGTTTCGACCGTGGAAACTACAATGGCACCAACTATGGAGCAGAGTGGCCTTATTCCTAGTCAATCTTGCATTGCTATGAGTAAACCATCAGTAGAGCAAAACTGCATTGCTATAAGTAAATCAGTAGTAGAGCCTAGACTTGTCGAAAATGAAAGTTTTGCTAACATATTATCAGCGGAAGGGCAATGGAAAGAGGAGAGGCCTGGAGAAGAGTGGATTGTTGCGCAGCGAAAACGACTGAGGAACCGGTTTTCTACGTTGGAGGGCAAGGCGTTATCAAATCCTAAAGAAAAATTTAAGGCCGCGGATCTTCAAACACCATTGTTTATTAATAATGTGGATGGCGGTACTACGGAAAGGGATATTGTGGATTATTTATTTTCAAAAACCCAGATTAAGGTGTCACTGGTGAAAATAAAGGCCAAGGTGCAGAGGCAATATAACGCAAATAAAATGTATGTACCCAATTCCAAAATATCACTTTTCTTAGATGATAATTTATGGCCGGAAGGAATCTATGTAAGAAGATTTGTTGAGTTTAGAAAAAACCAAGATGGACAACAACAAGATAATAAATAAATCTATTTTTACAAGTGTCACTAGTTTCAACTGTCGCAGTTTAAAGAGGTCTATTGATGGGGTACGGGCTCTATGTCGAACTACTGACATTATAGCTCTGCAAGAAACATGGCTCTTGCCCCATGACATATCGTTGCTCGGCTCAATCGATCAGGAGTTTTCTTACACCGGGAAATCAGCAGTCGATACCTCAAAAGGCATGCTTCGGGGCAGAAGCTATGGAGGGGTGGCGATTTTGTGGAGAAAGAGTGCGTTCCAGTCCGTGTCGGTTGTCGAGTGCGCGAGTGATAGACTAGCAGCCATCAAGGTTGTGCTAGAAGACCGTCATTTCCTAGTGATTACAGTTTATATGCCAACAGACTGTAGAGATAACTTGGCTGAATTTACAGACTGTATGAGTGAGGTGAGTGCGGTGATAGACAGTTGCGGTATTGACTCAGTTTTTATTTTAGGGGATTTTAACGCGGATCCTAAGCAGTTATTTGGTAGAGAGCTCAAAAACTTCTGTGCAGAGCAAAAATGTTTGTGGGCGGATGTCGACTTTTTTGGTTCTACATCTGATACGTATACCTACATTAGTGACGTTCATGGTACTTGTTCATGGTTGGACCATATTGTTACTACCGAAGCAGCACTGAGCACAATATTAGACATTAAAATTAATTATAATGTGACGTGGTCCGATCATTTCCCGGTTGAAATTACTTGTAATTTTAATACTTTACAGCCCAAACTTGTTAGCAATCGACCATCTCATAATAATGTAATCTGGGGGGAAAGAGATAGCTCTCAAATCAAGCAATATACGCAGCTGTGCTCAAGTATGCTTAGAGATGTAGATTTCCCTCCTATTTTTAGAAAGTGTGCTGATTACGTTTGCAATGACATAGATCATAGAAGGGTAATTGACTCAATGTACAACAAAATAGTTAAAATATTAGGATCTGCGGCGGCTAGCAGCTGTTTAAATAATAGTTATAGCGGAAAATATAAGAAAAGGAGGCCGCATGTAATAGGATGGAATCGTCATGTAAAAAAAGGCTCATGGTGAGGCTCGGCTCTGGTTTAGGGAATGGGTTGTTCATGGGAAGCCATCCTATGGCTTTTGTTATGATAAAATGCGTGACTCACGAAGAGAATTTAAAACAAAGCTTAAATGGTGTCAGGACCATCAGACTCAAATAAAAATGGATATTCTTGCGACCCATCACTCAGCTAAAAACTTCAGTAAATTCTGGAAGGAAACAAATAAAATAAATCCAAAGCCGTGCGTCCCCATGAGTGTCGAGGGTAATAGCGATCCTGTTCATATTGCCAACATATTTAGAGATCATTTTAGAGTAAAGTCTCCACTAGGATCTAGTAGTTCGGAATCTGAAATAAGGCTTGTGCAGGCTGGTGATGAAATCGTTAGAGTAACAGCTAAGGAAGTGGCAAGGGTGGTGAAAGGGATGAAACGGGGTAAATCTCCTGGTCACGATTCCTTAAGTATTGAGCACTTGAAACATGCAGGACCTCATTTACCTAGAGTGCTCGCCATGCTTTTCACCTTCTGTATAGGTCACTCTTACCTTCCTGAAGAAATGATGAGAACTCTAGTAGTACCTATTATTAAAAATAAAACCGGAGACGCCTCTAGCTTGGGCAACTACAGGCCCATAACACTAGCGACAATAATAGCTAAGGTGCTGGACGGTGTGATTGATGAGCATCTCAGTCATAATTTGAGCTTACACGATGCCCAGTTCGGCTTTAGGGCCGGACTGTCTACTGAATCGGCAATACTGAGTCTCAAACACACCGTCCGGTACTATACCAGCAGAAACACACCTGTCTACGCCTGTTTCTTAGATTTATCGAAAGCTTTTGACCTTGTGGCGTATGACAGGCTGTGGCCGAAGCTGTCCGGTGATACGGATCTGCCGCCTGAGCTAATAATGCTTCTAAAATATTGGTATGGCAATCAACGTAACACTGTAAAATGGGCAGGATCGTTATCGACCGAGTACAGGCTGGAATGTGGTGTGAGACAGGGCGGAATTTCTTCTCCACGAATTTTTAACCTGTACATGGATCGTCTGATCCGTGAGCTCAGCAGCACCGGTATAGGCTGTTCAATTGATGGAATGATAGTTAACAACATAAGCTACGCCGATGACATGGTGCTGCTGAGCCCATCGATCAGTGCCCTCCGAAAGCTGTTGAAAATCTGCGAGAGTTATGCGGAGGCACATGGGCTCAGATACAACGCCAGCAAAAGCGAGCTGATGGTTTTCAAAGCTGGAGCAAAGACCTACTCCACGGTCCCATCAGTTTCGCTGGCAGGCACTGAACTGAAGAAGGTAGCTGAGTTCAAGTATCTGGGCCACTGGGTCTCCGAGACTCTCTCAGATGACCTAGATGTAGAAAGGGAGCGCAGGGCATTATCAGTTAGAGCAAATATGTTGGCCCGCAGATTCGCGCGATGCAGTACAGCTGTTAAGATCAGTTTGTTTAGAGCGTACTGTCAATCTTTTTATACGTGCAGTCTGTGGGTTAACTACACGCAGAAATGCTGGAATGCCCTGCGCGTCCAATATAACAATGGATTCAGAGTGCTACTGGGACTGCCCCGTTTCTGTAGCGCGTCCGGGATGTTTGCCGAGTCCCGCGTTGATGACTTTTACGCAATCATCCGCAACAGAACAGCATCCCTGATGCGCCGGGTCAGGGGCGGTACCAGTAGCTATCTGAAACTTATAGCTGGAAGGCTGGACACGGACTGCGCTTTCATGCAACATTGGACGCGCACTCATAGTGCCATGCGCTCATCATGAATATTGTGTGTACCATAAATTTAAGATGTTTTTTATTTTAATTAATTAATCTATGGCTGAAATATGTATTATGTGTATCTAAGCTGAAATAAACGTATTGAATTGAATTGAATTGAATAAATGATAGTACTTTTATACTGATAAAGCAATTGGTGCAAAATTATTCCCTAACCATTCCAAAATATCAAACATGCTCAACGTTAATAATCAAGTTTTCACTTCTGCCGGCACTCCCGGAGTGCAACCCGTCTTTTTTTTTTGATTAGACAGCCTCGACTTTCTTAGGCAAATACAGGCCAAATGTAAATAAGCCGTGCGGTTCCGGCTTAGAAATTGCACCACCCCAACTCTTCCCGCTGCTGTAGTAAGAGGGGGCCGGGCAGCAGCTCCTCCTCCAGAACAGATCCACCACCGAACTCCGACCCCCAACTCGCATGCCCAGCGTGAGCATTATACAGTTATGGCACTAAACCCTTATGATAAGAGGTTTTCAGGATTATTAATTAGGGGAGGCTATGTCCAGCTGTGGACATGCGTAGGCTGTGAAGTGGGTGAGCTATTAGGGTTGCATCGAGTTCAGACAGGGGCTAGGCCCCTTTGGGTAGGGCTGTCTTTCTAGCTCTGTTCAGTCTGATATTGAACTAAAGCCATCAATACACCGAGTACCCTTTAGGCAGTCTCCACACGTAGTTACGACGCGGCAAGTTAATTGGTGGCACGGGCGCGGGCAGACTGCCTGTTACGGTCATTTGAGCCGCGCGTGTGGAATGCCTAATCTGGGATACTCGATCGATGGGCTAGCTTTATTAATTTACAGAGTATCGGTAGTTGGCGTGGGTGGGGTATATGTGTTCTTGAGTGGAGACCGCGACTTAACAAACGAGGTGTAAGAGGTTACTCGGTTAAGGCGGCACCGAACGACGTATTCGTATACGACGTATATATATTTAGTGGTATAGTATATATTACGTTGGTACGAAATTGAGATTTCTATGTAACAATAACAATGTCTTCGGATGTTAAAATCTCGTTGGCGGTGGGGTTTAAGGGGAGGAAAATCATAGTTTTAGAATCTTCAAAATCACTTCAGTAAATTACTAATTTACTGAAGTAAACATACGGCATGTGCGATTTTGACAAGGTTAAATATTGTTCCAAACACAAATCTTTTAAATCTTTTTGTCGTTTGACCTATTATGAAAAGAACCATGCATAGCTAGAAAATAAAAAAAAATACACGTTATAAGTGGATTTTCATACACTTTTCTCTCCCGCTAAACGTGTGAGATATAAAATTCCGTAGAGTTTTCCGTCCCGCATTTTAGTACGCCTACAATGACGTACTTTCTATCTTAAGTTTCGAAGAGGAATAAGCAACTTTCTGAGCAGTTGTGGTATAATAATAACTATACTTTGTACTGTTTAGCATTAATTCCAGAAAGTATAACAGAAAAGAACAGCATTTTTGCCTGAAATCTGGCCAACCTACTAATTTTCATTCGCCACCACTACAAAAAACTCGAAAGCAATTAAGCTTGGGTAATTGCCTAGCGACGCTATCGAATGCGGCTGCCAATCGAAACACAAACGAATTTAGTTTCGAATACCAATCGGATGGCCATCGTCAAGCAGTTGGACGGTTTGCAGAAGGGAAACTCGTAACGAAAGACGTGTTGACATATTCCACAAATCCGCCCTGAGAATTCCCCCCTTCGGCGGGAACACTGGACTGGAGTGACCTATAACCCTGTAATTCTCGCATGAGAGCTAGTCAACAATAAGAGGGTATAGGAAACAATAAGGTAGGTAGACCACACAACTGGCGGATCTCTGTAGAACCTTGTCACAATAAGAAAACAGACGCCAAACACAGTAACAAATGCCACTTCTGGCGTTTGTTACTGTTACATGGCTCTACAGCGATCCGCCAGTTGTGTGGACTACCTATATACCAAAACAGCTATAATAGCTGCTTTGGTGGCCACGTTAAACAATAAATCCACGGTCGAGGACGCACATTTTGTTTTTTTCGCGCATACCTGATACTCGGATACCTGACGAGGTGACTACATCTTTTGCAATCACTATAACTAGCACGGCGATAGTGCTGTGCCGTGCTATGTGCATGTGAAAATCCCAAAGATACGTTTTTTGGTGAGAAGCGAAATTAATGTCCATTTTCAATAGAATTTTAGGCCGCCGCGAGGGATAATTCGTTTGAAAGTTATCAAAATCCCCCTCCACTCCTTAAAACGTGCCCTATTACCGCTACACGCGATTAGAAAACCTTAGTAACCTGTCAGCTCACCAAGAAAACTGAACAGATTATTATTGGCAGTAACCTTTAGGGCCTGTCAATTAGCTTCTCGTTCCTCCTAACGTGCGCACTACGGCACCATTCCTTGATAAAATCTACAACAATTCCGACACAACAACTTGGTCATAATAACATTTTCACGGTAAATATCCCGTTGAAAGAGCTTCATGGTTCAGTCAGACATGCCGTGCTATGTACGAGTCGAAAATACTAGCGTTAGTTTACACAATTCAGCAACCTTTAAACTATTACATAATGGCTCATCACGCTCCACCTTACTTTGACGACATAAAATTGTGTTACCTCTGTATGTCTATAGGTCTCTCAATTGTGGTCTAGTAGAGAAACCGAGTTCAATCGCCAATGGCATTACCAATTATGCTTTACCTACTATGTACAATATTACCAATTATATATAGTATAGTTTATATAGTAATTTTGGTGTCATATGGTACAATATTACCAATTATAACCTTAGCTATATTTTGGGTGATAAATATGCGATAGTCAATTGAATTTCAAAACTTTTGAGAGACAGCTACTTCTTTTTAGGGTTTTGATGATCGAAGATCGGTTTCAAAACCCTTATGGTCTCGCTTTGTCTGTCCTTTTTTCCCTCCTTAATAACTCAAAAACTACTGCAGCTATCAATTTGAAATTTAAAACAATAATACATTTCGTGCGCCTGTACAGATTTTGAGAAAAATAAATGAAAATAAATGAAAAATGAAAATGAATATTTTCCATACAAATTGTGATGCCGAAATTTTAAAAGATACCTACAGAGTCATATGGGGTATCAAATGAAAGGTATCATTTTGTACATTTCAAATTATTTTTTGAAATTTTTGTAGGTTTCATACTTTTTAAAATATTTCGAAAAAAGTCGAAAAAATACCCATTCCCCCCCCCCTATCTCCGAAGATTGAAGAGCGATCCATGTAAAATGTATGGACCGTTTATAGACATGGATCTATATTTTACAGGAAAAATATAGAGAAGTTTGAAAAAAGAACACTTTTTGAAAAATGGTCAAAACGGGGGGAAATAATTTTCAAAAGGGGGGGCTACCTCACCGAGTGGGGTATCAAATGAAAGGTATCAGTTTGAACATTTCAAAACAGTTTTTTAAATTTCTGTAGGTTTCATAGTTTTTGAAATATTTTGAAAAAAGTCGAAAAAATACCCATTCCCCCCCCCCTATCTCCGAAGTTTACCGAGCGATCCATTTAAAATGTATGAAGCGTTTGTAGATATGGATCTATATTTTACAGGAAAAATATAGAGAAGTCTGTAAAAAGAACACTTTTTGAAAAATGGTCAAAAAGGAATAATTTTCAAAAGGGGAGCTACCCCACCGAGTGGGGTATCAAATGAAAGGCATTGGTTTGGGCATTACAAAACAGTTTTTAAAATTTCTGTAGCTTTCATACTTTTTGAAATATTTCGAAAAAAGTCGAAAAATTGGTAAAAAAGGTTGGTACCTACTATTCTTAGGTATTCGTTAAATTGCGAAGTCTCTAACCGGTACTTTTGGTACATATTTTTTGACAAACGTTCAAAACCCTCGGCGTGCGAGTTACACTCGCACTTGACGGAACTTGTTTTTAACTGTGGTGTCCCAATGGAGCAGCCGACAGTGGCATTACCATTTACCTACTGCCTCGCTTATTATGCATGGGAGAATAAAATGTAACCCTCTGTTTCTCCCGCGTTACTCCACTGTGGTCTCCCAGTGGAGGAACCTTCAATTGCCAGTGGCATTACCAATTACCTACCGCCTCGCTTCATTGTAGGAGGGAGACAGATATGCGTCGGTGAATAAAATTGTGTTACTCTTGTAATTCTGAGGTGTTACAATCACTCTCTGTGTCTTTCTTTAATGTAATCTCACTGTGGATGAATCGACTTCATTCGCCGTTGGCAATTATCAATTACCATATGTCTAGTCACATTTTAGGAGACAGATATGTGTCGATTCATATATGAAATTATTTTCACGACATGGTAAGCCTTAGACCGTATTTTATTAGTGAAAATGTATTAACACTAACCGGAATATATATATTAGAAGTAAGTAGGTATATAAGTAAAAAAAACAAACCTCGATATAGTTGATTCCAGATCACAAAAGCTGAGGCCCTGCAATAGACTAGACCTTTCTCCAAACTTCAAATGTTTCACTTAGGACCCTACGCCATATCTATCAAAATATATAATAAAATACATCCAGAAATACAAAATGAAACCAAAATAAATAAATTGAGGTCTCTCTTGAAAAAATTCTTAATTAAACATAGGTTTTATTCTTTACAAGAATTTTTGGATTTCTAGTCGGTTCATGTTTAAGTTACAGCCTATAATATAGCCTACCGACTTATTATTAGATCTAATTAGAATAGTACTTGATTTATATTCTTTAAATTTTTATTTTGTGTACGTAATGACGTGTAATTAATGACATAAAATGTACATTAGCCACCTATCATAATAATTGCAGTACCCTAGCAGGGTGCATGTTTGAAACTTATTATATATATGACATGTTCAACATGTTTGCAATAAAAAATAGAGTATTGAGTATTTTACCCTCTGCGTTTCTCCCGCGTCACTCTCAACTGTGGTCTCCCAGTGGAGGAATCGACTTCAATCGCTGATGGCAATTCCCTTCATTGTTGGCGATGGATATGCGTCGTTGAGCATTCGGTTTAAATGGTTATTAATGTTGACATTGCTGAGGCGTATTGTACTGGGACAATTTGTTTATTCCGTGTAAATGGTCAGACCTCAGGGTAATTAATACGAGGATGTAATCGTACGATATTATAATAATAGGCGATAATACGTCCTCTTAACATTATGCACGTTGTCCATAGGAGTTTCCGAGTGGATTTTTAACAAATTTTATTGAAACAATCCTTGATCCTTTGATCTCTTCCAAAATTCTGTTTCTCTTCAGTTCGAATGATGTTGAAAGTTTTCAGTTAGCTCAATTTGTTTCTATTAATTACGGATGTAAGCGGGTTAACTACGAACCTTATTTGTGTTGGAAGAACACCAACGTTTCACCCCTTAAACGCGTAGTGCTCGGAGAGATGCGGAACTCGCGCGTCTCGAACCGCACTCAACCTGAAGATGTCCCTCGTTAAGGGATGAAGCGTTGGTGTTCTTCCGACACAAATAAGGTTTGTTGGTTACGCTCGTTTTTAAATATAATAATTAATTGAGAATACGCTGTTTTTTGGTTGGTATTTCACATAACAAAGAATGCCTTATTGTATTTACCTACTGAAGTGATCAACGAGTCAAAGGTCTACCGCATACCCCACCCTTGGGATATGCAACGACGCCACCCTCTCGTGGCGATTCAATGAGTCTACGATGCACGCGAGCTAATTACAGACGCGTGTCGCCTCCGCTATATAAAAATTTGGATTCTTCCAAAAACCGCGTGCCGCGATCCCTACGCTAGCACTATTTACCCCGCAGTTGTGAATAATTATCTATCTGGACTTCTGATCTACCTGTGACGTCATCGGACCTCCATTGGCTCCAGGAGCGACATCCCGCACGGAACGACCGAGACGAATTGGGAATTGAGGTAGGTTCTTACTCTAAGACATTTTACCTATATGTGACTTGCTTTCCATGAAACAGTGTACAATTTTATATAGTATATTAATCTCCGCCTCCCGCGGGATCTAAATCAGGCTTTAAATCAGTAATTTTTATCATAGATGTTACCAACTTTAATTGGCCTATGCACACGCATCGAATTTAGAATTTAAACTTCTTTATTCACCATTTTGGTCCTTCGAGCCGGATTTAAGTCTAAATTTGGGTCCTAAAAGCCTAAATTATAGTTAAAAAGTTACGAATTTTAACTAATAATTTATTTCATTGTTGCATATCGTCACACAATTCTCACCTCTATTGCATATCTTTAAGGTCCATATTCTAGTATAACCATCCGTACCTACCGGCAGAAAAAATAGATTTCTTTAGTCGTTATTTCGTATTTTTTGGTAATAAGTTGTTTAATTTCAAGTAAAGAATATTGAATTTATATCGCAGAATAAGTTATTGTCATAAAATCATTCTTATTTCGCTAAATTGCATATTTTTTCTCTGCACATGCAGTACAGAGGGTAGTTAGTACGAAGTGTCGGAGGTTCACATTCCTAACGTTAACCTTGAAAGGTTATTCGAAGTACTTGTTATAACGCACTTGGGATTAATTAGATACTTATTCTACATTTCGTCGTCTCGTCATAATAAATTATATATTGTTATACGAGTACATAGGCATTTAATTAAATTCGTAGGCTCCAACCGCATTTGATTAAATTAATGCAATTTAATCAATAAAAGTATTAAATAATACGTTCGCATCGCATTAAATTTGAATTTTAAAATAGGTAATAACCTACAATCCATTTATTTTAGGTTGTTTACTTCGTTACCTGCCTGTCAGTAATTTTAGGACGTCCTCGATTTTTTGACGGGAATATCTAAATACCGGCAGGTACATTCGCATCGCATTGTTTCCCTAACTCGCATTTGAGTGAATTCATATTCTAATTCATTCATCTTACGCCGCATATTAGTTTTATGTTATTTTCTAGAATGTGAAATGACCTTGATTTTTTGATGGGAATTTCATGATAAGAAGAAATTTAACATAAACTTTTATTTACGTGTTGGACGTTCACTTAATCATAACAAGTGAACTAACCGTAATATTACTAGGTAGTATAAGATAAATACTTACCTACCGCATATTATCGCTAAGCTGTAGCGGTAGTAGGTAGTTTCCTACATGCTAATTTGTTTCTAAGGTACCTACCTACTGCCTACAGTTTTTATGTTATTTCGAACGAAAGGTTCGGCTATCGATTATTATTTATCCGCATTTTTATAAGTACTTTCCTAATTGATTTATGGTATAGGTAGGTAATTACTCACTTGTTGAGGATCGCATGAACTTTGTTGTATTGCATACGCTTACACTTAGTTTTTCTCGCATCGCACACATGTTATTGTGATAAATAGGTTGGTAACAAAGTAGGTAGGTGCCTCACTCGGTAAAAGTACCTACCTACCTGTCCGGCCTGTTTACTTTACACACAGTTATTTACGTGTCTTTTATATTTGTTTCGCAACTTTTTAAACTTTTTCTTGGGAATTACAATTTGTTTTGCTGTTGATTTATCGTAGCGAGGAAGGTCAATTTATTGAAGATCTTCATCATTACTAAGTTTTGACGTAAAAATAGATAAAAATAAATAACGCGCCGTTACCCATCGCATTAGGGTTCCGCTTGAATCTTGTGTTTTTTTTGTGATAGGTAAATCCATACAATATGGGAGATGAAATTAAATTAAAACTTTATCTCGGAAAACGCGACGCGTGTTTCGCCCGCGTCCAGGCCATTTATGAGTCATCGAAGGTGTTGACAACTGAGCGCGCTCGCAAATCATTTATTGCTCATGCTAAACAAATAGATGCGTTGCGCGGCGAGTTCACCGATATCCTTGATAATGTCAATGTTTTATCTATGAAACTGGACGACAATTACGAAGTCAGCTACAATAGCTTGAACGCATTGGATGACTTGGCCTGCGAAATAAAGGACGTATTAAGCGCATTGTTAGAACCACCGCCGGTGTCAGCGCCCTCTGGCCCCACGAGCTCGGGTGGCAAGAGTGCGTACCATATAAAGGTACCGAAAATCGAACTCCCTACGTTTGACGGTGACATACAAAGTTTTCCGTTCTTTTATGAAACTTTTAAAAGGGTGATCCACACAAACTCCGACCTCTCGGATTCGGATCGTATACATTATTTGTTAAACTGCCTCAAAGGCAAGGCAAGGAATGTGTCGGCAGGTTTGTGCCCCTCCGCGGAAAATTACCGAGTCGTTTGGGATGCGCTTATCGCAAAATATTTAGATACGCGCGCGCTCGCTGTTAATTATTTAAATCAGCTGTTTGCCTTAAAGTCAGCCGGTACATCTTCACCCGCTAATTTGGAAAAGGTGTTTGACAAATTTACGGCAATTATAGCAGGAATCAAACAATTAAAAATAGAAAATCTCGATGATTTTATTTTCACCCATCTGGGCCTCAAATTAATTGATTCAGATGTAGCAAAACATTACGAAATGTCCTTGCGGAATCAAAAGGATCAAGAAGTCGTTGACTACGATTATTTCGTTAAATTTGTACGCGAACAAATTAAAATTATATACCGCACAACAGCGCCCGTGCGCGCGCCCGCAGCCGTTAGCTCCTCCTCCTCTTCTGCAAAGGTGTCGCAGGTCTACGTAGGCGTAGCTAACAAATGCTCTCTGTGTAGCAATACCCATGATCATCTATTCAAATGCTCTGGGTTCCGCCAGCTCCAGGCATTTGAACGATTTAAATATATAAAAGACCACAAGATGTGTGTCAATTGTTTAAGTCAACAGCACACTACCTTGAAATGCCAATCGAAAACTGGTTGTAAAAAATGTAACGGCAAGCATCATACCTTGCTTCATTTTGAACAACCGCCGCACTCGGAAACCACCGCCGCGATCTCCGCCCCTGTACCCCCTGATGTTACGCCCCCATCTAATCCTTCCGCGGGCCCTGTCGAAGTTTCTTCAGTCGCTCCGGAACGGGTCGCTTTATGTACACATTCAGCGGTACAAGAGACCAAATACACTACCGAGGTTTTGGCTACCGCTAAAGTAGTAGTAGTGAATAAAAAGGGTAGGGACGTAGTGATCCGATGTTTGCTAGATCCTGGTTCGCAGAAAAATTATATCACTACGCGTTGTTGTCGCATGCTAGGTTTACCTATTCGCGCGGCGTCTATTGGTACAGTTCGAGGTATCGGTGGTACATCTCAACCTGTTCGAGGTTCCGTCGATCTAACATTTAGTTCACGGCTTCGTTCATTACCCAAGTACCATATCGATGCGTTAGTACTGGATCAAATCACCGGCGAACTACCGCTGTGTGGTATAAATAACGCTGAATTGAATTACATTGATCCAAAATTAATCGCTGACGATACTTGGGGAGTGCCTGGTAATATTGACGTCTTACTCGGCGTAAAACTGTTCGCTAAGTTGTTGCGACCAGGTTGCGTCACCAGTACACCCGGGTACCCGGACGCCTTGGAGACCGTATTAGGCTACATCTTTATGGGAGATGCGCCCATATTGGACCCCCCTACAGATACGTTATCGTTCTTTTCGACTTCATGTTTTGATGGCTGCGACCTGCGCAAATTTTGGGAGATTGAGGATGTCTCATCCGCTACGGTCGTAGACATAGACGATAAACAGTGTGAGGAGTTCTACCGGTCCACCATCACTCGCACTTCGGATGGAAAGTATGTAGCTGCCTTGCCGCTAAAATCGGACGCTTCTGCATTGGGAAGCTCAATAGACATCGCTCGTCGGAGGTTTTATAGCCTAGAGCGTAGACTTAAGAAGTTACCTAACGTTAAGCTCCTGTATGATGATGTCATCAAGGATTATTTAGATAACAATTATATTTCGCTTCTGAAGAACGATAATCTTCCGAATGTTTCGCATACACAAGAGGCTCAAGAGCGACAGGTCGCCTATTATATCCCACACCACGCTGTCATTCGCGAAGACAAAAGTACTACCAAGTTACGCGTAGTATTGGATGCCAGCGCGAGTACAGACAACGGGGTTTCGCTCAACGATATCCTATACGCAGGTCCAGTGCTTCAAGCTGACCTTTTCAACATCTTGTTGAACTTTAGACTTTTCGGTGTCGCTGTGTCAGCAGACGTAAAGGCTATGTACCTTCGCATAGGCATACGCCAGAACGATCGCTCGCTTCAACGCATTTTATATCGCTTTCACGAGGACGAAGAGCTCCAAACCTATGAATTCTCAGTATTACCATTCGGTTTGAAGTGCTCTCCTTTCATCGCTATTCGTACAGTTCAACAGCTGGTTCTAGACGAGGGTCAGCCATTTCCTCTGGCTGGCGAAATATTGCAGCGAGATATTTATATGGACGACATAGTCAGCTCAAGCCCTAGCACCGAGCTAGCCATAGAATCCGCTCATCAGCTGATAAAAATATTTTCGCTTGGCAATTTCCAGCTAACTAAATGGTTGAGTAATAGCGCTCAGGTGCTTCAGGCAATCCCGGAGTCATTACGACTCCCGCACAGTTTAGACCTTAGCAAAGATCTGACACAGAAAATACTAGGCCTTCGTTGGTATCCAGACGAGGATTATTTCGGATTCCAGGTAAATCCGGATAACCGCCCATGTACGAAGCGAAATATTTTATCGTCCATCGCACGTCTTTTCGACGTTTTAGGCCTTGTTGCCCCTATGATTCTTTACGCCAAGCTGCTCATAAAGGAGCTTTGGCTAGTAAAACTTGGCTGGGATGATGTCCCGCCAATCCGCATCGTTCGCGCCTGGGAAAATTTTCAGGCCGAACTACCTCTTATTTCAGAAATGAAATTTCCGCGCCACATAGGTGTCTTAGATTGCTGTAAGGTCACCCTAGTGGGGTTCGCAGACGCGAGCGAGAAGGCCTACGGCGGAGCAGTCTACGCCCACGTGGTCCAACCCCACGGGGATATTGTCGTTTCGCTGGTGTGTGCTAAATCAAAGGTTGCACCACTAAAGGTTATTTCGCTAGCTCGTCTTGAGTTATGCGCTGCACTCCTCTTATCGACTCTGATAAGGAGAGTTTATTCATTGTACGTAGCTCGCCATGCCATTGAGGCTGTCGTAGCTTTCTCCGATTCAACGGTAACGTTGAGTTGGATACATTCCGAACCGCACCGCTGGCACACTTTTGTGGCCAACCGCATTGCCAAGATTCACGAAAACCTTTCGGCTGAATCGTTTTTCCATGTCAAGGGTTTGGAAAATCCGAGTGACTGTCTCTCGCGGGGCTTGACGCCGGCCCAACTTCGCAATCATCCGTTGTGGCTAACAGGGCCGACATGGCTAATGTTGCCACGATCCGAGTGGCCGGTCAAGCCATTTCGTTCCGGTGAGTCTCAGGAACTTCCGGAAATGAAGCCAATAGCTCTCCCGGTAATTACACAGGATAATTTGAACTCTTCTCTTCCGTGTAATATCTTACCTGAGCTGGCTTCTAGAGTTTCTAACTGGTTAAAATATTTGAAAACGATCTGCTTCATTTATAAATTTCTGAAACGGCTTCCCAAGGGACCTATTACCGCATCAGACCTTTCTTTCGCAGAAAGGATGGTTTGGCTTACAGTTCAGAAAACACATTTTGAACTCGATCTAAATCGACTCTCCCGCAAGCAATTGTGTTCTAAACCAATTCAAAAACTGAGCCCGTTTCTTCATAATGGACTCATTCATGTTGGAGGCCGCCTAGCGAATTCGGAATTAGATTTTGATTCTCGGCATCAAATTCTTCTTCCACGTCAAGATCGTACTGTAGAGCTTTTGGTCTCGCATTATCATACAACCAACTTTCATACAGGTCCCAACTTGCTCGTATCACTGTTACGACAGCGCTATTGGATTATGTCCGCTCGACGAATCGCACGTCACGTGACCTTTAATTGTAACATTTGCTTTAGAGCAAAACCACGTCCCGTTTTCCCGGTTATGGCTGCTCTCCCACGCTCTCGTGTAGAGACTGCCCCTAAAGCTTTCTCTCACACTGGGTGCGACTTTGCGGGACCTCTACCAATCACGTCAGTTCGTGGTAGAGGCCAAAGATCTCGCAAGGCATACATTTGCCTTTTTACTTGTATGACTACACGAGCGCTTCATCTTGAGGTCGCCTCTGATCTCAGTACGGCGAGTTTCTTGTTTGCATTCAAGCGGTTTCTATCGCGTAGAGGCCCGGTAGAGTGCCTATACACTGATAACGGCACTAACTTTATTGGTGCTAGGTCATACCTCCGCGAACTGTATCAGTTCTTGGCAAAAGAGTATCAGCCCTTATGGGAAAAGGAACTGGCAGATCATCGCATAACGCTTAAAAATATACCTTGCCGAGCTCCTCACTTCGGTGGTTGTTGGGAGAGTGAAGTCAAGAGCGTTAAAACGCATCTTTTCAAGGTGATCGGTCAACAAATCCTCACCTTTGACGAGCTTAACACTGTGTTGGCTCAAGTGGAGGCCTTGTTAAATTCAAGGCCCCTATATTCGCTAAGCTCCGACCCTTCGGAACCGTCTGCACTGACGCCGGCGCACTTCTTGCATTCGAAACCGCTTGTGTTTCTTCCCACTCGTGAAGTTAATGAAACTCGTTTGCATCTTATTTCGCGATATGAATTGACCGATAAACTTGTCCACTCTTTTTGGAATCGGTGGCGTAAAGAGTATTTGCACACCTTGCAATCCAGACAGAAATGGAACACTCCAGCTAATCCTATAAAATTAGGCATGGTAGTTGTCTCCATGCAGGACAATGTTATGCCGTTGCATTGGCCGTTAGGTTTAATTATTGAAATCTTTCCGGACAAAAACGGCGTAGTTCGAGTCGCTTCTGTAAAGACTAAAAGTGGGATTTTACAAAGTCGACCGGTTGTGAAGTTGTGCCCTCTGCCAACTCAGTAAGTTCCTAGCAGTTAGTTTTTTATACTTAGTTTAAGATTAAGGTCTCGCATCGCATCGCTGTATAGACTATAGGTTAATTAGGTTTAGCGCCTCTATTAGTAGAGCAAGAGCATGTTCATGACTTTAGGATAGAGTTTGTGACGATATGCAACTAGGTTTAGTTTTCTTATTTCCATACAGGATTATTATTATCCTTACTTTCAATTTCATATTTTTATTTTCTTTCTTCTGTGTTTCGAAAGTAGGAACTTTCAAGCCGGGGGAAATGGTTACGCTCGTTTTTAAATATAATAATTAATTGAGAATACGCTGTTTTTTGGTTGGTATTTCACATAACAAAGAATGCCTTATTGTATTTACCTACTGAAGTGATCAACGAGTCAAAGGTCTACCGCATACCCCACCCTTGGGATATGCAACGACGCCACCCTCTCGTGGCGATTCAATGAGTCTACGATGCACGCGAGCTAATTACAGACGCGTGTCGCCTCCGCTATATAAAAATTTGGATTCTTCCAAAAACCGCGTGCCGCGATCCCTACGCTAGCACTATTTACCCCGCAGTTGTGAATAATTATCTATCTGGACTTCTGATCTACCTGTGACGTCATCGGACCTCCATTGGCTCCAGGAGCGACATCCCGCACGGAACGACCGAGACGAATTGGGAATTGAGGTAGGTTCTTACTCTAAGACATTTTACCTATATGTGACTTGCTTTCCATGAAACAGTGTACAATTTTATATAGTATATTAATCTCCGCCTCCCGCGGGATCTAAATCAGGCTTTAAATCAGTAATTTTTATCATAGATGTTACCAACTTTAATTGGCCTATGCACACGCATCGAATTTAGAATTTAAACTTCTTTATTCACCATTTGTAGTTAACCCACTTACATCCGTAATGAATTCGTCCAACTACGATAGTTTTTATTGTTTCTATTCCTTGATTGAAATTTAATTTTTATTGAAATTTATTAAGCACATAGAAAACTACAATAACAGAATAAAACAATTGCATCTAGTATTTACACAAAGTGGCTCATCCCAGTCTCTGAGAAGGAAGGTCTTTGGACAGATTCGTGTCAAGACAGGATATTTTAAATGCTTCATCGAAACCTGTATTTTATAAACTTTCCCATTTAGCCAAATGCTATGAATAAGATATCTCGTACCATGTAATTTCTGCTGACAAAAAAGCTGCGTGAAACAATAGAAATTTCGCGGACACCTAGACCTCCCATCCTTATAGGAAGAGTGGCCTGGTGCCACGCTGTGTCATCCACAGGTATAATATTTTTTTTGTTAAAAGTACTTTGTTAAAGTGAAAAAAAAAAACTTTAAACAAACTCTCTCATCGGAGATTCAAAAGATCTTACAAGCCCGACTTCACTAATCCTAATCCTAACTATGCCGGTTCACGAATCAATTCTCCGACAGCCGGCCTGTCTGAGCCAACCGTGAACTTTATTTAAATGTCGCCCATACAAAAAGTATTATGAATCTCCCGTATTCATTGTTTAAACAAAGTTGTAATTTATGACTCTGCTAACGAAGTACGAGACAAAAATGAATACTTATAGCCGGTCAATGGATTAGCGAAAGATAAAGAGCTTTGTAAGCAGCTACTTAGAGCGTAGAATTTTTTCCTTGTAAATGTGACATAGGGTGGATTTTACCGTTAGTATCTTAAAACGCGTTCTACTAAACTCGTTTCTAGGTAAACGATATATTGAGTTAAATCTCGATTAAAGTCAAACTGATTTCACCGGCTTTTTGGAGCTAACTTTTGATCGCGTTTACGTAATCGAACATTTACGACGAGGTTTACATAAAATCATAGACAATAACAAAAAAATGAATGCAACGACATTGACAGTTCTAAAACGCGTTTATAGACGCTGAACCGCCATTATCGGGCGTTCAGGATGTTTAAACGAGTTCTGCGTTAACTGCGTTTAGTTTATGCTGGTGAAATATTAAATGTACCAACTGTACACAGTTAATGCGAAAACGAGTTTTAACGTCAATTGAACGCGTTTAATTTCTACGCTGAAATTGTACCTTAGTCTCAGTGCCAAACGATCAAAACAAACAAGAGCCAGTGACGTATCAATAAGGGAACCTTAATACAATAAACCGTTATATCATTGCACGGAACCCTTTTAATATCGTCGTGTACGTCTGTCACAGTCCATACACTGCGGTATTTTATATAGGCCATAGAGCCTGATAATGATAGGTTACAAAGCCAAAGCCAAAGTATATTGATAGACCAGAAATAGAAATAATGCACACTCTGTAAACATTCCAACTGTCTACTTATTACGATTCAAGGGCTACAGACTTGACAAAAGTAGTGAAAAAATACCCAAAAAATTACGTTTTTTGTATAGAACCCCCTTTAATTTTTACGTTTATTTTATTATCATTATTTGTTGTTATAGCGACAAGAGAAATTCACACTCGGTGAAAATTTCAACTGTCTGCCTCCTACTGTTCTTGAGATACAACCCGCTGGCAAACGTACTGACGGACGGACAGACTGCGAACGCTTAGGAAGTAATAGTGTCCCGTTTTCACCCTTCGGGTACGGAACCCTAAGAAGTATAATTGCAACAAAAATGTCATAGACACTTGAAAAGTTGAGTTGTGAAGACGCAATGCTTGTCAGACTCGCGAGATGCGCAAAAAACATAGGTATTTCAGGATAGAACAGATAAAATCTTCACAATAGCCATTCAGTTCATATCCGATTAACCCTACACCCCTCAGACCAAAGTCGGTGGAGTGAAAAAACTTTCGTCTAGAGCCGAAGTTTGCTACAATTGTAAAGCGGTTTCAGGTTCTTTCAGTCGATTGGTATTGTTAGTTTCAACTGGTCTTTGTTATGTGGCAGCGAAACTTTGCATTGCAACGGATAAGTGCTATTAAATTTAAAGGAAGATTTTTTTGTGGTTTTTCGCTCACTTTTCTGTAGGTTTTTTTAAATTTATTATAGTTGATCAAGAGAATAAGGATGTCAATCTACAATGAAACTCATTCATGGCTGCACGCAACCATTGAATGAATTTTTGTTTTTTGGAAAATCGGCAATCCATACCATGGGAGCCATTTTTTGGTAGACAAAAGACATACGACGCTTGAGGCGAGTAAAATTTCCATTGAAAGATGACAAAAATTACCATTGAAAGATGAAAATGCAGCTTATCTCGTAATCACTTTAGCTCTCAGCGCAGCATACTTTGGGTAATACAGGTTAACTATCTAAGTATAATGGATAAACTTTTTGAGTAACGAAACGTTAATTCCAAATACGTATAATCCAGTTATAATTTCTGACATTGACTTATTCTACTTGGAACAGCGCGTTCTTTTGCACTTATTACACCTATGCATTCTTACTGGACATTCAAAGCTCGTCTCGGTTCCTGGTATCACCAAGACCGGATCAGACTGAAAACCAGCGCTGTTTTATACCCTGGTTCAAAACAGCATAAAGCTGAGACTGATCCGTTTTGGCTCACCTCAGCAGCGGTACTTTTCACGAGTAGGTTCGGTTTATGTGCATATTTTACTTATATAACTTTTAGATTCTAAGCAATTATTTTGTACCTACTCATAAGTTTTAATTCTAATTTTGTTTTATATACCTACCTACTTATCTATGTTTGATTGTATTTTGTGCTTTCCATTTGCAAAGCAAATAAACCATCTATCAAAGAAGTTGGCATATAGGTAAGATCACAAATGTTGGAACCTTTTTAAAAGATCACTATTTATTCAGGATCCTATTTGTAGAACACTCGTATATTTGCGAACCAATATGTCAACCCCTTTTAGAACTAATAGCTTCCGAATCGAAGGCTGAATAATACAAGCGTTGATTAAGGTTCGGAGAACGGACTACAATATGGCTAAACTGACTGGGGTTCTTTATTCATAAGACAGCAGTTCATTTTAATTTTAACTAGAGTATAGAGTCCACAGGTTATCGGAATGCTGGCTTCTATTTCTGTCAACGAATTAGCAATGCCATTCAACGTGGCAATGCTGCCAGCATTCTGGGCACTCTGCCTTCTGGTGACGACTTAGATTTTTAAGAAATAGATGTGTTTGAACTAGTTGTAATTGTTTTATTCTGATAATGTTATTTTCTATTTTAACTAGATTCTTTTTTTGATTTTCTAACGAAAGTGACGATGGTTATCGTGAAACTGAAGTATGATGTAGTAATGTAAGATGACACGCTCTATACTGGCTCCTTACATCCGTGCTTGTGAGACAAAATAAAAATTGCCTCCAAATCAGCTTATCATAAAACTGATTTACTTATTTCATCTCAACTGATTTACTCATAAAACTGATTTACTGACTGAAATCCTTACAGAATTGCCAATTTACATACAATCTGTAATTTTAAAAAAGTGCTGACCACTACTTTGCTTATTAGCACTATGACATAATGAGTTCTATTGTTTTTTGGTCATCTTATAACATACATGAGCATGAGCTCGACCTATTGCCATGGCCATTTTTGGCTGCCAACCGTTTTTGTCACCTTTAGCCACTGTTACCAAGGATCATCAGTTTTCTTCAAATAAAAACCAATTTGAATCTACTAAGACTCTGTCTTGAATCATCTTTCAAATTCTCATAAAATCACTGTTTTATGTCTAAAAAATCTCATCTATATACCCGAGTAGAATCATAAAAACCTAAGAACCTCATTCAAGCCGTAACTGAAAATAATCCCTGTTTCAGCAGAAATTAGGGTTCTTTAGACCTTCAGTTTAAAGCTCTTCACGGATTATCGAAGCTGTAAGATGTTGAGATAATAGAGGTTTTATAGGACTTTGTTAGCAGAAAAAAGTTTTATAAAGTTATCTAGAGAGTGGGTAATGTTATCGAAAAAGTTTTAACAACAGTGTTTCTATGTAGATTTAGTTTTAAAACTAGATGTTTTTGTGCATGTTGTGTACGTGTATAGTTTTAAATAACATAAGCGTGCTTTGTTTTGATTCTAGCTCCGTTGTTATTCAAAGTTTTTTGAAAATATTCTGAATCTCAATATTTTGATGTTTTGGTTTTCGTTGCAAAAAAAAAATATATATTTAGAATTAAATATAGAAATTAAATGCAATTCGATACAAAACTTTGCCTGTATTTATCGAAGCCGTTTAAAAGTAACGAAACGAATGATTCATTACACTGCATAACTTTTTGCTTTATAGGCGGTTTCCTAACTTACTTAAATTTCAAGATACAAGAACAAAATTAAGAATTTTAGAAACCCCCGACAGATTTTCTTGAAACATGGCTAAAGCTACCACTCGGGATAAAATTATATTTGACACAAAAAAAAACTAAACGAAAATCGGTTCATCAGTTTGGGAGAAAAAAAATAAAAAAAATTGATACCACAGACAGATACACAGACAGACACGTTAAACTTATAACACTCCTCTCTTTTTGCGTCGGGGGTTAAAAATAGAAAGAAAGTTCGAATCCTATGTTTCTAAAATACCATCTGAAACTTGAACTGTATATCTTCACGAAGCATTTGTCGTCAAATTCCCAAATAACCTTTGAAAATCTCCGAAAACGCCGCCATTACAGCCTGATGTCCAAACTTTAGCAAATAACCAGACTGCAACACTGATTCTACCATCCCTTATCAACCCTATCACCAAAGTTACAGAGTTCAATATACCGTAACAAACCTGTGGTACCAACTGTAGTTAATGTGGCGTAAAGATAATTGAATATAATTGCTTTTGGACGGTCAAATTGCTTTGGGATTCGTTGTTAACTTCAAAAGTGGCTTTGTTCCTCGTTTCTGATTAATTGAAAGCTTTTTCTAATGCAGGGTCCAAAGTTACAGACGTAGATACTAAACGTTTCTTTGAAATTATAAAGAAGCAAAACTTTATCTCCGTATCGAAGTACCCAAGACAACTTAACAGTTCCAAATCAGGATTATGCAATTTTTCTTGATTAGGTACTTACTACGTCCCGTACTTTGGGTAAAGATAACCTTTTGATTTTAATTGCAGGGTTATTGTTATTTATTATTAAAAAATAAGAGTCTAGCTACTCTTGATTTGGGAACGTTTTTCCGGGTATCTTTTTGATGAAGACTAAAGGAAATTGAATAAAAATACGTCCTGCCGATTCAGAGGCTGACTTTTTATTGTCTTCACACAGTTAGATGCATCGGCCACCAGAGTAGCGCCGAGTAAGCACTTACATTCTAAGAACACCATGTGCTGCCTAGTCAGCGTAGTAACTAGAGCCTAGACTTAATCTGAAACAGAGGGGTGAGGGGTTTATGTAACTCCTCCCTCCTTAAGAGGAAAATTATCGGTTGGATCGATTTGAGATTTGTGCCGATAATTTTTCTTACACATAATAAAACTCAGCATTTTTTTGCCGAAGGACATAAAATACAAATAAAAGAAAACTAAATACTAAATAATAGAAAATTATCGGTTGGATCGATTTGAGATTTGTGCCGATAATTTTTCTTACACATAATAAAACTCAGCATTTTTTTGCCGAAGGACATAAAATACAAATAAAAAAAAACTAAATACTAAATAAAAGAAAATTATCGGTTGGATCGATTTGAGATTTGTGCCGATAATTTTTCTTACACATAATAAAACTCAGCAATATTTGCCGAAAGACATAGAATACAAATAAAAGAAGACTAAATGTTACTAAGCCTAGAGTCGGGAATCCTAAATTATCACTGAAGTTATCGTCTTTGTTACCACTTAAAACACTTTCGATCACTTCACTATGCCTTAGAGAATACGTCATGTATTTAACTTCGTCTAAATTAACTCCGTTAATATTAAGCACACGTTTACTGGATGTCGTTGCATTAACGCGTAGCTGCTGCGGTAAGGCGATTAGCGGAATTGGCTCAACAGCATCCGATTCCTTAAGGATCCGGTGAAGTATACGAATTCCATTGATCTCCAAATCACAGGGTTCGTCGATGGTTGCCAAGTAAGTCCATTGGCTGAGTATTGGCTGCTTACTGATCTCGCCATCGCAATGCTTTGATAACATCATGTGAACTCTGCTGCATATTATCCAACTGTTTTCACTGATTCGTTGACTCTTTCAATCTCTACCTGATGTTGCGTGCAGTGATTACGGTCATCTTCGAACTTTATGAGCTGCTCTACAAAGGTAAGCTCATGGTGGAATGCTCGATTATCCTCGGTACACAGGAAATGTTCGCCAGCAGATAACGGGCGGCACGGTTTAACAATTGGTATGTATTGAGTACGCTTCGCCAAAAGGTAGGGATATTAAGGGAAAATAGAGATAGTTTTGTTATCAGGCTGGTGGAAAATTGGTAAGGAATATACATCATATTAATTATAAGTACAATTATCAGTTCTTTGGAATTTCTAAAATAAACGTAACCAGATTATTCTTAGTAAAGGATTTTACAACAATAGTTTCCTCTAATTTATCAAGTTTTTTTCATTAGGAAAATATACTAAGCTTACGGATTCCGAAATCAATTTCAAATAATACATAATTCGGTGGAGTTTACAATAGACTGGCGCAATATAGAGACTCTACTTAATGCTAGAGCTGTTTCAATTTCACTTAACCGGATAAAGATGGTTCGGAAATTACTTATGTGAACATTAAACAATGCGAAAACATGTGATTGATATACCTATCTCTTTTCTTTATTATATAAATCGCTAATCATTTCTTCTACCTTCTTAATGCGGTTAGCTGAATTGATAGTGTTTCGATTAATCAACTCGGTTACATTTACGAAACTGTCAAACATTTTAGAGACCAAGGCTAATTTTTTTTTTTTTAAATAATCATTTGATCATGCTGTAATTCCGACGTGACTCTATCAAATTTAATCGCGTCATCATGATCAAAATTTTCTGTAATAACTTTTATTAGTGAACCCAAAGGTTTATAAGCCCTCTTCTCAATCGTTGTTGTGGAACAAGTTGTTTGAAATTGTCTTTAGTTAAATCGCGTACAAACTCTGTATGTATTTTAACACTTATAAATTCCTGAGAGTATGACGAATTCCAGTCGATGAATCTACACAATTGCTCAAAGTTGGTCGTTACGTAATTTAAATCATGTTTAATCTTGTCTAAGTTTATAACCTTAACTATAGTCACCACCTTTCTTTGCTCTAATATATATTTTTTTAGTGTCAGCATCTTATCTGCCAAATATTCGTATAAAAATTTTGTTCGCTTTGCATGATCTTTAACTAACTTTTGGAAATAACACTTCTCAATTTCAATGCCATAAGGACTGCTAGAGTCAGTATGGCCAAATACCACTTCAAAAGGAGTAAGTTCAGTGCCAGAATGGATGGAGTGATTATATGCCATGCATGACAGACTATGTCATAGTAGATGCAGCATCAGTACATCGTTTTTCATATTTAGCTAATCTATATATCTCTATAATGGTTGAATGGAAACGTTCAATAAGGCCCATTGAATTGGGGTTATTGGGAATTCAAATGTGGAGCTCTACTTTATGTAACCTCAAGAACTCTTTCATAAGCATGTTTTAAATTCGCTTCCGGGATCCGAACTAATCTTTTTGGGGATGTCGTAGTTAGAGAAATAGCTCATCAATGCTCTTACTACTTCAGGAGTTGATCTACCTTGAATTTCAATAGCCTGTCCTAATTTGCTGAAGGCATCAATAAGGGTCAAATAAATTTTCCCTTCAATAATAAAAAGATCTATGGAAATTTCTTGAAAAGGGGCGTCGTGTGTTTGCGTCAACTGTAAAACTGGTTTTATTGGTTTCCTATCATATTTCATCATCTGGCATGCTTCGCAAGCATTTATAACCGCTGCAACTGTTTCTTGCGTTCACTAGTAATTTCTACGAATCCTGACTAAAGTTTCCTTGATACCACGGTGGCATGTCTTTCCTCCATGATGTTTAACAATTACTGCCCTTTGCTCTCTATCTCGTCTTCAATATAAGGGACTCTTTTCGTGCATTTGTAAAAGTCTAAATAAAGCTTCGCCTGAGTGTTGATTTATCGGCAGCTTAGGTTACTTACTCTTTTTTCTGACCGCGGGGGAATATCGATGAAATAATTTAGAATATTATTGATTATTGGGATACAAGTTGTACTTGTCTTCAAGAGCAGTTCTTTCAAATCAATAATCGCGCCTAATTGTTGCATAAGATCATTTCCAATCAGTCCATCCATAACGCGTATCAACGTCATATACTTAGGTAAAAGTTATGCCAATCGTTGCTAACAAACGGGATGGGAATAGAGGGATCTCTACTACTTCATCGTGAATATTAGATGCGTGGGTGCTAACAATTTGAAACCGTTCCTTCTGAATAAATTGGGGAAAATATTCACTAACTTTTCGCGGACTTAAGAACGATCTCATACTTCCGGTATCAATCATCATTTTTGCGTTTATCTCTTCCAAATAAATATAAGTTTTAATTTTGAATCACAATTTATTTCTAAGACTTCTTGACATGCTAGGCTGTTATAACCTCAGTTTTTTTCTTTTCGTTATTCTTCGTAACATTATTTTCACTTGATGGTAGAGGCAATAATGATGAAGAGTCGTCATAACCATAGTAGATTTCATTTACACAACCATAGCCATAGCAATCACAATTATCGTAATATGCGTCGTTATTATAAAATGCCGTCGTAGGCATACCGGTGTCGCCGTATTCATGGTCATTCATGGTAATTTTGTTTAACCTAAACCCATTTTCTAGGGGTCTATGAGGCGCTGTCCTCATAGATACGTCGGCACTTTGCAACTATGGTATTTGTCCTTGAGGAGGAATATTTGGTGGTTCTACTGCCGGTAAATTTGGTTTGTAACCAAATGGTTGTGGGGCTCTATACCCAAACTGTTGCGGAGGTCTATACCCGAATGCTTGTTGAGGCTGAAGGCCAAATCTCGGAAGGCCGAAATGTTGTGACTGAAAACCATACTGTGGCCGATATCCAAAACTCTGTGGGTGTGTTCCGAAATTCCCTTGACCTTGGCCCTGAAATTGAGGCATCCTAATCTGCGCATTTTGGGGAAACCCGAAATTAAATTTCGGAGTCACATCATTACTGTTACCACCTAACATAGGCTTATAAAGTTATATTATAACCCATCGGTTGACCTTGACTTACCAAAGGCCTTAACCCTGAGGTTGAGCTTTGATTATTACCGTGAATACGATTTCTCATATTATATTGCTCTACAAAATTCACTTCCTCAAGCACAACATTCAATGCCGCTTCTAGAGTACTGGGTGTCTTTAACCTCACTATTCTGACCAAATTTTCAGGAAGATTGTTCAAAAATACATTCAGAGCCGTGTTATAATGAATAATCAATTTAGCCTTTTTTAAATCACTTTCCGCATTGGTGTTCACTTTTTAAATTAATAATGATCGTACGCTTTGAATTCGATTGCACAAATCCAAATAATTCTCACCCGATTTTATCTTTAATGATTCTAACTGATGTTAATACACGCTTCACTACGGGGTCTCCAAAATGTTGGATAAGAAAGGCCTTAAGGGCGGACCACGTCACAATATCATCCCTTTCCGACAAAAGGGCAGCTGCATTCTCTGTAAGCCTGCTCGTGATAATATTAAACACGTATAAATTTTGATCTTCTTTTATACTCCCATAGCAGTCAATTATGTACTAACATTTTCGCAAGAATAAATCTAATTGTTTTTATCACAGGTAAAATTTGGAACAATTTGCACTATTTCTCTTGGAATTGGTTTAATCACTGTTTCACTCGTCATCTCTACCGCGTAATTTAATCCGAAAACACAGAGCTATAACTTTGCAGAGAATACACTTGCTTAATTCACAATCTTTTATGGAAAATACACGACACAACAATTAAATGGCACACAACAAAAAAATAAAACACAGTGAAAATGACATAAAACAAGCATAAAATTTTGGAACAAGGAAAAAATAAAAAAATCTTGTAAAAATAAATTGTAAAATTTAAATATAAAATAAACTTATTTTTAACGAGTATAAATAAAACTAATTTTTGATCAATGCTAAGATCACTAATTTAATTCTTACAGTACAACATTTGATTTTGAAAATGAGCACTTTCTATTTGTTCCTTACTCTACGTAAAGTCTCTATAATTTAACGTTATAATGAGCTAGGTTTGATCTCAATATTATAACAAATTAATTAGTTTTTAACAAAAAGAAACCATTTAAAATACAGGAGAGGACTAAGGAAGGATTTGGCGAAAATTTTGACTCACCAACCAACTGCAACTCCCGCACTCACTTTTCGATACCCGTTTAGAGTTATTTTTTTGGTTCACACAGAAGACCGTAATTTCTACAATTTCTATCGCGAATTTTCTGACTGAGTTTTAAGTTGGAAAATCGCGGAAAATGAGGGAAAATGAGGGAAATCTGTATCGGCTGCGCCACTCTTGATTTGGGAACGTTTTTCCGGGTATCTTTTTGATGAAGACTAAAGGAAATTGAATAAAAATACGTCCTGCCGATTCAGAGGCTGACTTTTTATTGTCTTCACACAGTTAGATGCATCGGCCACCAGAGTAGCGCCGAGTAAGCACTTACATTCTAAGAACACCATGTGCTGCCTAGTCAGCGTAGTAACTAGAGCCTAGACTTAATCTGAAACAGAGGGGTGAGGGGTTTATGTAACTAGCTCTTGTCGGTGAATGATATCATTTCCTACATTTTTCTCTCTCCAGTGCAAACTTTTACTTCTTTATACGACATGTCTGTCTTTTTGATTTTATCATCTTATGAGTGAAATAATGTTCAGAATTAAATCAGTAAGTAACTTCAGTACAATGTCGTAACTAAACTAACATAAGATTGGTAACCCTTCTGACAGGTTCCAAGTCGCTACCTACATTAGTTTCGGTTTAATTAGTTTTTTTTTATTGTTATAAAACAGAACCTATCTTTATTTTACCGAAAGGAAATAATTCTGAAATATTTCTGTATCAATAGTAATTGACTTCAAACTTGACAAGAGGGTAACTTATCGATGAACTTTTTAAAATTATCATGTTTTCTCATAAAATTTGTAAAAATTAACATACGTTGGAACTTTTTAAAATTATCATGTTTTCTCATAAAATTTGTAAAAATTAACATACGTTGGAACTGAATCTGATAAACAATACAACCTGAGATGAGATCTTGTCATCTAACCAAATCTGCACTCAGCAGAATATTGGATATTCGATGTTCGAATAATACCGTCGCTTGACCAAACATCCATTTCAATTACTCGATATCGATTACAGCGTCGAGTACGTCACTATTGTAACCGATTCCACTCTATTAGAGATGGGGTCTCGATCGGTCAGCAGCGTTGAATATAATCGATTTTGAGGATTATCCTCAAATATAGATCGGATACGGCGGTTTGTTTTGTTTACGAGGCTGGGGTAACATCATCTGCATTACTATCGACGAGTACCTATTTCTTGCTATGCCAGTATGTGAAGTGAATATAAAGCTACTAGTTTATGCCCGCGGCTTTGCACGCGTTGTTTTGATGGAAACGTTTAAAGGTAATTTCTATCGCATGGGAACTGATTTATGGGATAAAAAGTAGCCTATGTTTGATTCCAGGATTAGAATTACCTGTATGCAAATTTCAGCCCTATCCGTTCAGTAGTTTTAGCGTGAAAAGGTAACAAACATCCATCCATCCATCTATCCGTCCATCAATCCATCCAAACTTTTGCATTTATAATATTAGTGTTTAGTGAGATTTGATTAGTGTGATAGTGTGATACTCGATTTTTTAATTATCTGCAAAAATGAAAAATAATTTTGCAGTACTTAAACCTGAAATTAATATTCCTGTTGTATATTTTTAAACACCATATAAAAAGTACATAACAATCTGAGATCCTTTCTGAAATATCACATGTGAATTTTTACATGCTTGTAGCATGTGACTTTAAGATTTTATTCGGATTTGTTGATATTATTTGCTGCTTACTCTAAGCTCGTCTCGCTAATTAATTTGGGGGCATAGTTGGCAATTAATTTGTGCACAAGGAAATGTAAACCTTCTCATGTTTTATCAAGGGCTAAAAATAGCAGATTACTGGTCGTTCCTGATAAAATGCTATCATCGATCTAAGTAAAATTCGGGAGATTAGGTACTAGCTTCTCGAAAGTGGAAGGCTCAAATTAGGTGCAATTAGGTCTACCTACCTCAGTCATAGTCGGGACAGCGCCGCCGGCGTTCGTGTTTCGTGTGCGTGTTGTTATCTCGGTCGCACTTCGGTCTAGATACATCTTTCCATCTTTGTTGTTCACTAGGTAGGAATATTGGAAATAATGTGGCTTCGCGTTAATTGGCACCCTAGGGACCACCGTTCATACATGTTTAGAGAAATAATAACATTAGTGAATGACAACGGTGGTCCAGTTGTAACACAACACAGGCCATTAGTTGAGTAAGCGCTGGGAGAACGTACCATATCTACAGAATTTTACTTACATCTATGGATCCTATCCGCTATTTTCCTTTTCTTGTCGCAGCAGTTTGAAGTGTCGGCTCAATGTTGCCTGAACTTGAAAATCACCGACAAATAATATCTCGTTTCTATTGGTTTTACTCTTCGTAAGAGACGATAAGAAATTCTCGAGCACTCTCGAGCACGACTTCTGTTATTCATTGCTTTTATTGCAGAACTTTCCTGCCATAACATGTAGGGTTAAAGATGTTATATGTCACGTATTTACTGTTATTTCCTGCTGAGAATTGGTGTTGTGCTTGATTCTATGAAAATTCTAATATTTTGTAGAGTTGTGTCTGGTGATATGTTTTCTTAACACTCTCATGGCCCAAGACGCAAATGGTCACGACCACCTCCATGTGGTTGTTGGTCGCACCGCCGAGTCTGGGCAGTGAATGCGTTAAAGTACACATTACGACTGCTCTGTTTTGTGAGGCAGAGTTCGAGTAAATCGAAATTAAATTACAAATGCGAAAGTTTGGATGTTTAAGTTTTTAATGTTTGTATGTTTGTCCACGCCAAAACGTAGTTTTAGAACTCAAATAACATATACGAGGCTGTTTTTTATCTCGGAAAAACGCGTGCGGTAGCTTATATGAATAACTATGGTTTTTTACGATGAAACATAACGTTTTGGTAGGTATACAGAATCTTCTTATACCTAATCGTAAATGATCTAGTCTAAATTTTTCAGAGATTAGTAGAGAGGAATGCAAAAAAAATCATAAAAAAAAATCATTATTGCTTGTCTTAGACCGAATTAGTTGAGTACCGCTAGATTTACCATCCCTTTGAGATTAATAAAAAAACCTGTAATGATGTTAGTTTCTCAATAAATAAATATTAATATTCGTTTAAATTCAAATACAGAAAATGTCTAAGAAATCAAATAATATCGCAAAAATTTTTCGACTTTGACGGGACTTGACCTTACGACTTACCCTGAGTGTGGGGTTACGCACTATAATAACTAAAAACCTACAGTAAACGTACCCACACATTTCTTCACAAAGAAAATTACAATCAAATAATAGAAATAAATAAGAACTAGTTTACAACTGAAACAATTGAGCTAACTGCAGTCTGTTGCCAACAATCTACAGGTAGCTCAACTGATCCATATCAATACCAGTCGGAAGCGTTCCCAAGACGCTGGCTGCATTGCCTCGCCGTATGGAAATGCTGATGCGCTGCGCCAGATACTCACCAACCCTCGGGTCACGCGTCGCTTCGAACAGACGCTCGGTAATTTTTTTTAAACATCCAGAACTTCGGTACCCCTAGACCTAGGGTCTCGACTCCAAGAGGAGCAAATATGTAGGCTCTGTCGAGACCTGCATATTTGCGCCTCTTGAGATCCTCGGCCAAATCTGCCGCCGCACCCGCTCTCACGGATGTCCTCAGAAGTTGGGAAGGCGCAAGTGTGTCGACGCATGTAGTATCCCTCACAATGGGCCTCCCTAACTCCTATGGGACTAGTGTCATACCGTCGGGCCTCTTACCATCGTCAGATCATTCGATTCGAACCTACCTATATTACTGGTAACATCACTAATTCTGTTAATAAATTCATTATAGTTCTGCAACGTTTAGTTACGCTTCTGCTTGATTTGTTAGCTAACTAGAAAAGTTTTTTATCCCTTCGTAGAAACGAGTAAGTGGACTGATAATAAGTTTTTACTGCGGAACTCGTAACATATTTTTATGAACTAACAGAGAACTTACGAGGGATATTGACGGCATAAAATAAGGAAATTATTTGCAGGCCACGCAAATAAATAAATATACTGTTTTTATGGATGAAGAAACTCCTAGGCTTGATTTTCTTCTTTGCGAAGTACTTTTTTTTCGTTCTAGCCAAATTTCAGCCTGTAAACTGAGACCAGACATGTGCGCGGGACATTAAAGTGCATAACCGTGCGCAAACACGTAAATATAGATCCGCCGTTACTTTTCAAAAATAAATTTTGAAATAAATATATTTTTTATTGTCGATGGATCTTCGTTTGCCCACAATCTTACCTGATGTAAAGTGACGATGTGGCCGAAAAAGTAACACGAAGCTCTAGAAAATTCGTATTCACTCTAGTCTTGAAGAGACCCAGGAAGATATCTCTAATATTATAAAGAGGAAAGATTTGATTGTTTGTTTGTATTGAATAGGCTCCGAAACTACTGGACCGATTTGAAAAATTATTTTACCATTAGAAGCCCACATTATTCCTGATAAAACATAGGCTACTTTTTACCGCGGGAATTGCTTCATTCTACGGGAAAACGGGCGATAGGACAACGGGTAGTAAGAATGCAGCTAGTTTTTCATAAAGACCTATAATTGGCCACCCCGAAATCATTTTCTTAAAACTTAAGTTTTTCGACGTCATCGGTTAATGATAAGTTTTAAAATTAAAAACAAGTTTTAATGCATTGTCATCCAAACTAAACGTGTTTACAAAATTTCAACTCAATCGGTTGAATATATTATCTGCTTCAAAATTGAGTTGCAGAATTTCACCCGTGCAAACATAGTTACATACATTGCAAGCTATATCAAAAGCTTGTTAAAATATGAGGGTAGGTACCTATCCGTTTTTCTTTGTAAATTCGATACAACCGATAGGAAACTCGGTCTATCTCAATAAATATTTCGATCACGGACCATCGATAGCGGCGCCCTTCAATAAGAGATGCAATTAGGAGGGGCTTGGCTCGATAAATTGGATTCTATTTTGTGCAGGACCCGATGATATACCTATTGTTTACTTTAACTTGTACACGTTCTTTTGAGAAGCTGTAATACACAACTATATTTTTTTTAATGTATAACTATGTACCGACTAATTGTTTGTTAGCATTGTTCCCCAGATACTAATTCATAAGTTATTCTTATGTTCTGTTGTACCTATTTTTATTGTGTTTTAACTTTGTATTGTGTGTTGCAGTTGCAAATAAATGTTATATCTATCTATCTATGTTTCAATAATGTTACAGAAACTTTTGCTTGGAATCATATTACCAAAACAAAAAAAAATTGTGAGCAATAAGCTCAAATAAGACTATTTTTTTTTCGCGATCGATTTTTATACACGCGCGTACTTTAATCGTGTATTTATCGAAGCCGTTTTCATTTAAAAAATTATCTATAAGACCTTTCTTTTTCGATGAAAAATTATAGCCGAGTGTTTTATATTTTTTTAATAAACGATTGAACAGCGGTAGGCAGCACCTAACAAAATATATTTTGTTTATCTTTATAGTCCAAAGAATTAACTGTAAACGTTATGTTCTTAGTTATTTTTAAATTTAGCAATTGTTGCGAGTCTATTTGACGTTAGTGAGCCGTGATCGTAACGTATCCTTTTTGTACAGAGATTTGCCTAGTTCCCTGTCCGCAAGATAGAAAATTGAAATTGAAAATTTATTTATTCCGACATAATTATCATCCATTTTGTTAGTAACACAGTATAATTAAAATTGAAAATGGTTAGTACAATTACAAAACAAATAAATAAATCAATAATAATAATAATAATAATAATAATAATTTCAAACATAATGTCATGTAGATGTTAATATAGTGAACAAATTTATATTTATCACTAGCTGCATTCTTACTACCCGTTGTCCTATTACCCGTTTTCCCGTAGGAATGAAGAATGTCAACAGTTATTGGGTTACTAGTGGGGCAAGTGGCCGATGTTGATTTACAACCCATCGACCGACTCATGATGCCAGAATTGAAATTAGAGGCGCTGTACCAAATTGTATGGAAAATGCAGACGATACTATCACGTTTCGTTACCAACGTCAAATAGACTAGACCCCCAGGGCACTGGCTAGCGCAATGCATCAATTATTAACAGAAGTTTTTTTTCCATTTCAGGTAAAACATTAAAACATTTCTATGAAGTTGCCTCGAGTAGTTCTGAAGGGCCAACGAACTGGTAATGTAAATAGCTTCTGGCATCAAAAACCGCTGAAAGTACATTATCGTCAACAGCTATCAGGGAACCCATCTTGGACCATTATTGGGATTGGTTCGCCACTGAATAACCAACATTTACTATATACATTTACATCATATATGTATATCACTATGAAAGTTCACATGTGAAAGAAAATGTGTTTAGATGAATGGATGTTTGTTACCTTTTCACGCCGAAACTACTGAATGGATCGGGCTGAATTTGCATACAGGTAGTTATAGGCCTTAAAGCGTCCCCGCTGTATGGCAATGCTGATGCGCTGCGCCAGATACTCACCAGATCTCGGGTCACATGACGCTTCGACCAGACGCTAAGAAAGTAGTAATGTATCAATTATCTAGTTTCCATTACACAATATCCACTTACTTTTCTGTATAATATCCGGAATTACTAATTTCAAGTCGTTTTGTCGGAACTAGTAGATAAAATAGATGAATGCTACAAAAAAACATACAGCCTTATTAGGCTGACTTAAAAACTACTACTAGACCGACTTAAAAAAACGAGGAGGTTCTCTATTGAGAACCTCCTCGTTTTTTTAAGTCTGTCAATAATACATTGATTTTCCTAGGTATCGGTAATATCGGGTCAAATCTGGATCGGGACGGATCACCACTAACCAAAATCGCAAAATACCTGCTCTCGGCTAAGATCTGAGTAGTAGATAAGCAGGGATTTTAATGTAGCCTTAATGCTCGTGTTTTTTCACAGGATTAAGTAAGGTGCTACGTTTCTAGCAAGGAAAGCACTTTGCAAAGGCTCAAGTTTCTGAAAAGCGTACCTTTTACGGGCAAAATGTGGATAAAAGCTTTGTATTGGAGGATGTTGTGATTGGTGTTTTGTAATTTAACCGAAATTTTTGAACCGAGTTCGGAAAAAGAAGGTTTTATGTTCGGCTCTTTGCATGTTTTTTTTATGTTCGTCGATTGGACCGATTTGGTCTCTAAATGACAGAGAAACGATTGATTTTTAACCACACCGACGCAAAAAGAGGGTGTTATAAGTTTAACGTGTCTGTCTGTGTATCTGTCTATGGCTTTGAGGTCTATGGTATCGTAGCTCCCAAAAGGATAAACCGATTATCGTTTAGTTTTTTTTTCTGTCATAGATAATTTTATCCCGAGTGTTCTTAGCCATGTTTCATGATAATCAATCTGTTAATATGATTAGAAGTCTTTATTCACAAAGAAAATAACAATAAAATAATAGAAATTAATTAGAACTAGTATTTATTTACAATTGAAACAATTGAGCTAACTGCAGACTCTTGCAAACAATCTAAAGGTAGCTCTACTGATCTATATCAATACCAGTCGGAAGCATCCCCAAGACGCTGGCTGCATTGCCCTGCTGTATGGCAATACTGATGCGCTGTGATTAGTAGATTAGTATTTATCCCGCATAACTTAAAAAGCTATTTTTTAAGTTTAAAACTAAGGGATTTGAAGTCGGTGTATAGTTTTTTCAAAACAACCAAATTATTTTGCTCATTTGCACTATAATATATCCAGCACACGTGGTAAGTCTCCGTTGAGACTGGCCGTAGTAGCCGAAAATCGGCGCATCATGGTCCAATTTCCAATTGATTCATCAACATGCTGGCCAGGTCATGGCAAGCTTTAAAGATTTAAATCTTTAGCGAGCTTAGCTTTCTACAGGCTGTCAGATATGAAATCAATCGTAAGGCATATTTGTGATTATTCGGCCAACATAACCTACCTTAACTTACATTCAAAAAGTTTTTACACCGGTTTCATACTTCAAACACTACAGCAAAAAACGAACCAAAAACGAAACAAGAAAAAAGTAAACTGCACGCAAAATGGCCACTAGAAACAGTGGCACGAATCAACATATCCGGGAACAGTCAAAAAACAAACGAAACAAAGTCGGCAACGAGTCTGCAAAGTCCGTTTTCGGCAATCCTAAAACTAACAAACATTCCGTGCTTCAAAGAACGTTGGTATTTATTAATTTGTATTTGTTGTTTCAATGGATAGGTATACCTACGCGCCATGAACGCTGAAAAGAGTAAGCTACTATGGAAATAGAGCGCGTCACACAAAGGAATACCTACCTCTAACAGTATTTAATGTGATATTTAACCAGATAAAATACAATCAATAGGTTTAAAAAATATATATAATGCAAATACTATTTGCACGCGAGCTTTATCGAAAACGAGGTTATCAAAAAGTCATTTAAAACAAAGCTTCAGTGGCTGTTAAACAAAAATAATACAACGCTGGCTGAGTGGGAGTGAAAATATGAAAATGATTTGGAACGCTCGGCAGCGCTATCATTAAGCGAATTTATATTTTTCTCGTACACAGTATGGTGGCAAACAGAAAAGTGGTTTTAAAATTTGTTACTACTCGGTTGACGAATTTTAAGTCATAAATCAAAACTACATAATTATTTTGTGCGTCTGTAAAAAAATTACATGGGGAACCTAACTACCCAGTTAATATTACAATTGTTTTTATTGCTGTAGTTGACATTGCATATATTTTCCAACTTCTATGTTACTAGCAATAAATAGATTGTGTACTTACCCAGCTGTGTGGTGCCAGCTTAGAATTTGCACCACCCCAACTCTTCCCGCGGGTGTCGTAAGACTAAGGGATATCAACCGGGGGCGGGCAGCAGCGCCCCCTGCAGAACAATTGTACCACCGAACTGCGATCCCCAACCCGCATGCCTAACGTGGGAATTATGGGCATAACCCCCATGAGATAAAAGCCAGCAAGGCGCTTATCAGGGGGAGGCCTGCGTCCAGCAGTGGACCAATACAGGCTGTTGAGGTTGAGGTTACCCAGGCTTACCCATTAAAATAAATCTTTAAACCAATTGCTGTGCCCTTACAGGGTACATGTACCTTTAAGCTAATTACCACCTAAGCTTAAACTCTGTAATAATGTATATGTATGCAATAAATAAATCTGAAATATGAATTTTAAGTACCTTTGCGTTATTACCGGGTTAGGGAACATCTCGTTCGCGAAAAATCTTGTCCGCGGACGAGTTATCTTCTTCCTTATTATCTAATTTATTGACATTCTGTATGTGTATTGACTATTTTATGTAATTCCTATACCTATACCGTGAGACGTTCCTATTCACATCGTCTCATGTAAAGTATTCCCAACGTCTCACGTGAGACGTTGGCCACTCTCAGAGTCTCACGAAAAGTCAGAGAGGTTCTTATTACAATCTACAACATCATGATCATGATTTTCAAGAATGGCCATCAACAAAATCAGTTGAGCTACCTCTAGATTGTTTGCAACAGTCTACAATTAGCTCAACGGTTTCAATTAAATAAAATAAATAAATAAATAATGCTGGACAATTCACACAGCATTATCTAGCCCCAAGCTAAGCAGAGCTTGTGTTATGGGTACTAGATAACTGATATACTTAATACAATATACTACATAGATAGATATTTTTATTATACATAGAAAACACCCAGACCAACGGAACAAATTTCTGCAGATCGTACACAAATTTGTTCCGAGGCGGGGTTCGAACCCGCAACCTCCTGCGTCGCAGGCGGACCTTCGCCCGCTGCGCCACGGAGGTCGTCTTGTAAATTGTAAATACTTAATTTGTATCTATTCTCTCAGATATATTTTCTGATATTGCAGAACCCGTTAGAGTCCGCTCGTTATTTCGTCTGGGGCTGACGCTGCAAAGGTCAAGCTATAATGCCTTTAATTGTCATTGTGATAAAGTACATTGTTACTTTTTATGGTAGTATTTAATTTAATGGAAATGTGATCGTTTATTAAAGCGATATTGAGAACGAAAACGGAGGTTATAGCTTTGCACTCATTGATTCAATACCGCTACCACACAGCCCAAAAATGTGCATTCAAATATGGGCTTAAACTCGTTATCTTTAGATACATTTTACAGTGACAAAATGACTTCCCACAAGCTCCAACGATTTGTTAGCAGTTCGTCCAAAACGTGATTCGTCCAATTACAATTTAAACGCGTTTCGTCCAACACGCGTTTCGTCCAATAAGCGTTTTTTCCAACACGCGTTTTGTCGATTAAGCGGTTCGTCAAGAATCCATACGCAGTTCGACCAATTCTTACCAAGTACATTTACTTTAGAAAAAATTGTTTACATTTAATTTATATTGTTTCAATTTAATTCTTGGTTACGCCCGTAGCACACCTTAGCTGCGAAACCATAACAGCGGAACCGCAGTAATTTTGCCATGTCTTGTCCGTATGTAGGAGAAGCCGAACACTAGCGAAACTGCCTGTTCTAACGCATAGGCTATAATTTTTTCTCTTCCCTCACGCAGTTTCGTCGACTGCTCCGACGTCATCCACACTTCCGCGCATGTTCCGCTACTCAATCTACACTTAATCGCAGCGGAATTTATCCAGCGCGGTTACGCTACTTGTATTCCGCAGCGGAGGTGTGCGTCAGGCGTTAAAGCTCTCATTCTGTGCTATGCTGCAGCGGTGCTGTCAAGGTGTGCGACAAAAAAAATCTGCTGTTTTTTGCGACACAACGTAAAATTCGCTTACATTGCTTTCAAAAACACGTAAAATCTAAGATAAGTAGAACTCTCGCATAATTATGTTTTGATTACAAACCTTTATCCCCCTGAATAGACTCCAAGATTGCGTGACGCTATGTAAATGGATTTACTGAATATAATTATTCGTCTGAGGCCCCACGCACTCATTTGAGGCTATTCAAGAAGTTTCAAACTCAATTTGAGTTCTGGGGAAACTTGTAAGGAGCCACACGAGAGTAGTACACGGTGGCCCGGAGTAGGTTAGATGTTCTGGCACTTAGCAGTGTTTCTATACAGGGTGTGTCAAATACATGGGAAATGGAGGGCAAGTACTAGAAATATTGAGGTAAGGAAGTTTTACACAAAGGAAACATTCCTTTGTTTTTAAATATAACTAAAACTGCGATCACAGAATTTTGAAAAATTGCTTGCCCAATCCGGTACTCGAACACTCTAAAAACAAACCCTTTTTTATGACACTGATCGGTAAAGTCAATCATAAAAATTATGTGAATGTAGTTTTACTGTTATTTAAAAATAAAGGAATGTTTCCTTTAGTTAAACTTCTTATCTCCAATATTTCTGGTACTTGCCCTCTATGTCCCATAGATTTGGGACATCCTGTATAGCCTCTATTCTATACATATTTCAGAACGACCGTAGTATCCACTTATTCTCAAAAAACTTTACTCTTCTCACTAAGGGGTCTTCCTTAAATCGCGTGATGTTTTATGCAACTTTTTGAACCCCCCTACCCCTTCCCAAGTGTGATACGTGGTGAGGTTTTGGACTGTCTCCCTCCCATAGAGAAGGAGGCTCATTAGAGAAATGTTTTATGAATTCAAACAATTATTTTAATCTTCAATCAATTTCCTAGTTATTTAAGTTAAATAAAATAATAATTAAATGAAATGTTTCATTATTTATATATATATTTTTAATATTGTACGTCTGTAAATAATGGAAAAAGTTTTGTACTGGTGGTATTAGGTACGTGTTTTTTTTCTAAGCCCCTCCCCCGTCAGACACAATTAATGGACGACCCCAAGGTGGATTTTAGTAACAAGCATTCGTTATATGGTACACAAAATATTATCATTTCTCGATTAAATGAGTGAAATAATAATCAAAACTAAAATTCTATGCCAATGACTCCATTAAAACTTTTAGAAAAGCTCTTTAAACGTCCAAGTTTAAAGAAGAGTTGGTAATCTCTTGTCTTATCGTCAAATTAAGTATATTACACAAACTTGAAAAACGGACACCGCGCCACAAAGCACTACAACTTTGTTAGATAGGTATATATGCATCGGAGGTATACGCATAACTTTATATTGCATTGTATCCCCAATGGTTGAGTTCCCCAATGGTAGGTATGTGTCCTATTTTTAACCCCTGACGCAAAAAGAGGGGTGCTATAAGTTTAACGTGTCTCTCTGTGTATCTGTGTATCTGTTTGTGGTATCGTAACTCCCAAACGGATGAACCGATTTTCGTTTAGTTTTTTTGTGTCATAGGTAATTTTATACCGAGTGTGAACAGTCTAGCGTTATTTATTTATTTAATTTTTGTTTCTTTTTCTCTAGACATCTGTTTTATAATAAAAATGGAATAAAATTCGCCTCTCGGTTGCTGTTACTTGTCATTTCTTGTGCACAGGTTCAGCCGAAGAGACGACCTAAATTAGACCGACATTCATTATTTTACTGTATTGTAATTAAAGTAGAACTATACCTAGATAACTCCATGTGTTCTTCATAATTTGACCGCGGCGCATCCGTTGTCACGATAACCGCAAAGCTTTTAAAACGTCCTTGGTTACTACTTCTAAAGAGGACGGGCTCGCTGTCCTCTCTTTACCCTCGTCCATGGTTATCTAGGGGGGCATAAAAAGTGTCTGCATAATCTAGGGGGGCCCCTATCGCACATTTCACATGCGTTTTTATATCATCCTGACGCTCAGTTCGAAAGTTACGGAAAGAACGGTGTTTACTTTAATTTATTGTGCAAAGAACTTGGAATTTCCCGCAGCAAAGGGAAATTATCTATGGGATTTCCTTTGTTTTATCACAGGATAAGTATCGAGTGTTTTTTGTATTAAAAGTTTTATTTTATTTTGGGAATACGGCTTTTAAAAATTATTGACTAACGAATTATACACTTATGCACTTTATTGTTTTTGAAACTTGGCTATGTTATTTCTAAAGCCTAAAGAAAAAAAAAACATTATAAATTTAACTTAAACATTACTATGGTACACGCCTTCTATCTTTGTAGGTACACCAACATTAAAAAATTATATATTAGTACTAACAAAAATAATAAAAGACAAAAAGTGTAATAGAAACGCCAGTATCGCAAGATAAAATATAATTATGTAGATTCTAACTAACGTCAAAGACCAAAAGTGTAATCGGCGCGGCCTTATCGCTAACTAGTCATCATTAAATCTCTTTCCGGAAACAAAACGAAGTGACCTGAATAAAAAATCCTATTCGAAAGATCTTCAGAATTCATCTGTCATAAAGCCGATTAACATCATTATCCGTTACCGTAAAAGTTCACTACCTCTGAAGTATTAACGTTGATATACTTCAAGGGTTACGTTAACCCTTAAAGACCTTTAATAATACGGGTCACGAGAACGTAACTTTGCAGAAAACAAGGGATAATAAACGAAAGAGATTTTTGTGTCGGTAGCGGGAAAAAAAACGAAGTTCAGGAACCGTAAATTGAACCTGCGAAGCGATATTTAGTGCAATTTTACTGACTGATAGTCGGAGAGCTAGTGCAGTTTTGTTACTTAATAGGAGGCCGCATTCCGCGCCATTTTGTGAAAAGGATAGCCATCGGATTTTGCGTTTATAGAACTGGGACGGAGCATACGTTTTTGGAAAAAGCGTAAAAATTATGATTTGCTTATTTACAAGAAAACAACACAACTTTTGAAAAAACCGTATTAAGGAACCAAAGAATTAGTAATAACAAACGAATCAAAACAAAAATATTTTCTATAGACTGCAGGGTTCCTGAGAAATCGGCCAAATTAGGTGCAAAACAGGCCTTGGCCACTAACATGTTTTTTTCTAGGTCATCTAGGTCTAGTTCGACAACCAAACCCGCTAGGTTCGCCCCTTGACAAACAACACGTCTGACTAAAAATATGCTACAGTAAAATGCATTTCAGTTTAGACAAATTAACAGACGCAAACATTTAACCTTGGACAATCCAAAAGAGTATTGTCTAGTCAAAAGTTTTCATTAATATAATTCATGCAAGCACTCGAAAGTGATGAGTGACTTCATAGACCATCAATTAACATGTTGAGTGCCCACGATTCTTGTCCCGCTCTACCAAAACTGACCTGCACCGCAGAAGCTGGGCAGTGAATACCGCAGTTCCTCATGGGAAAGAAACAACCTTTAAACGCTTCCTTAGAAACAACGCGTGCGAAGCCGTGGGCAAAAACTAATATGTTATAAAATGTTTTTATTTTATTTATTTCTATTGTATTTATTACCTATCACTACAGGCACAACTAATGCGATAATGCACTTATACAATCATAATAAGTAGTCACAATATATAACAAATATAAATAAAATGAACAATAATATATTTAATATAAGCGCCAGCACTAGCACTAGCACAGTTTTATTTGGCCGCGTCAACTTTTTAATTTCGTCTGTGTTGCAAAATTTTCCAGTAGCAATATGCGAAGTTACAATCGTTAGGGGCTCTCGGCTTGTTTGTTCATTTTTATGATTTTCAGCTTTACTGGGATTGATTTTAGAGTGCTTTCTGATTAGTGGCGCGCGCTTTTTGGATTATGTAGGTAGGAGTTAACATACATATATAGATTCTGTTTAGTGACGAAACAAACAAAATTTTGCCGATTTTCGATGGAAAAATAATCCCATTGGGATTAGTTTTTTGTGAGCTTTCAAAGGAATTATCGCGCGGCGCGTAAACATTCGCGTAATCATTTAAATCTGCCAAAAACGGGAAGCCTTAGCGGATTTTTACAGTTTTCAGAGGAATATTCATACGGACATGAAAACTGAAATGTCGCACCTACCCACCGTGCTGTGTCGCCGACTTTGATGTGTAAACTCCATTACAATGCATGAACCATAGAGTAAAAACGCTGCTGTCACAGCAGAAGGTCATCAGAATACTTTCTTGATTTTGTAGCGAAAAACGAATCTATGAGTGAGCTGAAAATCATAAACTTCAGTGCTTTGACGCATACAAGCGCACGTATACGAATAGGAAATTGAGACTAATTTGTAACAATTTTTTGGATACACCTCGTTTGTATCTACTACCACAGCCTACCTTTACTTATACTGTGCTGCTAATTTCATTCAATTCACACCAATAACCGGTTCTGCGTTCGTTTTGTGTCAAATAGTTCATGCCATAGAAGATTCACACCAATAACCGGTGCTGCGTTTGTTTCGTGTCAAATAGTTCATGCCATAGAAGATTCATACCAATAACCTGTTAGTTCTGCGTTTGATTTGGGCCGTAAATTAGTCAGGAAGTTGTTTTGGTTAAGACCGTCCTAGTTCAGGCAGCGAGCATTAACAGCCGACAGCACAATAATAGCTAAAAAGCCAAGAGCTTAACCTGCAGGTCGTTAATTACTGAAGTTCTCGTCGCGAGAGGAACGGAACGGGTGGAACGGAATGCGCGAACTTGCATCCGATACGAATATTTTGATGGAGGGATTATTTACGAGGGCTGGTTTTTATTGCGGTTCATACATCTAACAATGACCTTGTATGAACAAAGAAAGATGAGAAAAAAATTATGAGGGTAGGTTTAACGCATTCACTGCCCAGCTTCGGTGGTGCGAGCGGCGCAGGGGCGCGCTGCCGCCGTGACACGGGGTAGTAGACTGGCATCTGCGTCATGGGCCATGATTGTTTTAAAGGGAGTGTGGAAAGAGAATAAGGTTGTAGGTAGCTTAAGATTTCACAAAATAGATATTATTGCTTTAGTATTACTATTGTGAGTTTTTTGGTAGACTCACAATACTTAATACTCTTTGGTAAATCTCTTTGGTGGACTCTAGTAGAGTCCCTTCAAAAGTATAGGCTATGTCCGTCCCGAGAACCGTCTCGGGAATGGGCATGACTCCTTTATGTCGCGGTAAAGTGCATGCGAAGCCCAGGGCAGAAGCTGGTAATCAATAAAACAAAGTAGGTAACTCTCAATATCTCAACCTTATGTCAGATATTAAATATTTCAGAAGTTTGGTTTTATTTAGCCAGCATGATAGCAATTTAAGTAAAATGTTACCCACACATGAAAGTTGGTTTAAATAAAATGAAATCCGTTTTTTCCAGGCACAAAATTAAGGATCCATATCATAGACAATACCTACATAAAGTTAAAGACAATTGAGTAAATTTATTTATATATAACTAGAACGATTACATTTAACCAATTACACTAGTTGCAAGATAAATTTTTTTACAAAGAACACACAATCATGTTCTTAAAACAAAACGAAAAACAAAAAACTAATGTTATTAAGAGTCTCTTAATAATCTCTTAATGTTGGTTGTAAAAAAATTATGTCTCTACACCTATAGCTTAGTATTATAGCTCTCCGAATAACAGTTATGGTACAGAAAACAGTAATAGGGAACTTGAGGAATTTCATTTTAGTACGAACGAAACTCCTGAACAAAGAACTTCGGCTTTTCCAGATATTAAATTATTAGACACGAATCTTTTTATCGATAGAAGAGCTTTTGCCCGCGGAATTGTTTTGGTTCAAATTTGTTATTGTTCTAAAAAAAGGTTTGTTCCTTAAATCCCGTGTGGAATGTGAAAAATGAAGTCTAGAATTCCCCCTTGAACATTCCCAGAAACATTCAAAAAATCTCACATTTTTTAAAAAATGCAAACAATTAACCAAATCTGATCTAGCGTTAATTTTACAAATCCTTTCCCTAAAAACTAAATTTCTTCAAAACATCTCCAAGGGTACCTTCAAAATAATATTGAGCAAATAAACTAGGTAACTTCGTGCCTTGAGCGTTTTCTTCAATCAATAAACATCCAAGCAATTATAATGCTTGTGATCAGAGGGAATAAGTACCGTTTTCTCTGAACTTAGAGAACAGAGCTAAACCATAAACCATTTTTATATCCATGACAGATTTCGTAAACTTCCTCCATAACTTTTGCTCTTTATTTAAAACAACCCGCGAGTTTGCGGTAAACAAAAGTTGGATCTTGAACGTTTTCTTCGTGGTTCCTTATTAAACTGCAGCCGTCACATAACGGACGTAAAGATAACTAAAAAAGGAATTTTGCGTACCGGGCCAAGCACAGGAATTGTTCTCTAGGGTAGAATAGATAATAATGACATCGCATCGGCATTGCGTACACTATTGAAGTTGAAGGAACGAATTTTAAATAATTTATGCATTCGATGACAAAATTACGAATTCTTTTCCTATTATACCCTAGACTACGATCCCCGTGCTTGCTGTAGGGCAAGCATGGAGATTATGGTTCTTATTCTTTAGACTTGCTAGTGCGCATATAAAAGTAGATTCTACTATAAAAACTATCGTAGTTTGACGAATTCATTACGGATGTAAGCGGGTTAACTACGAACCTTATTTGTGTTGGAAGAACACCAACGTTTCATCCCTTAACGAGGGACATCTTCAGGGTGAGTGCGGTTCTAGACGCGCGCGTTCCGCATCCCTCCGAGCACTGCGCGCGAGCGCGCGTTGAGCCCGCGACGTGAGCGCCGGGGGTGGGGGTGGTGGGGGGTGCGCTGCTTGAAGATGCTGTAGGGCGTGAGAGTCATCTCCCCGTAAGGATCCCATTGTGTCGGGTGTTGGTATTCCCTGGGTACATATGGAACTAACAGTATCTACACCCGGCTCCATACTGCTATTCGACTTCTCATGAAGACACGGCTTCCAGGCGGGTGGTAGGTTCCAACCTCTGTCTCTGTTGAAATTGGGCCATCGATCTATCTCTATCGCCTCGCGTATCTTGCGGGGAACAAAGAATTTTTCCCTAGACAAGACACGGGCCTTGTCGAAACGTACGTAATGCGATGGTCCTTCCTCAATACAGTGTTCTACCACCGCCGAGCTATTGGTTTTATATTATATTATATGTAATTTTATATTATAGATTTTATATTATATTATATGTAATTTATATTTTGTGACCTGTAACATAATAATAATTGTTATAAATAAATGAACTATGAACTATGAACTATTGGTGTCAACATTCTTTACGGCGCGTATGTGTTCCGAGAGCCTGGTGGATATGTTCCTCTTTGTCTCACCGATGTAACATTTACCACAGTCACATGGGATCATGTATACGCCGGGGACGTCCAGTGGTACTCTATCCTTCGGAGAGCGCAGTAATTGCCGCAGTTGCGTTTGAGCTCGAAAGATCGTCTTAATGCTATATTTCCGCTGTAGCAACTGACCGATCTTGTCCGTGAGTCCCTTCACAAAGGGTAGGTATGCGACCGCTCTCTCGACGGAATGGGGCCGCTTTCTTTGGGACACGTTGGCAATACGGCAGCTCTGTCTCCAGCCGTAACCATTTCGCTGTAGTACATCTTTGACGTGCTGTAGTTCACCTTCTATGTATTGTGGGTCACATAGCCTTAAAGCTCTATTTATAAGAGTGCGTGGCACTGAAGCTAGGTGTGACGGATGATGGTGCGAGTCAGCCTTTAGGTACATATCTGTGTGTGTTGGTTTGCGATAGACCGTGTGTGTTAATCGTCCCGAGTGTGTACGCTTAACCAAAACATCAAGAAAAGGCAGAGCACCGTCTTTCTCATACTCCACAGTGAATGCTATTTTCGGATGAATGCCATTGAGGTGTTCTAATAGCGTGCTAATTTGGTCTTGTTGTATAATAGCAAACACGTCATCCACATATCGCCACCAATGTCTCGGCCTCACGGGTGCATTTTCTAAAGCAGTGCTTTCGAACCATTCCATATAGATGTTAGCCACGACTGGTGCTATCGGAGACCCCATGGCTACCCCGTCCTTTTGTAGGTAATAATTACCTCGCCACAAGAAGTACCCGCTTGTTAAGGTATGTTCTATCACCTTCATGTACTCAATAGGTATTCCTGCCATATTCAATAAATTCTGAATGATTTGTAAAGTCTCTGCTATTGGTACATTAGTGAACAAGGAGGACACGTCAAAACTCACCAGTCGTTCATCCTGTTGCAGCGTGATATCTTCCAGGAGCTGCGTAAAATGCGTCGAGTCTTTCACGTAGCTAGAAGTCTTTCCTACATACGGATGTAGTAGGTTCGCCATATATCGTGCTGTTTTGTACGTAGGTGAGTCTATCTGGCTGACAATAGGGCGTAAGGGCCAGTTAGGTTTATGAACCTTTGGTAGACCATAGATTTTAGGAGGTGTGGGATTTATGGGTCGCAACGATTCATAGAGATCCTTAGATACAGCGAGCAGTAACTCCTTCAACTTCGAGGTCACTCTATTAGTCGGGTTGTGGGTGACTTGTGTGTATGTTGACCCATCACTAAGCAGGTCCGTTATCTTTTGCTCATAGGACTCTGTATCTACAATCACAGTTGCATTTCCCTTATCTGCCGGTAGCACCAGAACATCCATATTGCTACGTAAGCTCTTCAAGGCATTGAGTTCCATTTTCGGCATGTTGGGCTTTGGTAACTTCGCCGAACGTACCAGTGTTGCGATATCTTGCCGCAGACAATCCGCATCATGCGGTGGTAACTTGTTACGAGAGATCGTGTCTTCCACACTCGTAATTATGGATTCCACTGGCACTCTCTGAGGCGTAGGTGCGAAGTTTAGCCCTCTTGACAGAGCACGCTGCAGATCTTGAGAAATTGGTTGAGAAGAAAAATTGATCACGACATTCCCCTCTGTAGAGCAATTTGCATTTACCATTTGCTTCGTGTTTTTTGTCAGGCGCTCTAGTTTCCGTTTATGGGTATTATCGGTTTTATTAAGTATAGATTGTGCCCTGTTAAAGGTCATACCATCAAGTGTCACCCATAAATCTTCACTTAGACACTGTGCCAATTTCAAATGTAATGCAAACAACTCCTCCGATATCACCGAGATCCTCTGATAAATATCTCTCACTACCCTCGAGCGTAATTTGTTGTTTACATTTTTGAAGAACTTTTCGAAACCCCGAAAGCATTTCACAGATTTAACTTTCATAAAATTAGGCACGACTCCCACTTCACTGCACTGTTTCACAAAAGATAAACTGGAAAAAGGATAGAGTACCACTGGACGTCCCCGGCGTATACATGATCCCATGTGACTGTGGTAAATGTTACATCGGTGAGACAAAGAGGAACATATCCACCAGGCTCTCGGAACACATACGCGCCGTAAAGAATGTTGACACCAATAGCTCGGCGGTGGTAGAACACTGTATTGAGGAAGGACCATCGCATTACGTACGTTTCGACAAGGCCCGTGTCTTGTCTAGGGAAAAATTCTTTGTTCCCCGCAAGATACGCGAGGCGATAGAGATAGATCGATGGCCCAATTTCAACAGAGACAGAGGTTGGAACCTACCACCCGCCTGGAAGCCGTGTCTTCATGAGAAGTCGAATAGCAGTATGGAGCCGGGTGTAGATACTGTTAGTTCCATATGTACCCAGGGAATACCAACACCCGACACAATGGGATCCTTACGGGGAGATGACTCCCACGCCCTACAGCATCTTCAAGCAGCGCACCCCCCACCACCCCCACCCCCGGCGCTCACGTCGCGGGCTCAACGCGCGCTCGCGCGCAGTGCTCGGAGGGATGCGGAACGCGCGCGTCTAGAACCGCACTCACCCTGAAGATGTCCCTCGTTAAGGGATGAAACGTTGGTGTTCTTCCAACACAAATAAGGTTCGTAGTTAACCCGCTTACATCCGTAATGAAAAGTAGATTCATTGTTATGTGGGTGAGACGTTATTCAAATGTTAATTAGTACAATTGTCTTTGGTTCTTGGTAGTTACGAAACTAATAGATGTTAAACGAGTGAAAGAAGACGAGTAAACATGAGTGAATCGGTGTCTTCTAGACTTTCGTGATAGGTACATCGTCCGCCATATCGTTCTTCCACTAGATGAGATTGCGGTCAAATCAAGGTTTATTGATTTTAAAAAAATCCGTCGACCAAAAGACCTAGCCAGTTAGAATTGTAGACGAATATCAAGGTGAATCGCATCATATAATTTAAAAATTAACAATTATACTATAAACCTTAAACAAGAACAAAAATTTTAAATATAAAAACCCCTAATGGATTTTCATGAAACATGGCTAAGAACACTCGGGATAAAATTATCTATGACACAAAAAAACTAAACGAAAATCGGTTAATCCGTTTGGGAGCTACGATACCACAGACAGACACACAGACAGACACGTTAAACTTCTAGCACCCCTCTTTTTTAAAAAAAGTATTTTGTAGCAATAGTGGTTTTTACGGACGTAATATAAATCCAACCGCTTTATCAAAAACCCTCTTTCTTACTTGGAAATACCGCTACCGATGCTTATTGATCGAAGGTTGACATCCAAGTTTTCCCATTAGAAGTTTTGCACGTGAAAATGATTCGGTTCGAATCTCGCATGCTTATAAACTCGACAAAGGAAGGATTTATGACTTGATCGTGAGTCTTGATTGATGGAGCGAGTTTAGGGAGTACCGACTCCTTTGTAGATTGATAGGTTTTTATAAGGTTCCATAAAACATGGAAGTATGCACCTTTAGGCGTACCTTGCACTGCGGAATCTCGGTGCGTGGTTTTTTCCGCAGGATTCTGTGTACCTAGAATCTCCAAAACTACTAAAAAGATCGAGATGAAATTTGGCGTACGTTTAGAGCGTAGCCTAACTAAGATAATAGGCAGGCATCTAATTTGGTCATGATTAAAATGTATTGTAGTGAAAAACGGACAGATTCTTTTGAAAAAAGTGAAAAATGGATATTGTGGTATTTTTAGGATCTGTACAGAGAATACCATAATTTTAGGTCAACCTAAATTAGAAAATTTAGAAATCGTAAAAACAACAGAATCGACATCATTATACCGAAAATACGCGTGCGAAGCCGCGGGCAGAAGCAGAAGAAAAATTAGAGTTTTGCTACTGCCGCTTTATTCAACAGTTTAAACAGAGTTCAAAATTTCTACATAACCGTTAACAAATCGGGCCTAGCTGTGATCGAATTTGAAAAGATATTTTCAATCAAAAACCCTTAAATTTTCAATCACCATTTCCAAGAAAATTTTATTGGTTTCTAAAACCCATCTCTTGAATATGAATGAACCTCTTCTAACCTTTTTTAACAAAATTACAGGATCTTAAAGAAATACCATGAATATTTATTTCTGCTAAGTAGGTAGATAAGTACAGTCATCTGCAAAAATACTTATACACTAGCCTCTTATTCATATCGGTCTACTAATTTAAAATAGTTGCTCGGCAGTGTTACTTCTCACTCTGACTTATGTGAATGGAAGAGGACTGAATGATAAATAGCAAAGCTTTAAGTTAGCAGACTATTAAGAATAAAGGCGTAAGAGTGTTTAAGTACCTATTTTAAATTTTATTTTAATCGTAATGTTCAAAGCAAAGTGCACGCAAACAATTTTGTTACATGTATTCGTCGGAGTTTTCAGAATGCATTATATAAATTACTAGCAAAAAATGTGTTTATTTACGACATCACCAAAACCTTTAAAATTATCAGTGTTTCTCTACTATATTATGCATGTGTATACATATAAACCTTTCTCTTAAATCATTATATCTATAAAAATAACCGCATCAAAATCCGTTGCGCAGATTTAAAGATCTAAGTATACATAGGGACAGACAGACAGGGGGTAGCGACTTTGTTATAATAATATGTAGAGATGAAAACCATATTTACTAATTATTTAAAACCCTGTATATAAATAAGAAACGATTTAATAATAAATAAATAAATGCTGGACAATTCACACAGCATTATCTAGCCCCATGCTAAGCAGAGCTTGTGTGATAAAAACTAAGTTTTCTGTCAAGTTGACACCTTGGGAGTGAATATTTTTTTATAATCCAATAAATACGTAGTCCTCCGTTTATCACAATCTCACCTGCAAGTGACGAAGTGACCACCTATAAGTAACTGTAAGTGCGTGTAAGCGCCTATTTACACGTACATATTTTCGCAGCTGACTGTACTACGTCAAGATAAATTATGGCGAGTTTCTGTTTTTGTTCTCTCATTATGCTAAAAGGCTACAAGACTAATTTGTAGTGCAAATGAAGGTATTTTTACGTTTTGCTGCTCTCTATTCTCAATATTCTTGTAAAGTTTTTGGTGAGATATTGTCTCACAGAATAGTCAGTCTAAGCTAACAGGTTCTGCGCAATTCGGATCTAAAAGATGGCATGTAAAATATTATTTTCACCACTCTCGCTAGAAAGCGGTGACTTTGCTGCTCAAAAACAGTGAGCAAAATCGGGTTTTGTTCACAATTGGAATAAAGAATATTATTCAACTTGTTGAAAAAAGTTATTTGGATTCGGAACAATGCAATCTTCATAGAAAAAAATAATAATAATAAATGTTGTTGGCTAAACTGAGTTTCTGACATTCGACCTCATTTATAAATTACAAAATATTTTCTCTCTAGTCGTGGTGAAAAGTTGTATGCAAGTACTTTTCGTTTCGTACCTTCTAAATCCGCAGTCTACTTTAGAGCCACTCGCTACGCTCGTGACTCTATTCTAGTCTAGACTGCTTCGCTAGCTCTTGATTTAATATCGGCACGCTCAACAAAAAATCATTTTGCTCACTTGTTGAACAAATAACTATTTTAATTACCTATTAAATCAACACCTTCTTTTTCTTTGATAACTAACGCATTTACTTGGACAAAGTAACTTAGAAATAGTTATATGAAACAATAACATGTTGTTGATTGTTTATAATAAATAACTAAAGGCTTGGCAGGCCAGCAGAGGCCGAATTTTTGTGATTTTTAAAATCATCTGAGACTTAGAAAATAGTGTTTATAATTCTGAAAAAAAGATATATATTACTTAAGGATCTAGTCTAGTCCAAGTCGCATTCAGTAAGATCTAATGAACTTCACTCGATAGAAAAAAATCCCAAAGTTACCCCTTTTTCTAACGTTTTTTCAATACTTAAACTAGCGAACTACTGAAATCACACTTTTTTTTTGTACTCAACTAAAAACACTTATCTAAACAAATTCGCAGAGTAGGTATGACTTGATAAAATAATTTTCTTAGTCACCATGTTTAAATAACTACAAAAAACACGAGTGCGGCTGCTTGGCACGTGCGCGTTTTCCCTTACACCTACTGCTGCAGGAATACCTGGCCTTAATACGTCATGTCACCAAACCGACCGTAGAAGGCTAGCAACACCAACAATTCAATAACCATATTACATAAACAGCACATGGAATAAAGCCAATAGTAAGGTCACTCGAATGTGGAGCGGAACTGGATGTTGCCAACTACTAACTGGTGACAAAGGCGTCATGTATCTAGTAGCTGGCAATTTTCATATTGATAGAATAACTGCTCTGGCTTCAGCTCTTCTTAACGATCGTGTTTTATTTGGATGAGGTCAAGATAGAGCAATGAAAAAGAAATTTCCTTCCGTACAAGGAAGGGCTACGTAGAGTTAGTTACGATATGAATATGAAGAAAAATTCATATTCATATCATCCGTTTCAAATGCGCGCCAAATAATTATTTCATTTTCGAATTTTTGGAAAACTTACAGCCTTATCACATTAGCGGTTTGCGAGCGGCTGCGGAACGGAGCGATAGCGTGACGCGGATGCGCAAGGAACTTGTTGCGGACAGCAGCGTGGACGCCATTTTGTACTGTCTCGTACAAACGTTTTAGTCATAAATATTTTTTATTAGTTTGCAAAACAACACAAAGTAGTCGCTCTCTTCCATTCGATTGATTGATAATGGATCTTCCCAAATTCTTCGATGCTTTCGACTTCGTCTCCGGCGTCTTCGAAGTAATAAAGCCAACAACAGTGTCTCTTCATCGGAATCCATTTTTTTACTGAGTGTATTGTACAAACGTCAAACGTTGCAAATCCGCCGCGCGTCCGCGACGACTCCGCTACGCAGCCGCGGCGTATCCGCGACGCATTCGCTGCGCAGCCGCGGCGTGTTCGCAACGCATCCGCTGCGCGCCCGCTCCGCCCCGCAACCGCTCGCAAACCGCTAGTGTGATAAGGCTCTTACAGCTAGAAAATTACAAAATATGAAATCTTAGTACAAATACATGACAATTACATGTACTTACCTCAACAGCCTGTATTGATCCGCTACTGGACGCAGGCCTTCCCCTGATAAGCACCTTATTGCTTTTATCACATGGGAGTAATGCCCATAATCCCCACGCTTCGCATGCGGGTTGGGGATCGCAGTTCGGTCGTAGAATTGTTCTGCAGGGGGCGTTGCTGCCCGCCCCTTGTGCATATCCCGTAGTCGCCTCTTACGACACCTGCGGGAAGAGTTGGGGTGGTGCAAATTCTAAGCACCACACAGCTCGGAAAGTACACATGTACTTAACTGAGGGCTATTTATGAAGTGTCCACTGTCAGCAAAATTCATTACAAGCATTAAGCGGTCAACAAGGTGTTTCGTTCGGAAATTAATGATGTTGTTGGTCTGGTCGGACGTTGGTCGGCACTTGGTTGGTTGTATTGTACTATTATTTGTAGGAGTGGGAGGGTCCTGTGCTGAACAGACCTACCGCTCAGATAACTTGCCGCGTGAACTCGGCCTAGCTCCGCACAGTACGCAACTCCGCACCGCACTGCCTCGCTTCGCATCAATGGACAGGCACACTCCGCTCCGCATTTCTTTCTCGCTCTGCTCCGCTGCCTCGCTCCGCATCAATAGACATGGCCGTTCCTCGGTACTCCTTTGGGTAGTAGAATATTCTAATATTGGGAACGGTACTAGGCTTTGCTCTGGAATACAGCCTCATTCGCCTAACACAGGTGCACTCTCTCTTCCCTAACTCTCATATTCCGATGGGACAACAGACCGACACGACCGGGGAGAGGTCAGGTGAAGGACCAATGGCTTAACGTGATTTCCGAGGCACGGGGGTATAACACCGCCAACTTCCTAACTCCGGGCTGCTACTGTGAATTTTTCAAAAACTATTGACCCGACCCGGAATTCGAACACATAATAACCTCATAATCAGCGGTTGAACAAGCTGACCGCTAGACCAACGAGGCAGACATGATATTGAATATGATGATATTGAATAGACCAGCATCAAAAAGGTCCATCAGGCTTTGTCCTCAACTATTCTTCTGCTGAAACTTTTTTCCATTTTGCTGTTAGGTATCCTCACTTCATAGTTTTTTTTTTAAATCTTTGTATTTTTATTCTAATTTATTAAAGGTAAGTTTTTTTAGTTTATTCAAAGGAAGAAGCCTGTCTGAAATGCAAGTTTCTCTACATGTAACAACCACCAAGATTATTAAATGTTGTAGAACGCGCGTGTAGCTGGAATGTAATTATTTCGAGATGCACTCTGCACGAATAAGAATAACTAAACGTGGTGTTTTCTTGTAAAAAGGACGAGATTTGAGCTAGAATATCTCACATTTTCATAATAAGGTTTTACTCTTCTAGATTTCAATTTGCTTAAAAGGGAGATGAAGAGATGTTAAGTAAGAACAAGTAAATGTCCCAACTCCTAACTTGAGTAATTTGTGTTTATTTAAATCTGGAGCCAATCGCTACACAGTGCTATTTGCACGGAGAGATTTATAGAATGGTTTTAACCTTGGCACTTTTGATGCACGTCCCTCCATGGGACCCTCCGTGGAACTATGGCCCTGGTTGTATAGGTAGACCACACAACTGGCGGATCACTGTAGAACCATGTAACAGTAACAAACGCCAAAAGTGGCGTTTATTACTGTGTTTGGCGATTGTTTTCTTATTGTGACAAGGTTGTATAGAGATCGGCCAGTTGTGTGGTCTACCTATGGTAAATGATCAATATGAAAGATCCACCCTCAGTTACTGTCTTACTATGAAGATTTATCACTAAGTACTGGCTTAGAATTTGCACCGCCCCAGCTCTTTCAGGTATCGTACGAGGCGACTAAGTCATATCCACCAGGCCCAGGCAGCAACGCCTCCTGCAGTAAAATTCTAACACAGAACTGCGATCTTCAACCCGCATTGAGGACTCGTATATCTATCTAGAGAATCGCATAGCAAACCGCAGACAAGAAAGTGTGTGTACATGCAACTGACAGAGGTAATTACGAATACAAAACCGGGAGGGGTTGACGACCGCCACACTGTCATCTCTGATATTTTAGAGGTGGTTACATAGTTTGATGCGTAGTGACGATAGGAAACTTGAAGTTTAGAATGTTATGTTAACTGAAATGGGTGCGCTTAGTTTTGCTATAGTATAGGGTTCAGAGGTTTACTGCGTCTTCGTGCCTTGACTTAAGGCTGAACGAGTCGCTCATCTTTCCATACAAACGTGGAAGGGTAATTACAACGCTGTTTGATGTTGACCATCCAAAACTAAGGATATTATCAATTTATCTCGTCATTATCTATGTCTGTATGCACCAAAACCGTAAAAAAAGTTTTAATTAAAAAAATACAAGCTTCTAAACTTTCGTATTTCAACACCGATTTTAGCCCAACTTTGGGCGGAAATAAATAACATACGGAGAAAGAAAACTCTAAGTAAAGCCCGTAATGACATAGTTTAGTTATTCAAAAGTTGAAATAAATTTATTTTGAAAGGATACTCTCAATATTTTTTCTATAATAAATAACCCTTGTGCTAAAAGTCTTTTCGCATTTCTTTACGCGGCCGTGTTAAGAATAAATTTATTTGCCTTAAGCTAAGCGCGCGAGAATGTATATTATGTCAGATGAGATGGCATACATTTAGGCCGCGCCCACTAATGAGTTGGACCGGACGACTCGTGCAGCCTTAAGGACTTAACACGTACATCCAGTTCCGCCACCGCACGGCACCACAATATGCATATGTATATAATATGTATGGGCTTAAATTCGTGAACTTTAGATACTTTTACAATATAAAATGGCTTACCCCAAGCGAGTGGCCCGCGAACTGTCAGTTATCTGATACCTTCAACAATAATGCATTTTAAAATTACAAGTGAAAGCCTATTATATTTGAATGTTGTACGGCAGCTGTGGTCCAGATCTGCGACAACCTGTTCCTAGTGTTAAATCACCAGAGAAATTGGCGTCAATCAAAATCAAAAACTCTTTATTTCCATAAATACCTACAATAAATGTACACTTAGAAAAGGTCAAATTATAAAACTAAACACTGACACGGAAATAAAGTGATATTTTTGATTTCTGTCGCTTCGGTATGTAGATTAAAGTAAAGAAGCGACGAAGAAACCTTTAGCCTGTTAGTTGTTATTTTTCGAGTTGGGGCAAAACCCGTCCCAAGCTTTTTTATCCTCTATATAATCTGATATTTATAGCAAGCCATTTTGCACCCCAAGGTTTTGACAATTTGTTTGAATTTATTTACTGATAATTTTTGCAACTCACTAGGAATTTTATTGTAGAAACTTATACATTGCCCTTTAAAAGATACATTAATTTTGTGTAGCCTAGTTGTGGGCACAATGAGTGTATGTTTACCGTGCATGTCGTAGTTTTTATAGCCAGTTGGGCAGACTCAGGAAAAAACTAACATATGCCACCATTTCCTCAATAAATACTGTTGCAATTCTCGAAAGCTCAAAGCCTCTCCTTATTCACCTCGATCGTAAAATATTTCGCGCCATTTCACAGTATTGCAAAATAACGAGCCCACCACAAATATTTCTCAAAGTGAAATGGAAAACGTATAAGTATAAATTGCGACTTCAAAAGCCCCCACGTTCGTTTTGAGTGTCAGATAGGAAATTACGGGGGTACCCCACACCAAATGGTTTTTGTGGAATTCTTTAGGGGCCCCACCATGAAATAACTTCGATATATTTAGACTAACGGTGGGATTCCATCTCTCTACAGTGATATGAAAGAATAATGGAAATGTTTCAATTCCCGAATCGACGACCCGCGTTTGATTTGAAACTTTGAAGTGTTAAGTTGATCCTATTTCATGCGAAACACTCAAATTTTTGGAGATTAGCCTGTCAACGGCCAAAAGCAAGATTGAAACGAAATAAATCCAATGCCTTATTTAGCCAGCAGCGTGCGACTGATCGCAACTGCCAAGCCGCCGCGCTCGTGTTTTTTGGGAAAATCATGATATCAAGTCAAACTCTGCAAAGTTTCTTTAGGTACAAAGAAAGTAAAATATGAGTAGTTCAGTCATAATATTGAAAAAACTTTAGAAAATCGGGTAATTTTGGGATTTTTTTCTATCGAGTGAAGTTCATTAGATCTTGTAACGAATGCGACTTTGACTAGACTCTATATAGACCTTATCTTTATATCAGAATTGTAAACACTATTTTCTATGTCTCAGATGATTTTCAAAATCACAAAACTTTGGCCTCTGCTGGAATACCAGGCCTTAAACTTTGTCATTTTGAAACCAAACCCAACATTGTTGATCCCAGTATAAAAGCGCGCACATACTCTTTTTGTAACGAAAACGGCAAAGCGTTTGACCACCATCTCACTTAGGAAAATGAAGATGTTACCTAAGATAGAGCACGCTTTTCCAGAAGGAACTTATCCACTTAGGATTTGAAAACTCCGAGATTGTACTCTACCGGGAAAACAGACCTTTCAGTTCGTTCCACTCTTTGCCGATGGCTATAGCGATAACTCATTCATGTAATGTATTCTAATAAGTATATCAGTCGTCTAGTACCCAACAAGCTCTGCTTAGCGTGGAGCAAGACGATGCTGTGTGGATTGTTCATCATCCCACTATTATTATTATTATTATTATCAGCCAAGTTCATCCCACTGCTGGGCAAAGGCCTCCCCCCACTCTCTCCAGACATCACGATCACTGGCCAAATAAATAAATAAATAAATAAATAATGCTGGACAATTCACACAGCATAATCTAGCCCCAAGCTAAGCAGAGCTTGTGTTATGGGTACTAGATAACTGATATACTTAATACAATACACTTCATAGATAGATATTTTTTGTTAAACATAGAAAACATCCAGAACGAGCCGAAAGTTTGTGAAAATTATATTTTTGTTACCTAGGATCTCGAAAACTACTGAACAGATAAATTTTAAATTTGGCGTATATATATTTAGAACAAAGCCTAACTTAGATGATAGGTTACTTATACTGAAAATAAGCGTGCGAAGCCGCGGGCAGAAGTTAGTTATACATATCTATAATGGAGAGGAAATATTTGATTGTTTGTTTGTTTGTATTGAATAGGCTCCGAAACTACTGAACCGATTTGAAAAATTATTTTACCATTAGAAGCCCACATTATTCCTGATGCGCATAGGCTTACTTTTTACCGTGGGAAAATGCTTCATTCCTACTTGAAAACGGGTAATGGGACAAGGGGTAGTAAGAATGTAGCTAGTATTATATTATTATGTTTCAGAAAATGTAAATACGGCAATCCTTACAATTTACTCAATAGAACCTCGTTCGAATACAGGTGCATCCAGAGCGGTTCGCATAATCATTGGAAATTGTATGACTATGAGGATCACGTACGAACACAATGAACAAGCTAAACGACCAGGCATGGAAGAAACCTACTTGCTTTGAGGGTTGTAACAGTTCAATTTCATATTTCTTTTATTGCATCCATATTTGTAGGGAAGGGACATGAATATTTCACTATTCTAACACTCTTAGTTGGTAGATCTTATAATTATGTACCCAGTCAAGGTGTAGCAACTTGAGAAGATTTAGACTATAGTTAATATTAAATTATTTACAGTCACATTAGGTACTAAGTATTATTATCAAAAAAAACAAGATCCGTCAAGTGCGAGTGTAACTCGCGCGCCGAGGGTTTTGAACGTTTGTCAACAAATATGTAGCAAAAGTACCGGTTAGAGACTTCGCAATTTAACGAATACCTAAGAATAGTAGGTACCAACCTACATTTCAGATGGATCTCTCTGCATGCTTCGGTTAAATGGGTGGTTCGGTTAAGGTAAATTTTTCGACTTTTTTCGAAATATTTCAAAAAGTATGAAAGCTACAGAAATTAAAAAAACTGGTTTGAAATGTTCAAATCGATACCTTTCATTTGATACCCCACTCGGTGGGGTAGCCCCCCTTTTGAAAATTATTCCTTTTTGACCATTTTTCTAAAAGTATTTATTTTACAGACTTCTCTATATTTTTCCTGTAAAATATAGATCCATATCTACAAACGCTTCATACATTTTAAATGGATCGCTCGGCAAACTTCGGAGATAGGGGGGGGGGAATGGGTATTTTTTCGACTTTTTTCGAAATATTTTGAAAAGTATGAAACCTACAAAAATTTCAAAAAATATTTTGAAATGTACAAAATGATACCTTTCATTTGATACTCCATATGACTCTGTAGGTATCTTTTAAAATTTCGGCATCACAATTTGTATGGAAAATATTCATTTTCATTTTTCATTTATTTTCAATTATTTTTCTTAAAATCTGTACAGGCGCACGAATTGTATTATTATTTTAAATTTCAAGTTGATAGCTGCAGTAGTTTTTGAGTTATTAAGGAGGGAAAAAAGGACAGACAAAGCGAGACCTTAAGGGTTTTGAAACCGATCTTCGATCTTCAAAACCCTAAAAACAATAAGTGTATACGTATGAACATTTTTACGTATGAACATGCTTTAGTAGTTTATATAAATTAATTTCGGATGTATCTTTTAAATCGTCATATAATTTATTGTAAATTTTTGCCGCCATTTTATGTTGTCTTGAATCAGGAATGAATATTTCGTCTAGAATCAGGTATTACAAGTTTAATATGATTATTTCCGTTTACGTATCGTTATTCGATCATGCTTGCGTCTAGTTTTTCGAAAAAAACACAGAAGCAAAGGGAAATTTCGAATTTAACTTACGGATGCGAGAGTGCATTTCTCGTATAATATCTCTTCTTGCCATAGTTTTAGGATCTGTGCAGCAGTTTATGCGTGAAAAACTAACGGACAGACATTTATTTATTTTTATTCTATTTATTCTATCTATATATCTGCTGCCCGCGGCCTCGTTCGCGCTTTTCCAGGATAAAAAGTAGCCTATATTCCTCCCCGGGATATCGTCTACTTCCCTGCCAAATTTCATTTAGATCGAAGAGAGAGAAATAGCGAGTGCACCTGTGTACGCACACACTTGTACACTAAATATCCCGCGCACCTGCCTAGTCTGCGTTAGGACCGGCCGCCGTGATCGACTTTATAACTGAAATTGCAACCAAAACCTTATAACGTCGACATAAAGTACAATAACCTGTAAATTTCTAGAAATATGATGCCTAATAAAACTTATGACCCATGGCAATCTATAGGAAAGATCAATCTGCAAATTAAATTAATTAAATTTTTAATATAACACAAACTCTTCTGTGGGACCAATTAGTGTTGTCACAGCTAGTCGAAGTTTTAATGGCCCCAGCCAGAGATAAGAGCCCGTAGGAAGCCCGAGGACTGCTTAATTTAATAAGTTGTTTAAGGACGACGCTGCTTGGTATGGAGATTGTACAGTCAAAGTTTAATGACAACACAATAGAAGGTTAGGATCGCAGTTGATTTGACAAACTTCGAATGCTGTTGTAAACTCTTTACTCCCCCATATTAAGGTGGGTTACATAGCCGAGCACCTAAATAGAAAGGAGATACTAGAGCAGTTCCTGGAAGTGTGATTTCGGAGGTATTTTCCCACCTGTGTGTGACCATCCGCTGCTGGGAAAAGACCACCGTAATCGCGATTACGGTGTGGTAAGGCACGGCATTACGGCTCTAATGTTAGCAGTTGAAACGTTAGGGTGCGCGTTCACAGGCCGACATCGGACAATCGGCTACGTTTTATCCTTTAATCAGTTCCCATGGGATATTTCCATAGAAACAAGCTGCGGGCAGAAACTAGTTATTAATAATCCAAAAAGTCTATGTATCACATTTTGACGAATGTAAAGTGCCTTTCCCGTTCGAAAAATTTTTTTTTGCAAATTGAACAATAGTTTTTTTCCATTATAAAACTGTCGCTGGTGGCACGAAGGGACAAAAAATGCTGCGAACATCCAATTAAATTTTGACCGAGTGCAATACTAACATACCGTTAGCTCTAAATGGAGAGGGAATCCATCTATTTTTATCACTACTAGCTTTTTATTTTAAGTACTAGTTTTTAGGGTTTTGGCTTCGAATATAAAGGAAGGAACCTCTTTACAAACATTGCCCACACAGCCCCCTCCGAGTTTTTAAAAGTGCGCTTAACAGTCCACAAATGACAATGCACTCTTAGCAGCTATACTTTACCTAGGTAAAGTAACTGCATACACTGTGATACCTATTTAATATTATTTAGAATTGACTCTAACAGTCAATGTCATTTTACAGCAGCACCATGAGTTTATAATTACCTGTTTTTGTATGTACCTACTTTATAATATTATTAGTATTAGTATAGATTCCTAAGTTTATTTTCTGTCTTGTCTGATTTATGGCTTTGAATTATAACTTTAGCACCACATTTTGTAACCCATAAGTATATTTAAACTGACTTTCCAAGTGTGTATTGTGATCCTACGGCGAACAAATGAGTATGAAACAGTATGCACACGCTGAACGCTAGCTGAACGCACACCTGTCCGCGCCGCAGGAGTCCCTCTCGCCGCAGTCATCGCATTTCCTCATGGCCTCGTGCACTTGTCCGCATCGTACGCACCGCACGCATTGAAAGCGCCCAATCGCAATCATCATTTTAACAGTTTTGTTTAGAACCGCTCGCATCACACTCGCCGCGTGCGCTGATTTTTTTTGATGGAATCCTGTAGGTGATTTTACTGAAATTCGATGCGATGTTGCATACTATTTCATATAAAGATTTATAAAAATCGATGATTGCCGCGGCGACAGCGGTTCCTGCGGCGCCGACAGGAGTGCGTTCACCTTTACAACTAACAACCTCTCCACATATGTCCCGAGGCGGGAATCGAACCTGCAACCGCCTGCGTCGCAGGCGGACCTTCGCCCGCTGCGCCACAGAGGTCGTCGAAAATCTACTTAAATCCTGTCCTATCCTACTGTCCTAAAAATATTATTAGGCCGAAAGTTTGTGAAATGTGAAATTTTTGTTATCTCCTGAACAAAAAACTACTGAACAAGATCAAAATGAAATTTGGCGTAGGTACATTTAGAACATAGCCTAACTCAGATAATAGGCTACTTAGATAATAGGTAAATGTACCGAAAATACGCGTGCGAAGCCGCAGGCAAAAGCTAGTAATAAGCTGAAATCAATGACCGTGTCAAACGGTAACCATGACAACACCTCTGAACGTCCCCAATGCCATAGAATTTGTTTAGCATTCCAAACGCGCTCTGTACCTTTCATAAATATCAGATGTGGGGTATCAATATTAAATTAGCATCAATTTTCAAAGTGCGTACAAACGTGCTTAGTTTTACGCCTGTAAATTCGACCGAAATGTTTAGAACATAGAATACCTAATTGACTGTCTCACAGGTGTAGGTAAACTATCATAGATTAGACAAAGGTCCCAAACTGGCAACGCTATCTGAGAAAGATACAATATCTGGTTAAACTTCGAAACTTTATAGACACCTAGAAGCAATTTACTTTTTTCGCAAAGGTGATTTAAATCGTCGATAAGTCTTGTATTCATTAGGGAACTGAGTTTAAAACACAGTCATTGCCGAAGACACAAATGATCGATGTAGCCTAACTTTTTTTTGAGCAAATACATACGAAAAAAACTTCACTACAATCAACTACAGACGATTATGTATACGAATCAATAAAAAAAAGTTTGTTTTTCCAAAGCCGGGTGCCAAGTTCACAAAGCTGGTTGCGTAGTGTGCCTCCCCACGTTTATATAAGTTGTTGGCAGATTTGTAAATTAAAAGAGTATGTAAGCGGTTTGAGCAGCGACGGCATGGCGGCGTGTCATTTGGTCGCAAGTCTGGTTGAGAAATTTCTGGACAAAAAAGTCTGGAAATCCCCTAACCTAAATACCTACTCAGCACGCTATGCACGTTCTGAAACTTCAAGCTGAAAATAAATATTCTAAAAAGTGCAATCTAGGATTTCACGGATTATCCCTTCGCTTATTCGTACGGCAGACATTAGTAAGCAAGTCACAAGCTTGAAGACTGCCAAATGGCAGTGCTAAGCGATTGTGGCTTTTAGTGCACAGCAATAAGAACTGCAGCCGTAATAATCTCTCATCCTCAGCAACGAGCATATAAACACTTTGGTTGGATCCACGAAAGTGGCGAGAAACAATCCTTAAATTTTGAGTGCATTTGTAGTAGTAATAGGGATGTTTTTGGTAGGTTGAAGGCTTTCAGTCATAAAATTCGGACCATAGTATCTATCGTATTATCACCCTATACAAGTCCACTGCTGGACATAGGTCTCCCCTAATCAGCGTCATAGCTTGCCGCATCTAGCACCTGCCAGTAGTCTTTCGCAGTTCGTCATCCCACCTGACCGGATGGCGTCCTACATTCAGTTTCAAGACGTTGCCGAGTCGTGGTCTCCCTGGAAACACGTTGACCCCGGCAGCGCAGCGGTTGTCGGATCCTCGTGAGATGAGGTCGGCCCACTGCCATTTCAGCTTGCTACTTCTTTGAGCTATGTCGATAACTTTGTTTCTCTAGTTATCTATCTATCGTATATGATTTTCAAAGAATGAAATAATGGGAACATACCAGCGCGCGAGCGATTTGTAAATCGCACCTGGTAGGGCTAAGGTCATAGATAAATGCCCCTGTACGATGTCAAACAAAATCGGATAGCAAAAGAAAATATATTTAACGCTGTAACACAAAACAAAACAAAATACTATATTATTGTACACCAACAAAAATACTATACAAGAGACATTACATAAGACACAAGTACAATGGGCGGCCTTATCGCTTAGAAGCTTAGAAGCGATATCTTCCAGGCAACCTTTGAATGGAAAGAATTAAGTTTAACGTGATATAGAAATTAAAATCTTCAACCAGCTATTGTCCTGGCCACATTTCAGGGAGATAAGTAACGACAACAGCGGCGACCGCTCGTAGATTCCAGGTTTTGCTGACTGCAAATGAATTTGTGAAAAATATGTTTTGCTTCTACTCAAATGTAAATCCTGTGCAAAAATAACTTGTTGGAAATGGGATATGGGTCAGTAGAGCTTATTTTGGACCTCTGGTTTCGTTATAATTTTACTGTTGATGATGTTCTCCCAGCCCGATTTCGGCTACAGTAACGTAGACTAGTCTTGTGCGAGGACATATTATACTGTACAAGTGTGCAAACACAGGTGCACTGTCTTTTCCTTTACTCTCATAAACCGGTGGGACAGCAGACTGAAACGCTAGGAATAACGGCTAAACGTGCTTTCCGAGGCACGGGGGTGCCACACACCGCCAACCAGGAGGTAGTGGGTGTCACACCCCCGTGCCTCGGGCTCCGGGCTGCAACTGTGAATTTTTCTTGCTAGAAAACTGCCAATTACAAGTTTTTGCTGACCCAGGATTTGCACCGGGACCTCGTTATCAGCGGTTACAGAGATGGAGGCCTATGCCGGACGGACAGACTGAGTACCTAGGTTTAGTAACGCTGCAGAAATCACCCAAAGGAGGCCACAAGGATTCTACTCTACATCATCGACGTACTTATATTGTACCTATGCTGATCCACTGCTGGACATAGGCCTCCCCTGACAAGCTTCCTAATGGCTCTTATTATTCGGGGATAGTTTATTACCCCACATGAGGTATAAGCCAACAAGGCGCTTATCAGGGGGAGGCCTGCGTCCAGCAGTGGACAGGCTGTTGAGGTTGAGTTTATGCGGATTGGGAATCGCAGTTTGGTCATCTATTCTACAGGGGCGCTGCAAAACTATTAATCTCTACAAAGTCACAACAAGTTTTCTTCAATTCCTGCTACTGGCAATTTCCATCACAGAGTTTCCAACTTACGTGGGTAGGTCCTGGTAATTTGTATTAATTATTCGTTGTATTGTTCCAGGTATGAACCAGACTGGGGAAAGGCTTGCCGTCGAAGTTTATTACAGCCAAACAATTTATATGTTTAGCCACTGGAGATTGGTTTTTGTTTGGTTTTATTAAGGTTTATTTTTACTATCCGTGCTGTTAATGAAAATTATTACAACCCGATGGGAATGGAATCTGCATCCTTTGTTCACCAGTTACAAAAAAGATGGTCTGTGTTTTTGATCACGATCTACGTAAAACTTTAAACTTTATTGTTACCGACTGGCGCCGATAATACCCGATTTTGCGTAACCGACCCGAGCGTGACGATTCAAGAGCTCGGACTTTGTAACGTTGCACGTACATGTTTATTTATTTTCTGTCACTGTTATAATCGTTATATTAAATTTTAACAATATCAAATACATTACCTTTATTATATACAAAAAGTGTCAATTTAATATTAGGTCAAATATATGTATAATTAAATAAATATACAATGAAACAAATATACAATTTACAATTATACCTACGATTGCCTACCTACCTGAATAGCTACCTAACTTACTTTTACAATGTTAGCTTCATAGCAACAGTAAAGCGTTACGAATTCTAACTACAACTGTACCGGTTTGCATGACGGTTTGCATAGGGAATTAAATATTCCTCAGGGGTCCAACACTAGGGTTCAATCCCTGAGGAATATTTAATTCCGTACGCCTAAAACGGCTAAGACCCACCATCTTCGACGGCTGACGTCACGGGCCTCTTCAGCTTTCTACCGTCGGTGTCCACCCACCTGAGCAGCCTCCAGGATAGCCAGGATAGTACCGGACCACGAAGTGAAATCAGACAGGCATAAATTCCCACGACCCTTCTTTATTTTAATATATTTTATTTGTTGCTGACGTTTTTGTTTGATTTAATTACCACCAAAAACGAAAACGCCACAACTTCGATAAGGCATTAATTTTGTTTCTGGTGAGATAAAATTCGGTAATAATGGTCTTTTCATGTTGAATTTTCTCGTTACCAGAAACAAAATCGGTGCTTATCGAATGCCGTGCTCGCGTAGCGTTTTGTACGCCTTTTTATTTCGCTATTTCGTTTTACATCTTATTACGAGTTGCTAAAACGAATAAACACCTATCAAAAATCGCAAAGGTAACATGATAATTCAGAACGTCACGTAACTTCATTACCTACGGTTATCGCGGAACACATGCGCGAATAACAAATCAGAGACAATAACTGGCAATTTTTTTCACAAAGCCGCATGAATATGCTATGAACGTTACACTGCATTCGGACAAAGATCCCCGTATACAACAGTATACAGGTCAAACTTTATACATATGTATATAAATACAGGGTGCCACAGAAAGGGTTCTGCCGAAAGTGGGTGATTCTGGACATCAAAAATTCAAAAAATCGTAGAACTTGACGTCAACGTTTGTTCTACGATTTTTTGAATTTCGAATTTTCTTCATATTCGTGTTGTTTTACGTGTACTCGGACATTGTACTTATTGTTTTGAAATTTGAAAGGAACTACATCATACTTTTGTAATAGTTTCATGACAAAACACTAGTTTGCTGAAAAAGCAAGCAAAATCATTGGTGAAATATTTTGTTATGTTAAATAATGCAAGAGTGCTTGTAAAAAATACGAACAGGAAGAAAAAAACTTATTTTTTGCTAAATAAATAAAAATATTCGAAATTCAACAAATAAATACTTACAAGTTGAACGAGTTGGACGAGTGATCCTCTCGGGGTCCATAATCACACCCTTTCGGCTTAGTACACCCTTTCCGGGGCACCCAGTATGTTTTTTTTTCGAGTAAATACCGCGGGCTCTACCGACGGTTATCGTATCACTTTTTTTATGAAAAGCGTATTCGTCGTTGTCATGTTATATTCAATGTTTATGGATATTTTGTACGTAAATCCGACGTTTGTATGTGGTTATTTTTAGGGTTTCGTACCTCAAAATGAAAAAAGGAATACTTGTGGGATCACTTTGTTCTCCGTTTGTCTGTCTGTCTGTATGTCCGTCTGTCAACCTCCTTTTCTCAGGAACGCCTGGTAGGAGGTATCGGATTAAAATTAACATCAAATACTCAAGTCCGTAACTTCTTGGAGCTTCAATATAAATAAAACTTCTAAGTCAACGCAATCAAAATACAGATAAAAAAATAATTTTGATTCTCGCCCTGGACTAAAATCTATAGGGTACCTCCCGTTGACCTAGCATCATAAAATTTGACTAAAAGTAAGGTCTTTTAGCACAAATAAAGGAAAAAATCCGAAAAGCGTAAATTTGTACTAGGTACCAACTGTTAAGTGACTTATATCTTTTGGTAGTACCTAATAAGGTTGCCTGGAATAAATTGCTTTACCGCTATTGCACGTTTTTTTCTATTTTATTTAGATATTAGTTATTTTATTAATTTTGTTAAAGTGTTCGTTCATTCACTCATTCATTCATTGTAGTATATTCACAAAAAAATCCTTTTGATTTTTGCTATAGACCAAAACCTACTATATGGCACTTCCCGTTGACCTAGAATCATACAATTTGGTAGGAAGCAAGGTCTTATAGGACAAATAAAGGGCAAAATCTGAGAACTATATGGACCAAAACCTACAGGGTAACTACTTCCCGCTGACCTTGAATCATAATATTTGACACAATGTCTTACGAAACGGAACCCTGCTACGTCCGACTCGCACTTGACGTTTTAAATTTTTCGTTATGATTCTGCTCTGCAGTTGTATCAAAATGTATATAACATTCAAAATAGGTTGTACCTATATTCTGAGTTATGAAACATTTTTTACGGTATAGGTACATAGATTTTGCTAATATCCTAGGAATATTTTGACCCAGGTAATACACATACCTTGTCTGCGCACATAAATATTTTTCGGTATAATATATGTACGAGGGGGCTTTGGGTTATCTATTTCTATACTATATATTATACATTTAAATATCTATACTATAATCCTTAGATTATAGTATATACGAGTAGATAGGCAGATATATAATACTCGTAGGTACTAAACGCGGGATTTGCAGCAACACGGATAATTATCCCAGCTGATAATTTATTTATAAAGGGGTTATAATCCGAGCGTATTTACTGTTATCAAATATTTCAGCCATGTTCGTTTGTATGTAGGCAAACTCGGAGATTAGTGGTTTTGTGGAGTTTGCGAACGATGATAAAACAAAATTCTGGCCCTAATTTCTAATCTAACTAAATATTTATGAAGTATATCATACTACTTCATCAAAAAGCCTGTAGGTTTCTTCATAGTAGGTATATTTTTCTGAGGTTTACGATGAGCTTTGAATGCTGTACGAAGACCAATGAGGTTTTACCAATATAATATAAAACATCATTGAAGAAAACTATAAAAAATATTAAGCGCCTTGCAGCGTCCTTAATAGGAACAACTTTTCATACTCTTTCTTGTATAATTTTTAGTAAACAAGAATAAAATTTAAAATTTAAAAACCCCCGACAGATTTTCATGAAACATCGCTAAGAATACTCGGGATAAAATTATCAATGACACAAAAAAAACTCAAAAAAAACTAAACGAAAATCGGTTCATCCGTTTGGGAGCTACGATACCACAGACAGATACACAAATACACAGATAGACACGTTAAGCTTATAACACCCGTCTCTTTTTGCGTCGGGGGTTAAAAATACAGTTTATTACCTATCATATTCTGTGTGACGCGGCATCTTTTTTAGATATGTCCAAACTAAAGGAGCCGGGTTTTTGCAGCTTGTCGGCTATATTACGCACTCCAAACCGCATACCCATCGCGGGGATTATGGGCATTACATTACCCCCAAATGATGAAAGTCAATAATCAGGGGGAGGCCTGCGTCTAGCAGTGTAGGTACCAGTATAGGTAATACCCGATTAAACCATTAGCACAGATATTGTTGTCTAGGTTAGAGAAAAATTACGTCACTTCGTCATCGAATGCGTAAAATATTTGAATTTCACTTCTTCAACTTCAATAATTAACGCAATGACGATTTGATGTAATGTATCTCTATTCTTCTCTACCCCAGAGAGCAATGCCTGTGCTTCGTCTACAGTAAGCTATAACCTCATACCATCTCGCAAATTGAAAACAAAAGCCGCGAGTCAGTCGCGGAACTAAAGTTCCAATTAAATTGTTTCGAACGATCAGCTGAACGTAAACCAGGATCTAGGACGGTTTACTGAGGTACAAGTCCACTGTGACAGTTACCCTGAACTTGTTAGGTACTGGCTGCAGGCACTGGAAAACGAGAACAGAATTCAGATTTTAAAAGCTCTCAACCTAATGGTTCACTCTGCGATGGACCTCCCTCATGGCAGGTCCTTTTTTAGGGTTTTGAAGATCGAAGATCGGTTTCAAAACCCTTATGGTCTCGCTTTGTCTGTCCTTTTTTCCCTCCTTAATAACTCAAAAACTACTGCAGCTATCAACTTGAAATTTAAAACAATAATACATTTCGTGCGCCTGTACAGATTTAGAGAAAAATAAATGAAAAATGAAAATGAATATTTTCCATACAAATTGTGATGCCGAAATTTTAAAAGATACCTACAGAGTCATATGGGGTATCAAATGAAAGGTATCATTTTGTTCATTTCAAAATATTTTTTGAAATTTTTGTAGGTTTCATACTTTTTAAAATATTTCGAAAAAAGTCGAAAAAATACCCATTCCCCCCCCCCTATCTCCGAAGATTGTAGAGCGATCCATGTAAAATGTATGGAGCGTTTATAGACATGGATCTATATTTTACAGGAAAAATATAGAGAAGTTTGAAAAAAGAACACTTTTTGAAAAATTTTCAAAAAGGGGGGAAATAATTTTCAAAAGGGGAGGCTACCTCACCGAGTGGGGTATCAAATGAAAGGTATTGGTTTGTTAGTTTCAAAACAGTTTTTCAAATTTCTGTAGGTTTCATACTTTTTGAAATATTTTGAAAAAAGTCGAAAAAATACCCATTCCCCCCCCCCTATCTCCGAAGTTTGCCTAGCGATCCATTTAAAATGTATGAAGCGTTTGTAGATATAGATCTATATTTTACAGGAAAAATATAGAGAAGTCTGTAAAAATAACACTTTTTGAAAAATGGTCAAAAAGACATAATTTTCGAAAAGGGGTGCTACCCCCCCGAGTGGGGTATCAAATGAAAGGTATTGGTTAGGACATTTCAAACCAGTTTTTCAAATTTCTATAGCTTTCATACTTTTTGAAATATTTCGAAAAAGTCGTACAATTTACCATTACCCACCTTAACCGAACCGCCCATTTAACCGAAGCATGCAGAGAGATCCATCTGAAATGTAGGTTGATACCTACTATTCTTAGGTATTCGTTAAATTGCGAAGTCTCTAACCTGTACTTTTGGTACATATTTGTTGACAAACGTTCAAAACCCTCGGCGCGCGAGTTACACTCGCACTTGACGGATCTTGTTTAAAAATAGAACGCGTGCAATCATTAGTGGAGACAATAAAAAATGCTTCTGCTCTCCACCAAAAATAACCAACGTTAAGGTACAGCAAAAGCCAGACAAATAGCTAATTGGAGTAATAAATAACTTGATTGTTGATTAACCAAATCTGCAACGGAATTTACGCACTAAAGTCGGCGACACAGCCCGGCGGGTTAGCGACATTGTGTGTATGAATATTCATATACAAAACTAAATTCAGCTTGATCGAGTTCGAATCTTGGTTTCCTATTGTGTGACATAACAGCTCTTGAACTTGGTTTAGCGTTTGCAACGGGTCTATTAATATCGGTAAAAGAAGCTGAACTCGTTTAAAGCGCGTTTATCTCGCGTTCAATTATAATGGTGAAATTGGACCTAAGGTAACAAGGCCTTGTTTGATGTAACTTTCATAAATAGTAACAATAGGTGTGAACTAAATTCATTGCGCTCAGCTCAAATGCTGCGCCCGAGTCTTTGTTCATAGATAATTTTATGCGTCAAATGTTGGTCAGCAAAAACAAACCCAAGCTACTCTTCCCTCCATCAATCAACAACTCTACACCATCGGAGTAAAGCTTATATTCCTCTGAGATACTATCGGATTGAAACAGCCTGTCGGTTTCGGAAGTATTCATTTTAATTAATCCCTCACGGGATGAGAGGTTTGCTGACCGACGGACATGACATGTAGGTACATAGAAATGTACCACCAAAGAGTCCATTGTGTATGATCCTTTGTTTACGTCAGAATCGGGAATTGAAACCGTTTTCGAAACTGAATAACTAGATTCACAAGGTAGATACGATATCAGCAATATGGTAAAATAAATTGGGAATGCAGGTATACAGGGTGCTACGGAAAGGGCAAATGCAAAAGTGCGTGTAACACAAACGAATAAGAAGAAGACAAAACTTTATTTTCAGCAAAAAGAAAATAATAATTTTCGAAATTTAAAAATTGTTATTCACAAGTTGATCACCTCGGTTTTCAGAATCACCTCCTTTCGGTTTAGTACTCTTTCCTTGGCACCCTGTATAAAATGAGACATCTTAAATATAAAACCGTGTAGTGAATCACTCGGGATTCTACTTAGCATACAAGCGCTGTAATTTGTACTGACAGTCCAAACTGCGCAAGACGCCTCTGCAGAAGTGCAGACGGTTGCTTTCCCCTGCCATCATAAAATAGAGAATATTTTAAAACTAGCTTCCGCCCGCGGCTTCGCTTGCGTTTTCTTCTCGTCCGAAGCGTGCACCAATACCCAAATTAACCTGCAACCGTTTTTCATAATAAATTGAACATAAATTTATTCGCATGTGACCTTTTTTGGATCTGTTTTAATAGAAAAGATTATAATTCATTGAATTTTCTGGAAAAGTATGAATTTTGTCCCTAGTAGCCATATTTTTGGATATGAATTTGTATCTATGAAACGAAGCGGCTTTTAGTATCTTTAAAAATGTGTGAAGAAACAGACAGGAGTCCTGAAACTACTGATAAACCTAAACTTTAGATTAGATAGTTTTTAGTTTAGGTTATCCCCATCATACAGATGGTCCGTACTCCGAAAGCTTGTTGAAATTTTTTTTTGCTTGTGTGAAGTTTATACCATAGAAAAGCGTTACTCAAGCATAGAGCGATGGATGACTGAGCACTCTTTCATAATGTAGTATAACAAACGTATCGTCATATTAGATGTAACGTGTTTCAAAAATTCGAAATTTCAAATATCATTATTCACACATGATCCCCTTGGGGTCCAGAATCACGCCTTTTCGGCTTAGTACACATGTTACGAGGCACCCTGTATAGATAAATATAAATAAATAATGCTGGACAATCCTCAACATCATCTAGCTAGCCCCATCCTAAGTAAAGCTTGTGTTAGGGTTCTAGATGACTGATATAGGTACATAATACAGTACATTACATAGATATTTTTTACTAATACATAGAAAATACCCAGAACACCCTGAACAAATACTTGCAATATAAACCTAAAGATACATAGGCATAGACGATATCTATCAACAAACAAGCGTACCTCAATCACGGCCTTTGAGCCTGTCTGCCCTAGTAACCAATACAAAAGATATATCGCTATACAACTTAGGATAACAGTTAATTAATTAGCTAACGCAAGGATTAATTCAGATTCATCAGTGTTTAACGGGCCTTGAAGCATGGCTGAATTATCCAGCATTATTATGATATCAATCATGCTTGGAACCTGTTCATAGAATACTACCGGCCATTTGCAATCTGGGATCACGATAGGTTTACTTAGGACGGTGTTATGAATGATTGCTCAGTCATCGATATATTCTTGAGTAACGCTTTTCTATGGCAACCCGAATAAGAAATACTTTGTTGCTCATTGTTTTTGTAAGCTATAGACTCGTAATGTGACGTCACCTAGAGGTTCAGACTGAAAACCAGCGTTGTTTCCTTGAATGGGTATTTATTCGACTTTTTTCAAAATATTTCAAAAAGTATGAAACCTACAGAAATTTGCTGCTTTGAAATGTCCAACAACCTTCCATATTTACAGTTTCTTCATAAGTTATGTAAATTATATTTTATTATTTATGATTTTCACTCAATAAAATGGGAAAATGATGAATGATGAAACCTTATTAATTTAACACACCAGCAACTCTCTATCCTATTTATTTGAATTACACACCAAAGCAAAACCACACCTTTCCTCACGCTAGTAAAACAAAACGCTCTGCTCTTACCAAAGCCATTAACCACATAGCAATTATAACAAAACAAAACTAAACTGATTTCTCTCTGCAAGCTTTCCGCATTATTTCATTTTGAATTGCAGCTTACCTTATTAAATTTCAGGAGCTCTCGGTTTGTGCCGGTATTTTTGCCTGCAGACTGATTCAGGAAGAATAGCTAATGCTACCGTTGTTTTTGTTGCGATTTTTGAGAAAATTATTTACCTACAGTAGAATACTAAGAGATTAGTCGAAATTTGACTGATCTCTTAGCATTCTAATATGTAGGTAGGTACTTTCTACCTAATCTTAAGTCACTTTCAAATTAGTACTTAAAAATAAACTTTAGTTTTGAGAGATAGCTTAAGCTGTGTCCCCAGTAGGCAAACTTTTAGCTCACTTCACACAGTTTACGCAGTTTTTAGCGTTACGTGCGCCGACTGTCTCAGTTTAGTGGCCGCTAACAGTTTGCCTACTGGGGACACAGCCTATGTCTCTGGCAGCGTTATTGAACAATTACAATCAGCAGAGCAACCCTCAGCGAATTAGGTACAAGTGATCAATTGAAAACTGTAAAAAAAACTGACTAAGCTTTTTCACTTTTTTCGCCAAATAAAAGGACGAAGGCCTAAAAAATAAGAACCAATAGAAGATCAGATGAGACTATTTATGACTATGTTGATGCTTGGAGGTGATAACTCATTCATAAAGGTTGTCCCGCCAACCAACATAGCGACACTCAGAAAACATAACCTCGCCTCGCCGGTAAAAAAGGTCAGTAACCTAATATGGAACGAAGGGATATCTATAAAAATTAGCATTTCAAAATACCGTCACATAACCAGCAAATCCCGACATGTATTCGAGATACATTACGATGTGGAATTTGGCGTTTCACCATGTGAGCGAAGCCATGGGAAGAACCTGGTGTTTCTAAATTTTCCTGTTATTTGAGATTAATTACCTATCTTGATTCCACCCCTTTTCGGGGCTGTTACAATGAGAGTTGTAATTACTTTAATAGATTATATTTTATACTGTAAGATAACAGATAATGTTCCGACAGGCCTATTATTTAATTAATTTTATTTAATAGATCTTAGAAATCTTCTCATCGAGTCCGGTGGACAGGTGATTGGAATGCTGGCTTCTATTTCCGTCAACTAATTAGCATTGCCATTGAACGTAGCAATGCTGCCAGCATTCTGGGCACTCTACCTTCTGGAGACGGCTTAGGTTTTTATTAAATAGATTGTAATTGTTAAATTCGTTTATTCTAATTTTCTAGTGCTCAATAAATGTAAAATATTCAAGCTTAAAATCGGGGCAATGTAGCCAGCGTCTTGGGGACGCTTCCGACTGGTATTGATATGGATCAGTTGAGCTACCTGTAGATTATTTGGAACAGTCTGCAGTTGGCTCAATTGTTTCAATTGTAATTTTCTTTATTAATAAAGATATACTTTATACCTTAAAATAACATTAATTTTATTATAGGTGTACCTACAAGTATCTAAATCACTTATTAAATTAGATAAATTAAATCTGGGTTTCTAATCGTCAATCCACCTGCAAAGCATGGTGATTATAACAAAACCATCATTGAAGAGGCATGTCCACCTGAGGACTTATGTATGTATGTTGATCTATACCTTTTTTTATTTTTTATGCTGGACAATTCACACAGCATTATCTAGCCCCAAGCTAAGCAGAGCTTGTGTTATGGGTGCTAGATAACTGATAAACTTAATACAATACATACACTACATAGATAGATTTTTTTTTATTTACAAAGAAAACACCCAGACCAACGGAACAAATTTCTAAACACTGAAACTAAAACTCACTTCCTTGGCGTTGAATTTCAGATAGAATTTTAGCAGTATTTATGAAAGAAAGGTTTACAACTCGAGAAGTAATGCAAATTCGTTAAATTTGGCCGTTAAACAAATAACCAAATAACCGATCGAATAACCTATTAAATAAAGTAGATTGGAGATGGGATAAGTTAGTAGGTAACCTTACATACTGTCCCTATACCTATACAGACGATCTTAGTTACTACAAAATTTATTATTTCTATTATTTGATTGTAATTTTCTTTGTCACTAAAGTTATACTTACTCCAACTCTAAATAGTAATCTAAATCGAGGTTGGACAGTTATTTACTGGAGTCTGTTTGCTCGTCTATGATACCGGTGGAATGCTACAAAAGCCGCATTTACATAGAAAACGACATTGACCGTGTTCCTTTGACTTGTCTAAGAGCTTATTTGTAAGCCTAAAGAAATAATAGTTATTGATTTCTGTTTTTCTTTTCTACCACTTAAATGATGCAGTTGAATGATGATGAATATCTACTGATTGAGTGATTGATACATAAGGCGAGAGATCACCTCCGCCATTGAGGTTATATTGACCCGCAGCCACGTACCCGTGGAGTCAAAAGTCGACATGACCTACCAGAGGCAGAACAGCAGTTTCCTCCAGCGTATTTACGCAGTTAATACACTCAACACCTCCACTGCGATCACCGATCACCCTGCTAGGCATATTGATTATGGCGCAACCCTCCATGTTTGATAAGCAGTGGACCACCGTGCTGATGAAAAGGTTTATGAGCTCGTAAACACCAAACGATGTTTGAAAGAATTTTTTTGCAGTGGAGGTGGTAAAAATTTGATAAACAAATTCTCTGGAATAATGGCATGCACTCCGCTCCATTATAATTAATTTTACTTGACGAGATAACTGATAACACCTAACTTTCGATTAACATTGAGTAAAACCATTTTTATTGTGTTTTTATTTTACAATAAAAATGTTGATTTCATTTATTTTTTTCTCAAACCATTTACATTGTGTTGTAGTGGGCCCAGTCGCCTGTATCCTCGAAATTTCACGTTGCACATAGCACATCTTATTAATGAGTAAATTGTAAGACTAGAGCGTAATTATTACATTGATATCTTCAAAATTTTTAATACCATATTAAATTAATTTTATACATACGTAAGACGAATGAAGAACAATGAAAATACAAAATATTTCCAGAATGTCAATATTACTCGGATGTCAAAATGATTAATAATCAAGAACGTCTTTAAAGTGAACATGTAAAAAAGGATTAAGTAAGTAATTTAAAAAATATATAGTGGAATGTCAAATACATTCCTGAAATAATGTCAAATATCACCTAAATAAAAAAATCTAAAATAAAAAAATCATTTCGTTCCGTTTCATTTGTCCTGCTTGCGTTGTAAATGAACCAAGTCTCAAAAGCTAGCCCAAGACGGAATATTTGGACGACTAAATAATATCCGCATTGGACAGATTCCTATTTAATTTCAGTAGAACGTTGAAGCTGAGGGACGCCAACACTCGCTCCATTGTTCTGTGCTTTGGCTTGTAACTGGCGGAAATGAGTTTCTCTGTACAAACGTGCTTGACAATGTGTATAATTTAGGTTACATGCATTCTATAAATGGATGGACGTTCTGTGGTCTTAATATAGGTAACCTAAAGTTGATTAAATTATTTTATTCTCTTAGCCGAATTCCGTCCACTGCTGTCAGTCTCAACAGAGACTAGCCATGTGAGCAGGAATATTATAGGGCACAAGTTAATTAAAAATGAACTATTCTAATAATATTATGAATGCGAAAGCTTTTGTGAATGTTTGGAACCAAGTACCTAACTCAAATAAATACTTGATGTTTGGTATGTAGATAGTTGAGGTTCTAGAAAAACACATAGGCATCTAATTTTCAAATACTAACTTCTGAAGGGGTTAAATAGGTGGTAAAGTATCTATGGATTGTTTTTTCCTTGGTTCGATTCACTCATTACTCGATATAAATAAACTATAAACTAAATAATGAACCACAATTTTTATTTTTATTTTACAAAACTTTTCTACTTCTAAATATATGCTAATAAATGTATTTACCTACTAGCAAAATAGGTAAATACATTTATTAGCAATAAAAAACAACTTAATACGTAGAAGTGTAGGAAGGAAGGGACATTTCTTTGTTAGGTTGATTTCTATCTATTCTAGACTCCACGCAGCTGCAAAATCAAGCTAAGCTTCAAAAGCAATAATCACAAATCATCGACCGCCATTTTGATAAGTGTCGTCATTTTGAAGTCATTCTGCACGTCATTTATTTTAGGAGCTAGGTGCGTGTGACACCGACATGATTGAGGTGGGGATTGCTAGATTTATTGCGGCTATCTTCTAACGCTAAGCTATATTTGGAACATTGGGTCTACTCATAATGTTCCCTACTAACTTCTTATAATAGAAGTACCAGTATAACCAACGTAACATCGATTGTTGATTAGGAATTGATAACTTTGATCCGGCTAATAAACCCTACTGACCCAGATAACGTAATAACACGCAAACAACGAATTAGTATAATCCTCTTACAAGCTAGTTGATTGAATCATAAATATTCAGTCTACGAGTCATCGTTTCCGTGGTGTAGCGGTTATCACATCTGCCTAACACGCAGAAGGCCCCCGGTTCGATCCCGGGCGGAAACATACTTTTTGCACTTACTTTATTTCTTAGTACAAACTGGCGAACTGTGCGACCCGTTATTAGATGTCGCTTATTACTCTTTAAAAGTAAACAAAACATGCGATCTCATTGTACGCTTGTACGGCTCTATAAATAACTGTTGTCTATCGGTATGTGCTACCGTGCTTCATTTAATTCCTTAGCAAATGTTACGTAATCTGTGGCAAAGTCGGATCAGGGAATACCCATTATGAATATTGCATTGTTCAAAATTCTAAGCACAGATTATTAAATAGTTCTGAACATAGAACACATAACATCAAAACTCTATCGCCAGTTTAGAAACACGAAACCTTAGCTTGTATTGTACACGGTTGGTTATAGGCGGTGTGTGGTGAAACTGGCGAAATTTCGTTCTACATGTTAACGTGTTAACTTAGTAGTCCCTTATTTTTGATTTGTTATTATTTGTAATAACACCTACCTAAATAATTTACTGCTTATTCTTTTCTTCAAATTTGAAAAAACATCACGTTTATCATTCGACAATAACGTTAATTTACACTTCAACTAAGGGGACATTTAAAAAAAGTCAAACACAAAGAGCAGGAAAATTTAATTCTCTACATTTCAATCTTTTGAAACTGTGAAACCTTTAGCTTGTTAGAGGTATAATAACAGGTATTAACATGACGTCCGCTGCGACGCAGATGCTGCGGCTTCGATTCCCGCCTCAGGACAAATCTTTGTTCGATCTGCAGATTTGTTCCGGGTGTTCTGGGTTTTTCTCGTAAAATAAAAAATGTATATATTTGTAATGTATTGTATTCTGTAGGGACATACAATCAGTTATCTAATACCCATAACACAAGCTCTGCTTAGCTTGTGTGTGAATTGTCCAGAATTATTGAAAAAAAAATGTAATTGAAGAAACCAGGTGCTATCAAAAAACCTACAAATCATTTGCATAGTATACTTGCAAGTATCCTCAAAGCTAAAAGCAAAACTTGAATAGCAAACGAACTATCCGTAACGTCGACAAATTGTTACGAGAAAAGAACCTTTGGAAAAGCCTCTCGCCTCTATTCCACTGCAGAAAGTCAAATTAAAACAAAGCCGTTCCGTTTATGACTTTTACACTCACCGACACGACCTGCTTGTAAAATTTACTTTAAAACTTGCAGCTATATTGGTAAGTTACACTAACGACAGTACACTTAAAGCCTCCACCATTTGAAGCTGCGTTTTGCAATTTTGCGGGGGATGGGCGGTAGCCGGAGACAGTGTATTACGGCGGCGGGGCAGCGCGCGACACATAACGCGCTTCAAAATCGCGGCTGTATGGTGGAAGCTTTAAACGGGAACAGGATGTATATCATTATTTTTTCCCGTTACATCGTTATTTACATAGTCTAGCTTTAGAGCAAAAACTTACTCCAAGCACTTCGAAACGTCGTGGTCCTTCGCGACCAAACTATTTAAGTACAGTAAAGGACATCGTCTTGCCATCTTCTTCGTAGCCAACCTCTAAGATTCCCGAAACCTGAAAATTTAGAAAAATAAAACCTCAAAAAAATGTGTGTGCATATAAATTATAATATTTTATACATAATATAAATTATATATATAATAATATTATATATTATATAAATAAATAATATTTCGGGTAAATAATTCGAAAGTTCGAAATATTTACCTGCTTGTTTCATTGTCACCAACATACAAATAAAGTGGTGAAAATGTAAATGATCAACTGGTTGCATGATTAATCGGTTTTAATGTTTAAGTGGAATTCAATTATTCAAATTTATTGCATTCAAACTCTGAGCCACTGAATAAATAAGAAATTACACGAATAATTTGATCATTTTGACGAATTTCAATAATTTGTATAGATCTTAACAAGTATTGTTTTGTTTTTAGACTATGGCTTTGTTATAAAACTTTTAAATCCATCATGGTTATTAACACTAAAGTCATTTATAACGTTGTGTGTCGTGATCGAGTTGCGTTCGATAATGAAACCGGTGGTAGTAGTAACGTTCGTAGCAAAAGACGAAAAATGAGGGTAGATCGATATGTCTGCCAATAACAACTCACTCGCAGTGCCGTCAGTTATTCCGTGATCATGGCGCATGAAACTGTGCCGAAATATTGGAAAGCTCAAAACTCAAATCATGGTAAATATCCCGTTATAAATGACTTTATGGCTTTGTTAGTTTATTTATCGTGGACTTGACCGCAATATCCCAAGATAATAACCGGCTATTTGGCTGACAAAAAGTACTTACATAAACACGAAGGTCTAGATAACAAAAGTCATATTCACTCTTATTCTAGAGAAGCTCAGGAAATCTATTTTGTGAATCGCTCGAACACGTTAAAGGCTCGATGTGTATCCATTTTTTATCAAATTGAGATCTAGCGAAAGCGTAAACGAACTCATTTTAGATTTCAATTTTAATTATGTATGACACTTCAACTTATTTTTTGTAACTAGCTGCTGCCCGCGACTTTTTAAGCACCTTACCGGGACAATAAAAAGTTGCCTATGTTCCTGGGATACCGTATACCTCCCTGCCAAATTTCATTAAGGTCCGTTCAGCCGTTTAGGCGTGAAAAGGTAACAGACAGACAGACAGTTACTTTCGAACTTATAATATTGGTATGGGTGAATTTAGAAATCAAAGAATTGAATTGAATTATAGGCGATTTAGAAATCGAGTTCCTAGTGGATCGAGATCGTATCGTATAAAGAAGCTAATCCCGCTAGACAGTCGCTCCCACAAACGGGAGGGCTCAAGTACCATCAGCACCTGGTAGGTTTTATTCCGGTTCAATTAATTGCAGCAAATGAACTTGGCTGCCTTCATAGGTATTTTTAATTAAAGCCGTGTCTGTTAGGGTTGGTCAAACGAACCACTTATACGTATATCATGTTTAAGTTAGTACTCTGTGGGCATTCTTGTACACTATGCCAAAAACTAAAAAAAGTCTGAGAATTTCGATGTTTTTCGAGCACCACGGAGTTCGCACAGGTTTTCGAAGTTGCAAACTGGGTTTGACACTATTGGTATATAGATAACAATTGCGAGTTTCTGATTTGTTGTTGTTAGGCTATCCTAACAACAAATTAGAACCTTGCAATTTTTTACGACCTAACGCGATTTTTGTGTTTACGTTGATTGGCCTGCAAGGCTTAATACAGAATAATACAATTTGTTATATTTTTGTATTATTGTGTTTCTCAGAGTTATATAAGTTGAATATAGCTTTGTTTTTAGTTGCCTTCTGGCAACACCGTATTCTAGAAAAAATATTCTACATTTATGATTCTGTAGTTACTGAGATCCTATTTATTTCTCCAAAATACGCAATTGCGTTTTTCGTTTCGTTCTAATTGTGCAAATTGGTACTCTAATTCGGTGCATTAGAGCACCATGTGCCGGAACACGAAATTGCGTCTTGGAGAATTAGAATAGGCCCCCTGTGCCTTGCCTGTGACAGATGGACAAACCGAAGCACAGACAAACAGTACTAAAGGATTATAAAAAGGATCCCGTTCAACACAGTTGAGAAACACACAATTTGACAAAGCCTAAAAAGACACCAATAAAACGCCTATTCTTGCAACCTTCGAAATGTATAGAAAGTAAATTACAGGCGCACAAGACTGACAAGAAGACGAGAGAGGGGAAACTTCTCCCCTGCATAATAATCCACTTTTCCGCTCGTAATGTCGCACCTAAGTTTCCCGTGTGCATCGGCCCTTAGCAACGTACATTTAGGGAGTCGATGGGGTAAGGGGAACAGCGGAATCCGATACCTTTCTTAAAAGGGTTGTATTAGGAATGGAAGGGCTCATTCAGGGTTCGTTACGGTTTGTATGAAGTTACTCGTACACTCTTGAGATCTCTCAATAAAGGTCTATTAAATGGAAACTCGAATTTTCCATCTATTTTATATTTATTCTAAAACAAGCGGTTCTTTTGGTTTCTGGAACAAAATTATTCAAAAAACAAAAGACTGTCCAGAATTGTGGAAAAAGTTAAGAGTAGGTTAATTTATTGTATAGGGTGATTGTTAACGGGGTGCAAAGCTTGAAGGTTTCAGGGTGATTGGTAACGCAATCACCCTGAAGCAGTTTATATATTAAAAAAATATCAAAAAGAACCTTCCTGAATGGGCCTGCTCGTGTCATAAGGCTCCACAAGTTGACCGGTTTAACTCATCAGTAAGCGCGGCCTAAATGTATGCCATCTCATCTGACATAATAGACATTCTCGTGTGCTTGATGAAAGGCAAATAAATTTATTCGTAAAAAGGCCGCGTAAAAAATGGGAAAAGACTTTTAGCACAAGGGTTATTATAGAAAAACTACATAGTTTATTTTCAAAATAAATTTATTTCAACTTTTGAATAACTAAACTATGTCTGTACCTACTGGCTTTATTTTAGAGTTTTCTTTGTATGTTATTTATTTTCGCCCAAAGTTGGACTAAAATCGGTGTTGAAATACGAAAATTTAGAAGCTTGTATTTTTTAATTTATACTTTTTTTACGGTTTCGGGTGCATACAGACATAGCTAATGAATGAGTAATGACGAGATAAATGGATATTATCCTCAGTTTTTGATGGTCAACATCAAACAGCGTTGTAGTTACCCTTCCACGTTTGTATGGAAAGATGAGCGGCTCGTTCAGCCTTAATTGGTATAATTTGGTATTGGTCAAGATTTTGAAAAAAAGGTACAGAAGAATTTAAGATCTCAAACTCCGCTCCCGCTACGCCCATCATCGCAGAAAACTTGAGCATTCTTACCTGTACTAATAGGATAAGTTTTATGATAGGAAAAACGTCCAATGAGCTGCGAGGATCACATACAGCCTGAGCAAATTCCTCAACTTTCTACTTAACTGAGCGATGAAAGGAAAATTGATTAAATTCCTGAGCTTCGAGTAAGGATTAAAGTTTCAGTTAAAAGTTACTCATGTGAACTTCTATGGCAGCTTTTTGCGCTTGCGAATTGCGTTATCGAAAATCTGAAGTTGGAAATTCTCTTTCTCTTTCATGTATTAAGTAGGTACTTAATGAGACTGGTGGAGTAGGCACGCTAATATGAAATTAACTGTTAAAAAGTCCTCTCCCTGGTCGTGTCGGTCTGTCGTCCCTTCGGATTATGACAGAGCGGGAATATAGAGTGCACCTGAGTTTGCGCACATACTTTATGCACTATTATAATATGTCCTGCGCGTCTAGCTAGTCGCCGATGAAACTGGCCGCTGCTGTGGTCGAAATTCGGCTAAGAGGACATTATTAATATATTCCAGTACAGTACTTACCTGTCTTTGACTTGACTTCAATCGATCGCGATTCAGCCAACCTTCTCACACGGGTCAGCAATTAACGGAAAATAAGTGTTTATTAGTAACTGATTACAAAACAGTGAAGAAAATTGTTTTTACGTAGCTGGTTACTAATCAGTTAGTTACCAAAGTGGTTGAAAGGCAATTTTCTTTGCTAAGTTAGAAACTGAAGTCCTTAGTATGGGTTGTGCATTAGTTCACGTTAGCGAAAAAAGTTTTCGTTTCCTTCTATACATTAGGCGCTTTACAGCGCCTAGCGCCTGTACCGGATAGGGGGGAGTTCTATTCAATCGAAAAGAAAAGTTACTCCTTTTCGTACCTTTGACAGCGATTGAATAGGTATTTACACAATCTCGAATACAGTTTTCGAATGGCTTGGACAGATTTCACAGAGGCGGTTTTTTCGGTACCTATATATTTGTCTCATTCTTTTTTGTAGATAAGTACCTGTAAGCGAGAATTATAGGCATACCGATCTCACGCAAAAAAATCGTAGGTATTTGTGTTTTGCACTCTCATCCTGAGATAGTGTCAAAGAAGACGCCGTAAACATAGGAACTTACGGAAGCTTCGTTTACACTTACGATATGCATCGTCACGCAGCACCAACAAAAGGCAGAGGGACAAAAGGGTGCACTTTCAGTGGAGAGCTGAAGCGAGAGCGGAAGTTAGAGCTTTCGAAAGTAATAGGTTCATTATGAATGAGAGCGGGTTAACTATGAACTTTGTTTGTGTTGGAAGAACACCAACGTATCATTCATCCCATAAGCCCCAGGGCTTTAAGGTAACCCGCTTATGTTCATATTGAATTCCTCAAACTACGATACACTGAACAAAATATAGTCCAACTAAGACGCATTTTATCTTAGTTGGCGTCACAATAGTTGGTATGATAAATAAAAAAAAAGTAAATTCAAACAAGAATAGTAGCTTAGTATTGTAGCTGGTAGCTGCAACATATCAAATTTGTTTAAAACAAAATATAGGCACATCATTGACATATCAATGCTCTAAGTCAAAATAAATATTCACTTTGTCATATTAAACAATTATTTGCACGGGATTAGCAAACAAATTTGTTGCATATAATCTCTGAATTAAATTAAATAACCTTATAAGGCCAATTCAGTACTCGGTAGAAGGAGCTGTTACGATTTAACTAAGATCTCATAGTCACAGAAGACAAGATCTTATCAGGCTCATATGGATTCATGTGCGTGATCACATTAGACAAGATCTTAATCAATGTAAACATTTTTTTTAGTGTAGTTTTAAACCGACTTCAAAAATTCACAAAAGGCTGAGGTTCTATGTTCGGCTGTGGGTATGTGTTTTTTCTTGTTATAGTTCATTTTGTATTTATATTTATTAATTGAGCTAGTAGCTACAGAAATAAACCCTCTAATACAATCACACATACATTATTCTAAGCAGCAACGCAAGTGCGTAAAATCAACTTTTATAGTAAAACCTTAGTTGATTTCTAATTGAGAACTGTAATGTTCGTCCTCATTGGCCGAGTCACGGTGTGCCGAAATAGATATTACAATGTCACGGCTGAAAAGGCCGACCGGCCGTGGCGAGCGTAAGAATTGACCTCTCCAACTCATCCCGTGGATATCTTAAGAACCGACCGGAACCGGACCGGACCTTCTGTGTATTAACATCTCCATGGAGATCACCTATGCGACTTCCAAGGCGTAGTGATTGATAATGGTAAACCCCCTTGTACACACTAATTAATTCACACACACACTAAACACTGATGCACTTACACATACTAAACACTGAAGCACTCACACACACTACACACTTATAAGCTCAGACACACTAAACATTCACGCACTCACACACTACACACGGATACACACATACACACAAACATGCACCACACATACACTCAACTGTGTGGCTTAGTGACGCACGCGCACGAACACGAAAAAGGGGCGGGCGTAGGGGGTGTTTTTGGAAAAAACTCACTACGCGCGACGGCTGGAGTAGGTAGAGCTTGCTTTACAAATAACTATTAATGATAAATTATCCTGGACAATTCACACAGCATCATCCAGATCATTCATGGCATTAAATAAATTTAACCCGTTAAATTAAATTAAACCCGTTTATTTACTAATTTTCTTGAGTTTGTTTGGTTAGTTTTGAATCTGATTAGTTTTTGACCTTCTATTAATATTTTTAACGACAAGTTGCCATCACCATAAATTTTACAGTACTTTCACAGTTTCGTACGTCATCATCACTATGGTGCATGCTGAAAATCAGCGTTGTGGGGCTACCCGCAACATACAGCTGAGCATGAACCTCTTCTGATAGCGCAGGCGCACGGCACTGATCAGCACACACGGTCAGACCAAAACAATATTACTTACTTATTTGGACATGTTAGTTTTTATATAAGCAATGTATACACATATCTTTTTTTTTTAAATAATTTGTGTGTCGTGTTTGTTGCTCTAGTTAGACGCATAAACTTACATATATATTTTCCTAAACCTGTACTATCAGAATAAATATATTTTCATTTCATTCATTTCATTTCATTCATTCATTCATTTATTTGTTTTAGAGAGTAATGTTTAGCAGTGGTCCCGCTTTTATTGCTACCGAGAACACACCCTAAGGAAAACAATGTATCGTGAAGAATTTATAGGACAGTGTTTCTAGGGTTAAGTACATTTGGCCAACAAAGTCCTGGTTTAAAACCTAACCTGGATACTTTAAAGTAGACATGCGCAAAACAGTACACTAGAACGTGATGCCATATTACTATTGCACTACGATAAGGTATCACTTTGTAATATTACCATTACGCGTAACATTACTCGTGCACGGTGATGTCAGTGATGTCGGGCACGGCAATGAATGGTTGTAATAAATAGGGTAGGTAATATTACAATTACCAAATGCAATGCTTCCTTAATTTATTACTTTCTACATGTAGCTCCTTCCCATAGAAACGATTCTTAAACCTACATTCGAGTACGGACGGAGTGGCTTAGTAGGTAAGTTAATGTGGTACCTACCTAGGTAATACTGTTGTTTGGTAGGTACATACATACATAGGTTAGGTAGAATCAAATTAATCTTAGAATACATGGAATATAGGTAGTAAAGTTGATTTTCCTTCATACTTAGGCCCGTACTACCTAACCTACCTACACTAAGATGAATCTCTCTCTGGCTAGAGAGAGATTCATCTTACTAGTATAGTATTATAATATCTGTGTCTTAGTGTAGTGTAGGTAGGCTAGGTAGTCAGTTTATTTTATATAAGCTAGGTAGTGTACGTAGGTATTGTGGTAAGTATTATAAGACTGAATGAGCAAGGTTGGTTTTTAACCAAATATAATTATTATGTACCTACGAAGCATAACGAACAAAGCCGAGTCCGCGCAACGCAATGCATTACTCGCTCGCATTAAAATCTCCAACAAAACCGAACTCCGCGTAATGTTTGCCGAATGCAATGTAGGTAACGTGATGACTTTACTTTTGTATTTACTTTCATTCGCACGCATTACTTACACATCTATCTGCGTCTCATTCGCACGCAATACAGTGCCATATAAACTACGAAACATTCCGAACAAAGCCGGATCCGCACGATTGGGATAAGGAGATGGAAGAACGTGCATAGGTGCCTGCCTATCACCAACCGAGCTTCGCGTGATGTGTGTAATGCGTAATGCTTCGGCGTCTCGAGTGATGAGTGATGTTGTATTACTTCGTCGCGTAATATTACTTTTGTGATATTACAAGCATTACTTACACATGTCTACTTTAAAGCCGGCTTTTCACTATGGGATGTAATATATTATCATATTTCATCTTGAGATATAATATTGTATCGCTCGCCATACATTTTGTACGAAACCGTTCACACTGTGCTATGATATGTATTACATCCCAAACTATAAATATTTTTTCGACCGAGTGAGCGATATTTAGAGGTCCTTTGAAGGTGTATATTTTACCTCACGTGCCCGGACACCGCGCCTCCCCCCTGCCTCGCCCTCAGTTTGAATGATGACGTTCGTGTGCAAACGTATCAACTGATCATTGTGTGTTCCAAAATATATATATCTTACAGTGTGAACAGCAATCGCGGAATGTAATATATAGCTCAACATGTAATTTATATTATATCCCATAGTGAAAAGCCGGCTTAAATTAGTAGTACTCTATGTTAGGCTATTTGTAATTTTTTTATTTATGTTCGTCGATTTCTCCGTTAATTTATTATATACCGATTTTTAAATTCTAGAAATGTATAGACATTGATCCTAAGGTTATCCCATAAAAAAATATTGCCGTGGGAAAAGTACGTATCACTAAAACTTAAAAACAGCATAAAATTAAGCAATTCGAAGTTGATTTTTAGTTTTATTCAAAACAATCGAATTAATATAGGTATGTATTGCACGTTCCTCAATAACCCTTTGTAAATTATTCTTCTATTTACAACAAAAACAAACTTTTACAAATCGATGTAAGTAAAATTCGAGAGATTGATACTAGCTTCTCGAAAGTGGAACGCTCAAATGAGGTCCAATTAGGTCCACCCACCTCAGCCATAGTCGGACCGGCGCCGCCGGCGTTCGTGTTTCGCGTCGTTGTCTCGGTCGCACTTCGGTCTAGGTACATTTTTTCCATCTTTGTTGTTCCTTATTTAGGTATATTGCAAAGATTGGAAATAGCGTGTCTTTGCATTTACTTGTAACACAACACAGACCATTTGTTGAGTTAACGTTGGGCGAACGTACCATATCTGTTAAATTTTACTTAGATCTATGCTTTTACAGTAGCAATTTATCGCCCCAACGCATGAACCGCATAAACAAAAAATACAGGCAAACGAAATAAAACTTTTGTTTCCGCGATACATATTAAATTCAGGCAATTGTATCCTGGCTTGAAAACTCCAATTTTCCCCTATAATTACATGCAACCATCGTACTTTGGGTTTTAAATTTATTACGGCCCACTTGGTGGGTTTATGTTTCGTATCTTTTACTTTGTGGGCCTAAGTAAATATTTTATTACAACAAACATAATAAGCAGCTGAAATTTGGAGCGGATGCTTTATGGTTTCGTCGAAGCGTGCTGCTTGAGCCTTTGTCACTACAGACAAAGGTTTTGGCTAAAAAGATTTGTACTTTTTCAGGTGAGTTTTATTAAAACAACTGTTGCAACTCGCAAAACTACAATTAAATTATATGAAAATATTTGTAAAAGTATAGAGATCACAAACTCACGAGTTTCTTTGCAAGTTACAATAACTCGAATTATAACAAGTAACAGGCTAAACGTTTCTACGTCGCTTCTTTACTTTAGACGACATACCGAAGCAACAGAAATAAAAAATATCACTTTATTTATATGTCAGTGTATAATTTAATTGTTTGATCTTTTCTAAGTGCACATTTATTGTATTTATTTGAATTTTTGATTTGATTTGAAGAAATATATCATCATCATCAGCAATTCTGCTCGACATAAGACTCTCACCGAGCAGTCGCATATTTTGTCGCATATTTATATCCACAATTGCATATATTTTGAACAAACTAACAACGCTGATGAGAAAATAAGTTGTACCAGACTACTCTCTTCTGAAAATTATTCCACGTCGTCAAAACACGAGAAAGCTCGGAACCGGTACCTAAAAATATTTTCTTGTGACGTCTGGTCCGGTTCATTCGCTTGTTAAAAATGTATTCCTTCTGAGTAGGTACTCTATCTAGAACAAAGAAGCTTTTCTATTTCCATTTTAAATTATTTTCTTTCGTTTAAAAGGAAGCTTGCTTCAATAAGAAAGGATGCTCTGTATTACTACAATGATACGCTATTATTATTAAAGACAGTGCACTGTCTGACACTGCAGTGTTTGTTACCAACTTTTAGTAAATCTAAGGCACAAACGGACCACCGGCCACAGCCACCGGTGGCTCTCGCGCGCTACCGCCACTTTTGCTGCAAAGGACGTCTAGCGGTTAACTGAGTGAGTGAGTGTCAGTGGCGAGACTCGGCGTATTGCGTGGCGTGCAGCAGCGTCAAGTGGCGAGTCGCGGACACTGCTGTAGCGAATAGCCGCCACCGGCGACGCGTATGCGACGAGTTCATACATATGTATGAAGAAGCGTGTAAACATTTAGTCGCTCGCGATCGGTGACTGTGGCTGGTGGTCCGTTTGTGCCTAGCCTTATAGCATTGAAGAACGGGTCGTAAATGTTTAAGGGTGTGTTTTCTTTCTTGGATAGCACACACTATGCTTGAAGACTTAACTTGATTATCAAGCATTTTACAGGACAAAAGGTCTAATAACGTTTTATATTTCCTGTGCCAATATTACCCATAAGAATTTCCTGACATCGTTGACAGGACAGAAACGCCAAGGGAACGGGACAACTGACCATCGCTGGTGTTGACTGCCAAGATCCACTTCGTCGTAACTATATGAAGTCAACTAACTGATGATAATCATTTCCTAGCCGAATTTCGGCCCCAACGGCCAGTTTCTAAAAAGACTAGCCATGTGTGCAGGACATTTTGTTGGGCATAAGGGTATGCGCGAGCAAACTCAGGAGCAATCTCAATTCCCTATGTCTATGGACTCAAAGCTACGTCGCAAGAACTACGTTTTTAGAACGAAAGTATCATTTACAGAGTATTTTCGCGTATACACGTGCAAGAGCTATATTCACGAGCCGCGAGCCGTATCGTTTCGGAGGGCACATGGCATCCGATTACCGGATCCCCGGCGATCGGCGACTGCCAACTGAATTGCAATGGTCACTTTGAATAGAGCAACAGGATTCTCCAATTTCAGTTCCACTGAAAGAGCGACGCTATTTCTGTGTGGGTTTTGTATTCGCGTATGGAATTGGTTCGCTGTATGAACAAGTTTTAATTCTGTAGGGTTTGGATTGCAAAAGCTTAAAGTGTTTATCAGTTTTAGTAAATTATAATCCTGAGTGAAATCGACAAAATGAATTAAGGTGACGATAGGCGTTCAAAAATTCCGGTTTTTGTAATTTGATTACTAATCAAATCAACATAATTTCGATAGACACCAAAACGGCTATTGATTGGAAGTTTGTTTTAGCATGGATGCATAACAAATGGCGTAAAATGGTCTCAAAACTATCTTAGCTGCTGCTATATGTAGACCACACAACTGGCGGATCGCTGTAGAACCATGTAACAGTAACACTGTTTTTGGCGTTTGTTTTCTTATTGTGACAAAGTTCTACAGAGATCCGCCAGTTGTGTGGTCTACCTATACCTATTGCTTGCTAAACCTTGATTGAAGATTAACAAAAAAAAAATTCAATTACGTGACTTTCCTCAGTGGACAAAAATCACACTTTCAATCCGTAGTTCGAAATTCGAAACTATCACAATTTGAACAGCTAAAACCCGAAACAAAAGACTCTCTGTAAACAAAAGACGAGAACGGTTTGACGGTCCTCGATTAAACTATCGCTGTTCTCCAATGCAACCCCTTGCTCCCCAAACTACACTCAAACACCATATCCATAATAACTAGAATTGCATCAAAGCAGTTTACACTTCCAAGTTTATTGCTAGGTAATTGTTGCTGGAAACTCCGCCGGTTAGTGCAGTTCAAACTTACTAGCTACTTGAGTATTCTGGTAATCGAGTGGTCGCTCCGACTTGTCGTGGGGAACAGCTTTGTACAGACTTTGATTACATCTGTGATCAGCTGTGTGGTGTCGGCTTAGTATTCTCACCACCCCAATTCTTCCCGCGGGTGTCGTAAGAGGCAACTAAGGGATATCAACCGGGAACGGGCAGCAGCGCCCCCTGCAGAACAATTATACCACTGAACTGCGACCCCCAACCCGCATGCCCAGCCTGGGGATTATGGGCTCTACCCCCTATATGATAAGGTCAATAATGCGCTTATCAGGGGAGGCCTGCGTCTAGCTATGGACCAATATAGGCTGTTGACAAGGCAAATTACTCGCAGCTGCAGACCTCGCGAATTCACCTATTGGATCTTATTTACATAGGGATCGTACAGGGGTTACTAGACGTTTACATTAGATCATATACTGCATCATGGATTGGAAACACGCGTTTGCCTCAGCACTGATTCTGTCTCAGTTGAGTCTGTTTGGGACCTAGTGCGTACAAAATCCTACTAAATAATAAACGCCAAAGTTTGTAAGTATGGATGGATGGATGATTGTTACTCTTTCACGCAAAAACTACTGAACGGGTCTGGATGAAATTTGACACAGAGATAGATTATAGTCTGGAATAACACATAGGCTATGTTTTATCTCGGAATTCCCACGGGAACGGGAACTACGCGGGTGAAATCGCGAGGCGCTGCTACGCAAAAACTACTGAACGGGTCTGGAGGAAATTTGGCACAGAGATAGATTATAGTCTGGAATAACACATAGGCTATGTTTTATTTCGGAATTCCCACGGGAACGGGAACTACGCGGGTGAAATCGCGAGGCGCTGCTTGTATGCTATAAATACGAAAGCGATAAGAACGCTTACAACCACATGACTTAAACCGCGTAGTGCTTACGTGCTCTAAAACTTCGTGACTTCAAATCCTTCCAAGTATTTTCCCTATAAATATATCGCACATATTTCCTTCCTTAAGATTGAATCCCGACCTGAACGGTGGCTGTGTTTTCAGCAAGGAAATTGCTCCTGAAGTGTATTAGGCGTTACCTTATCTATGCCTATAGGCAGAACATGTTCTATTTCCTTGGGGAATTCGGTAAGAACAAGAACCTATTGGCACGGATGTTGAAAATTGCAATTATAAAATATGATGAGATTTAGCAAGCTGAAGTGGCAGTTAGCCGGCCATTATCGCGATTAAGTACTGTGGATAGATACCAAGAAAATCGAGTAGATATCTAAACAAAAAGAAAACAAACGCAAAAAAACCATAGTCACTTAAACTGAAGCCCCCAGGTTAAATAAAAAAAACTTCAAAGAAATATTATATTAATAAAACAGATACCAGTCTCTTACAATAAAAATGCTAGTTATAATATTTGTATTTATACTACTTGTACCATCGATGTAAGTAAAATTCGGGAGATTGGGTGCTAGCTTCCTGAAAGTGACGCTCAAACTAGGTCTAATTAGGTCCACCCACCTCAGTCATAGTAGGACCGGCGCCGCCGGCGTTCGTGTTTCCCGTCTAGGTACGTCTTTCCATCTATGTTGTTCATTAGACAGGTATATTGCAAAAGATGGGGAAATTGCGTGTATTTGCGTTTACAACACAGGCCATTTGTTGAGTTAGCGCTGGGAGAACGAACCATATCTACAGAATTTTACTTATATCTATGACTTGTACTAGTCTTCTAACAATTAAACTTCTATTGTGAGAGAAAAATAAATAAAATTTGAGTTATAATTTAATTAATCACAGAGATCTCAACCACAGCAACATAAATTCCAAAATTACTCCTTATTCGGAAACAAGAGCGGTGGAATAGCAGTACATTTCTAGAATATTCTCGGCAAGTACCGAGGCACATATTAAAGCGACGACATGTGCAGGGCCGGCGCTGTGGTCGCAATGTGTTCCGCGAAAGTGAACATTTTGGATGTACTTCGCTACAGAAATATTATCTAGTTAGATCTTTGGAAATGATCCCGCTATGGGTTTAACGTAGGTTAAGGCTTTTGTATCTTTATTATTGTTCCCATACCCCTCGGTGACCACCTACCCGAGGGGAGTAGATTTAAATAAATAAATAAATAATGCTGGACAATTCACACAGTTATGTTATGGGTACTAGATAACTGATAAACTTAATACAATACACAACTTAGATAGATATTGTTTTATCATGCATAGAAAACATCCAGAACAAATATCTCCAGATTGTACAAACATTTGTCCCGAGGCGGGAATCGAACCCGCAACCTCCTGCGTCGCAGGCGGACGTTCGCCCGCTGCGCCACTGAGGTCGTCAAAAATCAGCGCCGCATCTTCCTTGCATGCAGCATAATTCTGAATCTACTCCCTTTGCCTATTATTGTAATTTAAAGGCAATAAATGAGTTTTTATTTCTGTGACGTAGATACGTACGCGCTTATAGCAAGGGATATACGACTCCTTCCCATCTTGCATCCTTTTTATCTGACCATTTTCGGTGGGCGAATGACCGCGTGCGACGTAATAGGTTGCGGGTTTGATGGGACAAATGTTTGTACGATCTGCAAATATTTGTTCAAGGTGTTCTGGGTATTTTCTAGGTATGGTAAAAAATATATCCCTATGTAATTTATTGTATTAAGTATATCAGTCATCTAGTACCCATATCACAAGCTCTGCTTAGCTTGGGGCTAGATGATGCGGTGTGGATTATCCAGCAGATTTTTTTTCGTTTTTTTAAACAACAAAATAAAACTTTCACGTTTCATACATTTCTTCGCGTTTGGAAACCTTTTCAATAAATGGTTTCTTAGTAGAGTTACGTAGAAAGATGAATTTGAGGTGTTTAGTTCAAGCTAACGAAAGTTACAGGTAAAATATGGTCGTTCTTTCAAAATGTATCTCTACATATTTGTGCTTTGCTTCACGCAAAGTAGCACGGTTCCATATTATTTTAGCACATTTATTTTGGCTTCGTAATATTTTATCTGCAATCTATTTATAGTAAAAAAATTAGGTGACAAATCATATAATTTTGCAGGCCCTACAGACTCTATTCATATTTAAAGGAAATAATGTTAAAAACACAGTTAGTCTAATTTGTTTCCATTCTTTAATTGTAATTTCCTTTGTAAATAAAGTAATTTGCCATCCACAGATATTCCGAAGCGATCGTAAATATCTACAACAATGCCAAAATCTCTCATTCAAGATTTAGTTTTATTACCATATCCGAAAACAAAATTTTAATCTTTTCTCGAAAATATTTTTCGAATACTGTTAACGACAAGCTACACGGGGGACCAGACGGTTAACAGCTAACTTTAAACAAGCGCTGACTTTTACGTTAATCGACACGTAAAAGTGCTAGCTTTCCGGTATACGGAGCCTTCGAAAATTTTCCGTACGGCTAACGTTTGAAGTGACATGTGACACGAAAGAAAAACAAGATCCGTCAAGTGCGAGTGTAACTCGCGCGCCGAGGGTTTCGAACGTTTTTCAAATAATACAAATATGTACTAAAGGTACCGGTTAAAGACTTCGCTATTTAATGAATGCCTAAAGCTAGTCCCACATTTCAAATGGATCGCTCTACACACTTCGGTGATTATGGGGTAATAGTAAAGTTTTCGACTTTTAATCAAGATATTTTTCAACAAGAACCAAATTGAAAATTTTAAAAGACCCCCGAAAGGTTTTCATGAAACATGGCTAAGAACACTCGGGATAAAATTATCTATGACACAAAAAAAACTAAACGAAAATCGGTTCATCCGTTTGGGAGCTACGATACCACAGACAGATACATAGACAGACACGTTAAACTTATAACAACCCTCTCTTTTTGCGTCGGGGGTTAAAAAGTATGTAACAGAAATGTACAGAAATTTAATAATACTTACTAAAACAGTAATACATAAATACCTTAGACAACGCCTTGTCTAGGCTATCCAAACTAAGACTACACGCATCGAACCCATCTGAAACCAAAGATTTAAATCGTTAGATATGCCCTTTCCGTAGTAAGACCGCGCCGTGTTGTTGCCAAGGCAAATGAGATAGCTCGCTTATTTGAAACCAGTGTATCGTGTGTTTTTTCTCACTTAAGTTCGTGCCATATGATATGATAGAACAATAAATGGTAATAATAACAGTTTATTGGCAAAAACACAATTTTTCACTTGTCCTAGTGTGTTAACGCACGCATTCAAAGACAGTGGTTTTTGGTATCAGGAAGTATCTAACGATTTAAAACTTTGTCTGAAACTGCAGAAGCGTCGCTTATTAATTTGTCACCCGGAGCGTATAACACGCGAACTGCGCTCCATCCGATGCAGAATAATTAATTGTTTCACAGTCAGCTGGCGTGTGTTTTACGTTCTAGAGTGCTGGAAATTAGCTGTTTTGAGCGGAAACCAACCGTGGGCATGGTAGACGTTAAAAAGGCTGGCTTTTATGTCTGGACAAACAATGTTAGTTAGTAATGTTGTGGCTATGAAGGTAGAATTGTAGTTTCTGCTAAAATTTATTTAAATGTTCCTTTGTTTGTAGATAGTGTTACTAACATGGAATAACCTACACAATATTGACCACCCGCCATCAACATAGTATTTATCAAATCCGTATTCACAAAGAAAATTACAATCAAATAATAAAGAACTAATATTTGCAATTGAAACAATGGAGCTAACTGCAGGCTGTTGCAAACAATCAGCTCAACTGGTCCACAACCAGTCGGAAGCGTCCCCAAGACGCTGGCTGCATTGCACCGCTGTATAGAAATGCTGATGCGCTACGCCAGATACTCTCCAGCTCTCGGGTCACGCGTCGCTTCGACCAGACGCTAAGATAATTTTTTAAAAACATGAAAAGCCTCGGTACTCTAGGTAGACCTAGGGACTCGACTTCAAGGGGAGCTAATGGGTAGGCTCTGTTGAGACCTTCTATTTGCGCCTCTTGAGATCTTCGGCCAGATCTGCCGCCGCACCCGCCCTCACGGATGTCCGCGGAAGTTGGGAAGACGCAAGTATGTTGACGCAAATCCGTTGTTTATTGCAAAGCATACAAGAAGAAGAAAAACTTTCGACCTCGCTTATTATAGTTATGTTACCGTGCAAAGTAACGCTTATACTCACTCTAAAATTCTAAACAAAATACATATTCCAAACAAACATAAGAAAGCATGTCTTAACTTCCATGTGCTTATCACAAGTTGCACCGCAAAATGCTCATTCAACCCCCAGATGGGGTGCTAATAGACCACAGACCCCCGGCGGGTTAGCACGTGCATTGACTCCTAGACTTCGGCTTGGGAACTTGCATTATTTGCACTGTCTGGCACGTTCACCTGTGATTTTATAAAGCGGTTTATGAACTTAAACAACAAAGTGGGAAACAAAGCGGATTTTCATATAAAATGGTAAACACCCCTTGACATTAAAGTTTTTTACGTGTTCGGTGGACAGCAGGAGTGGAAAGGGGAAGCGCATTTTTGACAGCTTTCAAAAGAAATTTGACATGATGCAGAAAAGCTTTCCATTGAAAATCTGTCAAAGCCTCCAGCTTCCTGCTACCAAAAAACGCATATCCCAGCCGAACTTACCCGAAAACTGAACCAACCGAATGAAGTCTGACGACACATCCGTCAGCTTGTCTGAAAGCCTTCCTCGCTGGGAGTATTTGCCAGTAATGTAACATTCCAATTTGAGCGTTATTTAGTTGAGTCAGTGAAGAGAACCGAGCAATGCAGTTTGCAGCAATGATGATACCCGCTTCGTCGCTGTATAAACAACTGATTAGACAGCTGAATGCTCAAAATCTTCATCAATCTTGAAATCAACAAATCAGAATCTTCAATCTTGTTAGATTGTTACTTTATAGCTGCTGCCCGCGGGTGACCACGTGCTTTTCAAGTAGTCTATGTCCGTCACCTCCCTGCCAAATTTCATTAATATTCGTTCAGCCGTTTAGGCGTGAAAAGGTAACAGACAAACAGATAGATAGACAGAGTAACGTTTGAATTTACAATTATTAGTAGGATTAGTAGGATAGTTTATAGTATGGATGGATGCTCGTCAGTCAGGGAGGCAGAATTTTGGAACATCATTATCATCCCCAACTTTACCCACTGCTGGGTATAGGCCCCCAAACTTTTGTGCCACTCCACACGGTCTTGCACCAACCTCATCCAGGTTCGCCCCACGATATAGATATCGTGTGACCATCTTAACGCTGAACGTCCGACGCTTCTGTACCTATTAGAGAGCATAGCGTTCACAAACGAATCCTGAAATGTTTACTTTACACTAGAATGCGGTGTCGGAGAGCCTTGAGACGCAGCTCTAAAATCTAGGGCAATATCAGTCAGGCAGCTCAAAATCTAGGAAACTCAGGTCGTCAGGTCGAAGCAATAATTAAATTAGTGAGTGCAGTGACTTGTGGCAGACTGGACCCGGGGTGACAGCCGCTTTGATCTCAAGAGCTTACAAGATGTGACGAGTAGATTCCTAGCCTATTGAATAGGCTAGGAATCTTATTCAGTGTTAAAGGTAGTAGAACAGAGATTTTGCAAATGATAAGAATACCCACATGATGTGATTACAAAGGCTGGTATTCTCTGAAAAACTATCGAACAGCTTTGTCTGTTAACTTTGGCGTATCTATAAAAACTTCTGTAAAAACGTCAGTAGGTTTAATGTGATCGTTTGATGATTTTTGAAGAAGTTCAAAAAATCAATTCTATCAATGAAGTTAAGAATATTTACTAAGATATAAAACTTATTAGTACTCATAAGATATAAAACTTACTTACTATTGGCAACATACAAAATGAATCTTTACGAGTCATTCTTTGTTTTTTCAATCATTGTTTATGGTTCCTACTAGGTACCTACCTAAAGTAAATGACTGTTTTGATATGCACACTGGCAGAGTTGCGGCATCACAGACACAGTAAGCCATTAATAAGAAGTTGAAATTTATTTACCTTTGAAGAACACCACCGTTACGATGATTTACTTATGCAGGTAGGTACCAATATTATCAAACTAACAATAACGCCTGAAAGTAAATTAGCAGCAAAACTCTCCGTAAAACAGCACTGCGCAATTGCTATGAATAAAACATGCCGTGGACATGTTCACAAGTGCTACACAACTCTGAATTTTCACACCAATAAACTCTAGCTTTATGCTGTGAGAAATTACCATAAAAGTGTATCATCGTAAATTCTCTACTATGATATGAAAATGGTTCTCATAAACACGTTTTCCGCTGGGATAGAGTTATGTTCAAGAAACGAATGACTTATGACGCAAAAGGACGACGGCGTGACGTTTTGGAACGCAGTTTTTAGGTTTTCGGAAACGAAAGTGGTGACATTTACAGAAAGAAAGAATGAACCGGTGGTTGCGAGAACCTAAACTAAAGTTTTTACAAATCTATGTAGATCGATTGAAGAGTGTGTTTTATAGGCTGAATAAAACATGCAGCGAGCGACACACTTGAAGGATTGCCTCGCAATAAACTGTTGTTTTATATGCTGCTCTGAATTACCATAAAAATATATCATCGTAACTTGTACATAAAAGTAAGCATGATCTATTCCATCTGCAGGAATATCCACGCCATTTTAACCCTCGACGCAAAAAGAGAGGGGTTTTGCTTATAAGTTTAACGTGTCTGTCTGTGTATCTGTGGTATCGTAGGTCCCAAACGGATGAACCGATTTTCGTTTAGTTTTTTTTGTGTCATAGATAATTTTATCCCGAGTGTTCTTAGCAATGTTTCATGAAAATCTGTTAGGGGTGTTTTAAAATTTTTAATTTTGTTATAAGAACAAAATTCTTGAAATTTAAGTAAGTTAGGAAACCACGGATAAAGCATAAAGTTATGCAATGTAATGAATCTTTCGTTTCGTTACTTTTAAACTTTTTCTTGTTAACTCCAAAAAGGAGAAGGTACTATGTGAAAATTGTTTGTTTGTGTCAAGGGTTATTCCAGTTTTCCCCCCTGAAATCCCCCCTAAGGGGGAAAACTGGACTCCAAAAAAATGAATTCAAGTTTTCCCCCTTGAAGATTAGCCTTAACGGGGAAAACTGGACTCCAAAAAAATGAAGTCCAGTTTTCCCCCTTGAAAATCCCCCTTAAGGGAGAAAACTGGACCTTCTCTCGAGGTGATTTCTTAAAAGTTTGTTTTTTCCCCGTACAACTTAGAAAACAGTGTACATATTCAGAAATTTTGAAGTACGTTTTTAGTTGTAAAAAACATCAAAATATTGATTTTCCTGAATCACCTCTAAACGACCATTTTGTTTATTTTCAAAGTGGAAAAATTCACCACCAGATGAAATGTGAAACGGTAAAAGCTAGTTGATTGAATAACTCAAAACGGCAAACGTATTTCGAGCCGCGCTCGCTCTGATATTCTGGATTTCCTCCCAGTTTCCTCGAAATATCTGGACATAGGATTGCCGGAATTTTCACAAGTTAAAAATAGTTGTAGCTATTATGCTTTTTAAAGACGAAAGCTATGGCAATTTATAAATTAACGCTTATATATTATATAAGCGTTAATTTATAAATTGCCATAGTTTTAAAATGACCTCATTTAAACTTCACCAGGTTTTTATTAAATACGAGTTCTAAAAATTGATATCAAGTTTTTGGAACTCGTATTTAGTAATAAATGGCAATGTATAAAAAACGTTCATAGAAATAAAATAAAATAAATAGTCTTTTATTTTTCTTATTCATAAACATAAGTTAGGTAATAAATCTAAGGTTTTTGTAATTAGACTGCGTAAGCGCTCACGTAATTTCTAAGAAATTAAACAACCACAAATATTAGTCTTTGAACAGGATTGGATAAATTAAAATGTTTCCCCTTTAGGTTTCCAACGGCGCTCGAGTCCAAATTATTTCGTTTCGTTGCTGAAGAAAAATATTTTGTTTAATTTTCAAATTTTTACAAAGCAGATACGACGAAATCAAAAATTCACAATTACAATTTTGATAAAAATACATAGATAGAAAATACTTTATTATAAAAAATAAATTTATTACAAAGACAGAAAACAATACAGAGAAGCTTAGAATACAGGAAGTATAAGGAGCGGCCTTATCGCTGGGAGCGATCTCTTTCAGGCAACCTTGGGATGGACTGGGCATGAAAAGAACAAAATAGACGGCATTGCATAAACGGACTTTTATGTGCGTTTTATTTTATTAGACGTGATGTGTAAATTATCAAATCCTTCTTTAAATCTTAAATCGGGGGCGAAGCCCTAGAAAAGTAGCCTATTGTTTAAGTTGGGCTACGTTCTAAATGTATACCAAAATTTAATCTTAATTAGTTCAGTAGTTTTGGAGATCTTAGATAACAAAAATTTCACATCTCACATACTTTCGTCTTTATAATAGTAGCAATAGCATAGGATAGGATAAGAAGTAGGATAGTATTAATAATTAATGTCACAATTTGTGGGTATGTCAGGTTTCCCTCCGTCTTTGTGTGAACGAGAACGCCTCTGGCCCAGAGCATCCATAGATCTCAGTCATGAGCTGTGCCTGGTTCTTCCTGCCACTGCTGCAACTCCGTACAGACTTGGAAGCCGTGGCAGGCCACAGAGACGATAAATGGGCTTCGGTCTATTAGGTCCAATTCCTTAAATGTCCAGTCTCTTCCATTGTGAAGTTGATTTGGTCAAAACAAAAACGTATATACGTTTATACGTTTGAAAATTACAATCAAATAATGGAATAATACGAAATAATACGTTTGAATGAAATAGGAATGTCCTTATCATTGATTTGCTAATATGCATGCGTAAACGCGCTGTTGGATTATTGTAGCACTATTAAAATTGTATCCAATATCATTAGAATCAATGACTTAGATTAGATAGAATATAAAATCTAAAAGATACTCAGGTACTTACTTACATTTTCAGATTTTCCCAATAATGCAAGCTATATCCAACCAGCAGCTGCTGTATTCACAATTGCGCATCGTCTATTTGGGAATGGAAAAGATGCACCCAATTTAGCTATATTGAAAATAATAAGACCGTTTTATTGTTCTCGATGGAAGCAGCATTCTCTATTTGGGAAGAAAAGAAAAGTTTTCGTCGTAGAATTTTACTTTCGTAAAATTCGCTCTTGAAATATTGGACAACATTATTATGATCCGATACTTCGCCGAAGGCAATTTTCAAATATTTTTGACTTTCTTGGATTATTTTTAGGTTTAAAGCTTGTTTTTGGATTGGATATTAATATTGTGTTTTATTTTTGCAGGTAATTTGCTACTATTAGAGAGAAAAACAAATCCACAAAAGAAATAGATGTAGAGTAAGTATTGTAAATTGTAACTATGCATGAATATTGTAATATTAGCAAGCACGATTAAATACATTTAGGTAGGTATTTCACTGGTCACACTGATGGATACCCCAGCAGTTGTCGGTTTCTAGTTGACTTGGCAAACGGAGTATAGGATGCCCTCCGAGCAGGTGGGATACCGAAAGACTGCAAGCAGATGCTGGATGCGGCAAGCTGAAGACATGGCGCTATGGCGCTCATTAGGGGAGGCCTACGTTCAGCAGTAGACTAATAAAGGATGATGATGATGATCACTGATGGATACTACCTATTACCTGCGTACATCGAATGTACGCAGGTAAATCTGCCATCATCCATCCCTATAGTAGGTAGATAGGTACAAATAAACAATGTAAATAACATCCCAAAGCCACAAACATGCAAACATCCGGTCCACGATAAAAAGGCAAAACTTTGCGACAAACAACTCGCAAACAAACGGCATTTCGTAATTACGCTCCTATCGCGAGTGTTGATTTCTTTTTCATTCGATAAAAACGTTTTTCGCATATTTTAAAAGTTAAGGTTCGGTAGAAAAGCAATTTGGCGTTGAAGTCTTTCGTGACCAGAAATTGGGGGACCCACCTGATGTAATATTGCAACAGATGTTATTTTGCGTGGTAAGGGGTTTTTTTGATTTTGTGAAGGTATTTGTGCCCTTCTGTAACAAATAGATTTTAATATGGGTCGCTTCTTGTTTACAAGTATAAGTGACCATCGCAAATTGGCCTAACAATTCGGTTAGTGTTTTTCCACGCACAAAAAGTATCCACAAAAATACATACACACTGTTACGACAGACAGAGCCATACTCCGATATTTCTTGCCCGTTGACTCTCTCCTCTTGACGTTGTTTTATGAATAAATAAATAATGATGGACAATCAACCGAACATTATATTGCCCTAAACTTACATAAGAAGAAGACAAGCAAGCTGAAGACAGGGCACTATGGCGCTCATTAGGGGAGGCCTATGTCCAGCAGTGGACTCATTTAGGCTGATGATGATGATGATGTTGAAACTTACATACATATACCTAGACACTAGTCATCACCTATCATCAGTGTCATTGACATGATTAAGGTGGCATAAGATCGGTAAGAAGTTAGTCAAGCACTTGGTGCGTGGCTGAAAATACCAATTTGGGAGCGCCAGCCTTGACCGCATTTTTGTATAGCAGGTCTATTCTAAATACTTCAAAGCTCCAATTGGGAGATAGCGTGATCATTACTTCCTTTTATATACCTTTTATCTTCATGGTTTCTCAGTTAATAGCCCGTACTTAATTAATTTCCCGAGAGGCCATATTATTAGGGCAATAAAAATAATAATTCGCCGCCCGCCCTTTGAACCGCCCAACAACAATTTACTTGCTTACAGTCTTTGTAAGGCCCTTTATGCAGCCCAAAAGGTTCGAGCTAACTTACTTTGTTTACTTAGGATCTTGTTTATGAAAACTAGTTTACAGAGAGTTAGTTTTACCAAGGAATAAAAGCTGGTATTGATGAATTGAAATACAAATACAACAATCAACAGACTAGAAAACACTGTAACCTATTTTTTTTTTTTTTTTTTTGCTGGACAATTTACACAGCATTATCTAGCCCCAAGCTAAGCAGAGCTTGTGTTATGGGTACTAGATAACTGATATTCTTAATACAATATACTACATAGATAGATATTTTTATTATACATAGAAAACACCCAGACCAACGGAACTTTCTGCAGATCGTACCTACACAAATTTTGTTCCGAGGCGGGAATCGAACCCGCAACCTCCTGCGTCCCAGGCGGACCTTCGCCCGCTGCGCCACGGAGGTCGTCAATTACTAAACCCTTTTCTCTAATATGACATTCAAATACAAAATACAATACTAATGTTATTTATTTCGTTCACAAAGTACATAATTATCCTATACAATATTTAAAAGCCTCCTTTTCCGTATATAATACTTGTAATAGGAGGTTCCGCTCTTCTTTAGTTACATTCGCCAGAATTTAACACAATTTTTTATTCTAAAACATTGCGGTCAAAACAGATAATTGAAAAAATAATGAATAATAACAATAATAAAAGTTGAGGATAGCTAAGAGCACAGTTGAATGAAATGACTTGTATTATTTGAGTGCTCAATGAGGTGTGGTCTAAGTTAAAATTCACTAAATCCATTATAAATCTTGATGTCTAAAATAAAAAAGATTGCCTCATATCGTAATAAAATTGGACATTTTGGAAATATACGACTAAATTGTTAAGACTTGGACTTTCTTGGAAGCCCAGCCGTTCTTTCTAAACCTTCGCATTTACAAGACAATATTGAGAAGATTTTTCCGAGGCCCAAGTTCATTTTTAGTTGTCTTTTAAATTACGCAATTTGGATCCTCTCTAGGGCAGTAAACAATTTTGTACAGTGTAATCAGAGTTACATTGAAAAAGTACGTGAATAAATTAAGTTTATCTTGTTACTTTATGCATTTTGTTTTAATAAATCGGGCGTAACTTTTTATCTTATTTATTTAAATTGATACTTCTTGTTTCTTTTACAAGATAATCTGCATGAGTTACTTCTGCAATTTTGTGTTGTTGTGCCATGCATGAATTTTTCAATCTGGGTCAGTCGGATTTCGGAGCTTAGCATTTATTAAGAGATCTAGGGAATCTAAAAATCATTTCATTGATCGCTTTTCACCATTAGAATCACGAGATTTTAACTATTCGAAAACTTGTTGTTCGAAGACTATTTTTATTAGTTAGAAATTCATTGTTTTAAAACACAAAAAAGAACATATTAAAATCTTTACTTCTGTTATGTTTTATTCAGGGGATAGTTGGTATAGACTGCCTCGTTGGTCTAGCGGTCAGTTTTTTCAACCGCTGATTATGAGGTCCTGGATTCAAATCCCGGGTTGGGCCAATCGTTGTTATTGGGGGTTTTCTAGCAAGAAAAATTCACAGTAGCAGCTCGGAGTCAGGAAGTTAGCGGTAAACCCCCGTGCCTCGGAAAGCACGTTAAGTCGTTGGTCCTATGCTTGATCTCTCCCCGGTCGTGTCGGTCTACCATCCTATCGGATTAGAGAGAGTGAGGGAAAAGAGAGTGCACCTGTGTTTGCGCACACACACTTGTGCACTATAATATGTCCTGCGCATCTGGCTAGTCTCCGATGAGACTGGCCGCGCTGGTCGGAATTCAGCTATGAGGACATTATTATTATTATAAGTTGATATAGATTCCACCTAAATAAGTATAGGAATCTGGCAGTGTTTCTTTCTCGGTCCAAATTGGCTGACGCTGCACAAACCGCTAAAACAGAAGCAAAAGCCAAACTTTTAAAGTGCTTGACTTAAAACTTAAAACTAAAGTTCAGCACCGTGTAATATTTTCTGTCGTTTCCTGCCTACAAACTTTATTAGCTTGAAGCTGCTCTCTGGCTGGGCCTGTTTATTTTCAACCCCCTATCACCCCCTATAGTGAACGTTATAACGGGCCTCAGTTATTAAAAGCTCGATTAAAACTCCGGTTATTAGATTCCCCTCTCAAGGTCTAGTGTTGCCGAAGATAATTTTAAGCCGGATATTTTATAATAATTTTTTTATGTTCATCGTCATCTGCAACCCGGCTTTTCTCACTGCCGGGTATACCCAGCAGTTAAAGTCGGCACAAGAGTTTGGAGTTTGGTTTTTATCCTACCTTGTAAGGTAGGAATCCAAACTCTTGTCCCACTCTTTACGTTCATGCGCTAGCCTCATTCAGTTTCGGCAATTTTTATTTTGTACGCTTTCCTACGCGAGGTTTGCATCGTTGAAGCTTGGCAGTGATGTCGAGTGCCAAACAATCTAAGAAAGCGATGCCGAACCAAACTGGATGTAAAATGCTTGTAAACAAACCAAAAAACAATAAGTGACTTGCTTGGCGTCGAGTTTTAGATATAATTTTATGCAATATTTTTGAAGTAAAAATCTCAAATCGACAAGTAAAATATAAAATGACGCGGCAACAGAGTAAATTTTTAGGATAAGTATGGGTGGTTTGTTTACAAACATTTGAAACCGAATTTGGCAGGAATATAAGTGGCTATGCATATCTAATCAACTCATTTGACGACCTCCGTGGCGCAGCGGGCGAAGGTCCGCCTGCGACGCAGGAGGTTGCGGGTTCGATCCCCGCCTCGGAACAAATTTGTGTACGATCTGCAGAAATTTGTTCCGTTGGTCTGGGTGTTTTCTATGTATAATAAAAAATATCTATCCATGTAGTGTATTGTATTAAGTATATCAGTTATCTAGTACCCATAACACAAGCTCTGCTTAGCTTGGGGCTAGATAATGCTGTGTGAAATGTCCTGCATTATTTATTTATTTATTTATTCATGCCTATGAAAATCGTTTTCTCCAAGTTTTACTTTAATGTAAATTTACGCGGTATGAAGATTCTAGTAGCCTACGTTCTTTGACACGATATTTCAAGTGACGTTCCGCATTTAGTGACATTTGTGATAACAATGAAAAATAAGTGAAAAAATATCACCTTAGACGCTGAAACTGTATTTCAGAAACACTGCCCAGTCTGCATCATTTTAAAACCTGAAAGCCGGAAAATATTAAAATTTTACCGGCTTTTTCAAACCTAACAGCACTAGTAGGTCGTCCCCAATGTAAACTGTCTGATAAACAGTCTAGACGAGCCTGTACCTACCTCGGCACGTGTGAAATACTGCTTAGAATAACTAAGTCGTACCAAACAGTTTCGCCGAGAATGGGATGTTCTGAACAACTTTACGACAGTTTATAGCGAGTGCACTGCTAAATTGTCTTTATGCGGTTTTGAATATTAACATGCAGTTTATCAGTGTGTTGCTACAAAGTGATTTTTTTTCACTGCTTTCTGGGGCCGATCCGAATGACAAAACACATGAAAACTGTCTCAGGAACATAGATCTAAATAAAAAAGGGATTTTACTTAGATCAATGCCCAGGAATTATCTTTTTTATGAAATAAATTCACACATAGAATTTTCTGGTCTGGTTATCTACATATATTCTACATATAAAAATGAGAACTGCAGAGCGACTCCGTTTCATGTAGGAAATATTTCACTGTACCGGAAAAAAACAATAGTGGCTGCTAGTGGTTACCTTAAAATATTATTCATATCAACTGGTCAAAAGACTCAAAGAAAGAAGAAGAAGAAACAAGACTCCAAACACTTAAATAAAACCATGTAACCTGGCATGAACTCATTTCTAATCAACTCGTAAGATGGGGTGTAAAACGATCTGCTGGCGATGCAATTATACAAGTAAACACAGGTGCTGGGGTGAGCGGTAATCGACAGGTCGATTAATGATGCTACTGCTGAGGGTGCGAAGACTTCGATGTCGATATTGTTATGTTTATATTTTCTGTTTAAAGAAACAGCATAGGAAACATTCCTTTGCTGTTTCTTTTGAGAGTAGAGTCTACTCTCTATAGTAGCATCGTATCTCTGAAATATTTTTTTTTTATTATACGGCGTTATAGTGCCCTGATATAATATTAGCATTTTGTATTTCTAAAACATATATGCAACATAAATAACATGTATAGAAAAAAAATCTTTAGTGTTGTGTGTAGAAACACACAACACTAAAGATTTTTTTTCGTAACTGTAATATTTATGGGTTTATACTGGGGATGAAAAATTACAAGGTTTGAGATACAGAAGCGTCGCCCGTTTCATTCCAAATTTGGCTGACGATCCATCGCGCCTCCGGAATGTGCTTGCAAGGTCAAAAAATGTCAGAAATCGTGACGAGCAATCGCGACAGCAATTGTAACAGAATAGACAAGGAACAATAAAGAAGCCGGGTAGGTACTAACCGGGATTACGGGGCGTAATGCAACGTGCTACACAGCGAGTCTTCGTCTAGCCAGTTCGGGGAAAGATGGCGCTCGCAACGAGACAGATTATATCAAACGACGCTACATTGTATGCTCGCTGCGAATGGTACATTACACCTCCTACCACCGGTCAGTATCCGGCTTAAGCATTCCAACATGTATCAAAGGCAGCTCAAACTAATCCTTGATAGCTGAACTGTTGGTTTAAGTAATACAAACAGTATCCATTTGAGACACCTCACGGTACACTCAACAAACAAACTGCTAGATGTTTATGTTTACCCTCCCGCATTAAATCGAAGCTCTTAAGTGTAAACACTGTGCCTATGCCTAGCCTAGGCACATACTGTTAACAACTTTATACACTGAGTTGTAAAATATGATTGTGAGGTTTCAAATCTTTGTGTTCTCGACGTAGAGTCGGGACTATATTGTCCTGCGCACATGGCTCGAGACTGGCGCCGGCCGCGCCCTGGCCAACATTCAGGATATCATCATCATCATCATCATCATCGTAGAGCCAGGAAATAACTAAAACACACACAATGGCCTAAGCCAATTGTGTATGAATTTATTGCTGACTCTCAGTTAAGAATTTCCTTTCCATAAATTCATACTACTTGATTCTTACCTAATTTGTACCAAATCCTTCGTAATGAAAACCTCTCACTGCCTCCTCTCGTATTTCTAATTAAACTAAATCAAATAATCTTATGCTCAATGGGCGAAGGTCTCTGATTTTCTTTGCAGATTTCCGCAAAATTAAAAACAAAGGCTTCTGGTTCCATGGCTAGTACAATGCTTTGTTTGGGGACGCGAAGTGAAACGAAATGGATACGGTAGTAAGCACAAAGAAAATATAGCGATGGGGTACTGTTAGAGTGCCGAAATAGAATGGATTGGAGCTTTTTGATTGGTTATTGTAGAAGAGTAACGGAAATGGTAGCCTTTTCATGTAACGTCATGTTTCTTTTACAAACGAAGTTTTCCGAAATAAAGGGTGTCCAGCGGAAAATTTTCAACTTAAAAATTCAATATAAAAAAACTCCATCGTTTTTAATGACTTTTATTTCAATAAAATGCAGCATAACAATGCGGATTTTATTTATTAAAAACGATATCTTCCAAATGATGGCCGTTTTTCTCAATACACTCTTGCAGTCGGACCCTTACATTTGCGATAACGTGACGACAAAGCGCTGGAGTAATACTTTGAACTTCATGTCGTTTTTAAACAATGTAAACATTTTTGATGGCGTTTTCTAGGGTTGTTGGGGCACCAGTATCACATATTTTGTTTATTAACATATCCATCGATATGAAAATGTGCTTCGTCACCAAACAAAATGTTACCAAGCGTAAGTGCTGTCCGAAAACGTTCCAGCATTGTTCTTGCAAAGGATTCTCGCAAAGGATAGTCACTTTCGTTGAGACTCTGAACAATTTGCATTTTGTATGGGTGGAGCTTTATTTTCTTTTTCAAAATAACATATACTGTTGATTTTTTTATTCCTGTGGAGGCAGCTATCTTCCTTGTCGATTTTGTGGATTTCGAATAATTTCATTTCGAACTTGAGACACATGTTCTGGTGTTGTTGCTGACGTTGATGGTCCAGGAGCAGTTCTATTGACCATGGTCCCTTCTTGTCTGAATCTTTGTACCCACGACCAGATAAGTTGCGTGCTCGGTCCATCACTTAGTCGTCGAATATTAAAATGAGTACAAAAAGCGCGACGCGCACGTACCAATGATTCACCGCACTTCAAATATTGCTCGACCGCGAACGCGCAGTGTGCTCCCGACCAGTGACTCATGGCGACTAACGATTCCGCAAATCCTGCGCATGCGCTTCGATTGATACCCCTCCCGCTTACCTCACCCGGCTAGTATTTCGATGATTGCAGTTTAAAGTTGAAAAGCTCCCGCTGGACACCCTTTATTTCTAATCTGCTCTTAGTTTTCAGACAAATCTAGAGCGTAACTCAATTTTCAACAACCCAGGAGAAATAGAAAAAAATCCTGAATAAAAAAATCTTCATAGAGCATAATACACGAACTGACTTGCCCATTTTTGTGTAATAAAGCTCTTTAACCAGTTATTTTTCAATATAAACTTCATCAACAGTCTTAGCAAACAGATAATAAATAACCCTATTTAGATAAAACTCCCCACAGATTCGTATTCCCTGAGTACAATGGTTGTACAGCCCAAAGATTGTTTTCTTCCAACCCATTGTGCGGCCGATCGCTGGAGATTGGATGGAAATGAGGCCTGGGGCTCTGTTACAAGATACATTCTCTATTTGTATGGAAAAAAGACAAATCTCAGGAAACCAGATGGAAAATGTTGAGATTTCGTAAAAAGGACCGTTGATTTGAGATGATAATTAAATTAGATTGTGATTTTGCCTCTTTTATATATAATTTGAAAAAAGTTGTAAGAAAAGATATTTAGAGCAATTTATTAATTAAATGGCGTTCAGTATTCCAAAATGTGGGCAATTTTGTTCTGGTACCTATTATTACGTCAAAAGGCTTTGTCTGAAAAAAGTGCTTTGTGGTAACAGCCGATTTTCAGCTCCAACGTCCACAATGGTCATACGAATGACATCAAAACATTTAACGCGAACATTCTGCCCGTTTTATAGAACCCTATAACCTTAATCGATGGAAATTCCAACCCAGCGCCATTATAATTGCAGAAATTGCGTACGAACCCGAAGGGACAGCGGGAAATATTTATTCAACGCGAATTCCCCAAGTTTAGCCGACTTTTTTTTACTGTACGGCTATTTTTCTTTGTTAACGAAATTGAATTCGCATTCATTGCTTTATGGAGGTTATTTCTCTTTTTATTTCGGGCTAGCGCGTGCCCCTTTTATAACATCAATAAAAGTTTCTTTACCCGAAATCAGATTTTGATTGCAACTGTCAAAATTAGCATATTTGGCTCCTGATTTGGTTTTACATATGCATATTGTATACGTTAAAGTCTTCGTGGTATAATATAGTAGTTTTGGGACATGTAAGTAAGTGGGTCCCAAATAGTACCTAGAATAAAAATATTAAAAACGATTCCGCGTAATTCCTCTGATAAGATCCAACAAAATGCAATCAAATAGTGTCAGCAAGAACAGCTGAACAGGCAAAATCATTTATCATGGGTTAATGTTTATTTAACAACGCCATAACACTATTTTAAATGATACCACACTGTTGCAAAAAAACACAAGTTGAAGCTAACAAAACAGAAACTAAATCAGCCTATATGTAAGGTCTTACAGCTTTAAAATGATAAGATGTTTATATTTGATAAATGGATTTTATTCCAACACTCTACGAGCTAATGATGATAATGATATTATGAGACACGCGCCCGGTATGAAAGGCTAACATGTACTGATGAGAGCGCGCGCGTTGATATCGCTACAATGAAGTAAAAATGCTGACGCGAGAGGATGGTGCGGTTTCACCGTACATATTCCCGACAGCGAGATGAGAAGATGCTGGTTAAATTGATATAAACCTAATAATGACCTATACGAGTAATGATAAGAAATGATACGCTAACTAATGATACTAAATGCTAATGATACATGATGATAGAACAATAAGTCCTTAAGAAATTTCATTATGATAAAACAATATTTTTGTTAGTAAGACTACAGCTAAGTTAAAGTAACGTAATCTATTCAAGTCCTACATCTTGGTTTCACTGATATCGATCGCGCGAAAAATAGGCGACGACGCCTTATCTAAACGATCACTTTGCTTTTTGATACCACTAAACTTGCTTATTTCACTATACTCTACATTTTGCTCGACACTTGCACTACCACTAACACAAGCATCACTGATAACGCTGCTGAAACGCGGCGCGGCGGCCGGCAGTGACAGAGGCTGCGCCTCCACCGCCCGGGCCGCCGCCGCCGCCGCCGGAGCGCGCGCAGGCGCGTGCTGGCCAACGCGCCAGCGCGCCTGGCCGCAGCGCGCGCGTCTCCACGCGCATACTGCTCCCACTGCGATCCCCGTGCCCACGATCAAGTAGATCACGGTGTATTGATGTACATCGTGATAAGTGATATTCTCCGTAATGCTCTCCTCCTTCTTCATCTGATCTATTTGTTCTTTGATTTTAGCCAAGTAGGCTTTCTCTTCTTTGTCTTCAGAGGTCCAGTTGGCAGTGATAGGAACGGTTATGTTTATGATATGATTGATCGGTGCAATTGTTATCTCAGGGACGTAAATCTCAGAGTGCACCTTGATGTTTGATGATGGTCGCCGAGGTGAGTAGATGGTGAAGTCCTCTCCCTTTATTATGCAACCTTGACCGAGACTCATGATGCCGGCCCGGCTTATCTGTTCAGTTGATATTTGATCCTCGCATATGACTCGTAGTAAACAAACGCCACAGCAAAAATAGTAGTATGTATTGGGCGTGTGCAATTCTCTCCACATATTTCTGCATTTTGTTGACTGAGTTAGGCAAGTACTTGTGCCGGGATCCTTGACACATAGGCTCATGTCGGATATGATCTTAAAAATGGGACCTTGAATGTTACACAAATAGGTATACCTGTTTGTGTTAAGGCATGATTTGATATCTGTTATAGGTACGTATGTATCTTTTTGTATGTTGATGGCTAAATTTTCTGCTACTGGAATGATGCTGATAGTGTTATCTCCAACCATCCGTGGGATAGGAAGAACTTGATAGGCTTCGAAGATTTCCCTGCTAACGAGAGGAATTTTCACTTCAAAGATAAGGTATGATTTCGTCATTCGTGCTTTGATTCGCAGAAGATGATATATGCTCCACAAGTCTGTTTGTATGTTACTTATAGGTAGACACAGATCTTGTTGTAGTTGACCGGAAATGATATTTAGCTGCTGTTGAAGTTGTTCCGGCGTAAGTAGATGTATGCTAAATTTACCGTTGTTTACGCTGGTAATTATATCCAATAATGATTCTTGTATGTTGCTTAGTTTAGACAACATATTGTTTGCAATGATAGCTGATAAGATAAACTCGTTTTTAAGTTCGAGCTGTTGTACTTCCGATGTTATTTGATTAGCCGAGCTTTCTAATCTTTGAAAGTGCATGTCGATTAGAGTATGCTGTTTATTGATAGATTGTTCCATTCTTTTGATAAGATTGTACTCCGATTCGACTACAGATGTTTGATTTTTCCATAACATCGCTAAATGTTTGTTATTTGTGTGTATGATATCGATGTCTTTTTGATATTTCTGTGCGAACTCGTCGTCAAGTACTCCGAACAGCTGGTGAGCGATGTACCCGACGCCGTTGATAAGGCCTCGCTTCATCGATGAAGGTCGCGTGCTGAGAACTGCTGATTCAGTAACTTCTGATCGTAGTAGCGTAGTTCTGAAAAGCCGTGTTGTAATTGTGTTACGACAATCTTACAATGTGATGGTGCATTGCCCTTTGTGTTATCGCATGTGTTTACAAGGTTGTTGAAGAACTTATCCATTGCTGCGAAACCTTCCCAATAGGGATGCATATCGTAATAGACAATGATTTTCCAATCGTCCCTGATTACCTGGATATTTGACATCTTGTCGAAATATAGCCCTTTCGTGCTGTTCAATGCTGTGATATTATGCGACCCGAATGCTGTTGTAAGTAGATTCAAGACCACAAAAACTGATAGAAGGATTGACGCCATAGTTGATCGTGATTTAGGCGTCTTGATATTGGCGGGCTTTTCCGATTTCGTGTCTTGTTCCGGTGCGTGAACGATTGTTGATAATTTGATGATTGGCCAGATTCAGAATGTCAAGAAACGTCTGAGTACACTCGAATCCTATTGGCAGGACTTTCAGAATAATCACATCTATCTCAGCGGATCAGAGAATAAATCTCATGAGTATTTCTCCTCAAACGCATATCTTAGATCACAAGCTTTCTACGAAGAAGCACGAGCATATATCACCAAGTATTCGTCTGGTGTTTCGGAAGAAAAATCTCTACTGCGTCCACCAACTCCCTTAGGTACAGCAGGGAAGTCCGTGCCTTCGACTCCGGGCAACACTACTCCGCAGCCAGGGTACGTACCTTCACCTACACCTTATCAAGACCGGGGGACTAGCAGCAAGACAGACGAAATGCTGCGCAAACAAACAACTAATTTTAAGGCATTTTCTCGAACCATAGGCAATATTAACATCGAAATCATGTCGGATAAATGGGAATTTGAGGATGCTTTAAGAGCAATCGAAACACGTTGGTCAGCGATCGACTCTCTTCATTGGGACCTTGACCTTGAGTTGAGTGGCATAAATGAGGAGTATGAAGCGGCCTTCAGTAAGTACGAACAGGAGTATCTTAATATCAAGAGAGAGATCAATATCAAGATGAGTTCCATGGTGCATCGCGACAAGTCTACACCAGTCATCGACCTACCAACCTTTGGAGGTAGCTATTATCAGTGGGTGAGTTTTAAAGATCTCTTTACGGAGAGCATTCATAAAAACCCAGCTTTATCAAACGCGCAGAAAATGCAGTTCCTAAAAAGTAAGGTTAAAGGAGAAGCCGAGAAGCTCATCCAGCATTTGCATATCACATCAGAAAATTATCAGGTGTGTTGGGATCTTTTGAACAACAGGTATAATCATAAAAAGATGATTTTTACTTCGCATATCAATCTCATCATGAACTTGCCGGTGATGCAGCAGCAGACCGCCGCGCAGCTGAAGAAGATCCACGACATCACCAACGAATGCTTAAACGCTATCAAGAACCTAGGCGTTGATGTATCGACCTGGGATCCCTTTCTCGTGCATATCTTATCACAGAAACTAGACCCTGACACATACAAGGATTACGTCCTAGCTGTGAAGAACCCGAGGGAGCTTCCCATCCTCCACGAATTTTTGACCTATCTTGAGACCAAGTTTACGTCATTGGAGACATCAAAACGCAAGGTAGACAACACTAAATCACCCCAGCAACAGGGGAAAGATTCATCATCATCATCTAACAAAAATCAGAAAAATGAACAAAAGTCAAACCCAAGAGCATATCATACGAACACAAATTCCACGAAATGTCCTTTATGCAAACAGAATCATGCTTTATTCCAATGCAATAAATTTCTGGAATTGTCGGCCGAGGCAAAGCGCAATACGATAGCGAAACTCGAGCTTTGCAAGAATTGTCTTTACTCACACCATGGGAAAGCATGCATTTCGGAGAAGCGTTGCCGCGAATGCAATGATAATCATAACACAATTCTGCATAATGTTTATTGTAATAATAAATCAAAAACAAAGCCACAGGTGTCAACTTCGAACAGTAACGCGACTCGGGCTCAAAGCGTTGCGCCTCAAAGCGGTCCGACACAAACAGAGACAGCGTCAAATAATCATGCGTCATCAGATAATGATAACAAAGAGGTTTTATTAGCGACGGCAAAAATCTATGTACAAAAAGCTGATGGAACTTTTGTTACGATGCGTTGCCTTATAGATCAAGGATCTCAAACATCGATTATCTCTGAAAACGCGGCTCAACTTCTAGGGCTGCCGCGTTATCCTTGCAGGGGGGTAATAACCGGTGTGGGGTCCAAAATGAACAACTGCAAGGGTATCATGTTTATCACATGTGGGTCTATCCACAGCGACTACGAACTTCAAACGGAAGTTTATATCATGAAATCACTTATCAATAATTTGCCAAATCAATCATTTCCTAAGCCTAACTGGACGTACCTGAATAATATACCTCTCGCGGACGACACTTATCATATAAGCAGCCCAATTGACATACTTTTTGGAGCTGAAGTTTACGCGGAGATTATACAGGGTGGTATTATCAAGATGGAAAACTGCCCAATCGCGCAGGAGACTCGATTTGGGTGGATTTTAAGCGGAAACGTACACAAGAGCTATCAGTGTAACGTTATTATCAATGATACCGAGGATTTACAGAGATTTTGGACAATCGAAAGTATCCCGGAAGAGCAAAACATATCAGAAGAAGATCAAAAGTGTTTGGAGTATTACGACCAAACTACAGAACGGAAAGAAGATGGGCGTTTTATAGTGCGCCTACCCTTTAAATCCGATTTATCAGAGAAGTTGGGAGAATCAAAACCTGCTGCTGTCGCGCAATTTCGGCAACTTAAAAAACGCTTCGTTAAACAGCCAAAAATTGCCCAGGAGTACGCATCATTTATCAACGAATATATCAATTTGGGTCATATGCGTCAGTGTAATGAGATAGCATCAAAGGGATGTTACCTACCTCATCACCCCATACTACGCACCGACTCTACAACAACAGCTCTTCGAGTGGTCTTCAACGCCTCTGCGAAGACATCTACGGGTAACAGTCTGAACGATTTGACATGCCGTGGGCCCAACCTGCAACAAGATCTATTCGAATTGATTTTGAAGTGGCGCCAGTACGAGTTTGTTATAATTGCAGACATCGAAAAGATGTTTCGTCAGATTATGGTACATGAAGACGATCAATTATATCAGAAAATCATCTGGATGGATGAAAATGATCAAAGTCGGTGGCGTGAGTATGTACTATTGACGGTTACTTACGGAAATGCCGCCGCGCCTTTTTTGGCTATGAAGACCTTAAAGCATTTAGCCAAAATTGAAGGGAACAAGTATCAGTCCAGTAGAGCCGCCAAGGCGCTGGAAGAAGACTTCTATATGGACGATCTCCTTAGTGGAGAACAAACCATCGAAGCCACTAAAAAACTACAAACTGATTTGATTCAGTTACTGAAGTCAGGGGGGTTCAATTTGCGAAAATGGGGCTCCAATCAACCTGAAATTACCAATCATTTACAGCAAAATCAAGATGACGAACAAAAGTCATATCAGTTCCGATCAACAGAGAGTACTACGAAGACTTTGGGCTTAACATGGCATCCACAAGATGATCACTTCACATTCCAGCTAAAGGTCGACGTCAACGAGAGCACTGCCAAACTGACGAAAAGGGTTTTACTCTCTAACATATCAAAAATCTTTGACCCGCTAGGATGGCTTTCACCTATCACTACAAAACTGAAACTACTCTTTCAGCAAGTATGGACATCTAATACAGGATGGGATGAAGAAACATCTGAACAAATCAAGAATGAGTGGGAGAAAATCAGGAAAGACCTTATCAATATCAATAGAGTGAAGGTACCTAGATGGTTGAAGACAAGCAAAGACAAAGAAATTGAGATGTACGGATTTTGCGATGCATCCCAAAAAGCAATTTCCTGTGTGATCTACTGCAAAATCAAAAATCAAAATGAAGTAAGGTTGGTCACAGGAAAAGCCAAAATAGTGGCTGAAAATAAAAATTTATCCCTGCCCAGACTGGAGCTGGCTGGGTCTCAGCTTCTATCAAAACTTATCATTAAAGCATTAAAATGTCTGCCGGATTATAAAGTAAAGGTTTATTGCTGGACAGATTCGACGGCTGTACTTGGATGGCTCAATGGGGACGCTAGTAGGTGGAAACCTTACGTGGCTAACAGAGTGAGACAGGTAGTCAAGGTTGTGCCAGCTGAAAACTGGCGCTATGTAAAATCATCTGACAACCCCGCGGATTGTGCCAGCAGAGGAATATCAGCAGAAAAGTTGACGGAATTATCATTGTGGTGGAATGGTCCGGTATGGCTTTCTTCGTTTGACGCAAAAAGTGAAATTGTCAAACCAACTTACACTACAAACGAAGAGATTAAAATACAAACAAACGTATCAACACAAAATAAACATACTAGCGATATCATTCAAGGCTTATTGTGCAAGTCAAGCAGTTTTACGCGAGTTGTGCGCGTCGTGGCGTGGATACTTCGAGTGGCTCGTCACAGTGACGTCACCTCAGCGTGCTTATCACTATCAGAGTTGAAAAAAGCTCATAACAAAATTATCAAAAACATTCAAGAAGCAGAGTTTTCGGAAGAAATGACTGACTTACAAGCAAACAAACCTATATCAAAAAAGAGTCGAATACTGAATCTCTCGCCTTTTGTAGATCAAGACGGATTGTTAAGGGTTGGAGGGAGGCTTCGGAACGCAAACATCAGCTACCACAGAAAACACCCTCTCATAATACCTAACAATGCCCGATTAACATCATTATTGATCGATCAAGCACATCAGCAAACATTTCACGGAGGGTCACGCCTGACGTCATCACACCTCAGACAGAGGTACTGGATTTTAGGAGGAAATCGTACTGTAAAAAAGACTTTACGTACCTGTGTCAAATGCAGACGAAATGATCCCTACAAACAATACCAAATCATGGCAGACCTGCCGGCATCAAGGACAAATCCCTCGCGTCCTTATTAGATAGATAGATAGATATATAGTTTATTTGGCTTACAAATGGACAGCACAAAAATACAAGCAAACAGACAAGTAGGTAGGTATGAGAAAAAAACAAATTTACAATGAATACTTAAAACTTAAAAGTAGGTAGAATTAATACTTAAAACTTAAAGGTACAAAACAATTGCATAATAAAAAGTGATTATATACATTAAACACACTAACCTAGCCTACTCTAAGAACAAATACCTAGGTGTGCCAGTGCTGTCGAGGTGAGCCAAAACGGATCAGACTCAGCTTTGTGCTGTTTTGAACCTGGGTACAAAACAGCGCTGGTTTTCAGTCTGACCCGGTCTTGGTGACACCAGGAACCGAGACGAGCTCTGAACGTCTGTTAAAAAAGCTTAGGTGTATTGTTGGTTGCAAAAGAATGCGCTGTTCCGAATTGATTATGTCAATGTCACAAATTAAAACTGTCAAAGTGGAAAGAGGTTATTAGAGGTTAACTATCACATGTGATTTGACGTGACATGACATGACACGTTACGTCCACATTTCCATTACAAACACTTTATTTTGTGGTACGTGGCAAATAAACGGATTGTATTCTAAAAAAAAGCATGGTACAGCATTGTGGTGGATGGAGAGTAAAAAGAAAATAGTCTGGATCACGGAAGAATGCCACGAAAGTGCAGCAAGGAATAGTGAGTAGCGTAGCAGTGAAAGTGAAATTGAAATTGGGCTTTCAGGATTTTTGCCGCCTTAAAAGCTCTTTTTTGTATTGTGCTCTAAATGAACCAACTGTTATTATCATGTTGGAGTGGATTTTACAGGTTATGTCGATGTTAAATATAACAAAGGAAGAGGAGCGAAAACTACCAAGGGGTATGTAGCGGTCTTCGTCTGTATGGTGACGAAGGCCGTCCACTTGGAGTTGGTATCAGACCTCACAGCTTCGGCTTTTTTGGCCGCGCTGCGCAGGATGGCTGCTAGACGGGGAGCGCCCGGGCACATCTATAGTGACAACGGGACAAATTTTGTCGGTGCCAATAATATTCTAGAAAAAGAATTTATCAATATCAAACAAACTTTATCAGACGAAACATTTATCAATGAATTATCAAGCATGCAGATTCAATGGCACTTCAACGCACCATCTTACCCTAGCGCAGGAGGTTTGTGGGAGAGCTCTGTGAAAAGCCTTAAGTATCATATGAAGAGAGTGATTGGAGAACAAAAACTCACCTTTGAAGAGTTTTCGACCATCTTATCCCAGCTAGAGGCGTGTTTGAATAGCAGGCCACTCTGCGCATTATCAGAAGACCCTGACGAATTGGACTGCCTCACACCGGCACATTTTCTATCGAGTGGGCCAACCCTAACCATCATAGAAACAGAGAAAGATCTACGCACGAGATGGCAACTCACGCAGAAGATTTTCGATGACGTGTGGAAAAGATGGCGGTCGGAGTATTTGAGTCAGCTCTCTATCAGAAGCAAATGGAAACAACAACAGCCAAATATCAAAATCAACGACATTGTTATCATCAATGACGCCAACCTTCCCGCCGGCAAATGGGCGTTAGGTAGGGTTGTAGAGCTACACCCCGGAAAGGACAAGTGTGTTCGCGTCGTATCACTTAAAACCAAAAACGGCATTATTAAACGGCCAATCATCAAATTATCAACAATCGTTCACGCACCGGAACAAGACACGAAATCGGAAAAGCCCGCCAATATCAAGACGCCTAAATCACGATCAACTATGGCGTCAATCCTTCTATCAGTTTTTGTGGTCTTGATAAGGTGTAGGTGAAGGTACGTACCCTGGCTGCGGAGTAGTGTTGCCCGGAGTCGAAGGCACGGACTTCCCTGCTGTACCTAAGGGAGTTGGTGGACGCAGTAGAGATTTTTCTTCCGAAACACCAGACGAATACTTGGTGATATATGCTCGTGCTTCTTCGTAGAAAGCTTGTGATCTAAGATATGCGTTTGAGGAGAAATACTCATGAGATTTATTCTCTGATCCGCTGAGATAGATGTGATTATTCTGAAAGTCCTGCCAATAGGATTCGAGTGTACTCAGACGTTTCTTGACATTCTGAACCGTTTTCCTATCTGGACCATCTTTTTTAAAATTGGTGAGGAGCGTGTCCATTGCCCCCATCAATTGATACTGGGACTGGATGACTTCTTCCATCGTCCTCGCCATGATGATGATTGATAGTGATAAGTTTTGATAACTCACCGAAAGCTGGCTGGTTACCTTACGCAGCGGTCCAAGTCGCAGGGGTGCAATCCAATAATTAGGTTTAACACACTAATATCACAAATGCACACGCGACTGGTCCCGCCTTCGGTGGCTCGAAGGACCATAAAGTGTAAGGTCTTACAGCTTTAAAATGATAAGATGTTTATATTTGATAAATGGATTTTATTCCAACACTCTACGAGCTAATGATGATAATGATATTATGAGACACGCGCCCGGTATGAAAGGCTAACATGTACTGATGAGAGCGCGCGCGTTGATATCGCTACAATGAAGTAAAAATGCTGACACGAGAGGATGGTGCGGTTTCACCGTACACTATATCACCATTATTTCACTTCCCTTTCTCGTTCGAAAGCAAGTTTTATATCTTCTGACATTTCCATCAAAGTGTCTGAAGTTGGAATTTGAATGACGTGACGTCAGGCTATAAAACGGTTCTGAAACTTTAAAAGTTGGAACTTCACGCGGCTGTCATGTCTCCCACTAACTTTGCGCCTTTTCGGATCTCACCGTCACATATTCACAGACTGGCTATGCAAGAATAAAGTGACTTTGTTTTAAACTCTGACGGAGTACACTCGATCAAATTTCGAAGTTTTTGCCAGCGGTTTGCACTTGTTTTCCGGGATAAACAGTCAGTCCGGTCGTTTTCATAGTTGCCACGTTCACATTCACGTTTATGATCGGATCGGTTCCGGAACGTAGTCTTTGGCTGAACATCTTTGGCTCGGATGTATTCGTGAGTGTATCACTCAGACTATTCTCGCCGCTCATTGACTGCATTTTGCTTTCGAATAAAAACAAAAAAAAATATTTTAAATTATTTGTTTATGGTTTATTATGAACAAATTACATTAATTAAGAAAGAATTACATAAAACATTCAATACACATACAGAATGTCAATACAATAAATAAATTAGTACAAAGAAAAGTAATTAATAATGACGTTCACAAAATAAAATACATTCTCTTAGTAATTTAGTTCAAAAATTAACCATAAAGCTACGAAAATTATATGAGTGAGATTTTCACCAGTAAATCTGAATTGCCCTGCCAGTAGGAACGGCAGTTTCATGATCACACCTTTGAACATTGTTTGATTTGACTAACTAAACTAATAAATAAATGAATGAATGAATGTCGTATTTTAAAATGAATGATTGGTCGTCTACCCACGTCCTCTAATTATCTATATAGTCAATCTCAGCATAATTAAAAGCTAGCTTCAAAGTAGCTTCATCAAAATAGCTTAAAATTCGTCGAGGCTTTGAAATGTAAATCAAACCCCAAATGCCTCCCAATTTCTCTTTGATGTGTTAATTTTATATTCGCAAACTGTCCCTGGCAGAATCTCTTATCGGCTTTACATTCATTAAAATATTCCGGGTATTTTACATATTTAAGAGTTGCTCTACTTTGGCTTGAAGGCGTCGAGCTTGGAAACGGCCATCGATTGGTCTTTAGTATTGCTTGACTGCACTTAGTCAGGAAACTTTAAATTTTTTGCAGGTGCCTATGAATTTTTCAGCTATTTTTCGCTCAGCTATTTTGGACATATCGCCCGAAGGCAACCAGACAACCTCGAAAAACTGGTTGTACTAGGCAAGGTAGAGGGAAAAAGACCAAGAGGACGCTCACCAACCCGCTGGTCTGACCAAATAAGAACAATAACGGGACTCACTTTGCCTGCAGCCCTGAAACAGGCCGAAGACAGAGTGGTGTGGAAGCAGCTCATCAGCGTCTCCGTGAAAGCTTTTCAGGACGGGCACGACCTTCAGCAATGAAGAATACGACAGAGAAGAAGATGAATTTTTCTTTTAAATAGTTCTCAAATCTAAACTGACACCCAATAAGCTGCATTTCAGAGTGCGGCTTATTGGGTATCACATTATATTAGAAATAGTAGATTGTTTTACTACACTACAAGTAGGTACGTATTCCCCACGGATGAAGAAACATCCTTTTACAAAAACATTCAACAAAAACCATCATGGCGCGTTCAGTTCCATTTTCAAAAATATATTCAATTGTTTAAAAAACACCAAAAAGTCGAGTCTTTATGTTAGAGGACCAATGTCTTGTACTGGCTGATGATTTCTAACAAAAATTAAAAAAAAAAAATATTTTCAGCCCTAGAGCTTTAAATCGAATTAGGCCCGCTAAGCTTCGCTAAGAGAAGTGAAAAATATCTCTTTGTGTACCTACGTAGTTTGGTGTAGCCCACAGGCACACCATTATTAAAATAAAACCCTTATTACTTTACTTTAATGTTACTTTATAATAAGATTGCAGATCTGAACAATACCTACCAACCTAAAGCTTTGAGCTGTAGGGAAACCAGTGCCGTGACTGTAAATAAATAGTGCGACAAAAGACCTAAAGTAAATTTAATTTATGGTTTGTTTAATCCTAGTATTATACTAATTAGAACACCAGTTCCAGCCTAAAACCTCATTAACCTTCTTAAGTCAACAAAGAAAATAAAAGGGAACTATTTAACCTGAAATGCCCCATTAACGACATAATTCCCTTCACATAAATTCCGTGCCCAGTGCCCGTGAAATATTACCCCTATCTACCGAAAACTGCCATGCCCACGGGGGGCATGGGATACTGGATAATGAAACGCTATGGGGGCAGAAGGGCAGAACTAGTTCGATTTAACCACGGTACCTGGGGCAGAATGGCCGTGAGTGTTATCAAAGGTAGGAAAAATTACGAGAAAAAGCTTATATAAGGTCTCCAGTAAAACCTAGTTTGGTCCCAAAAATTGATGGTAGCGGTATTTATTTATTACTAGCTCCTGCCCGCGGCTCTGCGAGCTCTTTTCCGGGATAAAATGGGGCCTATGTCTGTCCCCGGGCATGTCTACCTCCCTACAGAATTTCATTAAGATCTGTTCAGCCGTTTAGGCATGAAAAGGTAACAGACAGACAGAAAGACAGAATTACTTTCCCTTTTATAGTATTAGGCACTAGTGTCTGCCCGCAATTTCGCACGCGTTGTTTCTATGGAAATGTTTAAAGATTATTTCTATCCCATGACAACTGTTTTATGGGATAGAATTTAAAAAAGTTGGACGTACAAACGTGCCAAGTGTTGTAATTCCAATTCCAAAGTGCAGGCTGGAATATTCATAATTTCAAAACATTCTCATCTGTTTTTTAATCTCATTTGGCGAGTGCTCTTGGTAACGGGGTGAATGGGGAATTTGCTACAAAATCACGGAAAACATTGACATACAAATGAATGTTCGCATTCGCACCAACGAATGTCTTTATTTTTTTCTTTCTTTACTTGTGTTTGCTTGTAAATAAGAGTAACGTAGTATACTTGGCGTAGTAGAAGTTAGGTACCTACTTGTAAGCATGTGTATATAAAATAGGAAAAATTGTAGCAGCGGGTATATTTGTGGAATATTATTTTATGGATAGTTATTGTAGCTTCTCAACTGAAAGTGCTATTGTGTAATCCGCTTGCTAACAGAATGGGACGGAATCTTGTCAAAATCAATTTGTCACCAAGCTTGTGCCAGTTCGAAATAAATAAATAAATAATGCTGGACAATACACACAGCATTATCTAGCCATAAGCTACCAGAGCTTGTGTTATGTTATTTTTTGACGACCACAGTGGCACAGCGGGCGAGGGTCCGCCTGCGACGCAGGAGGTGGTGGGTTCGATTCCCGCCTCGGGACAAATGTACGATCTGCAGATATTTGTTCAGGGTGTTGTGAATGTTTTTCTATGTATAATAAAAAAAATAATTATCTATGTAGTGTATTATTTATGAATATCAGTTATCTAGTACCCATAACACAAGCTCTGTTTAGTTTGGGGCTTGATAATGCTGTGTGAATTGTCCTGCATTATTTATTTATTTTATTATTTGGGGGTTATAATAACTGATAAAAATGGCTTCATTACATTTTGATCGCGTGCGGATTATCTTTAACTACGCTTTGATTTCGATATTTTTGATTTAGTAACATTTATTTAGATTTGTCAATATGAGTTAAGAAGCACAACTTGCATTATGCATTATTTATTTAATCAATGCAGGTCTCGACAGAGCCTACTTTGCTACCCTTGGAGTCGAAACCTGTCTGTTGAAGTCTGTGGGGTACAGTGGCTTTTCAGGTTTAAAAAAATATATATGAGCGTCTGGTCAAAGCGACGCGTGACCCGAGAGCTGGTGAGTATCTGGCGCAGCGCATCAGCATTGCCATACAGCGGGGAAATGTAGCCAGCGTCTTGGGGACGCTTCCGACTGGTATTGATATGGATCAGTTGAACTACCTGTAGATTGTTTGCAGCAGTCTGCAGTTAGCTCAATTGTTTCAATTGCTAATACTAGTTCTAATTTATAAATAGCGAAAAAAACTTACGTTAAAAAGAATTCGTGAAAGTGCACTGTTTTGCATAATTTGGTCGAGATATCAGATTTTTGTTTTGATTCGTAGTTTGTTACTAAGTCTTTGGTTCCTTTATACAGTTCCTTCATAAGTTGTGAAGTTTTCTTTTAATATGCAAAACCATAATTTTTGCGCGTCCGCCGTTCTAAAAACGTATGCTCTGTCCCGCTCCTATGAACGCGAAATCCTATGCCTATCCTTTTTACAAAATGGCGCGCAATTTGCCCTCTAAAGAGATTTAATACTAAAATCAACATTATGTCGATAGACTACAAAACTATAGTTAATTTAATGTTTGTTTTAGCAAAGATGTTTTACAATAGACGTGAAACTTCTTATCTAATCTAAATTACCTGTAAAACCTAGAAAATCTTAAAAACCCGATTGATTTCACGCGTGACTTTCTTAAATTTTGTACCTAAATGAGCTTAATCGAAGTGAAACTTAATACACATGACAACAGAAAACAATAAAGATCAATCCAGCTGCTAAGCATACTTCCAAGTCTCAAGTAACGATCCCGAGTGAACTGGAGCAGGTAATAGGTATGAAGCTGTGGGGATCCCGGATTAGGGATGAAGGACTGAAAGGACGGGGAAACTTTGTTTTGGGAACAAAAGACGGTTGACATATAAGTACTGTAAAGGCTTTGCGGAAAATTCGACTAAAAACATTTCGATCGACTAACGAATAAAACAATTCGTAAAAACAAAAAAAAAATTGTGTCGACATGTTATGGCTCTAACTGCAATTAAACAGTTTCCTTTCAGTCACAGTCGCCACGTACCCCTACAGGTCGGGTCAACTCAAGGTCGAATTGCTTTTGTCGAATTGTTACACTGTAAAGATTTAGAATGCACCGCTGCAGCACAGCACAAAAATATACCTTCGCCCGTTGAACACATTTATGAAGAATACAGATAAAACAGAAACAATTAGACAATGGAGCCAAAAAGGTCCGTGCCTGTTTTTGTGTTTTGTTTTCCTCAGAAAAATAAAAAAGATATCTTTGGCCAGTACAGATCTTCGCTTTAACCAACACACATCTCCGCTCCAGTCTAGCCAGTACGCATCTCCGACGACGACACGAGCTTAGGTGGAGACACCCTAGCTGAACAACGTCCCTTCTCGTCTCCGCTTCGGACATCTCCACTTTGGTGGAGTCTTGGCTTCTAGCCGGGTACTGACCGATGACCGGGGCTTTATGTAACGTGTCGCACAGTGAATGTTCGTGCAGTCAGTACGAGAAAAGAAGGCGCTCACAACCAGCAACGCGACGGATATTTCTCGTTGTATGCTCGCTGCGAATGGTACATTACGCCCCGTAAAGCCCTATTTACTATTTACCAAACACACAACACTACTTACACTAAGCGCAAGCCTCACAGGGTCTTTTGAATATAAAGGTTTCGGCAGAATATCAGCGCCTTTCTACTCCTGAGTGGCAAGGCATTTATGGTGAGCCGAGACCTTTTTGCTGCTGTAAAACACAGTACCGTCTCTCTTTTTTGTAATTTTATTGTGTAGTTGTTTTTTCTCGTAATATAAGTTAACTTTGTAATATTTTTAATGTCTGTTTTGTACTGTGTAAGTAGCAAATAAATAATTGTCTATGTCTAAAGCTTTGGTCTCTTGATCGGGAAGTAATACGCTACGTCACGACGCAACGTCGACTGATTGTTAGGAGAAATGGTCACTTGATTTTCATACCACAGCGTGATAGCGAGATAACCCCGCGTTGTGCGTACTCCCCACTTCACTGCGCTTGCCCCTCCCTACTGACGCAGACTTTGACAGAACAAAAGACCACTCTAGACGTTTTTCATACGATTATGTGTCCGGCATCGCATACCGCAGCGTACTGCGTCAGGAGACCAAAGCCAACCACCGGTTAGCTTGAGATGGCCAAAAAGTTTCCGGTCATATGTCGGAAATCAAAATGGCGGTGAGCACAACTCTAGACTGGGTTAATCCTGAAATTCACTGTACCCTTTATAATATCACTATATATTGTTGAGATCTTGAGCTGGGTTCTTTTGACAACGGACTATGAATCTAGGGTCGTCGTGAGGGCTAGTCTAGTATGAAATATTTATAAAGGATTGAGCCGAAAGGGGCAAAACTGAATTAAAGTTCCGAAAAGGTATATTATTGAAGCTTGCAGTATTATTGAAGTTTATAAATGTATGTAGTACTAGCTTCTGTCATAGCCTTGTTTGCGTTTTTTCCGGGATAAAAAATAAAACTGTAAGTTAATCCACATCTAGGACTTTTATAAAATTAGTCATGATGAGTAAGTGCTTCCTACCCATCATGACCTACGGAGGTGAGAGGTGGACACTCACGGTAGGGCTGGTCCACCAGTTCAAAGTCGCTCAGCGAGCTATGGAAAGAGCTATGCTCATAGTTTCTCTGAAGGATAGGATTCGTAACGAATACATCCGACAGAGAATCAAAGTATTCGACATAGCTAAAAGAATTAGCAAGCTGAAGTGGCAGTGGGCCGGCTATATCTCGCGAAGAACCGACAACCGCTGGGGTGAACGTGTTCTTGAGTGGAGACCACGACTCGGCAAACGTAGTGTAGGACGCCCTCCGGCCAGGAGGGATGACGATCTGCGAAAGACTGCAGGCAGATGCTGGATGCGGCAAGCTGAAGACAGGGCGCTATGGCGCTCATTAGGGGAGGCCTATGTCCAGCAGTGGTCTAATATAGGCTGATGATGATGATGGTGTGCGTGAAGTGACACGCCAATACTACTGAGCGGATCGGGCTACCACTACGGTAACAAACATCTAAACATGTTAAGCATCTTAACATCAAAACTTTCGATATGTATGTAAATTTTAGGAAGCGACGTTGTAAATACAATAACGTTAAGGTGGGTCTACGCTAGACGAACCGAGCACGAGCGGAGCCATTCAGGTTTCGTCGTTCACGGTGTCAAGTGTGGACGTATAACGAACACGTCCACGAGCGCACTGCGAGCGCGAAGCAAAACCCTTTGTGTTCGTCAAAAAACCGACAACAGGCGGAACGCAGCCGAGCACGAACGAAATGTTCGCAGCGCGCTCGTTCGAGGCTTGTAGGTCGGTCCACACTATACGAATTGTGTTCGGCTCGTGCTCCGCTCGTGCTCGGTTCGTCTAGCGTAGACCCACCTTAAGATTACACTACGTTGCTGCATCCTCCAGATTTTTTAATATTTGTAAATTCTTCAATCTACTAGACAACGAACACTTTTATAAAACTAAAATCAAAGCCTCTGTCAACATCTGAAGATTTATCTATCCATCGAACACTTCAAGAAGCTTATTAAAAACACCGTAATTTCTAAGCCATTAGTACCTAACTATAAAACTTCATTGTTTCTAAGCTTTTGTTTTGTCTAATCGCTAAAGTTCCGCTAAAAGCTTAGGTAGTATTTGATATTCTCTAAGCCATTGGGTTGGGTTGGCCCCGCTGGCTCCCTTTCAAAAACAATAGGCATTTAAGCAATCACGTAGCACACATATGTCAAGTCCCGTAAGCGTAATGGTCCTTAAATAACACCTGAATCACACACGCTCGCTGCAAATGACATCATATTTCCCGCACTTTTAATTTAAACTCTTGTTTATGCTGAAGAATCCGCCGCGAATGTGTGGGCTTTTGTTTGGTAACCTGGAAGTTTAACTTTAAGGTAGGTGTATAGTTTTTTGGGCCTTGTTTTTACCTAAAATCAATCATTATGGTTCAAAATGGTATTTAATCGGAGATACCTTAGTTAGATGAAAGAAATAAAAGATGGAGGGAGGGACGCGCGTCAAAAGTGTCAATGTTAAATTGAAACCATTATATCTCTCCAATATCCATGCAAATAGAACCGCACGCACTGTCTATAGTTTATTACATCAAAGGATTTTACGTGACCATTTTTGCGACTATACATTATCGTACTAAAGGTCGTCCAGAAAGCATGAGAAACAGATAGACAGTTATGTAGGTGAGTAGATAGATTATTCATTAATTTGCTAAAATAAAGATCTGTTATAGGGAATAAAAATATTCATCTCACTAACCTCTTTTTCTACAAATTATCGCTTTTTGGTTAAAGACTAGGATTGCTATCAGTCCAAATAAGTATATGATCTGAGCTCATTTTAGTTACCTTCCAATTATACCATGGAAAAATAACAAAGTATCCCGTACGCAAATGTTTTGTCTTACTTAGTTAATAAAGGCCTAGAAAGCATCTGTGCGACATTATACGCCAATAACAATTCCGAGGCCACTTAGATTTCTCTTGGACATATGAAAGGTTCTGCAATACGGCGATATTTGAATAATACAGTAGCTCGAGTCGTGTCCCCTCCGTTGCCCTTTGACACAGGCTATCGGGGTAAAAGCAACGTCACTTTGTAAAGGTAAGCACATAGTGTTACTAAGTTTGCAAAAAAATAAAAAAATCGACAATACATACATCATTATCGAGCCGCAAGCTAAGCAGAGCTTGTATTATGGACTGATGTTATTTATTTATGCGAACAGAATGCCCGGCGGGATGACGCACACCTAGCGAAATCTTTCGATGCCGCTCTGGATAGCGAATATCACGCAGGTCTGCATAGACCTTAAGAAAACAAAAAAAATACACAGCCCCTAGTCACAAAGTAGGTAAGCAAAGCTTGTGTTGTGTTGAATTGAAATCCATTCGCAAGATAAGATGGTTTACAATATCTGATCCAGCTTTCTCCAAAAACTGTGCCTTCAAGGGCCGAATGTCGGAAAGGTCCAGCCATTACTTACGATCTCCTTATTGATGCCAACTTCGCCTTAAAAGGGCTGTGCTTCCTGCGATGTTATATTAATGCGTAGACTCTTGGCTCTATTGAGTAATGTTCCCTGAAATTGTTTCAGTTGCTATTTTACTGTGAAAAAGAAAAAGGCAAAGATTTTTTTCTATAATACTGCCGTAGTTTGATGAATTCTTTGTCAATTTGAGCGGGTTAACTCTAACCTTGTTTGTAATGTTTTTGTTTCTATAGTGCGTGATCCCTTAGGTATATATAATAACCATAGGCTAATTTCTAAGAAATTAAATAATATCCCAATTTTTTTACGACTTTGACGGGACATGAACCCGTATCCTTCCATCAGTACGGGAATGTGCTAACTAACTACACCACGAGGTCAAGTGACGTATTAGTCAAAAAACTTTGGGACTTCCTTCGGACTCTAGCGCCATTAGTCCCATCGAAGTCAAAAAATTGTTTGAAATAGTAAGTAAAATATTATAGTTTGCCACAGTAACTCAATTTGTCTTATGAGTACTTTTTATAACGGAAAAACGCGTGTAATGCCGCAGGCAGTAGTAAGTAGTAAATATGACAACAAAAATATTACCAATTTATTCTATTGAATAAAATTCATTCTTATCAAAAATAAAGTCATTTAGAGGCCTGAGTAAATAATGTTTAAAATAATACAATATGTTGAGCAACAAAAAAAAACTATCTATGTTTATAATGTGTGTAAATGTATTAAATATATCAGTTATCTAGTTCCCATAACTACTAGTATAGTATTATAATATCTGTGTCATAACACAAGCTTTGAGTAGCTTACTTTGGGGCTAGATGGCGCTGTGTGATTGTCTAGCATTATTTATTATTTAAAAAAAAACATTAAGCAAATCGATAACTACTTCTTCATAAAAAAATCGATTGTCATAAAAAATCGAATCGGTAAAGCATTAGGACATAACTATTTCGCATTTTTTTGTCAATAGTTATGAAAAACTTAAGGCTGTCATTCAGTCTTCATTCGCAGCCGTGCTGGTATTTTATACCAAACAATATCAGAAAATAATATCGTGGATGGGACAAGTATTATCACTCCGTCCAGGTATTTATTATATTTACTATTTTAAAAAGAAACAAGAACAAGACATATTGCATTCCTTCATTCAGTCAAAAATTCACTGGCTGGTATAGTGAATCCACCAATCAGTAAAAACGTTATGAATCCGACTCGAGGTTCCGTAGATAACCCGCAAATTTAGCATATTGTCTTAGAGTTGTCCTACATTTGTTGGTAAATTTAATTTCTATTCCCTTGGCTACCAACCCGTAGTATTTCCAACTCCAGCGATTACTGTACGTAATTAATAAACATACGTCAGCATATTTGTTAGCACAGGTGTGTATCATTTGTTGCCGTGATTACTGACTCGGAAAGAGTGGTCCAAGAAAAGGTTTCAGTTTCTTCATAACTTCTGTAATTTAGGATTGACACCTGATTTTTATGTTGATGATGATATCCTTCTAGTACCTACTTAACTAGACTTTACTTAGAAGTAATATTATCCAGAAATGTTATATATTTCCTGAGTACGTTCGCTTTCTTCCCTTCCGCTTGTTCCTTGCACCAGGTCTCGGAGTATCCAGTAATTTAGTTCCCGTCATGTGTGAAGGCTTCACTGAAACTGGCTCGCCTCTACAATTTAACATCTACAAAACAATTCACTTGTTCATGCAAGATTAAACATCTATGTTAAACTGTTATGAATTGTTTAGGCTTGTACGGATTTTCAAACCTGTTATCAGCTATCCTTAAGGCTTGTCGCACGCTTGGAAAGAGATATTTTGAATTCAGATTGTAGGTAGAGTTATATAAATTGATTTAATATATTTTAGGGATAAATTAATTAATAAGAATAAGACTCTATAGCAAGACATTTCTAGATTTCTACAAGGCCAGACATAATCTTGCTTAATATATCCAACTAGTATCTCCCAATCAAGTCTATCAGTTCAAAGCCACCAAGAGACATAGATCGCTTCCCGAAGCGGTTATCCCTAAACAATAATGCGAATGGCCCATTGAAATACCTTCGTGTCCATTCAGGCTCTAGCAATATCTATAAATTGTCAACCACAGGCTCATTTATCGTGTAATTGCTAAGAGCAACCCGGCCCTTATCGGCCTATAGACTTCACTCACACGTAAACCAGTTCTAGGTTGCTTTTCAACCAGCTGGTCGAATCAAATGTAAGTAATCTCATACAATTTTTGTCGCTTATTGGCTGTATTTTGATTATAATAATAAAAAAAAAGACCATAGTGCGGCAAAAATAGTGGTGTATTGTTATTTCGACCCACAGTTTCTTACCACGAATTTAAAATAGTTATTTCGACCCAAAATATATCGTCAATTCAACCCACGATAACCTTAAATCATTATGAGTGATACACTTATGAACGCATCGACATAGAACAGCTGAGCAAAGCTACATAACTAATAGGCGAATATATTCAATATGTTTGCCGGGTTTTTATATCCGAACGATCCTATGCTTGGATTCTTTAGAACGGGCTGGTCCGTTCTGAAATCGAGTAAAGACGAGATCTCGTATAGTTTCAGAAAATTCCACCTTAAGATCCCAATAAAACGATAAAAAAAAAAATGTGATGAGGTACAGCATCACATATTTTTTTCTTTTGTCGTGAATAGACCTTCGCTTCACCACAATCTCACCTGATAGTCAGTGACGATGTATCACCAAGATCTAGAAGACATCTTTAACAATACATAGGTACATCAATTGCCAAATTCATACGAAACGAAAGTAAATTTTTAGTGTAAAAAATGAAAAATTCTTAAAAATCAAGTAATTGCAAATTGCAGAACTCTAACGTAGGTAGGGCATTGGATATTTCATTTCGGAGTATGAAGCCATATTCGAGTAAATTCAGAAGCAACTTGCTTTCTGCCTAAATGACATCTAAAGTCCCTTGCGGTCCAGAATAGAGGACATCGCATAAACCAATCCTGATAGCCCCTCGATATGATGAGCAAGCAAAGAGACGAGGAAAATGTGGTTTCTGGCTTCAATTCTGAGAGTCAATAGAGGAATGATGTTCGCGATGAATCTTCACTTACTTGTTGAGATGCATCTGTTTTTCGACTATATCGTAGGAGAAGAAAATACGTATTTAATCTGATTGAAAAGTACATAAGGTTATAGTTTCAACAAGTGGGCTAAACGATGTGTTGAACTTATTAAATCCCGAGCTAACGAAGCAGACTATGAATAGTCACGAGCGTTGCTCTAAAGAAGACTGCTGAGGTAGCGAGCCAGGGATCTAAAAGGCACGAAAAAAATAATATTTGCCCTCGAGATAAACATACAACTTTTCATGACGACTAGCGAGAAAATATTTTGTAATTTATAAAAGAGGTCGAATGTCAGAAACTCATTTTGGTCAACAACCTTGTAGGGTACAAAGGCTACAAACCTCTTTCAAATCATGAACGGACGATTTTTTTTCTCTGTGCAGAACGCAACAAATGCAACATTTGTTGCGTTCTGGGTTTAAATTACTTTTTCTTACAACTAAAATGACTTTATTGACAGAAAATTACACGCAAAAAAGAGAAACAAATTAGAACTCCTTTCCCTAGTTTCAAATAGGTCCCCCATTTTTAAGGAAATGTCAGATACAATGGTAGGCTGTATGGGTAAATTATATGTATTGTTATGGGCTCAGTTCTTAAGCTTGTCCCTTATTTAGGTCAATTGTTTTGAGATTCAACGAGGCGATGTAGCTCGTTGGGCACGTTTTGCAGTAAAAGTCAGTTATTCCTTAACGATTCATAAAATGTTCTTCTTATTTAATAAAACTCGTATATAAGGAGTCTGATAATACCTTTAGCGTGGTACATTTCGGTGTGTCACTGTACCATCTTTTATTTTTAATTCGGTACCTAGTATAGTTGATTAGACCACCGTACCACTAATAATAATTTTCATTCGAAAGTACAGTTGAATGGACACGAATTTTTCCATTTGCTGTCATTTTGACCATTACTGCCATATGCCAAATACTGCATATGACAGTATTTGTCAAAAATACATTATCACTTTTCTAGACAGCGGAGTTATGACAATTTTCAAAGGATATACGCGATCATTAAAAAAAGTCAAATATCTGCTGACATCCAAAACGCACGCAGACTGATTAAAAAAGATTACAAAAACTCTCAACTTCTCCAAACCTTAATAAAAAAGTTCTATAAAACGACTTACCTGAAAAGCAACTCGTAGGCTCTCCGGTTAACTTCACTTTGGAGGGCCATTGTTCCTTTACAACGTCGTTTTACGCCATATGTACTCCCAAACTATTATTTTATTCAAATTCTGCCTATTGTAGCGGGACCGGTTATCTTCTGAAAGGACTGCGTGGTCTATTTAGATCCACGTAATAAAGTGTACAGTATAGAGATTTATCTAAGTGCTTATCTTGTCAGCCTAAAGTTATCGGATAAAATATTTGTTTTACAGAAGCGAGCAGTAAGATCAATTTATAGACTCGGGCAAAGAGACAGCCTCAGAACATTATTTAAGGATATAGGTATTATAACCATGCCATCTCTTTATATATATCTTAACATTATGCATAAGAAAACATATTTTACGATACTTTAAACAGTCAGACATCAACCAGTATGATACGAGATCAAAAAATAGGTTTGTCCATTCGTGTAAAAGACACGGTTGGCGAAGGTTAACAAATCGTTTGTTGTGAATTGTGTTAAATTTTATAATACTTTACCTGAAAATGTAACTAAACTGAACGAAAGAATGTTCAAAAACATCATTAAAAAGACACTAAAATAAAAAGCATACTACTCTGTAAAAGACTTCCTTTCGGATAAAGATGCTTGGAGACATAAATTAATTTAAGGAGTGTTTATATAACATTTATTATTGTTATAAGACTATTCTAACAGCAATATATTATGTATGCCTATAGAATTTAATAAATAAATAATGCTGGACAATTCACACATCATTATCGAGCCCCAAGCTAAGCAGAGCTTGTGTTATGGGTACTAGATAACTGATATACTTAATACAATACACTACATAGATAGATATTTTTTATTATACATAGAAAACACCCATGCTATGGCGCTCATTAGGGGAGGCCTATGTCCAGCAGTGGACTAATATAGGTTGATGATGATGATGATGATGATAGAAAACACCCAGACCAGCAACCAGAATAAATTGAAATCGACTTGTTACTTCAAATACACTCACTATTTGACGTTAGTGATGTGATCTGCCTCATTTTTCCATACAATTTAGTACAGCACCTCTATCGTCCGTACAGGGAACTACGCAAATCTCATACAAGGAGGAGATGTCACTATCATGTCTCGTTACTAACGTCAAATAGACTCGCTCCTATGATATTTTCTTTCTTCTTCTGTGCTTTTTTGCTTTATTTTTTGGTTTTTTGTTTCTCTAGAACGTTCTATAAAAAATAGAGATCAACATTTGACCTAAGCTTCTAAGCGTTAAAGCCGCCTATCGTACTTATGTCTTAATAAGATTTAACTTTCTGTTTGTAATGTATTTTGTTGATGTACAATAAAGCATTCTTGTATTGTATTTTTGTTATTTTGTAATTTCACTGACTTTGACATAGGCCTCCCCTAATGAGCGCCATAGCGCCCTGTCTTCAGCTTGCCGCAACCAGCTTCTGACTGCAGTCTTTCGCAGATTGTCATCCCACCTGGCCGGAGGGCGTCGAACACTACGTTTGCCGAGTCGTGGTCTCCACTCAAGAACATGTTTACCCCAGCGGTTGTCGGTTCCTCGCGAGATATATCCGGCCCACTGCCACTTCAGCTTGCTAATTCTTTGAGCTATGTCGATAACTTTGGTTGTCTGTCGGATGTATTCGTTACGAATTCTATCCTTCAGAGAGACTCCAAGCATAGCTCTTAATAAGCTTCACAGTGTCCTATAAATATTTTGAGACTCGTACATTACCTATATAGTCCTGTAAGACCCCGCTATTGTATAATCTCAAACCTCTCGTTCCACATCTCATAGCGACATCCAAAACGCTCTGAATACCTTCTCATACAATATGCAAAAATACCTTCGTACTTTGATTCCATAAAGAAAACATGCGTAGAATTTGCTGAATACAGAGATGAATAGATGTTTTCCCAAAAATGCCTTTTCCTTTGACAAAGGAAACGTTGAAGGTCAATTGAGGTCAACTGAGGGTTAGGATAAAAGTAAAAGTGTAGTAAAAGTGAACTCTGAATAGTGAATGGAAGGAATAAAAACCGTAGCAGTTTGCTACGAGATCGTAGCACGTCTACGGTTCGTAGCATTTCTGTTGCAGCGTAGCAAAATTACAGTCGCTCTTTAAAATACAGTTTCTTAGTAAAAAAAGAACAAAATTAAAAAATTTTAAAAACCCTAACAGATTTTTATGAATCATGCCAAGAACACTCGGGATAAAATTATCTATGACATAAAAAAAACTAAACGAAAATCGGTTCATCCATTTGGGAGCTACAATACCACAGACAGATACAGATACACAGACAGACACGTTAAACTTATAACAACCCTCTTTTTTTGAGTCGGGGGTTAAAAATAAATCACACTATCACATCGCATCATACTAATATTATAGATTTTAATTAAAAGTTTGGATGGATGGATGGATGTTTGCTACCTCTTCACGCCAAAACTGCTGAACGGATCGGGTTGAAATTTTGCATATCGGTAATTCTTATCCTGGATCAAACATAGGCTACTTTTTATCCCATAAATCAGTTTCCATAGGTTATAAAACACCTTCAAACAGTTCCATAGAAACAACGCGTGCGAAGCCACGGGCATTAACTAGTAATATATAAATAAATAATAATGCTGGACAATCCACAGCATCATCTATCCTCAAGCTAAGCAGAGTTATTCGGCCTCTGTATTGGAGTGGGCGCAGGTCCGCCTGCGACGCACGAGGTTGCGGGTTTGATTCCCGTCAGGACAAGTCTGAGCTCTAAGGGTCGATTCTTACGCTGTCATTGGTAACATACTACATAGGTACTTTTTAGATTTTTCCCATTCTATTAATTTTAATCGTCGACCAACATACCTACCAATATTAATATTCGAGAAACCTCGCATACTTCGAAACCGTTATGTTTTGTTTGCGGTCTTTATTAAACACATTAATGAAATTAATTTTTGATTCAAAACTTCGAAAGGCTTGCAAAAACGAACGATCAAATTATATTTTAACTCGAAACCGTGAAAATCTCGAAACCGTGAGAATTTATTCAGAATATTTTCAGAACGATATCTGATATTATAATAATGTTATGTCTGTTATTTGCTATTCCAATTAGAGCCGTAGCCGTATTATTGTTAGTGTAAACACGTAATTAGGTACTTCATTACATGCTTTGTTTAACGTAATGAGATGGCTGGGCTAATTAAATTACAGTACAAATTAGTTTCCACAATCAAAGGCTAATCTAGACATTGTAATTTGTAATGTCTGCTTATGATTGAATATACAGGGTCTATTTTAAATCTTTTACTTCTGCATAATCGAACTGATGGACTGTATTCACAAAAAAATTTACAATTGAAACAATTGAGCTAACTGATCCATATCAATACCATATCATAGATATTATTATTTATTTTATTATCAACCACTTTCAACAACACACTGTAATATAATAAATCATCTTACGTTATAAAAGTCAAAGTTGAGATGGATGAATGTTGCTCTTTCTCGTCAAAATAGCTAAGCAAGTAAAGCTTTGGCTAAACCTGCGCGTCAAATACGCGGAATGCGGGATGCTAAGCGGGAGCGTCAACAACACGAAACTTTTCCATTAAAAAGTTCCCGCGTCGCGGTCGCGCAAGGCGCCATCGCACAGTCCGCCGCGCGGCAGACACTCCCGCTTCGCGTCCAGCGTTCCGCGTGTTTGACGCGTAGGTTTGGCCGAAGCTGAAATAACTTGAATCATTAAAAGAAAATGAAATTAAATATTCAGGATTCTACAGAATGCTAAACAAGTTAGAAAGTAAGGCGAAAACTGGGATAAATAAATAAATATTTAACCACCCCTGAAACTGAAAATATGTCGTGATATTCTCAAGGGACTGAAACATGGCCTTTCCCTTCCGCCTTCAAGGAAGAACCGAATATTAAGCTGCGCGACAGTTGCGACGCACGACTACTGCATGTGTTCGTACCTTCAACCATATCAAAAATCTTGATTTAAACTCCGCGCGTCCGTCCGCATTGCCGGCGTAGAGTCATCGCGAGCAAAGCTTTGTGCTGGCTGTCTATGTAATCACAAAGGACGTTTAAGTTGAATTGACAAAAGAAACGAACCACTTTAACAACTATGTTTGTAATTTAGATAGATAGATAGATAGAAAACACTTTATTAGACCACACAAATACAAGAAACAATACAGAGAAAATGCTTAGAAATAAGGAAGTATAAAGGGCGGCCTTATCGCTGAGAGCGATCTCTTCCAGGCAACCTTGGGATGGACTGGAAATGATAGAACAAAATTGAAGGTAGCACTGAATAAATAATTGATACCAACTTAAATAAAAGGAAACAAATACTACGCTACATACCTACAAAGATTAATAGTAAACATACATAAACATAAAATAATGGACTAAGGTAGGTTAGGTAATTTATTAAGTATATCAGTCATCTAGTATCCGTAACACACTTAATGGCTTGATTTAGATTTGGGCTGGGTGGATTATCCAGCGTTATTTATCTTTAGGTATAAGTTCTGTCAAGGTATGAGTACTTTTGTCAGATTTTGTCAGATTTTCGTGCGCCGCAGTCGATCTTACTCTAACCCTGAGCTTACACCATCTTATACCGATGATTTATCCGACTTTCCGCTTTAATACTTCATCGAAAATACGCCTTAAACGGCCCATTAGCAAAAAACACTGTAATTTATCAACAAAGGCACAAAATTCAGGGAATTCCCCTAAATCCCGCCACCATTATTATTCTGCATTTGCCTGCTGGGGAGGAATTTGCGTAATCCCAAGCGATTTTTTTGACCTTAAAATGTCTCCGGGATCTAATAAGATTTTGGTAATAACTTGATATTAGAGCTGTTCGTCTTGAGGGAGAAAACGTAAAAAGTTCTTCATTGGGGGTTTTTAATTGATCATACATAACATTCAGTAAAATATGATTGTGGTATATATTGTGATTTGTTTTTTTTATTAAATATGCCAACTTCTTACAACTGGTACACTCTCATGCCTCGGAAAGCACGTTAAGCCTTTGGTCCTGCGCCTGACCTCTGCCCGGTCGTATCGGTCTGCCGTCCCATCGAATAATGAGAGTGAGGGAATAGAGAGTGCGCCTTTGCTTGCCACACACTTGTGCACTATAACAATGTTGCGCATATGGCTATACTCGCTAGAAATTCGGCTAGGAAGATATCATTGTGCTAAGTTATGGTCTTTGTGAAATGTATAATTTCTGGAATTTCCACAAATCCCCTTTGTTTGTTTTTTGAGCGCTGGCAGGGGGATTCTGGACAAAACGTCCAGGAATCTCCTTGGCATGAGATAATAGCAAGAGATTATTGGAATGCCTTTATTTATACAGTTCCTCGTATAAAACGAGGCTGTCAGCACTTTTTTTCTGTTTTGATTTTGCTCCCATGGATTACAGGGACCAATCTATCTAACCAGCCAATAACACCCATTACTCTACTGGGTAGTGGCCTACTGTTAAAAGCCTGTTCATCCGATTAGCGAGATCCGGGCATGTGGTAGGTACATAGAAAGGACCCAGGCGTTATATGCTTAACTTAGCAAAATGTTTCGTTATCGCTCTGGGTAGTGTAATTTGAATTTGACTATTCAACTTGATGTCGCTAAGTTCTAGGTAAGTGTATTATAAAAATCACAAACAAAGTTTTGACAAAGGATAAGGGAAGGTACAAGAAAAAAACAAACGGGCATGACTTCTCTTGTAATTTTCGTACTACACAAAGATAATTTGAAGGAATAATAAATAAATTAAAAGGTATGTCAAAGTATGCTTCTGTATAAGGGCATGGTCAAACTAAAGTAAAAATAATGTATAAAATTACATAATAAAATTGAATAGAATATCATTAATTGTCCAATGTAAAGAGTCCATAAAAAACCTAATTCGCGGCATAATAATAATAATAATGCTGGACAGTTCACACAACGTTATCTAGCCCCAAGCTCAGCAGAGCTTGTGTTATGGGTACTAGATAACTGATATACTTAATACAATACACTACAAAGATAGATATTGTTATTATACATAGAAAACACCCAGACCAGCGCAACAAATTTCTGCAGATCGTACACAAATTTGTTCGAATAATACAATGGAATCGTCAGATGAGTTAGCGCATAAGTATGTACTTACACAATTCTTAAATATTAAAAGTAGAAAAAAAGGATGCCATTCTTGTAAAAACCCTAAATAAATTATATTAATAATAAACAAAATATGTCTTAATCACGTTACTCGTGGCTGTTTTGTGTCCACACATAGCTCACACAATCTCCTTTCAAACAATAGGTATGTAATGAAGTCAGTAAGTTTCAGTAGTAGCTAAATATACCTCTATAATCACCGGGTCCCCAACTACATTCTACCAGCTATACAGGGTGCCACGAAATATGTGTACTGAGCCGAAAAAGGGTGATTCTGTATCCCGAGGGGAACAATTTGATCTACAATTTTTTGAATTACGATCATTTTTTTAATTTAGATATTATTTCTTTTTAACAAAAGAAAAATTCTTACATATCATGACAAAACATTGATTTTGCTGAAAAATAAGCAAAAAAACATTTGTGGAATATTTAACAGTGTTAAATAATGGAACAGTTCGTGTAAAGTAACACGAAAAGAAAAACTTCAAAAGAAAACGATAATCAAAAAATCGTTATTCACAAGTTGATCCCCGAGCCGAAAGGGGGTGATTCTGGACCCCGTCCAGACTTTCGGCTAAGTACACATGTTACGTGACACCCTGTAGAATGATAAGTACAGATATATCACCGGTCCCTATTCAGTGTTTAAGATAGTACTTAACCCGGTTGAAGCTGCTAAACGACTGCGGCACGGCCGCCGTAAATTAGCAGGTTGATAAGAGCGAAGTTTGTCACCGCCTTAAGCAGCCTATTTAACAAATAAGGACGCTAAGCCGTCGCGTCAAACAACTGAGGCAAATTAATGTCTTTCAAGAACATGGGGTTTGATATTAATTAAATAAAACCTTCGCTTTTAAATACCTAACTAAATAGAGAAAAGAATACTCGTTTATTTAGGTAGTGTTTTGTTTTATATAGCAACTAGCGGCCTATTCCTACTTCGTACGGGTGGACATTTATTTATTAAACTTTTAAAATATAGCCTATGCTACTCAGGGATAATGAAGCATTCTAATGGTGAAAGAACTTTTTAATCGGTCCAGTAGTTTTGAGTTTATTCGTTAAAAACATACAAATCTTTCCTGTTTATAATATTAGTGTAGATAAAAATATTTATTTGTGCAACATAATATAACATGGCATAGCTTGCATGGCGAAGCCTTTATTCACAAAGAAAATTACAATAAAATAATAGAAATAAATTATAACTAGTATTTACAATTGAAATAATTGAGCTAACTGCAGACAGCTGTAAACAATCTACAGGTAACTCAAATGATCCATATCAATACCAGTCGGAATACATACATAGCTTAAAAACTAATATTAAATTAAATGTAGCACAAAACATGTAACACGGTTTTCCTCAAGAGTTTTCATAGTTTTACCCGCGGATAATTTTTTTGAGAGTTTCTATGTGGTTGGTGGATGCTCTTTATTACATTGTAGCATCAAAACTGCTAAAGGGATTTTGATAAACCAGGTATCAAAATATTAATGTGGCTTCCTTTATGGTTCTTAGCTGCATTTGGTTGGCATTATCTTTCCCCTAAGGCGAAAAACATACAAAAGCGAGAGCCAAGTCGGGTTTTTATAGCTTTCAATTAATAACTTGTTCCAAGAAATAATGTTATTTGTTTAAGAAAACCAAATGTTTCTGCAGGCTGGCTTCTTTTTCTCATTGTCAACCTGCTCGCAAAGCGATTGTTCATATTTCTTAATCGATTTACAAGTTTTTATACTAATGTAAAACTGCTAAGGCCGACAAGCGATCCGATTGGCTAAAAAAGTCCGCCGTAGAGTCCCAACCACTCCTATCGTAATAAATCACCGATCTAAATAAACAAGATCCGTCAAGTGCGAGTGTAACTCGCGCGCCGAGGGTTTTGAACGTTTTTCAACAAATATGTACCAAAATTACCGGTTAGAGACTTCGCAATTTAACGAATACCTAAGAATAGTAGGTTACATTTCAGATGGATCTCTCTGCATGCTTCGGTTAAATGGGTGGTTCGGTTAAGGTGGGTATTGGTAAATATTCGACTTTTTTCAAAATATTTCAAAAAGTATGAAAGTTACAGAAATTTGAAAAACTGGTTTGAAATGTCCAAACCGATACCTTTCATTTTGATACCCCACTCGGTGGGGTAGCCCCCCTTTTGAAAATTATTCCTTTTTAACCATTTTTCAAAAAGTGTTCTTTTTACAGACTTCTCTATATTTTTCCTGTAAAATATAGATCCATATCTACAAACGCTTCATACATTTTAAATGGATTGCTCGGCAAACTTCGGAGATAGGGGGGGAAAGGGTATTTTTTCGACTTTTTTCAAAATATTTCAAAAAGTATGAAACCTACAGAAATTTAAAAAACTGTTTTGAAACGTACAAACAGATACCTTTCATTTGACACCCCACTCGGTGAGGTAGCCTCCCCTTTTGAAAATTATTCCACCCCATTTTGACCATTTTTCAAAAAGTGTTCTTTTTTCAAACTTCTCTATATTTTTCCTGTAAAATATAGATCCATGTCTATAAACGCTCCATACATTTTACATGGATCGCTCTGCAATCTTCGGAGATAGGGGGGGGAATGGGTATTTTTTCGACTTTTTTCGAAATATTTTAAAAAGTATGAAACCTACAAAAATTTCAAAATATATTTTGAAATGTACAAAATGATACATTTCATTTGATACCCCATATGACTCTGTAGGTATCTTATAAAATTTCGGCATCACAATTTGTATGGAAAATATTCATTTTCATTTTTTATTTATTTTCATTTATTTTTCTCAAAATCTGTACAGGCGCACGAAATGTATTATTGTTTTAAATTTCAAGTTGATAGCTGCAGTAGTTTTTGAGTTATTAAGGAGGGAAAAAAGGACAGACAAAGCGTTAAAAGACCATAAGGGTTTTGAAACAAATCTTCGATTATCAAAACCCTAAAAAGGGGAGATGAGGTACCAGCTTCTCGAAAGTGGAACGCTCAAATTAGATGCAATTAGATCCACCCACCTCAGTCATAGTCGGAACGGCGTTCGTGTTACGCGTGTTTGCTACGACGTACTTTAGTGTGATTTATTAGGGTTCCATACATCAAAAAGAAAAAAGGAACCCTATAGAATCACTTTGTTGTCTGTCTGTCTGTCTGTCAACCCCCTTTTCTCACTTACGAGTGGATGTATTGAGTTGTAATTAACGTCAAATACTCAAGACTGGAACCTTTTGGCGCCGCGATATAAATAAAATTTCTAAGTCAACGCACTCAGAGAAAACAGCCGTTTATGTCCAAATATTCTGAAATTTTCAAGGTAATCACAGGTACACAAAACCTAAAGGATACTTCCCGTAGACCTAGAATTATGAAGTTTGGTGAGCTGCACGTTCTTTTAACACAAGTTAAGGGAAAAATAAAACCAAAAACAGTAAATTTGTAGTTTATTCACAAAAATAAATACTTTTGATTCTCGCCATGGAGCAAAACCTATAGGGTACTTCCTGTTATATAGAATCATAAAATTTGACAAGAAACAAGGTCTTATAGCACAAATAAAGGGAAAAATCCAGAAACCGTAAATTTGTAGTTTATTCAGAAAAAAAAACTGAAAAAAGATTGTCACCATGGATCTAAACCTACAGGGTACCTACTTCCCGTTGACCTAGAATCATTTTTTTTTATTGATTAAAAGACTACAGCAATGCCCTCGTGTTTGTTAATATAATTATTGCACAAGATTGTAAATGTAACCGTGCGCGAGTGTTGCGTGTAGTTGTAACACAGGCCAGTTGTTGAGTAAGCGCTAGGAGAACGTACCATATCTAGATTTTACTTAGATCTATGTAATAAATACATTCAATTTGTCCCCGTCCCTTGCGCGTTATGTATGAACGGAACGTGCGACCCACTGACATGGATTGTTCAGGAGTCGAGGAATCTTTTTATTGTCCGTACGCCTTCTTATGACTGAAGTAGCGTGCATGCCTTTTAGAAGAAAGTTATAAATTAGGAGATAAGTACACTGGAATTTGTCACGGTTTTTTCAAGTCCTGTTCAGAGGGCCTACTCAGAAAACAAAAAAACTAAGTTTCTCATTCGTATTCCTGCAAAACCGACTCGTATGTCACTAACATAAGTGCCTTTGCACAAAAATTATAAGAAATTTCAGTTTAGTTTTTACGAGTAGGTCCGCTGTATTAATTCCTATATTGGTCTATCCACAAGTTGACCGAATCATCGCAAACGTCAATTTTAGTTCGATTTGACAGCCTGTACACTGTGAACTGAATCAAGGCTCGATTATTGTTTTATAATAAACTAGTCACAGACTATCCTTTTCACATGAATGACTTCTGACTTCTTCTAGCGGCTTGTTCTTCTTCCTCGTTTATTAGCTTCTTCTATGTAGTTTTGTATAACTAGAATTTAAATAATATCTATCTATGTTATGTACATTAAGTCAGTCATCTAGTACCATAACACAAGCTCTGCTTAGCTTGGGGCTAGATGATTATTTATTTTTATTTTATTTTATTTACGACCAAGACGGGGCTTGGATAACTTACCACTTATTGGAATATTATTTTGATTCTTTGATTTTTATTTAATTCACTATTGCTAAGCACTATTAAACGAAAAACCTTACGTTTCAATAGGCATTACGCACACTTTGCCCTATCTTCCCCTTTCCAGCCCTATTTTATTTTTTTATTTTGTTGTATTCGGAGAATAAACAGTTTTACACACTTTATAAATAAACTTACAAAAAACTCATAACCATTTATGTGTCCTCGCATCTAGAAACTAAAATACCTACTGTTTGCTTGCGGAGAAGGAAAGCCCGTGCCTTGGAAAGCACGTTAAACCGTTGGTCCTGCGATTGACCTCTTCCGGGTTGTGTCGGTCTGACGTCCCATCGGATTATGAGAGTGAGGGAGTAGAGAGTGCACCTGTGTTTGCGCACACACTTGTGCACTATAACATGTCTTGCTCATCTACCTAGTCTCCGTTGAGACTGGTCGCCGTGGTTGAAATTCGGCAAGGAGGAAATTACAACAAAGTAAACTAAGAGTAACTAACAAATAACAAAACTTACAAAATTACTTACAATAACTAGCGTAAATTTTTTTTTACTAAGAAATTATACACACGAGACAGGAACTGATAGATAAGGAAAAAAGCTATCCATGTCTTGTCCTATCCCTGCCTTGGAGGAGGGCCTGTAGGAGGGCAATTCTGGCAATATCACAAATACGACAAGAACTGTCAAAATATCGAGGCAATATATCTACTCGGTAAATACGGCAAGAACTGTCAAAATATCGAGTGATTGCTTCGTCGCAAATATGCGTATTCTCAAAATCGCAATCCGATATTTATCGAGGGCATTTTTCGTTAAGTTGCTCTGTATGTCACACGAGAATGCAGTTTTTGGCGGGACTCACAAATACGTACCTACATCGAATATTTGTGATATTTATCACTTGACATTCTCTCCCGTGATACTGCATATCACGTGATATTTTATCGAGTGATACGCTTAAAGTATAGGACCTATCCTTAGAATTATTGGCCTCCTGTAGGTGCCCTGACCTGACATTCGCGTCTTTTCCGCCTCGTTAAGCAAAGGTCGCAAGATTGTTTTCCTTGTCTCTGGTTTTTCCTTAAAATCCATTCAATATAAATTTAAATAGGGATAAACTTCACGTTTTGCAAATGATTTTGATACAAGAACACAAACACAATTATCTATGCAGCAGTCTGCAGTTAGCTCAACTGTTTCAATTGTAAATATTGATTTGTTTCTATTAATTGATTTTCATTTTGTTTGTTAATTAACTGTTTTTGTTTACATTTTTAAACATCGGCATTTCTCTTTCGATTAAGTTAACCTTTTCATTAGTCCCAATTTTCGTAGTTTTTGTTGTAATGTTAACATTTTGATATTTTCTACTTATAAGATTAGGTTACTTAGTTGTTTGCATTTGATTATTTCAAGAACGAACAACTACTTACGGTGTAGATAAGTGGATCAGGGGATATCTGGAACTCTTGTCCACAAATCCCCTGTGCGTCTTCTCTTTGAACCGGCAGGGGATTTTTGGACAAAAAGTCCAGAAATCCCCTTCGCAGGGGATTATTGGGATAAGCCTCTATACTTATATGTACTTTCTGGGTTATAGACATTTTTACATATTGATATTTGTAAATATCGTCATTTCTATATTTCGGCATAATAGCCTTCGACAATTTAATTTAATAAATTCGACATTTTTATACCTAGTCATTATTCCTGATAGACATAAGTCGCCAAAAGTTTCTAATGTATATTTATTTTGTTTCAGGTAAAATTAATTGTGATGGCGTCTTGGCGTAATTATGATGTCCAGTGGGAGCAGCATCACAAGACTATTAAACACCGTAGGGCTCGTTTTCTCTCAGGCGAAAAGCTATGTGCGGGAATAGGAAAGATGCACATATTCTATAAACGATTTATTTCGTGCAAAATTTCAGAAAAAGGGACGTATGAATTAAAAGATTAACGACATCTGTGGCGAAGGGGAAGCTCCGCCTGTGGCCCAGAAGTTGCAGTGTTTATACGGACTGAAGATATTTGTTCCGTGTGTTCTGGGTATTTTCTATGTAAAATATGAAATATTTATCTATGTTCCGCAATAAACATAATACGAGCTGGCGTCGGTGATGAAGATAATGATGTAATGTATGAATGAATGAATGAACACTTTATTGTACTAATAGATAACATTAATAAAAATCTTATATCTAAATTACAAATAAACATAGTACAAAAGGCGGCTTTATCGCCGAGAGCGATTTCTCCCAGGCAACCTTGAGATAGAGAAAAAGATATAGGAAAATAAAAAAGGGTTGACAGTGCACAGAAAGTAAATAACAGAACTTATATATCTAGTACATACATATTTACAATAAAAAATATTCAATACTATCTACTTACATAGAAAAAAGAAAAATAATAATAAACTCATACAGTAGGTCCTTGACAACCGCTGGGGTAAACGTGTTCTTGAGTGGAGACCGCGACTCGGAAACGTAGTGTAGGACGCCCTCCGGCCAGGTTGGATGACGACCTGCGAAAGACTGCAGGCAGATGCTGGATGCGGCAAGCTGAAGACAGGGCGCTATGGCGCTCATTAGGGGAGGCCTATGTACATATGTCTAGCAGTGGACTAATATAGGCTGATGATGATGATGATGATGATGACAGGCCCAAAGGAAACAATTATGTATTATATTAGGTTTATCGGTTATCCTGTACCTACCCATAACCCAAATCCGAGTTGCTTAAGGGCTATTTAGTTCATAATTCATAATTCTTTATTGCACAACATAGGTATTATAAGTAAAACATATCTCAAGAAAAATAATGGCAAAGGCGAGCTTAACCCTAAAAAGAGTTCTCTTCCAGCAAACCTTATTGGGAGAGAGAGACAAATTTGCAGAAGTGGGTACATGTGCTAAAACAAAGGATATGTATAAGATTTAATTTTAACCTACTTATTAAATAGACTAATACATAATATAATACAATACATAAACTAATATATCCTAACAAATACTATAATTATATACACATATAAATTGAGTAAATACATAAATACAACAGAGTCATAAAGATAGGTAATGCTCTTTTAATCAATTATTATTAGTTATCTATTTCTGCGTGCAACCAGACATTACCTACGTCATTCGAATCTTTTATCCTGAATCGAGCTCATACGATTTGGCTCTTCAAAAATAAGCAATATTCCCACCCTTTTCCCCACAAAACGGCCTACGCAACCTCCCCTCAATCACATGATAAAATTGAAACATTTTTTATTCAGTCAAATTCGTTTCAGTTAAGCTCTAAAGCTCTGGAGCTATGCTCCGAGCACGAGGCTTCATCTGGCTTCATTTAGAAAAAATCAAGAGCTGGTATCTTTTTTCTTACGTCATTCATAAAGGCGAATTTGCATCTTCTATAAGATTAATTTATCAATAGTATCACTAACCGAGATGTTTCTACAGTTAAAGATATATAAATAATACCTCTATTAACATAGAAAATTACAATCAATTAACAGAAACAAATAAGCTCAAGTGATCCATACAGTTAAATAAATGTGTGTATGTAACTGAGCATATCATGGTTTGAAATTCAACAGCATAATTTAATCTCTTGAGTTTTTCTACTTCTTTCATTAATTTATCTGAGGTATGCATTATATCTCTGTACCCGGTGTATTAAGGTTTTTTTTTGATAGCCTATTTCTTCCCACTGCTAAAGGCCTCCCACAAATCCATCCAAACGCACCCGGAGTGGAAGGAGTCTGCAAAAGACCGAGAAAGAAAGGATGTTTTTATTAAATAAAAATTAATTAGTATCAAATGTTTTTATTCCGCTAGATTATGTACTCTGTTGCTCCGAACACCGGCTTTGGTGCTCGGCAACGAAGGAATTTAAGCCGCCTCGCTGTTATCAGATCAATTCGTGCATATTTTTGACACAGTAAGGAAAAAGTTAAAAGGCGACGGGAAATGTTAAAAGACAAAGTATCTCTACCTAAAATAATAAAAATAATAATAATGCTGGACAATCCACACAGCACCATCTAGCCCCAAAGTAAGCTACGCAAAGCTTGTGTTATGGGTACTAGATAACTGATATATTTAATTCATTATATAGGTACATAGATAGATTTTTTTTTATTATAAATAGAAAACACCCAGACCAACGGAACAAATTTGTGCAGATCGTACATAATTTTGTTCCGAGGCGAGAATCAAACCTCTTGCGTCACAGGCGGACTCTCGCCCGCTGCGCCACTGAGGTCGTCGAGAAAATAGGGTTGCAACTTATTTTGGTTTAAATATTATGCAGGATTGGAGATCTTGCCCGTAAATATATAGTAGACGCGGCGCTGCCCAGCTTCGCTAAAGTACATACTACAAAGGTAAGAACGAAAGCTTAAGAAAAATCATCATCATTATATCAGCCGATCGACGTCCACTGCTAGTTATAGGCCTCCCCTAAAGATCTCCACAATGAGCATTTTGCGCTGCCCGCAACCAGCGAACTCCCGCAAAAAATACTAAAATAAGTCGATTGACCTAACTTATCCTACACAAATAATCATTAAGAGGAACCTAATTGTAATTGTGGATGTAGAGATGATGCCAGGAACCATAAACCAGATTTAAAAATTATTTTATAAATAAATAGCTAACTCGCACTGATTGGCATATGGCCAATTTTTACAACTTGAATAGAGCCAAGGGTTAGTACTAAAATATAACTAGAAGAATTGTTAAAAAAAGTGGTAGTGAGAGTAATTCGGGCTAAGGTTCGTTGCGCAGCCGAAGCAGGGCGTTGCTTACTTGATTTACGAGTAAAAGATTGCCTCATAAATCATCATACACCCGCCCAGACGAGCGCGTTGGAAAAACTCGTCAAGGATGTGTCAGGCCTGCGTAGCTTAGAATTCTGTACATCATGCATGATGTATCCCAGTTACAGACGTAAATAATAGAAAAAACCTTGCGCTAGTTATTTTTTAATAATTTCCTGGTCATGATTCTTCGATTCTACGTGCCTTGATTCTACATTCCAGAAAAGCAGCCAATATTATTTTTATTATTTTTCAAAATGCAGGGAGGGACTGCAGGTTAGGTATAGAATTTTGTCCTTATTCGTCTTTTTCCGTTCGGTGTGTTGTCCGCTGTCCCTGAAAATCCTCCCTCCCTGTTCAGGGACAGAAATAATTAAACTTACTAATTAATTTAATTTAACTTATCAGCACAAACATTTTTAATATTCTGATCACAGTTTGGAATTAAACTACAAGAACCTAAAACCAACGATGAATAATGAACAAAGTAAGAGCTGAGACGTCTCAGAAGCTTATTTCGAGAATGCTTACTGAGTCTACTAGCAGAAACTTAGATTAGTTGGTCTGTTTGCTCCCCTCGCCTGTAATTACAACGCTGTGTGATGTGACGGCCTGGAAATTATAACACTGTTTGACTTGCACACAGAACTTTTGAGTTCTGTAAGGTCTATTTTACTTCTCTTTTAAGTTAAATTTGAAAGGTGTAATGTCAGACTTGGGCATAGTTACTTCTCCGACACGAAATTTCGTGTTTCCTTTCGGCTAATCGGAGTATACACTGAATAAGAATAAGCAGAAGAGAATAAGAGAATACACTGAATAAGAGTACCAATTTGCACAGAAAAAACCGAAAGAAACGATTGCGTATTTTGGAGAATTAAAATAGGCATCCTGGTCTCATGCCGTACTAAAATTATAATTTTACGTCCTGATTTTTTTTTTTTTTATTCGTTTAAACAAAATACTGTTACTTTGTTTGCACGATCGCCATAATGAATTAATTTTTAAGAAATGTTCTGAATGGAAATAATCTAAAAAAAGGCTATTATATATATTTATCTATCTAGTAGACGATAAATAAATAACGACAGCAACAAACACGGAATCGGGGGGGGGGGACGAATTGCCTTAGTTCAGCCGCGTACGAAACCGGAGGTTCGTAACTAGCTGCGGTAGAAGAAAAAATCTTCTTTTCACGATACTAGTTACTAAACAATAGGTTTATTTCCTTACACGATACTGGTTTCGTTTCATGCAAAACTACGGTACCCTAAAAATGGCGCAGACTCGAGACAAATATTTACGATTGCCAGAATCACAGCTGAGGAGAACGATATTAAATAATCCGACCAATTAAAATTAATTGTTTTACGATGAAAAAATATTTTCCTTATAATTTCAATGAAAATGGCAAAATACTTGAACGTCATAATTGGATTTTTTAATGATTTCCTCTAATTCTATGATTATAATTTTCAAAGTATTTTATCAATTTGTTTGAAATTTACTGTAATAGGAATATCAAATTAAATTAAGGTGTATGTTTAGCAATTTAAATTGACATTTGGCAGATAATATACAATAATACTTCTTTGGTAAGCCTAGGTCCAGCATTATGGACAATAATTACAGGAGTGATGGGTTCACCACATTCTGAATCCTGGTTGTGTAGTATCTCCGCTGTGCACTAGATGGCGCTGGTCTTTTGAAAAAAACTAAATTACAATCCACATCGTCTTTCATTTATATTTTCTTCCGCTGTATGTATGTTTTTATTGTCTATTCTATCTACCTATTTTGAAAATTATTTCGCTGTTGTATAGATACTGATCCCGAGAGATTATTATTCCCGATGGATTTGTATATTTTATCCCGCAAAACCTTAAAACAGTGTAAAATTAAGGGATTCGAAGTCGATTTTTAGTTTTTTCAAAACAATCAAAAATCTAATTATTATTCGATAGTGACTATCCTCAAAAGATAATTAAGTGGATGCATACCTACCACATTATTGTATATACAATAGCAACGAAACACAACCGTTTACTCCCACCACGAGTCATTTTGACATGCTCCACCTATTTTCGTCGGTAATAATAAATAGCATTAAACTTTTTCGGGCTTTTTCAGACAGTCGACTATAATAATGCCCAAATGAACCATAATGAGCCTTTTACTTATGTAATGAATACCAATCGAGATCGTTAGCATTCTACTAAAGTTTTTACCTTTATTCAAATGAGAGCGTAGTATTTCAGTTTTAATTTTCTCTACAGATAAAATATTTAAATTATGTTTCCCATCCCGAATCCTCCAGAGCATTCGTAATAGAATTTCATCCTTTGCCTCCTCAATTTATATTACAGCTGTAATAATATGATGCTCGCGTTTACATAAATTACCTTAAAAATGCTTACTTATGCTTATGCTTACATTCCCTATGCCCAGCGTGGGTATTATGGGCTATGAAAACCCCCATATGATAAAAGCAGCTATGAGGCTTGCATCCAGCAGTCAACCATAATATAGTCCATTGCTGGACGCACGCCTATATTATAATATATGGACTAGCTAGAATGTAGTAAAGGAATAGGTTGTATGATGATGATGAAAATTAACTGTTTTAAACAGAGCCTAAACTAAGATAACTTGTGATTTAGAGAGATTTGCGATCAAAAGTGCTCTGTTAGAAATCATAATGAGCAAGGAATGTCAAACCCTCTTTGCCCTTCCTGGATCGAAGGTAGGTTACCTGAGGTGCCTTGGCATACGTCCCGCCCGGTAACCGGTGCCGGGTACCCGGAGGCGAAGTGTATGTGCATGTACATACCTACGTTATCTTTCACACGTACCGGCGTAATTTGCATACGTTTAACTTAAGTGCCTTTCATACCTCCTGTCCAGTTGCCGTGTACCCGGCACCGGCAAAAGGCACCTTTGGTTTGACATGACATGGTTATAACAAAGTGCCCTCAATTGAGCTGTACGGTATATCGGCTTTTGTTAAACGCCTCTTAACTACTACAAGATCCGTCAAGAGCGAGTGTAACTCGCGCGCCGAGGGTTTCGAACGTTTGTCAACAAATATGTACCGAAAGTACCGGTTAGAGGCTTCGCAATTTAACGAATACCTAAAAATTGTAGGTACCAACCCACATTTCACATGGATCTCTCTGCATGCTTCGGTTAAAGTGAGTAATGGTAAATATTTCGACTTTTTTACATAGTACTTACTAGTATATGTATACTTAGTTGTTACGTTAGTTTGGAAAACTGTTTTTAAATGCAGCATTTTGTGAATATCAGAAAACTATTGGCCTACCATGCCACGAGGGTTCGTTTATCATGATTGTGTATTATCAATCACGATTAAAACGACATCTTTTTAAATTGGCGCTGAGCAGAGAAACTCTAAAAGTAAAGTGCAATGTCAACGTACGGTGCCCCACTTCCTGTAAAATAAGGTGAAAATATCCGAACAACATCTAGAAGTCCGGATAACTACTGGAAGATAAAAGAGTGCAAAGTTTGTTGTAAAGTTACAAAATCCTAGTCACCGTAAACCCCGATCGATTCTCTGTGTACCAAGTACTTGGATGTCAGGACGATTTAGCACTCACATTACAAAGTTTTATTTCAACCACAATAGGTGATATGTTGACCTGAATAACACTCAACCACTATTTATTGCCATGTCAAGGAACTATGTTTCATTGAACTCTTCAAGCATAAATAAACCTATTAAGCCTATCATATCTCATAAATATATCTAATTTGTACAAAGCTCAAACTCTCAAAGCAAGGGTATACCAAGCAAGACCCACGACCATTCTGAACTTCTGGGTTATGTTAAGTTCTGATAAAATTTAAACAGAGACGCAGTGGACTGAAGCTTTTCCGAATTCATTATAGAATCACCCTGATAGATGGATCAGACAAAAGAGGTTCTCTCGAACCGTGTTCAACGTAAGTAAATCTGAAGAAATTGGGCATAATTCTTAAAAACCTACGACGCGATGCGATAGATAAAGCGTCTTGACCTAATTTTGGCGCGTGTCGGCCGGAGGGCTACCCGGCGATTTCCCCAAATGCTGCCAAAGCAGTACACATATTTTAACGGTATTTCAGCAGGGTTCGTGAGATAGCCCCTTGGAAGGAAGTTTTATGGTGGAAAAGCAAGAGAACCCTGTATATTTTTCTGTAGAGTTTTGCATTATCTACACGTCGCGTCGTGGGTCATTTTGAAAAGAAATTTTCTTTCTGAAACTGATTCAAACTTAGGAAGCGAATTTGCACAATTAGGTATTTCTTATGGAAATCATTGTGATGGTCGCATAACTTGGTTCTAGTAGATAATAAAATTAACGGAACATTAATTTAGTTCATCAGCTGTCATTCTGTTTGGATATTCTATTTTTTATTAAATTCGACGAAAACTGAGTTTTATATCTGGTTTGAATAAGTATTTAATCGGGAATTAACATGTTGTATAAGCCTTTATTCACTAAGAAAATATACAATCAAATAATAGAAATAAATTAGAACTAGTATTTACAATTGAAACAATTGAGCTAACTGTATGTAACATGTGGTTACTTTTAGCAAAAAATCTATGTTGAATACTGCAGAATTTTCCAACGGGCCACCTAGCCACACGATGATACTTTAGCCAGAAATTTTGGACCTAGGCTTACCTACTGGACTCTTTGAAGTCTAGTCCTTCCTATCACTGTAATGGAGTGAAAACCAAGCGATTTATGATAAACCCAGTAGGTTCCCAGTGGCTTTGTCCATTGTTTCAAGTCACTGAACATTATTTATTGCCGGAATTTAATTAGAATGCGGCCATAAACCATAGATCACGCTGTTTCGACAGTTCAAACGTATTCAATTAATTACAAAAGCAATTTGAGCGGTATATTTGCAAATTAGTGGTGTTATTATCAGGTGTTTTGCAGCAGTTGATTTGTTTGAAAGTCACAGTTAATTCGATTACAAAATGTGTTTGTACTGGTTGATGAATCCGAGAATGTTTTGAGGCTCTACAGACCACATTTAGATTATTTAATATGTGTGTAATTTGATCGAGTTTCGCCGTAATGAGAACGCTAACTGAATTTGGTGAAGATAATCGCGTAATGGAATTCAGAAAGTTTTACAGAACAGCAACAATTACCCTACTTCCGTAAGTACACACAAAGTTTCAAAAAGTAATTCCGAATAATTTTAAATGGCAATCTTTGAATACCATTCCCGTCAAACAACAGCGAAAAGTTTTAAAGAACATTCACGTTACTTTTTAACAAAAGCATCGCATTTCGTGAAATTCCTTCAGGGCTCGCTTGTTCCCTGAGAGATGTCGGAAAAGTGGAAGAAAACAATTCCATTGAACTAGCTGTCGGGACGTCAGGAAGTTGCCGAAGAGTTGCCATAACAATAAACGCGTTGGACCGAGTTTGGACAAAGATCGTTCCGCGTCAACTGGCGCCCACCACGGGGCCACAAGGCAATTTATTTCTTCTCGATAGCCGCACTGGTAAATAAATTATCGCATACTCGATTGAATACGGTTAAGATAATAACGTTAGGGAGATTATCGCTAACTCCATTTAATGTTTTCCGATAACGAGGTTGACCTCATCCAAGTTCCCATGTTGGCGCCCAACATGGAGCAGTACTATAGTTTATAAGCACATCACCAAATAATGTGTGAAAAAGACTTTCTTCTCATCCAGGAAATAGTCCTGGGAAAATCTCAAACAACAGGTCACGGATTTACGGTTCATTTGGCAATGTGACTTCGGTCCGTTGACGCATGATGTGTGCTTGATTTCATATCCGGTCGTTTATGCTTCCCTAATTCGGAGCTTGGGGATCTTTCATCTATTTTTCCTGAATATTTTCGAAAATGGCTTATGTCAGGCTCAGCGCTACGTACGGCAAATTATCAAACAGCTATTTACTGAGTTAAAACAGTTAATGCATAATTATGTTTGCTCATTTTGGATAATCGAGTTGCATAATACTAATCACTAACTATAATCATAATAACTAGTACATAAGCCATAATAACTAAAACTAAACGAACTCACTGAAGCGATGCCGATAGCTCGATAATGCATTGTGCGGTTCAAAATCACATAATAGGGTAGATAATATATGTGCGATATAGCCAAAACCGTTTAAAATGGTGACGGCAACGTTTAAAAACGGTTTTTTGAGCCAACACGAAGACGTTATACTGGCTAATTGGCTTGAGTTGGCTATTATGGAGCCTAACGACCGGTAGCCGGGCGAAAACGAGAGCATTACGTACCCTGTCTAAATAGCTTCGGTTTTGTTTGCTACTTTAATATTTAAGGACATTTTTCAGTTTAAATGCAGCCATTTTGTCTCACTGTTTTGCGCCTCCCTATACCTTCGTAATTAGGTGTTTAATGGCGCAGTTGCATGGAGGTCATTCAAATCAACAAACTACGTTTATGTTAACATATTTGACAGCCTGAAATAGGCAATTGCTATGACTCGGCCAATCTCGTCCAGCATGTAACTAATGCATGTAATCGCATAAAAGACGCCGTGTAAATCTTAAACTAACTATTTAATCGACCGAAAGCTTCGCTTAAGTTTAGCTTACCTTGCATAACTTACGCAGTTTTTCATACTCGTGTGCAGAGTTAGCTTAGCTTTTGGTCTGCAAACAAGTATGAAAACTGCGTCGCTATACGAACTAAGTCAAAACCTAGTTAGCTTAGCGGTAGGTCTTCGGTCTGAAACCCGCATTATCTAGAGCTGGAGGTCAACTTTTAAAAACGAACGAAGTTGACGGATGACTTCGTTGATCGCACGTTTTTCACAGTAGACCTCCTGACCTGGCGTCAGATCGCCTAACGCTAGGTCAGGAGGTCTACTGTGAAAAACGTGCGATCGACGAGATGACGAAATTTTGGGCAAATGTGAGTAAGATTTAGCCCAAACCTTTTATAAAAGTAGACTCACGTGCCCAAAATCTTTATCAAAATAAGCCTGTTAGTTTCTAGGTCACTCGCGCAATATGTTTATCTATAAAAAGAGAATTGGCTAGTTTATGAAAGTTTTGGGTTGACCCGAAAGTTAGCGAGGCCCCGGAGATTGCAAGTTTGCAGCTCATTTACCGATCACGGCACCTGTGAGACTCTTATCTAGTTTCATGAACTTTTAAAATTGATTCTGTTGTTTCTTATTTTGTTTTATTTTTCAGAAACTAGTGATTGATCGTAGATTTGTTAGTATTTGAAAGGAACCCTGTAGAACAAGCTGTGTGGTGCCGGCTTAGAATTTGCACCACCCCAACTCTTTCCGCGGGTGTCGAAAGAGGCGACTAAGGGATATCCACCGGGGGCGGGCAGCAGCGCCCCCTGCAGAACAATTCTACCACCAAACTGCGATCCCCAACCCGCATGCGTGGGGATTATGGGCATTACTCCCATGAGACACAAGCCAACAAGGTGCTTATCAGCCTGCCAGCAGTGGACCAACGCAGGCTGTTGAGGAGAGGAGTGGAACAATTATATTCTTGAAAATTATGAGATACCAAGATTATTTCAAGCAAATGAACAATTAACATTGATATCTTCTATTGAAGGTAGACGGAAATGACCGAGAATGAAAGCAAAACATCCCGGTTATTCTATTGTTGGCGCCTAACATGGGGCAAATAACAAAGTTACACTAGCCAAACTCGATGTAGAAGGATTGTAAACAAGCCGAACACCCTTAACCTAAAATTCACTGTTGCCGCGTCTTTTTATACACAATTTACATAACTTGTCGATTTGAGATCCTTCTTTCAATAAATCCTGCTTACCTGAAAAATATCTAAGAAATATCTGAAACTCGACGCCAAGCAATTTAGTTTTAGTTACTTGTGTCGTGGTAAGTTTAAAAACATTCTACATCGAATTTGGATATTGTATAGTAAGAAAAAATGTGAGCCAAATTAATCCATAAAACCCCCTTACTACAACGTTAACGCATTCACTGCCCAACCTCTGTGGCGGGACCAGGCAGGCCACAGCTGTTGGACTCGTAGAACTGGAGATGTGCGTCGTGGTCAAAGACAGTATTAAACTATGTATGTCGATAAATTAGGCTGCGACAGACAATTAGGATTTCCTATATATTTTACTAGTTAATATTATTCCTGTAGATTACCCGAGGCTTCGCACGCGTTGTTTCTTAGACGTTCAACGGTGATTTCTTTCCCATGGCAACTGATTTATGGGATAAAAAGTAGTTAGAATAGCCTGTCTGCAAAATGTCAGCCCGATCCGTTCAGTAGTTTTGGCGTAAAGAGGTAACAAACATCCATCCATCCATCTATACATACATCCTAACTTTCGCATTTATAATAATACTAGTTTATGCCCGCGGCTTCACACGCATGATTGATTCCAGGATTAGAATTCCTGTATGAAAAAGTTCAGCACGATCCGTTCAGTGGTTTTGGCGTGAAGAGGTAACAAACAAACATCCATCTATCCATTCATCCATCCAAACCTTCGCATTTATAATATTAGTGTGATAATGTGGTAACCGGATCCCGGTAACGAGCGAATAGTGATGTTATTACATCATAACACGCCGTTATTGCCGAGAATCTCGGAGGAATAGATAAACGGGATGTGTTTATCTAACGCACGAGGCTGCGGCTTCTGGCTTCCAAATAAATTTTTATCCATATTTCTCTTTTGTAGTAATTTGCTGGTAGAGTTTTGGGACTTAAAAAGATTGTCCACTCATAAAATATCCACCTGAAGGTTTTTCGGGATATTTTATAATGCGTTACCAAATGACTGAATAGACACGTCATCCTTGATTTTTTTTTTCTTTATCCAGTGAGATAGCAAATTTTCGACAAGCAAAAAGAGGCCTATGCACTACCGTTGTCCCTCACTGGGGATGACGTACTCGAGCTATGAATGATGACGATGATAAAAAAGAGATTTATTTCAGAAAAGGCTACAAAGTCGGTACATGCTATCTAATTTCCTTAAATTAATTAATTTGATATACCTACAGTATATCAGTGTGTACGTTCGGATTAACCTTTAAGATCAGTGGATGATGACACCTAAGTTTTACTAGATGATGAACAATATTTGAATGCAGGTTGCCTTAAAAACTAAAAATATTCAAGCTCCATGTTTTCAATCTCAATAAACAAATAGGTGGGCCGAGGTTGTCCCGGCATTCAATAACGTTCCATTCTTGTTTACACATGTAGGTCAGTCCGACTAACGAGGGACCAAATAAAATGGAACGCTCGCTGCGAACTGTGGAGTTATTGAAACAACGGAATGGTTGTGGAAAGTTAGGTGTTAAAATTATATCAAACTTTAATAATAATAAATAAATGCTGGACAATCCACACAGCACCATTTAGCCCCAAAGTGAGCTACTCAAAGCTTGTGTTATGGGTACTAGATAACTGATATATTATATTATATACATAGATAGATTTTTTATGCATAGAAAACACCCAGACCAACGGAACACATTTCTGCTGATCGTGCACAAATTTGTTCCGAGGCGGGAATTGAACCCGCAACCTCTTGCGTCGCAGGCGGAGTCTCGCCCGCTGCGCAACTGAGGTCGTCAATGTTTAATTTGCCATAAATCTTTATTCACTAACAAAATTACAATCAAATAATAGAAATAAATTAGAACTACCTAGTGTATACAATTGTAAATTGAAATAAAATTTAAAAAAATATGATGATGATTTACAATTAAAACAATTGAGCTAACTGCAGACTGTTGCAAACAATCTACATGTAGCTCAACTGATCCATATCAATACCAGTCGGAAGCGTCCCCAAGACGCTGGCTGCATTGCCATGAATTAGAATATCCTTTCCCTGTAAAATGCAATCAGTCATCTTGGCCATCTTTGGTTCCGACATGGCCAAGTTTATGGATGTTCCAAGGCTGGTTTATTGTATATTACCTGTGATATTGTAAATACGAAAGTAAATCTCACTGTTCGTCTATCTCAACCTCAACAGCCTGTATTGGTCCACTACTGGACGCAGGCCTCCTTTATAATATAAGCTATAAGCTCCTATAAGCGCCTTATTGGCTTTTATCACATGGGGGTAGTACCCATAATCCCCACGCTGGGTATGCGGGTTGGAGATCGCAGTTCGGTGGTAGAATTGTTCTGCAGGGGGCGCTGCTGCCCGCCCCCGGTGGATATCCCATAGTCGCCTCTTACCATACCCGCGGGAAGAGTTGGGGTGGTGCAAATTCTAAGCCAGCACCACACAGCTTTTCGTCTATCTATCGGAGAAAAAGATTGCTCACAATACGAAATTCTCGAAATTAGCAGTAATTACGGACTTAACACCAAAGAAGTATTTCATATGTTCTTTCAGATTAAAAAAAAACTCTTGAAACTAAATACCAAGAAGATGGGTTTAATGCTCCGCAAAAAGACCGCCTCCCTGATGCGAAGTCCGGGACAGCACGAATAGCATCCTGGGAACTATTGCTGATAGGTTCCCCTTTCCTATATGGATATGTTTTGTGCGTAGGGTAATATAATGATGTTTGTAATAAGTGTGTGATTGATTAGGTATTTGTTACTTACCTTAATTTTAAGTTTTATCTATAATAGCTTCACTAACAAAATATGGATCTTGTTATTTAAATTATCTTTGCCTGGTGTTAAAATTAGAAACTCTTCAGACCCATCCACCACTCAAGCTACCTCCAAGAACGTACTGAATAACTGACCCGATACAACCCACCTCTGTAACTTGACCTATCTCGTCGCTCTCCTGTGTACACAAATAGACCACAAAGGGGACCTCTCGTACGCTGCCTGGGTCAAGTTTCTCTGGCTGTGAATGCATCTTTCAAATTGCCGCTTGATATTGAAAACGAAAAACGTTTCCAACTTGAATTGAAATAAAATTTAAAAGTTACGCTTACCGGGAATAATTTAACTGTCAACGGGTATTTGTGGCTCGCAAAAATAAACAAACAAAGCAATTAAGTAGGTTTACGGGAATAAACGATTTCCTTTACAATTAAATTTTAAACGTATTTCAGGACTTTAAAACGAGTTTATAATACGGCAGCGTGTAAAATAACATTTGACTTTAGTAACGATACGCGATTAGCCTGAATCTCGATACACAAAATTAGCACATTGGTAAAGATAATAAAAGGTTTTCATGGCATGTTGCATATCGTTAGAAAGGGGATAGACTAGAGAACTTTTTAAAAGAATTCGAAGAACATGATCAGTTTTAGTTTTTTTTTTATTCCATTCAAAGTTGAACTTCAAATTCATTCATGTTTGTACGAGTATTAAAAACTTTGAGAATTAATAAAAAAAAGTAGAAATTGCTAGTGAGTAATTTTGATTTTAATAGAACCGTACAATTATACAAATGTAAACAAAATACAAAGAACAATGGCAAGAATTATATTAGCTATCATTAGGAAAGATCGCATGGGTATCAATCGATAGCTCGGGAAATTCTGGATAAAACTGTATATTTAGTTTTTCCATAATTTTTGCACGAAAAATTAAATTAATTTTTGAAAATGTGGATGAATAGCAATTTGGGCGAAGCTAGGGTGATAAAAATTCGTAGAATCCGCCATTTTGTTTTTGACGTTGACAGCACTACCAACCCTTCCTGTCATTATTCTGTTTATGATCCAATCCGCGCGCTTTTGTAATGTTTTTGTTGACAAAATAATTTTCGAAATAAACTTATCAAAATAATACTACCGGTTAAAGATGCGCGACTGCGAATGATCTGGCTAGTCGAATGATCTACAACTACCTACTAATTTACATAAATAAAATCCAAGTGTAGCTAATGTTGTTTGTGAGTAATTTCACAAAAAGTTGTACCTATGAAACTTGTCTCAAAGAATATTTTCTTTCGTGGGTGCCTAATAACTACAATAGGTACCCTTCGCCATTGTAAGTTATTATAAATCGAGAGTTTATTTTGTTTTTATTGTTTACCTAATTCATTTATTAAGATTGCCGGTATGTGCCTTGCTTATTCTACATAACATTATGTACCTATAGTAAAAGTTAGTTCCCTTATACTCCGTAGGTATGTGCAGTATTTGTATTGTACCATTAGTTACTAAAATTCTCTCTCACATTTTAGTTAGTGGTACCTACAAACACTGATCATTCCTTTCCTTCTATAAATAATGTGTTAATTTTTCAGCTATTTAACTATATGACGTTATAGTATAGAGGAAACCGAATAACTACCTACAGCTAATGGAAAAAGTTACTAAGATAAGAATTGAAAGAAACCAAACCCCAAGAATGAATACTTACCCTAAGTAGTACCTATTTCTACAATTTAGGACCAAGTTAAAAAAAATGTTTCGTCTATGAGTCTCCCTGCGCGTATTAATAAAATTATACGATTCCACTGACCAGTTACTTGATATAATTATGCTTTCTTATCTTCGTATATACACTAGCCAAACTCGATGTAGAATATGGGTTAACAAATCACCCATACCTACTTAACCTAAAATTCACTGTTTTGCCACGTCTTTTTTACTCAATTTACATAACTGGTCGATTTGAGATCCTTCCTTTAATAAATATTGCTTACAATTTATTATACTTATCTGAAACTCGACGCCAAGCAAGTAAGTTTTAGTTTTAGTTTTGTTAGTGTCGTGGTTTGTTTACAAATATTCTACATCATGTTTAGCTAGTGAATAGATATATTATATTGGTAAAGCTTGAATAACGTAAAACACTCGATCCTATCCTTCTTCTGAGATATTAGGTAGGACTTATTTCAAAATTATCTACTTTGCTACCAAAAAAACATTTATGCATGACGAATACACCTAGGTAATTCGTAAAGTTGAAGACTTCAAAACCGTTTATGTGCACACAGCAAGAGAAACCGCTAAACTACACTTGTTGCAAGACAATAGAAGCTGCTCGGTGCTTTGGATTGGAATCTTTATCTGTTCATCGCTATAATTGGCGATTACTGTAGGTGGGTCCGACTTTCTTGATATTAATAAAAAAATAAAAAATAAATAAACGGATAATTGTATGTCTTCACTTCAGGTAAGTACTGTACGATACCTACAATACAAAATGTGTAGGTTAAGAATCGAAAAGCGCTGGGGTAAACGTGTTCTTGTCTTGAGTGGAGACCGCGACTACGCAAACATAGTGTAGGACGCAATTGGTAGGCAGATGCTGGATACGGCTAGCTGAAGACAGGGCGATATGGCGCTCATTACAGAAGCGAACCTATGTCCAGCTGTGGACTAATATAGGCTGATGATGATGGCCTTAACGCCACCGGTAGGTTTAAGGATTTTATTTGAACAAAATAGGTAGGTGACACGTTCTTGGAACGAATTGTGAAGCCGTGGCAATACGCATAAGCAGGTTTAAGTTAGCTGGGTTAGGTAGGTAGGTATACAGGTTAGGTATAGGTTAGGTACCTACCTACCTATCTAGTTCGAAAAACTATCCTAAAATGTAGCAGGGCGTATGATGTTGGCGTGTTACCTTCCAAATTATTAGTTAGCTATTTATTCTACCTACCACCTGAAAAAAGGAGGTTGGTTTTAATCCTGTCCCTAACCTGAAACTAACCTCTAGAATTGAATAAAATAATGACTGTGGTATCACTCTATATATATAAAAGTCTTTTAGAAATACATAGTAACAAAAAAACTATCTACAAAAAAAAGACACTCATAACTATAATTTAAGATGTAAGGAAAAATTAGTCAAACCAGCAGCGGTACGCCTTGCAAAGGTACAAAAGCAGGGAGAATATATCAAAATACAATTATATAATAAACTACCAATTAACGTAACGAACATTGATAATTTTGAACGTTTTAAAACCTTAATCAAGCATTTCTTTGAAAGCCATGCATTCTATAGCATCAGTGAATTTATGAGTACTAATTTATTTCAATCCCTTTCTTTAAATAATACCTAAACATGACATTGAATTTTATGATCTGGAATTAATTGAAATTTGCTTTATTTAAGACTTTTTAATTTTGTTTAGTGAACTAAGTATGTTTTATTATTTCAAATTGTACAATTTCTGACATGCCTTGTATAACGACCTATGTTATAAATGGTAAATAAATAAATACAAATACAAATACAAATTGAAACCTTTTTGGTCACCCCGCCGCCATTTGCAATGAGGAGTCGAACCAAAGGACATGAAATTATTCTGCCAATCTTCAAAAAAATATTTAATTTTTTCTTCAAAAATTACGGAAAAACTAAAAATGCAGAGTTCCTCAACATTTTGAGATGAATCGAATGGTATATTTCATATCTTTCCTCAAATTTTTGGGACAGACCATAAGGGAAAGTTGCCATTGTTCTTTGGAGGCTACACCTAGTATTTTTGTTCATATTCAAGTTTAAATGCTGACTTTTGTAAATTTCAACAAAAATTAAAAAATCGTCAAAAAGAATTCCAAGTGTCAAGAATTTTTTATGGGGGTTGAGGAGGTAGCAAACCCTCCCCCCATCCCCCATTTCAATTTGGCAAACGATGCACCAAATACCCTGTATATTATTTGATTTTACTTACTTACCTAAAACGTGAAACATACTTAGTGACTTTATTAATCCCGTAAAAGTTTTAAGAATAGACAGTAGAAAAGTTTCCAACAACCGATCCCATCTTGTCAACCACCTCATTATCCCTAATATTCCCTTAACTCTACGGTTTCCCATTAAACTTTGTACATTTTAAACAGTTGCCTTTGAGCCCACTTGGAAATTCATCGCATATTTAAAGGCTTCAAAGTGCTTTGTCCAACTTTGCAAGAGGCTTCGAGGGATGTCCGAAGAAAAGATTACGTATAAGTTCGATAACAGGCGCTTAAACCGGGCTTGGAAACAAGCTAAAACTCTGTGTTATTATTATTTTGTAAAGAAATATGTACTGACTTTTCTTTATTTTGAATTCTTCATCTTCTTTCTTAATGGCGCCGCTTGCTATTTTGAATTCTGGCGCTTTGAACAAAAAGAGTGATCGGATACATTGACAGTGACAGTTTGACAGCTGCTTCATAGGTGGATGTCAATGTCATGTCAGAAATGCTAATGGAGGATGTATAGCCTATTATATTATTCTGCCCACCATCATGAACACGTCCGTGAAGGCCAGGCTCAATTCTTAAAATTGGTGGAAAGGGAATGAAATTAGTATTTACTCCCCTCCATTCAAAAATTGTTCATTACAGAGGTTTTCTTTGAAACAACCAAAAAATGGCTCTGCCCTGAATTATCAGTGGGTGTGTGTGTGGTGCCGGCTTAGAATTTGCACCACTCCAACTCTTCCCGCAGGTGTCGTAAGAGGCGACTAAGGGATATCCACCGGGGGCGGGTAGCAGCGTCCCCTGCAGAACAATTCTACCACCGAACTGCGATCCCCAACCCGCATGCCCAGCGTAGGGATTATAGGCATTACCCCCATGTCATAAAAGCCAATAAGGCGCTTTTACGACCCCCCCCCCCCCACAAATTTTCATGAAACATGGCTAAAAACACGGGATAAAATTATCTATGACACAAAAAACTAAACGATAATAGGTTCATCCGTTTGGGAGCTACGATACCACAGACAGATACACAGACAGACACGTTAACTTAATAACACCCCTCTTTTTTTGCGTCGGGGGTTAATAAATAAGGTTTGACCTAATTGCTAACACTTCAAGGATTTTTTATCGCCATATGTTTTTTCATGCATAAAACCTTATTGAAGTTGTATATTCTAATGTTTTCTTTTAAAACGGTATAACTTGAGTAGTACAACGACAGGACGAGTTAAATCCCTTAAGCAATAACATGCTGAAAAGTGATATGAAAACTTCGTCATACAATGCATTGTAACAAAAAATTACCTTTTGAATAATTTTTGAATTACTTACCTACTTCTCAAACGATTTACAAAACCGGTAAAGTCTGGATAACTAAAACTTAACTTAAAATTAACTAGCCGAGAAGATTTTTATCGAATGAGAACGCCACTTTTCAGCTTCAAGATCCAATGTACTTTTTTAAATAAACTCATTTCCCCTGGCACCTTTAAAATGGCCAGAGATAACAACTTTACATTTTAACCACCCCAGACCTTCCGCATTCATTAACGTCATCTCACGATCAGGAAAAGGACGACAAGATGTCGTAACTTTGTTGCAAGAAAGAGACAAAATACTTCACCCTTTAAACGAATAAAATTGTAACGTATTCCATTTAAGTGAAGTAATCATTTATTCCTTTAAATACATGTAAATATCGTACACTGTTGTCCCAATTATGTCGTCTTAAGAACCAATGTATTTCTACCGGCGTGTAGTGCAATTTCTGGTTCACAAATGTCACATAATATGTAGTTAAAAATGCTTAAATTAGAATTAAATAAGTAAATTTTTAATTTATTAATTAAATAAAAATTACAGAGAGAATTAAGAATGAAAGTATGCTGAATTTTCGGGGTAAGGTTAACTTTGGTAAAAACTTATATCTTCTGTTGCTTTTTAGCCGACTTCAATAAAAAGAGGGCGTTCTATTTTTGACTGTTTGTATGTTTTTAACCCCCGACGCAAAAAGAGAGGGGTGTTATAAGTTTAACGTGTTTGTCTGTGTATGTGTCTGTGGTATCGTAGCTCCCAAACGGATGAACCGATTTTCGTTCCGTTTTTTTTGTTAGATAGACAATTTTATAACAAGTTTTCTTAGCCATGTTTCAAGAAAATATGTAGGGGGGTTTTTGAAATTTTGAAATTTAGTTCTTGTTTATATATTGTATTCTCGTCGATTTCTCCGTCAAATAAGCACCGATTTTGAAAATCCTTTCCTTATTGTATAGTGTCCAAAATAAACCCGAGGTGGTCTCATAAAAAATATATTCCTAAGGGTATTTATTAGGTATTTGTCCCACAAAACTTTGAAACAGTGTAAAGTTAAGGGATCCAAGTCGATTTTTACTTTTATCAAAACATTCGAATAGTGGTATGTGAGTTTGATTCGCAAAATTTAAATTTAAATCTTGAACTACTGAAACACTTTAAATCATTTATTCGCATAAAAATCTACAAAAATAAAGGTAGGTACTGTTGGTGCAATAACAACTAAATATTTATATTATATATATGTAGTTAGTATCTAATGATTTATTCACAGAACTAAAAATATTAATATCGGAACGAAATACTTACATTAGAAAATAATCATTTTCGTAAAAATTTCTAAGCAAAAATACGGATCATATCAATCAATTTTATTGATGCTAATTCTAGAGGTATAACAATTTGTTTGGGTCTACATTTGCATGAAAAACAGACGGATAATATTGTACCTACCCTTAATAATAAAGTTACTCCACTTTCTTTTATTTGACCCACGTTTTTGCAATCTATTCGGTACTGAGTAAAATGGGCTGTGTTGCCTATATTCGATACCGCCTGTAGGTTTTTAGGGTGTCGTATTTATTCTGTGCTTTTTTCTATGCATACTCTTGCTTTTGTTCTTTCTGAACCTGAACAGCCTGTATTGGTCCACTGACTTGACTTTTATCTGGGCATGCGAGTTGAGGATCGCCTTTCGGTGGTAGAATTGTTCTGCACGGGGCGCTGCTGCCCGCTCCCGGTTGATATCCCATAGTCGCCTCTTACGACACCCGCGGTAAGAATTGGGGTGGTGTAAATTCTAAGCCACAGCTGTGTGGTGCCACACAGCTGTTCTTAAATACAACAAAAGTAGGCGCTTTTGAATGAATTATACCTTATTTTACACACTTGCCTCAGACATAAAAACTTTAGCCCCATAAAATAAATCAAGAGCGAGTTAGATTCGAGCACCGAGGGTTCCGGTTCCGTATAATTATAAGACCTTGCTTCTTGCCAAATTTTATGGTTCTAGTTCTAGTTTTGGTTCTCAACGGGAAGTACCCTATAGGTTTTGATCCATGGCGAGAATCAAAAGTAATGGTTTTCGAATTTTTTCCTTTACTTGTGCTATAAGACCTTGCTTCTTGTCGAATTTCATGATTCTAGATCAACGGGAAGTACCGGTTTTGTGTGCATATGATTCCTTTGGGAATTTCAAAATATTCACGGCTGTAATTTTTGATTGCGTTAACTGAGAAATTTTATTTATATCGAGGTTCCAAGAGGTTACGGATATGAGTATTTATTGTTAATTTCAACTCGGTACCTCCACGCGTTCCCAAGAAAAGGGGGTTGACAGTCGAACAACAAAGTGATCCTATAAGGGTTTCTTTTTCCTTTTGAGGTACGGAACCCTAAAAACAAAATAACATTTAAAAATCGATTCTGTTCAGATTCAGTGGTAGGGTCATGCTTTTTAATCTAGAGAGGTTATTTATCTCCTTCTATACCCTCGTAATAAAACACCCTACACCTAAACATGGATTAATAGGACCGTAATAAACCTGAGCAAGAGTGTCGGGTCAGTGGCTCCACGGACAATAAATAATATTTCTCATTACTCGACCCCGGCAAAGAATAACTTAATTACAACGTACAGAAGGTATCCTACTAATATTATTAAGCATAAAGTTTTTGAAATCTGAATTTTTGTTACCTAGGATCTCCAAAACTACTGTACAGATTAAGGTGAAAATTGGCGTGCGGTTAGAACAAAATCTAACTAAGATAATAAGGCTACTTATCATACCGAAAATACGCGTGCGAAGCCGCGGGCAGAAGCTAGTGCTATAAAATGACAAGCATCAAGTTTAGTCAATCTGTTCTGTTAAGTTATCTGTTAAGTTTTTGTCTAGTTTTCGGGTAAAGTAACTGCACATTATAAAAAAAATCCTGCAATAACATTATAAATTCTTCCATAAATAAAAAGGCTTTTTGTTTTATAGTGCTTGACCACACTTATAAAAAGTCTTGGAAATAATTCAAGTTTGTATAATTCCAATGATTTGTAAGCGGTTCGTCCAAAAAGCGATTCGTCCATATCGCGTTTCGTCCAATAATCGGTTCGTCAAGAATCCATGCGCAGTTCGTCCAAAAAGCGATTCGTCCAAATCGCGTTTCAATATCTCAGAAGAGCATAAAGCAAATAAACAAATGAATAATAAAAAAAAAGCTCCAAGCTCGTTCATGAAACAAGTGAAAACTTCTGTCAAAAATCATTGTTTACGCCAACAAAGCAGTACCTAAATTGTTTGGGTGGCCCGGTTGGCCAACCCCATTTTTATTTCACGACATATATCCTAGGAAAATGAATTCTGAATAACGCACCATAGGACCCAACTTCGAGTGACGACCTCAGATTTACAATGGTCATACTATCGTTCATCGTTTGTTTCCATTTACCGTTATTGTACCGAGATATTCAGATAGGAGTTGGATTGAACAAAGTTTTGATGGCGGACTATAAATAACGCTTTGTACGACAGTTGCACTACCTAATTGGCTCACCGAGTTTACACTTGGATAAGAAAATAATGTAAACTATCATGACAATCTTGTACAGGACTGACTGTGTACATAATGTTATTAAATTTCAAAAGGCTTCAGAAAGGTTGATATCATGAACAAATATCTGCAGATCGTACAAACATTTGTCCTGAGGCGGGATTCGAACCCGCAACCTCCTGCGTCGCAGGCGGACCTTCGCCCACTTCGCCACTGAGGTAGTCTAAGCATGTATACAACCAGTGAACAAAAATTGATTTTTTGTTCACTAAAACTAAAAAAAACTAAACTTCAGTAAAAGAAAATAAAGTAGGGAGTATCTTTGATTTGATATCAAAGATACTCCCTACTTTATTTTCTTTTACTTATGTTATTTAAAATTGCTGACGTGCCTAAGAGTCCTGTAAGGTCTAAAGAAAATAAAGCGCTTTGAGTTTTTGAGTACTTAGATCTCCTTCTCATCATCATTATCAAAAGTCGCAAAATCCCTTATTTGATTACTAATGAAATTGTCCTATGTTATTTTAAACGACATCTTTCAGTCCATTTTTAACCCCCGACGCAAAAAGAGAGGGGTGTTATAAGTTTGACGTGTCTGTCTGTGGTATCGTAGCTCCCAAACGGATGAACCGATTTTAGTTTTTTTTTGTGTCATAGATAATTTTATTCCGAGTGTTCTTAGCCATGTTTCATGAAAATCTGTTCAGCCAATAAACATTGGCGGGTTTTTAAAATTTTTAATTTGGTCTTGTCTTTCGTTTACAAAATAAAAAAAACCATTGAACAAAAAAATGTGACCACTTTATGTCCTAGTTTTACTCCGTAATTTTTAATTTTTAACTTTTTTTTTACCATAATGTAATAAAATTGAGTTAAATTTGAGTGGATCGCATCATCACTAAGTATCAAAAGTCTCAAAATCCTTTCATTGACCAATGAATAATTGTCCAATGTTATTTAAAAAGCCCCGATTTATTTTCTTTCGAAACACTGCAAACGCAGACTAAAAACTTTCACCATTTTGCAAGAACATAGCTACTAGCGCCATCTAACCGCAAGTCACCTGTTTTAAACACCTGGCTAGCCCGATTCCCGTTGTGGTCCCATAAGGACATCCCACAACCCCCCATCTATCGGCGACCGCGGGAACGTTTCCAAACCCCTCCCCTCTCAGAACCACCCGCAGCCTATCGATCTGCGCCACTACAACTTACGCAAACCGGGTAAAGCTAGCTAAAAGAACACTTCTAGAAATCAAAATCACACGGTACAGGATTATCAGGCCTAATTGGATCAAACTTGTGATAGTGCACATCTTTTTCCGTGGGTAAGTGTTGATAATTCGTAGTGCCATCGCTGTCATTCATGCTTCGTTCATTCATGGTGACGTAGAAGAGACCCAATCAAGTGATTTATTGCCCTTTACCCTTATTTTGATGTGTTATTATTACACCATACCTTTGTTTTCACGTTACTATGCTTGATGAGGCGATATAAAGCTGGAGAAAAAAGTAGGTCATTGATGAAAATTTAATTCGTAAATGACCTTTCTGGAAGGCTTTAGGTTGTTTGGGCACGCCATGATGAGCTATTAATAAAATAGTTTGTTTATCTGGGCTATTCATAGTAAATGCCTGGTGGAACTGCCTTAGCAATTCATGTAAAGTCACGTAATTTATAGCAAACAGCTGCGTGTAAGTGTGTTGGTTAGATCTTAGGCTGTTTGTTTTGACGTCATCCCTGACCCAGTTCGGTTGTGCTCTATTACGTTCAACTGCGACATCTAACCACCTTTTTATAAGAAGCACAACACTTAATAATAAGACTTCGCAAGTTTTTTCTCGAGTTATAACCGGTAACTAGAGAAAAGGTACCTGGTGGTGTTCTACTCATTGGAAACGTATAAACAGACCCAATTGAACCCAAACCTTGCCAATATATTAGAGATATTGAAGAGTATTTTTCTCTTTTAATTCCAGGAGGGCATCGACGCGACAGGGAGTGCCCCCGACAACACAAGCATCGTCGAGTTCCAGCACGACCAGCCACTCGCAGCGAAGGAGCCCTACGCTGACGACGACGATGACGGGTCCGGCGTAGAGCCCGACGAGAGCTCAGGGTCCGGCTGGGGCGCTGGCCTCGGTCCCGACGACGAGGACGCACGCGGCTCAGGTGACTCGGAAAGACTGCCCATCGAGATACCAGAAGATGACGAAGACTTTAGCCCGAGACTCCACACGACGTTCACCGCCGCTTCGACGCTCGCCCCGGTGTATGTCGACACTCCGGCACCACCGGTGGTGCCGACTGAGCCTGAGGAGATACCGACCCCGCCCCCCACCACGACTGAATCACCAATCCTTAGAATCAAGCAGCTCGATGTAGACGTTCGTGAGTAGTGGCTGAAGCATGCCAGTTTTTATTTGCGTATTATTTTAGTTTATGGAAGAATAACAGTTGGAAACAGAATGATTTTGACCCGTAGATTGAAATTTGAGAATAATGCTGAAATTATTATTTTTTTGGTAAGGGCAGAAAGCCTTTATCCACAAAGAAAATTACAATCAGTAATAGAATTAAATTAGAACTAGTATTTAAAATTGAAACAATTGAGCTAACTGCAGACTGTTTCAATTAATTAGAATTATCCAGCATAATTAATTAAAAAATATAATGTACAATGTCAAAAATTTTGATAAAAGTATAATGGAAACAAGTTAACTTGAGAAAACATTTTACTGAGTTATACACCAGCAGAAACAACTTTTATTCTTCCACTTAGTCGTTATACATGATCATTACTTCTACAGTTTTAAAAAATCTCCACCGTTTTTGATCTATAATGAAAGCAAGTTTTGTAAAAATTTACAATTACGGTCTAATTTCTTAAAACTGTTCGAAAGCAGAAAATTACAAATTTATCTATTTAAAGAAATTACTTTGATATTCAGTAGTCCATAAACCTTTCTCTGAATCTGAATTACACGACCTTTCTAATCTTTCCTTCCCAGAATAAAGAATATTCATTTATCTTTCTCAAATAACTACGACTACATACATTGCCTAAAGTAGGTAATTCTCGATTTGCAATTATAGACCACAATGACAGTGACGCAGCATTGAATTAACATTTTACTTTTTAACAATTCTTATCTGCATTGTTTATTCCGAGCGCTAAATAGCCGCTCATCCACGCAAATTTCCTCTAACCCGACAGTTGATTCAGTACTACCACTGCTAAAACACATTTGTTCATAATTGTTGAATATTTTTTAATTGCTCAATTTAATAGGAGCATTGGTAAGTGTTGGCGATGCGTCCGGTATAAATCTTGCATGACCTTTTTACTATCATGCAATGTTTTAATCACTTTTATTATTACATTGTTTTTAGCATGTCTGAATAGTCTTTTAGTATCTTCATATCATGAACCCATTGGCTTACAGTATCCATTGTATGTAGTACTTCGTTGATAGAAAGTATTTACTCCATTGGATGCATTTCATTGTCTTGATGTTCATCCCTCCTCTCCATGTAACCTCTGAGTCTTCGTCATCGAGTTATCTAAAGCTTCCGGGTGTTTATTTTCAGACGACTCATCTCAGTTATCTCTACATGTTTCCGTTTGTATTTTAACTAACCAAAAATAATGAAACTAGTACTTATACGACTAATATCTCATCATTCATTTACTAAATATAAACGTAATGTTTTCGGCAAACTTTTAATTAATTCCTCCAGAAAAATTATATTAGGTATAGACTATGTTGACATAAGAATAACAATGACTAATGAATGACAACATAACATTTCAGCGAACGTGCAAAAACCGCCTAAGAACGAATTCGACGAAGCTAAGGGACGATCCGCCGAGGAAGAGACACCACAGACTGATATCAGCATCTCGGGAGAAGAATCACCCCCGTCGACAGTAAGTAACTGAATTATATTATTATTTATTTATTTATTTATTTATTTATTTATATTTATTGAGGTAAACCACAGCGTTACAATTTTCATATAAATACTTAAAATATATATAACACTAAGGCCAAAAAGGATTACACGGATTAAATAAACAAATGGAACAGCAAGGTAAGTCGGAAATGTTTTAGAATATTATCTACAAAGTAATAACAATAACTATTATATGAATATATTTACTGTTTGGATATATATTGGTGCGCGTGTGTGTGTGTGTGTGTGTGTGTGTGTGTGTGTGTGTGTGTGTTTGTGGAGCCCCCGAGAACACCGGTCTCTTGAGAGTCCGGGCAACAGGAGCCACCAGTGTGTATGCTTTGTGTGTGTGTGTGTGTGTGTATAGGTGTGATCATAATTAATTATGTATGATTTTTTGGTTCTAAGTTATGTTTTTTTATTTGTCTTTTGAGCCCGATTTTGGAAGAATGGAATATATCCAAATCCGGGTAGATTTTATTATACGTTGCAACCAATCTATTTAATATTGAATTTTGGGCATATGTGGTCGATACTTGAGGCATATGAAACAATGGTGTATGTCTTGTGCGGTATTTAGGAGCATGTAATGAAATGCTACCCAATAATTCACTGTTGTCAATTGCGCCATTGAAAATATCATGTAAGAGAACCATATCGTATTGTCTACGTCTTTGTTCAAAAGTGTCAATATTAAAATACCTACAACCATCTTGATAGCTATCAAATGTTTGGTAGCTTTTAAAACCCAAATATTTAATAAATTGCCTTTGGATACATTCAAGTCTATTTACATGTACTGCGTACCGTGGAGACCATATACTGCATGAGTACTCTAGGACACTTCTGACATATGCAAAATATAGCACTTTGATACATTCAATGCTCATAAACGGCTTAGTTACTCTCCTTATGAATCCCAACTGCTTATACGCTTTATTAACTATTATGTCTATGTGTTCAGTCATCACCATCTTCGACTCTAGCGTGACACCCAAGTCTCTGACTGAATTTACTTTAGGGATTACAGTACCACTTAGTATATAATTGAAATTTATAGGCTTAAGTTTACGGGTAAAGGTAATTTGTTGGCATTTAGATGCATTAACGGTAATTCTATTCCTGGCGTAGTAAGCTGATAGATTGTCAAGATCTTCTTGGGTTTTAAGACATGTTTGTATGCTATTTGTTTTTATGTAAATCTTTTTATCGTCAGCAAACATTAGGTATTTTGCGTTAGCAAAACAGGCACCAATGTCAAACAAGTAGGCATTGTAAAGTAACGGTCCCAAAATGGAACCTTGAGGAACGCCGGAAGTAATGGTGATATAATCACTACGTGTATTACCTATAACTACAGCTTGTCGTCTGTTGGAAATATAAGAAGTAAGCCATCTGTGAAGGTCTCCTCTTATACCTAGTGAGTAGATCTTGTGAAGAAGGATAATATGGTCAACACGGTCAAAAGCCTTCTCGAAATCAGTATAAATGGCGTCGACCTGCATACCATTATCCATGCTACGAAGAACATAATCGGTAAATAGCGTGAGGTTGGAAGTAGTAGACCTTTTCTTCATAAACCCGTGTTGCTCATCAGGTATAGATTTAATAATGGTCGGGCAGATAACATTGTAGATCACTCGCTCAAAGACTTTACCAAAGGAATTCAAGATTGATATGGGCCTATAATGTTCAATCCGGCTACGTGAACCCTTCTTGTGAACTGGAACGATTCTCGCCTCCTTCCACACATTGGGAAAGGTACCATAGATATTGACAGATAGAAGAAATATTTTCCTTAACGGAATAACAAGATAGTTCGCACATTTTTGAATAAAGACGGCCGGTATTCCATCGCTTCCTGCCCCTTTCTTAACATCCAGGGATTTAAGAATTTTTAAAAGAATATCATTTGTTAAAATAAGATTATTCACTACTTCAGGAGGTTCATTGTATTTCAAAAGTAGACCATCATAGCAGGGCGCAGCTGGCTGAAAAACACTTTCGAAGAAGGTATTAAATCCGTTACATATATCTGATTCGTTACTAAAAGTTTCTTTCGAGAGTTTCATTGTATTAGGGTAACCAGTACTATCGTCACGTAAATAGCTCATATAACCCCATAACTGTTTGGGGTCTTTTTTAATGTACGATTGCATGCGCTCAATAAAAGAATCTTTGCATTTTTTTTGAATAAATTTTTGTCGGGTTCGTAAAATCGCAAATTCATCATAATCACGAGGATTTTTATATGCTTTCCATTTAGAATGAGCTTTCAATTTGTCTTTTATTATATGGATTAAGCTCTTAGAGTACCATTTAGGGTAAGAATCAGTCCGGTTGCAAGTGATTTTAGGTACGAACTGCTCAATGCATATTTTAAGGGTCTTATAAAAATTATTTACAACAGTATCAATTGAATTCCCGATTAAAATAGATGACCAATCCAATTCTGCAAGATAGCTATTAATTTTATCATAGTCCGCCCGATTAAAATAAAGTTTCGTACATTTTTTACTTTTTAATTTAGGTATAACCAGATCAGATGCATCAAGCAACAGGGTCGGGTGGTATTTATCTTGCGCAACAAAATTGAAATCTGATTTGTGAACATCAACTGATAGATTACTAAGCATTAGATCTAAAATATTACCACTGTAATTTGGAATAAAGTTGTTTTGTAGTAACCCAGCTGTGCTGCACATGTCAATGAAGTTTGTAGTTTGATTTTGTAGATCTATTGAGCATGATCTATTTAGGCAAGGTCCTAGCGGTGACCACGTTATATGCGATAAGTTTAAATCCCCAGTGATAATAAAGTAATCATCAGGATTTAGTAAAGTTATGCTAGCAATGTGACTAGTCAAAGATAACAAGCGCATTGACTGCTGAGGGTCGGGAGGTATATACACAGTAGCTATGTGTAGGTTACGCCGCCCGAGGCCGAGCACGCGGCCCGGCACAGTCACCCACACGCACTCGACGCCAGCGCATGACCACTCGGACCTCTCTTGCGCTTGAAGGTGTGATTTTGTACATATCATTACACCGCCACCAATTTTCTTATGTGATGTAGTTTGAGATCGATCGCAGCGGAATAAGTCGTATGAATTATCGCAGAGCTCACCTTTGAGAATACCATCGGTTAGCCAGGTTTCAGTGATGAGTATAACATCATAACTTTGTGACAATACGCTTTGACGAAACTGCATTGTTTTTGTGCGCAAACCACGCACGTTTTGATAGATAAGTGATAATGTTTTAGAAATCATAGTAGCAGTAAGGTTCGGTATACAACTATGTTTGCAAATTTATCGCATGGTTTGCTGGAATCTGGACAAGAATTTAGTTTATTCTGGCTATCTAAAACAACAAAAATAAATGAAATAACAGTTAGTTGAGCGATATTAGTGAAAGTGATTTTTACAATTAGTAATACTCGTGCAGTAATAAGGTGGTCTAGACGGCAAGTCACGGTTTTTGTTTGATGCAGTACGTCGGTGAATGTGAAGTGTTTTGTGATTATTTGTGTGTGTTTGTGATGTGTAGTATAGCGGGAATAATGGAGTGATGCGCGCACTAAATATATATATAAACAGGATAGTGAGAAGTTATTATGAACATATGATACAATTAAGGTAAAGTAATCTATAAACAAATGAATACTAATTAGCAGGAACTCATGTAGCTTGAGTAAATCATGCACTAATTTAAAACTTAGACTAAGATTAAAAATTAGATTATTTTCTTTAAATCTTTTTCCATGTTTATTGTGATAACAGGAGATTCTTCGTTTTTTCTTAAAAAAATGTTACAATTTCGGACCCAAACGAACTTGTAGGATTTCTCTTGTGCTCTGAGTTTTGTTAGCTTTATTATAACTATATTTTTATTATAACACAATTATCATAACACAAGTGTAGGCTAGTCCTATTATGAGGATAAATCGTCTTAGGTCAAAAGGTTTTCCTCATTAGAATTATATCTTCATTTTGAACGATCATTTAGTTTAAGGGCAGGCTTGCTCTTGCTTTATAAGCCAGCCTGGCAATCTAATGAAAATGAGTGAACATGTATCTACCTGATTTTATTTCATGAGTATACATAATTATAGTTTATTTTCCCTAAATAAAATTGGTACGGTTCGTTAATTTTTTTTTTCTAGGTTGTCTGTTACCTATCATTATTATTTTAGTGTGAGCCAATAAATGAATTTTCTATGTTTCTTTCTTTCTTTCTTTCTTTACTTTATAACTAAATGTAACAAATCAATCGAGTTCGTATAAAACTATTACGCTACTACGCTGTCATACTGTGAAAAGTAGCTGGGTAGTAACTGAAATGCTCTAAATATGAAAGGAAACAAAATCTTTTACAGTTTTCGTAAACTATGCAAAACTCATCCTGAGGCCTCTGGTTTAAATATTGATTCTCGTAACTCAATTGTTTATTCAACATTTCCAGGACCAAGAGCAATCGGGCAGCAACGTGAACCCGGAGTCTCGGCCGCCGGACAGCGTCGTGTTCACCATTATGAACAACAAGGTGGAGGACCGCGCCACCAGCTTCTTCGCGCAGCCTGGTATCCTTGCTGGTACGTTTATCACCATAATTCTTCACTTTATTGCGTATAAGTTCCATTCAATCATCGATATTTTAATTTTCTAATTCTACGCTAGCCGCTCATCCTTATTCTAAACGAATACTAGTTTATGTAAATCTACTTACAATTTTAGACATGGTAGCCTTTCATCTTTATTCTAATATTAGCTTGCATTTGTCAATAATAGGTATGTACTACCAATAACTGAGTTGGAAACTAAAACAGTGCTGGGTATCTCGCTCTTCCAAAACAATTCAAGTTAATTTATTACAATACTGGCATTGAATTACTAGAGGCTGTATAAATAGATTTTTCCCCTCCATATTTTCTTACTTTATCTAACATGGTTTTCTCTCATTCCAGCTGTGATCGGTGGTGCGGTAGTCGGGCTACTATGCGCAATCTTAGTAGTGATGTTCATTGTGTACCGCATGCGCAAGAAGGATGAAGGCTCCTACGCTCTTGACGAGCCTAAGAGGAGTCCCGCCGCAGCTTCCTACGGGAAGGGACACAATAACCGCGAGTTCTACGCGTGAGACGACTCAGAACAAACCCTGCCACGAGTTTACTAGCCGACCTACCAACCCAGACTGAACTGGATCGAGCAGCGTAACGGAATTCAAAATTTAAACATCGAACATGCGTTCCGTTCCTGTTCAATTATACTTTTAATTTTCCGACGTGGCTAAACTTGTTCTGTGAAAATCGAAACTAGGCTGACGATATATTTATTTTTAATTCTCTCTAGTACTATATGTACAGAAGTGTACACATCATGTACAAAAGTCAGAACGAATGAGAAGTGGAAGGAAATTGATGTAAATTTACCTATCGTGTTTTGAGACCAACTTTTATAACAAGCTGAGTGAAATGTTGAATGAATTGTTAAAAATTTAATATCAGTCTTGGAATTCTAGATTTAGATTGTGTGTTGACGAGGGATCTTTCTTTAAAATTATTGTGCCATTCGCTTTCCTTCTGTATATTGCAATTATCTTTGCCTAGACTAGACTAAACTTTAATCTCAAGGTTTATGGACACGTCCATATCTGTTAAATGATTTTAGTGTAAAATTACAACGTGTGTAGCTCTTATGTATGTAGAACTTCTTATAAGGTCATTAAGTTGATAAATATACCTACATTACACATAGTTATTAATGTAGTGCGTAATGTTATGTATACTTACTGGATAATTCATTAAGATTTTTTTTATTTATCTGCGGATCTTATTAAATTGGGTACATCTAAATTTTAATTATCGGTGCAAGATTTGACCTATTGCATTTTTAGTTGCATAGATTTAGTTAAAATTTTCTGACAATTTTTATTTTGGGAGGATCTATTTCTTTTAGATAAGATGCTGATAGGTTAAAATTTATAATTTAAGTCTGTCGACTAAAAAGTTGTCTTTTAGAAATATACTAAGGCACAACAATATCTTTTTATTAAAGAATATTTGTGCTGTTAATTTTCTTTGGTTGTGCAACAATTCATTTAATTATTTCTATTTTTATTCACTGTGTGCCATCTACGTTTATTATTCTTGTCCTGAGTGCTTTTAATAAGTTAAATTAATCTATTTGCTATCCATCGAATCTATATAAATTTATGGATTAAAAAATTATAAACATATCGCTCGAGTATGATGAAAAAATATGATTTCATCGCAATCAGTCCGTAATGAAAAGTTAAATTACCTATTTTTTTTTTATTTTCTTTTACAGCTTTATGTATAAATGTATCCTCCTTGTGGCACTTCACTAGTAAATATTTATTGTCACAAGTCTCACTACTCGTATTAAAAAACAAATCATTTCGATGATTTGACGATAAATATATCCTACTTGTGGGAACTATTTCTTTATGTTTTGAGTAAGCCCATAATAGCACATTCCTTATATTACTTATGAGATTATCGGTGAAATATATCTGCTATCTTCAAGATTATTCGATTTCAAAACATATTATGCGAAATTCATACATACTTCATAATAAATATTGTATAGTGTAAGTATAGTAGTATTGTAACACGAAAATACTTGAATAATTCAATTTTAATTAAAAAAAAATTATTGATACATATTGATACAATTCAACGTTTAATATCTTGACATCATGTAATCCATTATGATTTTAAGAAATTTATGTGTAAGTATATAAAGTGCCACAGAAATGGTGTACTAAGCCGAAAAGGGGTGATTCTGGACCCCCAGGGGATCAATTTGTGAATAACTATTTTTTTAATTTCGAATACCTGCCTAATTTTTTTGCATTTTTTGCAAAATATAAAATATTTTTCATTCATATTCCTTATCTTTTACACGCACTCTTGCTTTAATTAACATTACAAAATATATCAATTTGTTTTCAGCCAAGCCAGTGTGTTGTTATGAAATTATTCAGAAAAATTATGTGAATCCGTCGAAATTTTTAAAACAATAATAATAATGTAAGAATACACATAACAGAAAGCGAACATGAAGATAATACTATTCTGTTTTTTCTTTATAAAAAAGAAAAATAAACAAAATTCGCAAAGTCTTAGAACAAACATTGACCCCGTAGATGTCCAAAATCACCCCTATCGGTTTAGCCTTTCCGTGGCACTTTGTATAAAGATAAATAAAGTTTTTACAAAATATGTTTTGAAATAGTTTAATTTTACATTAGGGTTAATATTTATCCTACGAGAGTACCACAGCTTGAACTATAAGCATATAATATAAGTTTTGTAAGTATAGAATTGTAAGTAACTGCATACAATATTGTTATATGGATCGTTTAACCAAATATACTGAGTGGTAGCTTCGTAATCATATCGCAACTACGTTGACATATTTTTGTTATCTTCACTTTTATTATTAATACAAATTCAAAATTTTAAGTTGCTCTTAAATGAGCATTGTCTGGCATCTACCTTAACTATTTAGGTGATAGGTATATATTTTTTTACCTTCACGTTGTAATAATTTTTCCAGTTTAATATGTACAATATGTACAGATTCCGTGAAAATCATGTTTGTTTTTCTATTCAATGTTTTTGGATTTCTGTATAAAAAATTACAATAAACAAAAAACCTACATTTTATTCAATTATTGACGAATTTTTTTCCAACAACATACTTAAAACACATTAATGCAATCCAGACATTCGATGAATAAAAATCAGTTTAAAATATAGGTATATGTATAGGGACCTAAGGTACATATACCTATATTTTTTTAATGAAATCAACGAACTATATAACTTTGTCTAATCATGATGCTTTATGATTTTTCATTTTAAGACATTTTGAATTTTTATGCCTAATTAATTATACTAATAATTATTACATAAATTTTTACATAGAACTCCATCATAATTTTCTTAATTAAAACGAACTTCGGAAAAAAGTCAGTTATATCAATAATTAAAATCAATTCGAACAAAGTTTAGTTTTTCGAGTTAAAATATAGTTTTAATTTAGATGTAACTTAGGCTAAGGTAGGCATAAAATCTAATGTCCACCTTGTAAATATGCTCCTTTACACTTAGGTAAATATACAGAATACAAAAACTATTTCGTTTTATTTATTTTAAACCCTGCCTAACACTAACACGATGATGATATTATATTATGATATTTGTACATAGTACATAAATAAAGGATACATTTTAGGGGCTAGATAATGCTGTGTGAATTGTCCGGCATTAGGGATTTTCAAAAGTGGTCGCAGTTAAGAAGTAGTAAGAATCCTATCTCACTTGTATTATAAAGGCGAAATTTGTGACGTTGCGCCGCTGTGAAGATGTTTGGCCGAAGACAACGCCACCAAAAACGCGTGCGAAGCCGCAGGCAGAAGCTAGTTATTAGTATTTCAATTCCCATGTTAGGTTTTTTTCCCTACATGACATAATATGAAAAACATGAAGGTTAGGCTAGCCATGATTTCTAAAATGTATATCTACAAAAGTAACTTATTGTAGTGAATAAACACGTTGTTGCGTCTTCTTTTTTTTTCTTCGTGGCAAAGGTTAAAATATGAAGAGTTGCAAAATAATTCTAAAGTAACGGCCAGGCATTTGCAAAATGGAAATAATTTAAATTTGTATATTTTGGTCATGCTTCTATGTATTGGTATATTTCTACAATTAATGTTGCTTAATTTCAACCCTACCTACGTAAGGCAGCGTGGCCGAGTGGTCTAAGGCGCTGGTTTTAGGCACCAGTCCGAAAGGGCGTGGGTTCGAATCCCACCGCTGTCAGATACTTTTTGTTGTTTTATATTTATAAGGTTTATTTTTTTATTGCAGATTAATAATATAATTAATATAATTTGGCTGAATTATTACAATGATTTCTACCGTACTTTATTAAAAACAACACCAATGACTGCATCAATTAATATTTACGCATTTTTGGCCTAGAATCTTTCGCATAATCATAAAAAACTTTTGCTTAAATCATCACGGCAGTAGGTACGTGATTTCTCGCAAATTTATTAACCCGAATAGGTAGGTACCTATAGTAATTTATGGTTGGTTGGTTGGTTGGTTAAATAATAGTAAAAAGTAGGTAAAACGCGCGATTTCTAAAAGAAAACATAATAGTTTGGAGAGACCTTGGCACAATCTGTTAAGAATAATATAATATATATTAATAATATTATTTATTTTATATTATTATTATAGAATCTGTTAATATGTTATCTAACAATTCCCAGTTTTTTATTTTATTATAAAGTAATTTTTCAAATAAAAGTGCGTTCAAACACTGTTCTTTCATGCATGTAGTATACAAATTATCACAATTAGTAAACACTAAGTATTTAGTCAAATTGAAATATTGGGATGTTGATTGTTTAGATATTTTCTCAGCTGACTGTACAGTAGGTAGTTCTCTACAATATTAAAATCAATAAATATGAAAAAAAATATGATACCTACCTACCTAACGTTCATGATATTTTATTACAATAAGATACACACATAAATAAAATAAAACGTCTTGTCGTCAGAACAGAACGAACCAAAACAACAGAATCTTCAAATTGAATTAATTCAACAAAAGATTTAACAAAATGTATTAATTTAATGTCTTTATCAATATTTTACCATTATAAACACGTAGCCATGTCAAATTAATGTTTAATAATAAATAATTTTGTATTAATAAAATGCTTTTCGCAAGTTTCCGAAACCAATAAATATCTCTAGCAATATACGAATAAAAATTTGCTACAGGTTTATCGACTTGTGAATTGACAGTGATACAAGTCTTGTCATTCGGGTGTTACTTTCCCGTTCGACAACCATTAAAGTTTGTGCGAATCTTAGTTTTAAATTAACTTTTTGGGATGTTCGATATATTCATTTACTGATTTCATAAGTTTTTTTGGTTGTATAAATAAGAGTGTAAAGCTAAATCTAGACTTAGGTATGGCCTAAGTCAAGATTTAGCCGACGACCTCAGTGCGCAGCGGGCGAGAGTCCGCCTGCGACGCAAGAGGTTGCGGGTTCGATTCCCGCCTCGGAACAAATTTGTGTACGACCTGCAGAAATTTGTTCCGTTTGTCTGGGTATTTTAGACAGCTTTCTCCTCAGGATAATGGATAGATTAAGTTAAGTACATGCATTTAATTCAATAAGGATAATGGATAGATAGATAGTTTTATTGGGTAAAAGATAACATGACCTCTGGTTAGTAATAACTGGTTTCATATCCTAAAGTTTAACTAGATAGCTAGGTAGGTAGGTATTTACCTACTAAGGGTTCTCTAAAAATACAAAGACAAAATTGTTAACCAGCATTGGACAAGTTTACCTACCTCTACTTTACCTACTTTTTCATTCAACATTGAGGTCTCAAATTCCAATTGTCTATACGAAGATTTTCTTTGTGAATGCAAGAGCGAGTATATTTATCTACCAAAGATTTTTTTTACCAGACGAAAAAAACATTATTTACCAAAGACGATGACAAAATCTATAGTTTGGTCATTCGTTATAATAATAAATCGATTCAAAAATACTATTTTGTCATCATAAACATAAAATTCAGCAAAGAAATTAAACTGTTAAAGACAAGTACCCGACTCCGAGAATCAGATTTCGATATCCACGCTACTGCGAACGTACCACACTATCGATGTTCACAATTCAAAAGTCACAAAAGAGGTGCCTCGGTGTAGGGGCCAAAATTTTGAGAGGGGTCAATGTGTTTTATGTCTCATCAATTATAAAGACCAGCTCATTACTAGTATCATCAGATGGCTATGAAAATGGCCATAGCCGTTAAATACAGGGCATTGCTCCCTAGCCTTAAAGATAAGTTGAATTTCTAAAAGAACCTAATGAGATGTATTGGCAAAAAAGTAGCTTGGAAGCTAATGAAGGCATAGAAAAACGGTAAATAGTTGCACTGTTAATATATATAAACTCAACTTACCTTCATGACTCATAAGCAGCATATACCTAATACGTAGATAAAGGGACATGATGGCCTATACAGGGTGTCCCACGACCATGGAACATGGAGGGCAAGTATTGCAGATAGGAAGTTTTAATGAAAAGAATCATTCTTTTATTTTTTTAAAGAAGTAAAACTGCATTCGCAGTTTTTTGAAAAATTACTTGCTTTATCCGGTAATCAAACCCACTAAAATCCAAAAATTGGCATCCTGGTTTTTGTAGTACTACGGTAGAGTCAATCATAAGAATCAAATCTGTCATGGAAACTAGCATATCAATTATGAGGAACCATCAAATCTGCCTAAAAATAGACGATAGACGATGACTTTTACTTCACTTTTTCTGGCGGGAATATCAAAAAGTACATCTGCAAAATGATTTTTGTCAGATTTTTTTTTGCAGAACACTTTCTTTGTAATATAAAACTGACATTCAATTGAGTCACAACTTTAAAAAGTCTGGTTGCAAAAATGACTGAACTTCATCAGTCAAACATGAAACATTTTAATGACGGGGAAAGTAGACAAACTACCGGTAAAAGGATATTAGACCATCGATCAAATCAAAACAAGCGGGTACGTAGGCACATAATGGCCAGAGAAAGGCAGCACGTCTTATAAAAAATTGTCTTGAAGCCGTTTATAAAAAATAGCATGAATAATTTTATCATTTAGTGAACGATATGCCATAACTTTATTGCTAAAGTCTACTGTAGTCTTTAAATTATTTGTAAATAATCAGCCGCTTTCTCAGATGGGTAGTAACTACCTATCTGACAATGCGTTATCCAGACCTTCCAGGGTTTGGCGTCCTATTCTTATCCTTTTCTTGGGATGGTCCGTAACACATTGCCTTCCCTCCTATCCCTTCCTTGGGATTGTCCGATAGGTTACATGATTCGTTGGACTAGATAATGAATTGGATGGGATTCCGACGAAAATAGTTAGGTATCTTTGGTGCATTATTACATCGTACGAAGTGTAACAAAGAGGGCGCAATGCGCGCCACTTAAAAGGGTAGGCAAAGCTTAAGTTTTGGAACGACGGCGTAAGCGCAAAAAGGAAGTTATTGTTTATTTACAAGAAAACGACTCAACTTATGAAGAAACTGGTTCAAGGAACAAATAATTACTAATAACCCACGTAATCAAAACGTAGGTCATTTCAGTAGACCGCAGGGTTCCTAAGATCTCGACCAAATTATGTGCGAACAGTGCACTTTCATGAATTTTTTTCTCAATCGTGTTTTCACATCAAAGGAAACAAAGCAAATATGTTGAAATAATTCATAGTATTAATTAGGATTTAGATATTTTTATTATTTAGAATTGGAATAGGTTTTAGTGATCAAACTAGGCCTACCTACATCTAGTATATTAGTTATCTAGTACACATAACACAAGCTCTGCTTAGTTTGGGGCTAGATAATGCTGTGTGAATTGTCCAGCATTATTTATTATTATTATCTCTGTACGAGATCCTCGTGGTAAAGAACTCGAATTACATTTATGTCTAAATCCTACAAATATTAAAAGCCGAAACTTTGTGAAATGTGATTGTTTGTTACTTAAGATAAAACTACTGAACAGATCAAGATGAAATTTGGCGTACGCTTAGAGCAAAGCCTAACTTAGATTATAGGCTACCTATTATACTGAAAACATGGGTGTGAAGCCGCGCGCAGAAGCTAGTCTTTAATAATATGAAGTCAAAAAATCTGCACTAAAATTTAGTTTGTTGCCAAAGTGTAATGCTATAATTAATACGAAAACATAATTTTATTAAATAATGATAGGTCGGTCCCCATGGACTGATGGACTGATGGACTGATGGACTTATGGACTGATGGACCGATGGGCCGATGGACCGACATTGTAGCGGTCGTAGGAAATCGGGATGGAGACTGCTATTTGCGGATTCGTTAAGGGGAGGCCTATGTTTAGCAGTGAACTTACCAATATGGGCTGATTTATTAATTAATTAAAAATATATATCTGGGCGTCTGGTCGAAGCGACGCGTTACCCGAGAGCTGACGCGTATTAGGCGCAGCGCATCAGCACTGCCATACAGCGGGGCAATGCAGCCAGTGTCTTGGGGACGCTTCCGACTGGTATTGATATGGATCAGTTGAGCTACCTGTAGGTAGATTTTTTGCAACAGTGTGCAGTAGCTCAATTATTTCAATTGTAAATGCTAGTTGTAAATTATTTCTATTAGTTGATTGTAATTTTCTTTGTGAATAAAGATAATAAATTTAATAAAAGGTTCACCAACCATTGTACTTTAAATACCATTAAATTAGGTGATGATGTAAAATGAAAAATTTCACATTTCTTTTCTCGTTGTAATTTTATTGGGGAACACCGATATGAATTAATAATAGGTTACAATATAAATAATCATATCGAAGATACAGAAAGAAATATTTTGATCAGTAATTTATGGACTACCCAATATCGATCCAGTTCCATAAGTTTTATGTAGAAGTTATGATACGATATTTTATTTATGGCATCCGGTGGCTTTTCGGTCAATGACTGAATTTTATCATAAATAATATCATAGAATTTTGTATACTTACAAGTCTTTATTTACAGAAAATTACAATCTATTTATATAAATAAATTAGAACTACTATTAATAATTGAAACAATTGAGTTAACTGCAGACTGTTGCAAACAATCATACAAAATTAGACGTACCAATAACTATGAAAAGCAGAAATTAAAATTTTTCGGACTTCATTCTTGTACTAATCAATTAGAAACGTTTTTTTTATTTTTTGCCAGCCTAATGTTTTTGTTTCACTTTGGAAAAGTATTTCTGGTAGGAGTAGGACACACCGCCTATTGTGTTCAATATCGGTTACATAGAAAACATAAAATGAATGAGACTTAAAAATAAATAACATGTTAATAAAAATATAAACATCAAACCAAACCTTCGTCCACAATCTTTAAATTGAACAGCCTTACAACAGTAGCTGTTATTCAACATCACAGAAACGTTGTTATAGCTATTTAATTAACTCAACACTTTTCAATTAACCGCCGTAGAGACAGTGATTTAAATTAAAAAAGCTAAGCGATTAAACGTATAACATAAAATCTATCAGTGCACTGAGGTCACTGCACTTTAACATTAATAAATACTAGGTGATCCTTCTGTGCTAAACATCAATTAATATAAAAAAACCTATTCGCCGACCACATTAATCTACCGTAACCTATCAGTTTAATTTATGAGCGTCCATCGCAGTAGGTGAAGTTCATGGCTTATGGGTCACTCGTGCGGAGAAGTGGGGAGAACGGACCTTGTATAAAAACTCGGAGAAATGCTCTCACTGCATCCATTGATCTGTCTCCTCTCCAAGGATAAACATGGCAGCGAGATTTGTAGTCGTTCTGGCGCTTATCGCCCTATGCCACTCCAGTCCCGTCCTTATAAACGGTGAGTTATGTTTTAAAATTTTAAGTAGTAAGTCAACTTTGGAAAATACTAACTTTACTGATGATTTCACTGTCTAATCATTAGTTGAAACTTCAAGTATTTATTGATTTTTCTCTTTTCGTAGGTGTTGAAATCCGTGATGGACGCTCCCTGTCTACCGCCAACGGTTTCGCCAGCGGCGGCGGCGATAACACGGCAACCGCTCACGTGGTGAACAACGTCGCGCAGTCCAGTGGCAGCAGCAACGGCGCCGGGCTCGCTCGTGACGGTCTCTTCTACCCCGGACAGGCCATGGCCAACGCACAAACTATCAACGACAACGCCGCCGTCGAGCTCGCCCGTCTGCAAGGCTACTACCAGCCCTACGCCCAGCCCATCCCCGTGGCGCAGCCTGCCTACATCGCCTACAACCAACACCCAGCTGAGCAGCTGATCTACTCCGGCGCCCCCGCCACCGCTAAGTCTTCCGCCATCACCAACGACTTTGCGGAGAAATCCGTGTCAGTCGTCAACAGCCACGGCACTGGAAAAGCTGATGCCCACTCCCAGACCGCTGGCTCCCACGGAATCACCACCACCAACGCAAGGACCGACTTCGGCTACAACAGCGCCGCTTCCAACGCTGACACCAACTCTGGTTTCGCCACTGCCAACTCCGTGGCTGGTTCCGGCCTCGGTAACGACTACGCCGCCTCCAACGCCGAAACCAGTGGCGCACCCATGCCTGCCGCTATCCCTAGCGAGATTGAAGCCCAACCCGCTGTCATCGCCGTCAAGAACAGCGGTTTCTACAACCCCGGCTTGTACAATCCCGGTCTGTATAATTCCGCCCAGTACAACTCCGCCCAGTACAACTCCGCCGCCTCCACCGCTAACGTGAAGGGTCAAGGCATCGCCCAGTCTTCCGCTAAGACCGCCTCTGCCCCCGCTCGCAGAAGTATCAGCTGGCGTTTCGGTACCGCTTACGACATCCCCGCCGGATACGGCTCCATCAAGACAGCCGCTCCCGTCGCCTACCCGACCCCCGTGGCCTACCAGACTCCTGTTGTGTACCAGCCCGCTAGAAATATCTACGAAGCCCTGCCCGCATCTGGAAATGCCAAGTCTAACGCTCAAACCCACGGCCAGGCCAACGCAGCCTCCATCGCTAACATCGACCACTACAACCGCCGCGCTCAGTCGACCGCCAATTCCGCCCCAAGCGGCATCGCCAGATCCGACGCTCAAATCAACGCCAACCTCTACAGGTCTGGCCTGTCTGCTTCTGGCTTGAAGAGCTCCGCCAGCACCAATGGTCAGGGTGCCTCCATCGCTGACGCTAACATTATTAACGGAGACGGTATCACGTCGACCGCCGGCAACTCGCAGGGTGGTTCTATCGACGCTAAAGCTGACGTTAGCAACAACGCGTACGGGCTTTACCGCAGCGGCGAGGGTGCGCAGTGGTCCAGGACCAACTCTAACATTGCCATCCACGGCTCCGGCAACGCTAAGTCCAGCGCGTATGGCATGAACAACGTGAAAAGGGCCGACTCCATCGCCAGCAGCAACTGGGGCAGCTCCGTCGCCAACTCCTACAGCCACTAAGCTGACCCATCAGCTCTGAGGCCACGCAACCACATCAAGACGACTTCTGGTACAACCGAAAACTTGTCTTGATGTATTTGCAGCGTGATAGACGCATTTATTTATATTAATTTATTTTTGATTCACAAAACAAATGCATGTGTAGTAACCGAATAAAATTTGAAAAACTTATATAATTATTTCATTTCTTAAAATTCTTCCCAGGTGAACTTTCTACAAGGTACCTATTACATTCCATAAAGCAGGCAAGCAGTTTTGTTGCAGAGTGCTATTTGAGTTCAATAACATTTCATAGAGAATCTTGCAAAATCATGATAAGCCTAATAAAAGCTACCACAGGGAGGTATTATTTAATAATAAGTTTTGATAAATGACCTTTAACGGTCCAAGCACCATACAGAGTGGTGACTTCATAGCCAAGAAAGATACCAATGTATCTACGCCAAATATTTTGCATAAAAAATTGTCTTTCTCCATAAATCATCGTTATAGCCCGGCCACTTTATGTGTCCTGCCTGACAAAATAAAATAACGTATTGGAGCACTTTTTAGCATATTTTTCGCATAATTCTATCGCAGAAACAGGATTCTTCAGATAAATTTACGACCAGTGAAATCAAATTTGACCAGAAATATAAAATACTTATATTAACTTTTAGAAAGTTTTTAATCAAAAGCTATATTATGGTGTTCGAATAATTAAAAAAAATATTATTTACTTATTAGCTATTATTGGATTGCAATTTGTCATTATTTGTTTTTTAAGATACCTGCAACAGCTAACTAGAGACCTTATCTTCACTTCTAAACATTCCAACATAACATAAAAATCATTTATTAGACACAATAACAGTGTTTCAGTATAATATTGAATCCAGGGATTCTAAACTAGCCTAGACTGTAATTCAGGATCCAGGGCTTTTAAGCCTTTTAAAGGTTTACACATGTGCCTTTAAGAAAAAAATTAAAACAAAAAATAAAAATTTGAATGTAAATAAAAAAACCTACTACTCAGATTGTCAGGAAAATGAAATGTACGAAACATAATGTGAGAATGGAGATAAGTATAAGGTAAATTTAACAATTTGCATTCTACCTCAGAAATAACTATAGATAGACTGATTAATAAATTGATTGATTATACCTTTGTTCAAATATCTACTTACAATAAAAAGTAGTAAGTATATAAAAAATAAATAGTCAAGACAAACTAGTCAATCATCAAAAAGCTTATCTACCATTCAAAACAAATAGATACCTACCTACAGTAATATAACCTTGACGCTTGAAATCATTGATACAGTTAACTCTTTATGAGTTCAATATTCTAATGGGCCGCAAAAAACAGTTTATCTATACCGAAATGATCTTCTATGGTAAGAGAGCGAACGTAGATTTTGGCGAGAATGTTGTAGCGGAATGCAAATATGCTTACGAAATGATGAATAGATACTGAAATTGTTGGTATCTTATCTACGCTACAGAAATCATGCAGTAGTAGTGTAACAAACTCTGCTTTTGCATTAAAAATTAGATCTCCAGATTTTCTACGAAAGCAACCCAAAGTCTTGGCCTCTGACATCAGATTTCTCCGGGCTCGGTTCTAAGAAGTCTATCAACAACTAATAAAGAATTTAATAACTGTCATTTACTGAAATAATTTTGGCTCATTACTTTAATTTTGTAGAGAAATTTGTCGTGAACCATTTTGCAATTGTTTCGCTATGCCTAATAGAGATCCGGGCTTAGTGAGCGTTTTACTCTACCGCTCTTAATTATTTATGTCTACATAAATCTATTGGTTACGTTTTGCTTAAACCCGGTATTTAAACTATTGACTCAGTTTAGGATAATCGGAGGCGCAAAAATGGCAGAGAAAGTACTTTTGTAATCTAGTTTTTTATTTTTTTAGAAACAGGTTTACTTTACGTGTTATTTGTACCTTACTTTCTATCAACTAGTTAAACAATAAGTTAGATGTTGTTATACATATTTCTTTTGTCTCATATTTTCTTTCGTGTTTTTATGGGTGTATGGGTGGGCTTTATCGCTAAAGTAAATGTAAAAAAAGCCCGAACAAAAGATGTCAACGCGCTTCATTACAAAACTACGCTGTCAGAATTTATAGTCCCAAAAATAAACTAATCAGGCCGACTGGAGTGTTTGGGTCAGTGGTGAAATTGCCAACACTTTCCAGAGTGGTTGCAGATCTCGTCTGAGAAGTTAATTTTTGCGATAAAAGTACAAATTCGTGGAACTTTTTCCACTGTTAATAAATAAACACTATAAAAACCAATATCCGTGAAAACTTCGTTCTACAAATTAATTTTCGGCTTGTTTTATTCCTTGTAGAACTCTGAAAAAATTAATAACCGCAAGCAATTTGAATCTCCCCCGAAAAATAGGTGCATCCAAAAAAAACATGGTTTGTCATTACGGGAGTGACTAACGTCCAGTCCTGTTACCACTTATTGCAACAAAACATGGAAGTTGTAAAACTAATAGTCAGGTAAATAAAATGTGTAGAGACATATTATTTACCTGACGAGTCGGACTCGCGCATTTTGTTTCTTGCCAAATATCATGATTAGGTCAACGGTATAGGTTTTGATCCACGGCGAGAATAAAATTTATTATTTTTTTAATAAAGTAAATGTACGGTTTTCGGATTATTCCCTTTATTTGTGCTAAAAGATCTTACTTCTTGCCAAATTTTGTGATTCTGGGCCAACGGGAAGGCTTGCTTATAGGATTTAGTCCACGACTAAAATCAAAAGCATTTTTTTAGTGAATCAACTACAACTTTACGGTTTTCGAATTTTTTCCTTTTCTTTGTGCTATAAGACCTTGCTTCTCATCAAATTTCATGATTCTAGGTCTACGGGAAGTACCTTAACGAGACGAGAATGCCATACCTCGCGAAGTAATATTATTATACCATGGTAACACCAAGTAGATAGATAGGTAGGTTCGACCAGTTAACTCGTCACGACACAAAGTAGGCAATGGCTCTTAGCTACGGGTACAGGTAGGTAACCTTATCATTAAAATCTTTTTAGCACATAACTGTTCTCGTGCAGATTAATCGATCCATTGTTTATCTTCAAATTATACTGTTACTGTAACTGTACTTGATATTGCCCGTTTAAAAATGACTTAGGTATGTCCAGTTTAGATTAGATCTCTGATCTCTTTATGTGATACAAGTAATTCTAATCCTGGAATCAAACATAGGCTATTTTTTATCCCATAAATCAGTTCCCATGGGATAGAAATCACCTTCATACGTTTCCATAGAAACAACGCGTGCGAAGCCGCGGGCATAAACTAATATACAATTTTGTTCCCTGTGTTTTCTTCAGCATGATGTTTGTTAGTAGATATACACAAATATGTTTTAGTGCACTAATAAAATTGTATACCTTGCCTAATTCAGTAGGGTTAATTTAACACTTGTACGAGATTAATCAGTGTGAGTAATTATTTTATTTAAGGGTCCGGCGACAGATGAATTTCCCATACAAACGTAATACCAAAATATTTTTTAGTTTGAGCATATTTTCACTATGGTCTGCTATTATTTGTATTAAAATAGTATCTGTCTAGGTTCCTGCCAATTTTTTTTTTCAAAATACCTTTCTGAAATGAAATTAAACCTAATCGCATTTTTACATGAAAGAATGAATGTTGTCTTAGTAATTGTGTAGATAAGTATTTTGAAAAAATCTTATGACAGGAACCTGTATAAATACTATTCTAACACAAATAATAGCAAACCATGATGAAAACATTCTCAAATTACAAATCATTTTGGTACTACGTTTGTATGGGAAATTCATCCGTCGCCGGACCCTTAAGTTCAGGAAGTTCTGACCACAATTCAGTCTAGCCGAAAAGAAAACATTATTTATCTCATCAGCACACTCATGTCTCAACGTGTCTCTTCCGAACCATGTGGGATTCGCCATAATGCCATCCTGCCGCCAATCTGTAGCGTGCTATATGGCGTACCTAAAGGAAAATATTAGACGATGGCTACTTACCCTTGACTACGATGCCCTGAAGACCTCTTAAGTAACTTAAAGTAAAAGTAAGAATACTATACTTTTTCACCATAGGTTTTATGTAAGTAAAATAATATAATACAAACTTCCTCTTTTCCTCATCTACTACTCCCTCCCATTCTCGCCTTGCCCTCAAGTCAGTAACAAATGTAATCGGTGGGTTTTGATTTGTCTGATTTGTTTAATTTTGTATCACCTAATTGATTAGATTCATCTTATTATTCATTAGATTCAGTTTAATATTACATGTTTTGTTTGTTGGCCCTGTCCATTAATCTATAAACAAATAAATCTTTACCGCTAAAGTTACATATGTAAACAGGCTTCCCGCGACAAAGGCTTGCCTCGTGCGGGGATCGCCAGTAATGTGTAGGTACCTACATAAGTTAAATGGCAAATAAATAATGTTGTATTTTTTGTATTTGTATTTTTGTATAATCACCACGCTTGGCAGGCGGCCACGCATCCCAGGCGGATTGGTGATTGCAGAGGAGTTAGCTTATCGCACACCTGGAAAGCACCGCTGCAGCATAGCACAAACATGTGCAGTCAATTATGGGCTTTAACTCGTAACATTTCGATGAATTTTATGTTGACGGCATCAGATGACGGACAGCTTAGCTCGCGGACTTCTCCTTTGAAGCATCTGGGAAGCTATTTTGTCACTAAAAGATGTATCTAAAAATAAAGAGTAGCCCATAGCCATATTTACCATAGTCATCGTTTCAATAAATATCTATGATCTTTTATGCAAAAATGCTCTGAATAAAAGATTTTTTTAAATATATTAGTATACTAGTTTATGGCTTTACACGCATTGTTTCCATGTAAACGTTTAAAGACTATTTCTATCCCATGGGAACTGTTTTAAGGGATAAAAAAAAGTAGCCAATGTTTTATTCCAGGATTAGAATTACGCGTATGCAAATTTCAACAAATTTCAGCCCAATCCATTCAGTTGTTTTGGCGTGAAGAGGTAACAAACATTCAGCCATCCATACATCTAAACATCCAAACTTTCATTATTAGTGTGATTTGAATGCACGTTTTGGTGCGTAGTGTAGGTAGTTATATAGAACGGTATTGGATTAATGAGCCCAGAGCTTTAAGAATACACAGAAGGAAGTTGTCTTTCGTATGAATAAAAATATTTGCATATGAATATTTGAATATTTCCTCTGGTAGGTTCCATTAGTTTAGTCGGCACTTACGACATCAAATCAAATCTAATTTATTTATTGCATGAAATACATGTTGTAAAAGTTGTTATAATAATGTAATTAATTAATTAATCCAATTTATTTCTATTATTTTATTGTAATTTTTTTTGTGAATAACGTTTCTGTTGTAAAAAAAATTATGTAATGGATAGTCACAATGTATTCTGCCCTATTGGGCGTGTAATGTCTTAAAATTTACAATAACAGCTAATACAATTCTAAAGAAAATAAAACATAAAATTCACAGACAAATAAAGAAATAATTATAATAATACAGTGTCATTGTTATATAATTACAATTTATCGGTCATAAATTCATTAAAAGAGTAATAAGCATCCACGATCTGAGTTGGAGTGGTCAATTCTTAGGCGACTAAAATGGATCTCAGAATTATCTCTTTTACATATTAATATACTAGTTGTTTGAGATTAATCCTCGGTTCAAGGAACTTAGTTACTAACTGGACTATAGCAGGATCAGGATCATTATTGATTTGACAGTTTTTATCGAGGTTTTATTGATTCGAAAGTTACAAATGGATTAGTTGTGAATAAATTAGCGAATTAAAATTTTAATTTATTCCGTTTTATATGACTGTCTTAGTAACTTTTATTTCGATTAGTTTCGTTTCCTTTCTTGTTTCTCTCAATCCATATCCGCTCAGCTGTCAGGCCCTGCGCGTCGCAACATCCGTCTTGTGGCAGGGCTAGATGCGCGGCATGGCGCGCGTCAGCGCGGAAATGGGACATGATGCATTATTTCGCTGATTTCTTGATTATTTTGTCGTAATGCCTATATATATGGATTTCCCATAAAATTTCCTATAAATTAGCATGTAAATATTCTGAAATTGTGTAACGTAACTACTGAGATACATGTAAATGTAGGTGTGCAGTTGTAATTTTGGTGAAAGTTTTAGAAAGTTAAAAAAAATATATAATATTACAGTTTTGATGCACAGTTTGAGTTTTATTTTAAAGTTAAACTGCATATATTGTTACAATAGGAACAAAAAAGAACACATTTCCAAACAACTTTTTTACACAATAAGCTCATAAAAAGAGTATCAAATACATATATTATTATTATTATTTATTATTATTATCAGCCAAGTTCATCCCACTGCTGGGCAAAGGCCTCCCCCCACTCTCTCCAGACATCACGATCACAAAAAAAAAACATCAAATACATATATACCTAATGAAAAATATAATTTCACTCAGATATTAAAAAGCAGCTCAACTTCGTACGAAATTTTAGTTTTCTCTGTAATTGAAACGATCGTTCAATAAACACCTAAGTTATAAATGTGTTTGTTTAATTTTTTAACTGTTAATAAAATTTTGCGAGCAAAGGATGTGATAGTAATAAAATTATAAAAATGTTATCTATCGAATGGCTGCTAATTGTGACGAGATTTGTAGGATTTCTGGTTTTATTTTATTCGGATATAATAAATGAGAAAGTTGGTGAAGTTTAAAATCATGAGGAAGAAATAGTTTTTAAAAGGAGTTTCGTGTTCTCGTATAATTGATGACCGTCGTGATTTAACTTATTTCACTAGCTTCTGCCCGCGGCTTCGCACGCATTTTTCCGGGATAATTAGTAGCCTTTGTCTTTCCTCGGTATATCATCTATCTCCTTGTCAAATATCGTTAAATTTCAATCAGCGGTTTAAGCGTGAAAAGTAGGTAACAGACGGACAGAATTACTTTCGAATTTGTGTTATTTTATTAGTACGGATGAATTTAAAGTTTTTGACTGGTTTTTTTTTATCTTTAAATGATGATTCAGGTAGCATTATATAGGTACAGACAGGAAAAATATAAAATGTCCCGGCATTTACTTTTGTTCATATATCTAATCCCTTACACTGTTGCTGCCTTTTGCATGAATTCGCACATCTGTGGAGGCTATTCTGGGTGCGCATGATTAATGATTGATTGTGCGGTGATATTATTAATGATTTGACTTATTTGTGATAAAATAAAATATACCATACAGTATAAAAATTTAATTTCAGAAATTTATGTGCAAGTCTAAGTAGAATAACATTGGTATAGTTTAACCAAATCACAGGTACCTACAAAACAAACCCAGAGGCCGTATAAACAACTTGAACTTGAAAAATTATCTTACAAACAATCAAACGAAATGCACAAAAGGGACTAATCAACTGTACCAGCGAAGATACTTTTTAACGGTGGCACCGTGATCCAGTCAACTGGACCAGCTTAAAGGTACCACAGGCTTGGGGCGAAGTTATCTTAAAGTTTCCCCTGCATGAAAGGTTTGAGGTACTTGTGGAAGCTCTGGTTGACCGGTTCTGCGTTGAGGGGACTCTTCATCGCCTCCTCCATCAGCCGCTCGTACACACGTCCGTCGAATGCACCCAGCGTCGAGTTCAGGATCTGGAGAATATTATTTAATATCACTAGACCTGGCTAAGTAAGTGTCGGTCTATCTTACCCATACGCCCGCCGTCTATAGTAGGTAATTGAAAAGAGGGCACGTAATCCTCGACAGCCCACATTGGTCCACTGCTCGACGCAGGCCTCCCCCTGATAAGCGCCTTATTGACTTTTATCTTATGGAGGGTAGTGCCCATAATCCCCACGCTGGGCATTCGGGTTGGGGATCGCGGTTCGATAGTAGAATTGTTCTGCAAGGGGCGCTGCTGCCCGCTTCGGTGGATATCCCATAGTCGCTTCTTACGACACCCACGGGAAAAGTTCGGGTGATGCAAATTCTAAGCCCACACACCACACGGCACTAATCACAAAGTACACCAATTTATAAAATAAAGTTCCCCGCCATATTTCTCAGTCTGTCTTTGTTTGAACGCAACAAAAAACAGACAAAAATAACTACAGAACGGATTTTCTCGGTGAAGAGGACGGGACTCGTGGGGAAGAATGGTTTTGCGTGAATTGTGTGACGCTGATTGTTGAAGATGTCGGAAAAAATTATGACGACTACGGGCTTTGCTGCTGTGACTGCTTAAATGAATAGAGTTACATACATATATGAAGGTTAGGTAGTTAAGAGGTTTCGGAACTAGTACTAGGTAATATATTTCTTTAAAAGACCTGTTTTTACTTTTAAATATCACCGTTCAACCGTTAAGTCGTAAATAATGTAACGTTATTGAGTAATTGCTGTCTTAATAAAGTGAATTTGAATTTGAAAGTCTATGTCGTACCTCATCCCTGAAATCGAAGGCGTCCACCAATCCAACCGCGTTTGGTCGAATCTTCTCCAGAAGATCTTCATACGTGTGCTTCAGTTCTGTCACGTCGTTTGCCGTTATCGACGTGTACTGGAAACAAAACGACAAATTAGTATTAAGTTAACAATTACAATTAAGTACATAACAGCATCTTTGCAAATCAAGTGTCTGCCACTCTTCAACAATGGTACACCCAGGGAAAAAAATCCACAATCAACCTAGGGAACTTTGGAGAAAAGATCCCGTAGTTCCAACTGACGGGAACCTACGTCTTGGTGAAATCGGTCGACATAATAACTCAACTCGCGAACGGTCCGTGCGGGCACGCATGCATATAATGACTCGCCGCTGGCAGAGAATGACAAGGTACTAAAGACAACACAACTTCCTGTCTCTTTCTCATCAATATACCTTCAATTGACCACAATCTCGCCTGAGGAAACGCGACGATGAGGCTGACGATGTATCGTGATACAACAAACGTGATAACAAGAATGAATAGGATCTTAAAGACCCGAAGGACTTGATTCGGGACCTTCGGGTCTTTAAGAATCTGGTAACAAGAATGAATAGGAATTCATTCTTGTTACCAGATTGTAATACCAAGTAGAAGGTCGTATTCTTTCTTGATCCTTTTTATTCTTGTCTTCAAGAGACCCAGGTTCTTTTATTGTAATACCAAGTAGAAGGTCGTATTCTTTCTTGATCCTTTTTATTCTTGTCTTCAAGAGACCCAGGTTGTATTACCAACTTATAAGTAGAAGGTCCTATTCATTCTTGATCCTATTTATTCTTGTCTTGATGAGACCCAGGTTGTAATACCAACTTACCAGCAAAAGATCCCCGAGCCGTTCCAAAGCCCAGTACACAGCATAAAGCCGTACCAACTGGCCCAGGACTGCTTGTAAGGGCGCTGACAGGGAGGCCGCCTTCCGCGAGATCTCTTCGTGGTAGGTGGATAGCAGGAATGAGCGACAGTGGGCCTAGACGTAAGCGAAAAGTTGTTTTATTTTGGAGTTTTTATTTATTTATTTAATTCGGATTGCCATCAGCTTAACTAAATACAATAGAAATTAAAATAGATACAGAAAGCTAATAATAGGCATTCGCTAATAGAATTGTAATAAACTACTTAAGTGTGAACACTAAAATTTTTTTCGTCGACAATTGCGTAACTACATAATGAAGCGATAAAATTATACCAATTTAAATTAATAACAAAAAAAAACAAGTAAGCGTAAAACTACATCATGTGCAAAAGAAGTTAAGAGTCATGCATCGCCTTGCCCTGTTAATGTTGGTATTGAAAGGGTCAATGTTCAGCGTCCTGCTGAAATCATTGACTGTTCTACTCGCTCGCACTACAAATGAATTTTGTCTATAATTAGTTCCAACATGTTGGACATGTAGTAGGGGGTTGTGTCTAAGCTGCTTACGCGGTACATTGAAGTCTAATTTGCTAAGAAGTTCTGGACAATCAACATCATTGTTGATAATCTTAAGAATATAAAGATAGTCAGCTATATGCCGTCTGTTTTTGAGTGGCAAGAAATGGAACCTCTTGCAGAGTTCATCATAGGTAAAAGATTTGTAAGGGATCTTTACTCTAAAACACAGGTATCTTAAGAACCGCCTCTGAATACTTTCGATACGATCTATGTACTTCTGGTAACGCGGGTTCCGTGAATAATCGGCATCTAGTTTGTAGAAAGTGAAGTCAAGGCTAAATTTAGAGCATCCAAGGTATGTAGACAGGAAATTAATGAAAATTTAAAAAAATAATAATTATGCAATTCCAATCGCAGTGCTATTTTTATCCTACTTGTCACACCTACATATAATATTGGAACCACCGGACCCAATGGGCTCAAGTACCAGATCGGCTCAATATTTTATTTAACCAATTCGTTGACTTTCCACTGACACTATGACAGAGACACAATAGGAAACTTAAAAAACAGAGGACTATGCCAAAAACAGAAGACTATGCCAAAAAACAGAGGGCTATGCCAAAGAAACCCTAGTCTTAGTAAACAAATACCTCAGAAGCTGCAACCAGCTGCACTGAGGCTTTGTTCCAAGCGTCCTCAGGTGCCAGTCCAGACTTGATGTACTTCCTCATACTCGACACTGCACTTGACAGGTTACTGCAAAACACAAACCGCCACTTTAAATACATATTGTCTCCGATAAAGATGTTTTTACCATGAGGCGGGCTACGTTATTCGAGTGATTGTATTAGGCGGAAACTGTTACCTCGAAGCATCCAAATCGCTGAAGCCTTTCGATAAATGAGCTACCAAAATACTCGTCGGGACCTTAGCTGGTTCTTAGCTACATTTTCAAGGCCTTTTCTCCAATATTTTGGGAATGTGTAAAGCGTTGAACGAGTCGGGTTTAATTTTGTTGGCTTAAGTAATTAAGTTAAGTTAAGGCTTAAGTAAATTGAAAATCAGCGCTGCTTGCATATTAATGCATTACTACAGCTAAATGCTGAATTTACTCCTATTGTCTTAGTTTACCTATTAGTTTTAATTAAGTAGTATGTATATTTTTATTTTGTGTATTTTCTAAATTAAGGCAATAAAATTCTGTTCTATTCTATTCTATTCTAAGTTGTGATTTGAAATACACAGTGAATACCGCTTTCTTAATAGCAATTATTAGTTCCATCTCATGTGTGCCGAATCATCGCAGGTCTTTGAGTTTTAAAACATACCGATACCTTTCAGCTACTTTATGGCTACAGTCTCTCATAAAAAAGCATTTTTTTCCCTGATGAAAAAAATACGCAATTGCGTGGTAGAGAATAAAAATAGCCCCCCCCCCAGGTGTCTTTGCATCACAAAGAGTTTTGCGAATTACAGAGAAAAAAATATTTGACTACCTGTACAAACCTGGGCCCGTCAGGACTTGGCTAACTTTTACAGACGGTGCATAATAAAAATCTAAAGCAGCCAAATAAAAATCTAAGGAACAAAATAAAAATATATAAAAAAATGCTTAGAAAGGTGTTGAAAAATGTAAAAAGACTTAGGTATGCAAACAGAATACGACAATCACAAAATAAAATAAAAGAAGCTTGGAAAATTGTAAATGAACAAGTGCATTATAAAAATAAACAAAATAAAACTATACAAGCAATTAAAGATAAACACGGCGATAAAATAACAGACCCTGAAAAGCTAGCAAATATGTTTAATGATTTCTTTCGTAACATAGCAGGAAACTTGACTAAACACACAAAATTTGACATAAACCAATGCATGGAATATGTAAGAAAAGCTGTACAGCCTCAAACACGGATAAAATTTGACACAATCTCGTATACAGAATTTAGACAAGTAGTAAGAAATATGAAAGATAAAACAACCTCTGATGCATATGACATGAATTGCAAAATAATTAAGAAATTAATGTTACAAAATGAAATTTTACAAAAATTGATCTGCAATGTATTGAATGCTTGTATAGCTAACGGTGTTTTTCCAGACGTCTTGAAAACAGGAAGAGTATTGCCACTTTACAAAAAAGGGGAATGTTCCCAAATGAATAATTATAGACCAGTGTGTATACTTCCAACGGTTTCTAAGATTCTGGAAACAATAGTAAAAAATAAAATTGTTGCATATTTTGAAAAAAACTCAGTTTTCACTGCAGCCCAATACGGCTTTCGAAAACAAAAATCCACAGAAATGGCAATACAGAATGTAATTTACTTTATACTACAGTCCTTGGATAAGTCTCAAAAATGCGCAAGTATTTTCTGTGACTTGTCCAAGGCTTTTGACTGTCTAAGGCATGACATTCTTTTAAAAAAACTAGAATTCTATGGATTTGGCGGGAACGAACTTAAGTTAATGACCACTTATCTTGGAAATAGAAAACAAATTGTATCAGTTAACGGAAAAGATTCGAATTTGGAGACCGTGGACATCGGGGTACCACAAGGGTCGATTCTTGGGCCTGTCCTTTTTCTTATTTATGTTAATGACCTTCCCAGCTGTTTACCTGATTGGGCTTTCATTAATTTGTTCGCGGATGACACCCATGTAGGATTAAAAGAACGAACGAATGAGATTCTAGACGACAAAATAAATAGCGCACTTTCATTGCTAAAGGACTGGTTTGAAGCTAATGGAATTATTTTGAATGCTGATAAAAGTACTGTAATGAAATTCGAAACCAAAAAACTTAAACAAAACTCAGGGCCAACGGAACATGTTTTTCTAGGTTATACAATTGATAAAACAATAAGTCATGTGACTCACATCAATAAACTATGCAACAGGCTAGCGAGTGCAAATTATGTTCTATTAAAATTGAAGCCCCTCATAGATCAAAGGTCACTTCTGTCGGTATACTATGCATATGTACACTCAATAATTAGTTATGCCGTTACAACATGGGGAAACAGTGTTGACATAAATAGGGTCTTGGTTTGTCAAAAAAGAGCTATAAGAATAATTTGTGGCTTGAGGCAAAGAACCTCAGCGAAACCTTTTTTCATAAAACATAAAATAATGACAGTTATATCAATTTACATATATAAAAGCCTAATAGAAATTTACAAAAATAGATTGAATTATTAGGTCCTTACATATGAAATTGGCGTTTTGTATGGGAGGAACAAAAAGTCGAATATTTTTTAATATAATATATTTAATTAATCAAAGTATGAACCATTATTTTCTATGCACTTTTGCCATCTTATAGGTAGTTCATTGATCCCTTTACTAAAAAAACCAGTCGGACGGGAATCAATAAAATCTTTGAAGGCGATTTGGACTGCCCCATCGGAGTTGAATTTTTTCCCTTGCAAGAAGTTATCCAAATTTCGAAAAAAATGGTAATCTGTTGGAGCAAGGTCCGGGGAGTACGGAGGATGTCTTAGACTTTCCAATTGAAGCTCTTCTAATTTAGTAGCCGTCTGTTGCGCAGTGTGTGGTCTAGCGTTGTCGTGAAGCAGCAGTGGCGTGGAGCGATTGACCAGCCTAGGTTGTTTAGCCGCTAGCTTTTCCATCATGGTTTGCAATTTATCACTAACACCGCAGCCTGCAGCTAACTCGGACGTGGTTTGCGATGGATCCGCTTCCACAATAGCCTTCAACTCTTCATTATCAACTTGAGTCTCAGGCCGTCCACGGGGCTTGTTCTGCAAGTCGAAATTTCCAGAACGAAAACGTTGGAACCAAAAACGAACTGTGTTTTCTTTTGCAACACGACCGCCATACACATCATTCACCCTTCGAGTTGTTTCCGCAGCACTAGTGCCACGGCGGAACTCGTACTCGTAAATAATGCGATATTTTAAGTTTTCCATTTTGTAAAATGAGTGACGCAAACAGAAAAAAACAGAAGAAAAAAAACAAATGAATGACGATCATCGAAGCACAAATACACGAGTCTATAGCTGTACAAATTTGAATTTGGAATTCCTTACCAAAGAGGAGAAATTTGTGATTAAAGTGGCCAGTACGAAAAACGCCAATTTCATATGTAAGGACCTAATATTTAAAAAGAAAGGACATGCACAATTATAATTTAAGAAATATTGACAAACTATACATACCACAAATAAGACTACAAAAAGTTAAAAAACAAGGGGAGTATCTAAAATTACAAATGTATAACAAGCTTCCCACAAAAATTACCAGCCTAGACGATTTCATTATATTTAAACAAAAAATTAAATTTTATTTTGAAACACATGCATTTTATAGCCTCAAGGAATTTCTTAATAGCACCATACAGGAATCCTCATTTTTGGATAACGATAAACTATAAATGAGAAAAACTGAATGAATTGGAGATAGTTACAGATTTGTGTTACATTTATTTATTGGAATTGTTTTGTAATTTATTATTTTGAATCAATCTAGAATATAGTAATTTAATTATTAAGTATAGGTATAGACTCTATAATACAGAGTTCATAAAATGTACTTAGATGGGTATTTATTTAAAACTGTAAATGACTTTTCTTAGACTTACCTAATATAGCACAAATTGTTATAAGATGGTGAATAAATAAAATCTGAAAAATCTGAAATCTGAAATCATACAAGGCAAGTAATATGGTATTTTACCCAGCAGCAACGCGTTGTGAACTCCTGATAATGCCTTCCACGGAGCTGTCCCAGTTCAGAGGTTGTCTTCTGTCTAACAGGTAAGCGGTGGTCATGCTTAGGGGTTTGCTTTGTTCTGCTGCATCCCAGGCTTTTACCAGGTACCTGAAAGGATAGACTAAATAAACGATTGAAGACTGCTATATATCCTTTCATTTATAGAGTTCTCGCTCAGTTTCTATAGTGAAGAAGGAGATGCCCTCTATTTCAACGCAGAAAGACCGCTGTTAGCTATTTAGCGCTCAAAGTACAAGCTGAAATAAACTTTTTGGTATTACATTTAGAATATAATATGTATTTTTTTCAGGCCCAGAAAGATAGGACAAAAAACCTAATGTTTAAAGGCCTTAAAAGTTTAGAGAGCACTTTAGTCAAGTAAGTATATACCTTCACTTCATGGTATCACTAATACACCATGCGTCACATAAAAGATTATTTCTTAGTACATACAGCATACCTCATCTGTTACAGGCAGAGACAGTATGCTGTAGTCTTCAAGTTTTTAATGGCAATAGGATTTATGCAGATATTTTTTAACGATTATTTATGTCAATAATTTATGTACTTCCCTGATAAATATAACACCCACAAAATTTTATATTATTAAGGTAAAAACAAAAAGTAAAACTGAAAAGAAAAAAAAAGAACTCAGTTTCGTTCGGGTGATAAGAACGCCATAGTGGCCCTTGTTCTGTGACGTGACACTTCACATTTTCAACTCAAAGCGCTTCTATTTCTTCGTTGATTTTTCAATCAAAATAAAATTAGATCCAAATAAATCCTAAAGTTAAAATTTTACTTTACAGAAAATACCAAACAACCGCGAAATAATACAAAAGATATCCCGCCAAACCCTCATGACATGACAGAACAAAATGTGAAGTGTGCCGTCACGTTCGTTCTAGCCAATGGCGTTGCGTTTAGAAATATTGCGACTGAGATTGAAAATTTCTTTTTTTCAATGAATAAATTTCCCAATAAAAACATCAATAAATATACAGATATATTTCTATATTAAATGAGACTACGTTAAAAAAAATATTAGCTTTTTTGAAGTCATAGGTTTGAGTCTTTTTGAAGCATCTATTGTGCAGTTTGCACTTAGGCGACAAAAAAGCTGAACACAGGCCAATAGGGCTTTCTAAACTTAGAAGCTGAAGGTTTTGGTTGGATGCTGTCTCTTTTGTTGACTCATGCCTGCAGAATAATGTTTCCTTCCCATCTCGTAACCATTTTAAAACAACTGAAGAAATTTATACAAGCTCGGCTGTCCTATCGAATAGAATATTTCCATTGCTGTTGTTGAACCATCTTTTCGCTTGTAAAAGAGCCTATCATCACAGGAGGGAGATGGAAACTTGCGGAGTTGATGATATAACCCACCTAGCAGTCTGCAGCAACAGTACAGTATTCTCTCCCTCGTATGTAGAAGCAGCAGTGACCAGTCCATACAACTGAGGCAGGTTGGATGACAGAATGTATCCGTGCCCGCCGCAAGACAGCCGGCAGCGCTCCACTAGGCTGGCAGCGTCGGCTGACGTCACGGCTTTCAGGCAGCAGGCTATGGCGTGTAACTGAGAACAAGTAGGTATGAATAGTAGAATAAAGTTTGGAGTAGAAATTTTGCAGTGTCATCTACGTACTATAAGTATATTATAGCAAAAGTAAATAGAACTTAATTTTGAGAGAGAATTAATTATGAACGTGAGCGGATTTTCGTTAGGATTTTAGTAAAAAACCTTCATCGTTCCACCTACTAGTATTTAATCTGGCGTAGGTAAGCTTAAGATTCTTTGATCATCTTTATATCACTTGATAAACTGCCAAACATGGATGGTTTGAGTTCTATTTTGGTTTACTTTGAAAAAGGCTTACATACTGGTATGGAATAGCTAAATTTTGAGTCTACTGAGACGAGAGTGACTCTATTTTAAGTCGTGGATCAAATGGAGCTTACCTCAGGCAACTTATCAGTGTTGCCAGTCGCCAGCTCCCCGCTGACCTTAGAGTAAAGGTCCCAGAGCCAGGTGGCGGTGAAGGAGAAGGCCTGGCTCGTCGCTATGCTGATCAGCAGCTTGTGTTGTTGCGTCACAAAGTCTAGGATCTGGACCTCTGGTTCACTGGAAGAAGAAAACTTGGGGTTTGCTTGGGGTCTGGTACACTAGTGCGTGAGATATTTACGTAAGAGACACTGGCGCGAAGGACATTTGCAAGTACTCACTTTCGCGAAAAAACTAACCTACTACTAATACGAATTTTAAGAATGGCGTCTACACGGACGTGTTCGTGATGATGGACAGAACCTGCAGCTCACGCAGTGTCAGTGAATTAGTAATAACCCTGTTTGTTTTTAGGTCTCTCATCTGATATCTGATTCCCTTCTTCCTATTATATAAAAATAAAACGTCAAGTGCGAGTCGGACTCACGCACTAAGGGTTCCGTAAGAACTTGTTTCTTTCAAAATTTTCATGACTAGGTCAACGGGAAGTAGGTACCCTGTAGGTTTTGGTCCAAGGCGAGAATCAATTTTTTTGTGAATATGCTACAAATATACGGTTATCACATTTTTTTCCTTTATTTGTGCTTTAAGACCTTGCTTCTTACTAAATGATTCTAGGTCACCGGGAAGTACCCTATATGTTTTTGTATTTCCCGTTGACAGTAAATCGAATTTTCCCCTTTACTTGTGCTATATGGCCTTGCTTCTGGCGAGTATTAAATGTATTTTTAGGTGAATAAGTTGCAAATTTATGTTTTTCAGATTTGTCCCTTTACTTGTGCTAGAAGACCTTGCTGCTCACCAAATTTCATGATTCTAGGTCTACGGGAATCACCATTGAGATCGGAGATGCTCCAATATGGTAAGGATTCGTACCTATACCTATTTGTCTCTCAGAACTTGTAAAAACAATGCCAAATGCTAAAATTATTTTTATTTGAAAAATGTTATTATTCTGTTGACCAATTCACTACGGACAAACTAAAATGACACTAACCTATGATGAAACAATGAATAAATGACAATTCTGGCTTCTTTATTCAATTTGATCAATTCTATTAGTATGACCTTATTTTTCTGTATGACATTAATGTTATTGTTTTAATTATGTTAGTATTTTAAACACTATTTGACATGTGTAAATTAAGTCCAACTCAGTTTTAGCAGAGCCCTTCCAGGGTGCATGTACCTAGCTAATGACAACCTAACTAACCATTCACTTAGACCTAAGAATGAATGTACATACAAACAAAAATAAGTAAATTTGAAGTCGTTTTTTAGTTTTTTCACACAATCAAATTTTTCACATAAACCTTCCCGCCTGCTTACCTGGGTTTTATCTGCGACTGCCTCCTTACAGCAGCATATCTGACGGCGATAGTGGTAGCCAGCGCGAGGAAGTTGGCCATGTTGTTCACGATTATTACTCGCACATACACCATGGTTCCGTAGGTCAGCTTGTTGTTCGGAGACGAGATGAATTTGCCACCCTAGAATAGAAAACACACCAACTTGTAACCCGTTGTCTGCAAATAAATGATTTGATTTGAACATTTTGAATAGGTTTTGTGTGGTGACTCTAGAATCTAACTTCAGCCAATTAGACTTTACCTGAAGAAAAATGGTGGTGATAAAATCCAAAGGGGTCGAAAAGGATGATAACACACGCCACTCTTTTTCATAAAATCCTGATATTTTACCTTCCTCTATCAAATCCTTATTTCATCCAACCATCTATACATCCAATTAGGTACATACAACTTTAGTATTCAATTCACCTAGCTGTGTCTTACCTTCAAAACCTGCGCATTCTTCATCAGCATCTGATCCCTGGGTATCCTGTGCTGATCAAAGCCAAGGAACCCGTTATTAACCGTGTTAAATCCGAGCTTTGCCCCAATCTCTCCCACTTTGACCCCGGGAAGCGGCATGTGCGTCTCTTCGGCCCGGATTTGGACCATAAAGGGCTGGATGCCGCAGGCTTTGCCGTTGATTGATAGTTGTGCCATTACGATGCAGTAGTTGGCTGTGTGACCCACTGGAAATATTAAAATTATTATTTGACACAGTAAGAATTGCACTGGATTCAGAAACAATACACACACACATCGCAATTACAATGTAGTATTAGCATCTGAGTACCTCTTACTCACAAGTCAACCTAACAAATTGCTCTCAGAAGTTTTTTAGACATTATTGAGTTTTCGACGAGCAAAGGAACGAGTTAACATATTTTTATTGGTCAAAAGATGACCTAGATACGTACTAGATAAGTTTCAAGAAATGCATCATACTTTTTTCACCCAACGAGGAGCGTTCCTATGTTCTGCCGTGGTTGCCGATGAAATTACTCAGGCACTATGTCTCATTGTGCCGTAGCAGTCTCAGCGGCGTAAGAATTGACTCTTCCAAATCAGACCGTGGATGTCGGTATATGATCCCTTAGTCGGCTGTTAGCCGACTTAGGGATCATACCAAATGAAGGACAGGAGCTTCATTCTGTGTATTATTCACACATCAACTGTGATCATCAATCCTCCTGCCAAGCGTAGTGATTATGTCAAAACGTTGTTTGGGGGAAGGCACGTTTAAAAAGCCGATAGGTATGTTCCCGGTTGAGGGTGCCGTGCATCGTAGAACACATTCTATCCAATCGTGCCCGCGAAGTTTGTTCAATCAACTACCAAAATACTCACATGACCCCGGCCACCATTTGTAAGCGCTGACAGTAGGGCTGTGCAGGACGAACTCGTCTGTCGCTGCGTCGTAGGTCGCCGTCGTCTCCAGCCCTCGTAAGAACGTGCCGTGGCCTAGCTCAGTCTGAAACATTATTTCAAGGTCACGTATTATGCTGGTTATAGACCTAAAGCTAAGCTAATTTTGTAATGTCTCATCTCACATAGCTAACGCAGATTTTCATACATTTGTGCGGACTGCATACTATGCAAGGTAAGCTATGTGGTATGAAAAGCTAACCTTAACTACTAGTATAGTATTATAATATCTGTGCCTAACTAGGTACTCGTAAGTTGGCTTAGCTTTAAGTCTGCAAACCGCATTAAAGATTGACACATTGTCAGCGTTACTGGTTGAAGTGTTTACGAATCACTTCGCAAAGTCAGAACATCCTAACCATTTCTTTGACCCAATAACACATAATTCTTATGGGACTAATTCTAATTCTAATTCTGATTGGGGGAACTGAGATCTGCACGGACATCTCGCATGGGAGTGTATTGTGCATTATCCCCCTGCCTAAACAGGCCCTAACCAGCCCAGCTCCTTGAAGTACCGGAGCAGGGCTTTTGGTGACTGACAGCTACGTTTCAGTTTTTCCGTGGATGTGGATGGGGTTGATTCCTCAATGAGACTCTTCAGCCCCGTCTTGTGTCTGACTTCCTCTGTGGCCGTGCAGTGTAATACAACGTGTTCCACAGTCTCTTCTTCTTGGAAGCAGCCACGACACAAGCTGCTGTCTGTGGCTCCAGTCTTAAAAAGATGGTGGTTCAGCTCACAGTGGCCTGTGATGATACCCACCATCGTTCTTAGGTCCTCGCGGCTCATCTTGAGCATCGTGTTTGTGGTTTTCCTGTCTATTGAGGGGAATATTGATTTAGTATGCTTGCAGTCTGTACGACGCTCCCATAGTTTTTGGTGTTCTTTTTCTGAGTTGAGTATTAGTCTGTTTTTGACTTCTGCTGTGGGCGGGTTAGAAAGACCTATATCTTTTTGTGTTGGAGTTTGTTTCGCCGCTTCCTTTGCTAGTCTGTCTGTCTTATGGGACTAACAGACATCATAGAAATTTCGTTTCGATGAACAGTAAGAACGGGAGTTTTACTACTTAACAGCAAAAAATATATATACTCTTATCCAACTGTTTACCGAAGAAAAGGGATTATTTTTCAGGCCGTACTTACATTGAAATCTTAAACAAACAAGATAAGATAAGGGATAAGAACACTCACTGATACTTTTGTATTTTTACTTTTGTACTTTATCACTAAAGGTTCAATCAACTTTTAATGTGTAACGGGACCGGTGGACTTAATCTCCATCTGCTTCGCCGTTTCCAGCCAATACTCCTTCTGTTCCCAGACTCCTGCCAGGTAGTCAGATAGTCGCACGCGTTGTTCCTATGGAAACGTTTAAAGGTGATTTCTATCCCATGGGAACTGATTTATGGGATAAAAAGTAGCCTATGTTTGATTCCAGGATTAGAATTACCTGAATGCAAAATTTCAGCCCGATCCGTTTAGTAGTTTTGGCGTGAAGAGGTAACAAACATCCATCCATCCAAACTTTCGCATTAATAATATGATATTAGTGTGATATAATAAGCACTATCTCTTCAGTCATAAATTGTTAGTTTCTATTTTGCATCTTTTTTCTTTATAAATATTGGTATGTATGTACCTTTAGTATAATTTATATTATGTATTGTATATTTAAGTAATACGCCACCGTCTTTACATGTAGGTACAACTGCATCGTGTCCAATCCAAGGTTGTCTGGAAGAGAACGCTCTTAGCGATAAGGCCGCCCATTGTGCAACTATGTATCTCTCTTTTCCTGTATTTTTATTTTTGTATTTTCTTCTTATTGTGTTTTGATATGTAACATCGGGTTATTCCAGTTTTGCCTCGTTAAATCTCCCTAAGGGAAAACTGGACTTCAAAAAATGAGTTTCAGTTTTCCACTTGAGGGGAATTTGTCAAGGGAGAAAACTGGAATAACCCGTAACTTCAACCAATCTGATCTAAGACTAACCTGGGCGTATGAGCCAATGATCTCCATCTTCTTAGCTCTCTCCAGCCAGTAATCCTTCTGCTCGTCAGATGCTTGTCCCATTATAGCTGGGATGAACATCGCCATGTGTAGAGCAAAGGGAGTGTTCTCTTTAAAAACAGCCATGTGAGGAACGCTGCGGTAATGTTCTCTGGAATAACAAGAATAAAATTGAAAATTTTGCGTCGGTGGTTAAAAATATAACAATGGAACCTCTATCGTTGAAGTAGTTGAAGAGAGGGTAACTAACGAACCACCCCAGAGACCCACGAACGAACGACCCCAGAGATTTTTAACAACGTATACATCTGCAGCCAGTGCTGGATATAGGCATCCCCTGATAATTCAATTCAATACATTTAATTCAGCTTAGCAACACAGATACATATTTCAGTAATGGTTAAATAAAACGTCTTAAATTAATGGAGCACACAATCTTCATAAACACATGGCAACATTTGATAAGCGCCGGTGTATCTTATCATTTGTGGATTTCTCTGGTAAAATTCCATAATCTCCTTTTACAACATTCACGGACTGAGTTGAAGTGTCAAATCTTAAGCCACGACCACCACGTTGAAGATAAGAAGCAAGGATTGTATTTATTGATGGCATTAAGTACGACCGGGGCTGGCGAGAACCTTGATCAATGGATTAAGTGATATCTAATAGCCCGAAGTAAAGATTATAACAGATACCAATGAAGTATTAATAGTTACCTACTAGAGATAAACTAAGGTGGATTACCTGTCCATTTCTACTATAGAGTGCTTATTGATACGGAATGTGGTCGTCTAGTATTTACATAATTCAACTTTAAAGCAACATGATCCTGAAGTGAACAATGACTTTTCATCTGACTATTTGGACTGGGAATCGTCATAACGTTGAAGGTAAACAAAAGGAAATATCATAACAAAACAGAAAGTTTCTTGGAAAGATATTGTACAAGTGAAATTCGACTTTGACTTAGCTTCTGCGTTAGTTGGACTACTAACTGTTCAATTAACTATAAAAAACACCACCCTTCATCTAGAATTTTGTAGATCTCATTTACCTTGCTCTCTCCATAACGTTTTTGCTTGGGTCATACAGCTTGGACATAACATTTGTGTACATTACGACTTTTCTAACAGCATTCTCGTATTTCTCCTTGTGACTCAAGTATTCCTCGGGAATTTCGTCGCGAAGACCCTTGACACTGAGTAGCTTGCCCTCTAGAACATCACATTAATATTATAAATGCGATAGTTTGTATGTATGGGTGCTTGTAACCTCTTCAAGCCAAAACTATTTAACGGATCGGGCTGAAATTTTGATACAGGTAATTCTAGACATGGAATCAAACAAAGGCTACATTTTCTCCCATATATCAGTTCCCATGGGTTAGAAATCACCTTTAAACGTTTCCACCCACCCAAACATCCGGTTCACACACGAGTACGGTTTTGACACAGACAGGTACTTGAATGCCGCATCACATCACATCATCATCCGCACCACTTGCAGTCCGTTGTGTCATCACTTACGAAAAGAGCTCATGCTCTGTGTGACTCTGAACATCTGGATATGAACTCAGTCATGTTCAGAAGGTTTTCAAAACAGAACGGCTATTTAAGTCCAAGAGACACATAGCGAAGCCGAAGAACGCCGGAGGTTAGCAGACAAACCATCTTTTTGCCGTATGTGAAAGGGGCAACGGATAAAATTGAAAGTATCCTGAAAAGGTTTTCAATAAAGTCGGTTCCCATCCCCACAGAAAAGTTTCTCAGCAACTGCGTTCTGTACACAAAAAGATGTCATACCCAATACCTCTACAAATGCCAGGCGTCTACAAGGTTGACAGTAGCTGTGGCCGCTCATACATAGGGCAAACTAAACGAACCATTGCCGAAAGGGTGAAAGAGCACATCGCAGCGGTCAACAATAGGCAAATAAACAGGTCGGCGATAGCGGAACCAGTGCTAGATGAGTCTAGCAGTGGTTCCGCTATGAGCTGAGGCTCAGGATGCAACCACTGGATTGAGCTACATGACCCAAAAGTGCTAACCCGTGAACGCCACTACTACAAAAAGATGGTTTGAGAGGCGATTGAGATCAAAAAACACCCGAATTTTATTCGTGAAGATGGTTTTCGTCTCTCGTCATATCAGCCCACACACGCCCACAGTTGGACATAGGCTTCCCCTATACGACGCCACAAATATCGGATCAATGCTACGTACGTACACAACAAATACCAGTGTTTTTTTTTTTTTAAGATAACTATTGCTTTTAATACATTTGTCGAGGAAAAAGTAGACAGAGAAATTTTTCCAGTAAAACTTTAAGGGAGGGTCCTTTCTACAGACTATTAATAATATATTTATAAATATATAAAGAATATTTTACTAAATATAATGGATAATATCAAATATCAATTATTAACAAACTTTTACACACTAAGGACACACGAAGACAACAATTAAACCAACCTCTCCATGTTATTTACAGCAAATAAATTGGTCAAATGTTTACTTACCCACATCTCTCCTACTCGCCGTAATTTTAGCTCCTCCATCTAGAAAATTAGTCAGTTCTTCCACATCAAAACTGCATTTTTTCCGTTCCCTCTGCAAATCTTCGTTCACTTTAGTTGCCACCATTTTAACACTACCAGTCGCCTCCTATACCGGTTGAATACTGCACAATAGTCAATATGAGGATAACACAGTTGTAAAACTATTTGTTTTGTAGAGATATGTGTACCTATAGTTGTTTTGCAAGGACTTTGACCTGATAAGATTTTGTTTACTGATGACGCGGTTATCGTTGAGCGTCAAATTTAAAATAATTCGGCATCGTACCGTGCGGAGTTGTTACATACCTAATTATTATGTAATCTGTGTAGAAGCCTGTATTCACAAAGAAAATAACATAATGGAAATAAATTATAACTAGTAGGTATTTACAATTGAAACAATTGAGCTAACTGCAGACTGTTTCAAACAATCTACAGATAGCTCAACTGATACATATCAATGTGTTAACTTACACAAGTTGTAAGTATAGATGTAGATAATTGAGTCTAAAGTAAAAGTGGTACACTTGCAGTGAGTTATCTATTTATCTATCTATCTGGGTCTGATCTGAAGTCTCGCTCTCTCTCGAAAGAGATGCCTTCTATTTCTTCAACGCAAAAAGACAGCTGTTAGACAAATATCGCTCTGTCGGAGAAGTTCAAGCTGATATATTATTATTTATTTATTTATTATTTTAATATAAAGTTCTGCGAGTTAGTGGAACAATATCCAGCTCTTTACGATTATACCAAGCTCCCCTATAATAAATATTATCCTTCCCAATATCCCTTATAATTTATGTAAGTCGAGCCGGAATTTCTTGGTGCTTTTATTCTTATGTGCTTTCCGTCTACACTTCCAATGCAATTTGGTAAATTCCATAAAGTGTAGAAAAAAAAGTCAGCCTGTATAATGCCGCATCTGGACGTTTCTTGCCTGTTCCACGCCTCTTCTGTTAAAATTCAAATCGCGTCTGCGCCGTATCTGTCCCACGCCTGCGCTGCGCCTGTCCCGCGCCTTCGCCTTCGCTTGTGTGTGTTTTACGCCGAGGGTCTAAAGTTTACAATAAAACAAAGAAGTACAAGAATAGTAATGGGTCAAAGTTTATTTGTATATGTGTTCTTACCTGTAGTCCAAATATTTGTCAAATCATACTTCTTAGGTACTTATAATTTCTTATTCCATTTTCCTTGAGTATCACCAGCAAACACAGCTTTAACAGTTCTTAAAATAGATCACAATTTCCCTTGGAAGAACGGTTTGAGGTACTTGTGGAAGCTCGGGTGAACAGGTTGCTGGTTGAGTGGACTCTTCATCGCCTCCTCCATCAGCCGCTCGTACACACGTCCGTCGAATGCACCCAGCGTCGAGTTCAGGATCTGAAAATTATTTTTTAATATTACTAGATCTGGCTATGAAAGTCTCGGGAATGTAATTAAAAAGAGAACACGTAATTACAAGGTACATAATTATTATAAAGAAAGTCCCCCGCCACTTCTGCCTGTCTGTCTCTGTCCGAACGCGACAAACACACGATAGAAATATTAAACTACAGAACGGATTTTCATAAGGATTTATCAATGGACTGGGTGACTCGTGAGGAAGAATGGTTTTTTGTGAATTGCGTGACGCTGATTGTTGAAGATGTCGGAAAAAATGATGTCGACTAGGGGCTTTGCTGCTGAGGCCGCTTAAATTTTAAGGAATTAACTACAGGTACTAGATTTCTATTTTGAAAGACCGGTTTTTACTTTGAACATTAAATATCTCACTTATTACCCGTTAAGTCGTAAATAATGTAAGTAATGTTAGTTGTTGTTATTGATTGTCTTAATAAAGTGAATTTGAATTTGAATGTATATGTCTTACCTCATCCCTGAAATCGAAGGCGTCAACCAATCCAACCGCGTTAGGTCGAATCTTCTCCAGAAGATCTTCATACGCGTGCTTCAATTCGGACACGTCGTTTGCCGTTATCGACGTGTACTGGAAACAAAACGACAAATTATATTTAGGGTAGGTACCTATAGATAGGTATAACAGTATGTTTGGAATTCAAGAGACTGCCACTTTTCAAAAATGGTCAACCCAGGGAAAAAAGCCGTAGTCAATCCAGGTAACTTTGGACAAAAGATCCAGCAGTTCCAACTGACGGGAATCTACGTCTTCGGTGAAATCGGTCTATATAATAACTTAACTCGCGAACGGTCCGCGCGGGCTAGCATGCAAATACAATTCCTATTCAAATGATAAGTTACCGCCGCAGAGATAAGGCGGCTGTTTGCCGCACATTAGCGCCGCCACCTATTTTTACTTATAATTAATTATTCAAACACAAGAGTTTTCAGATATCCTATGTAGAGTTGTAATATCCTAAGCTTTTATAATCTCTCTAAAATAGTTAAGTTTCGTATAATTTAGACAGAGAAGTGAAAAGAAAGTTCGGTGGCCACCAAGAGCAACTTAGCTATTCTGCATCAAGGAAATAAAAGGAAACTATTTTACGAGCATTATATAAACTTATAATAGGTATCATATAAACTGTACAATGGAATTTAAAAAAATCATTTGACTAGCGTAGTTATAAGAAAGAAAAGGCAATAGCGCTAATTCGAGGCATACAACAGCCCGACAAGGTAGGTACTAAAGACAAAACAACTTCGTGTTTCTTTCTCATCATACCTTCAATTGACCACAATATCGCCTGAGGAAAAGCGACGATTTATCAGAATGAAAAGGAGCTTCAAGTCCTTCGGGTCTTGAAGATCCTATTCATTCTCATCTTGAAGAGACCCAAGTTGTAGTATCAACTTACCAGTAAAAAGTCCTATTCATTCCTACTTATTATTCTGGTCATTAAGAGACCCAGATAGTAATACCAACTTACCAGTAGAAGGTCCTATTCCTTTTTGATCCTATTTATTCCTACCAGGTTGTATTACCAACTTACCAGTAAAAGATCTCCGAGCCGTTCTAAAGCCCAGTACACAGCATAAAGCCGCACCAACTGACCGAGGACTGCTTGTAAGGGCGCTGACAGGGAGGCCGCCTTCCGCGAGATCTCTGCGTGGTAGGTGGATAGCAGGAATGAGCGGCAGTGGGCCTGGATGTCAGCGAAAAGTCGTTTTATTTTCGAGTAATCATGAATAATCGGCATCTAATTTGTCGAAAGTGAAGTCAAGGCTAAATTTAGAGTATCCGAGGTAGTGTCGGTAGTGTGTAGTGGTAGTCTAAGACTGTGTGGTGCCGGCTTAGAATTTGCACCACCCTAACTCTTCCCGCGGGAGTCGAAAGAAGCGACTAAGGGATATCAACTGGGGGTGGGCAGCAGCGCCCCCTGCAGAACAATTTTACCACCGAACTGCGATCCCCAACCCGCATGTGATAAAAGCCAATATAACGCTTATCAGGGCCTGCGTCCGGTAGTGGACCAATACAGGCTGTTGAGGTTGAAGGTATGTAGACAGGAAATGAATAAAAATTGAAAAAATGAAAGGAACTAAGTACGTTAAGTACAAGGTAATTCATCTGCAATCTGGAATGCAATTCCAATCGCAGTGCTATTTTTTCTACTTGTCACACCTACATAATATAATATTGGAACTACCGGACCCAATGGACTAAAGTACCAGATGCAATGGGCTCAATATTATATTTATCCAATTCGTTGACTTTCCACTGAAACTAGACAAAGACACGATGATGTTTTTGGCAGTCTTTTTTCTTTTTTTAGTTTCCTAACTAAAAAAACAGAGGACTATGCTAAAGACAGAGGACTATGCCAAATAACAGAGGGCAATGCCAAAAAAGACTAGTCTAAGTAAACAAATACCTCAGAAGCTGCAACCAGCTGCTCTGAGGCTTTGTTCCAAGCGTCCTCAGGTGACAGTCCAGACTTGATGTACTTCCTCATACTCGACACTGCACTTGACAGTTTACTGCAAAACACAAACCACCACTTTAAATATTGTCTCCGATCAAGATGTTTTTAGCATGAGGCGGGTTATGTTATTCGAGTGATTGTATGTAGTTGGAGGAAACTGTTACCTCGAAGCACACAAATCGCTTAAGCTTTTAGATAAATGAGCTACCAAAATACTCGTCCGGACCTTAGCTAAATATGGTTCTAAACCACATTTTAAAGGCCCTCTCCCATATTTTGGGAATGTGTAAAGCGTCGAACGAGTCGGGTTTTTTAATTTTCAATTAATTACTTGTTGACTTATGTTTTGATTTGAAACACACAGTGAATGCACAGTGCGTCCCATGTTTGCCGAATCATCGCAGGTTTTTAAAAATATACCGGTACCTTACAGCGACTTTATGGCCACAGTCTCTCATAGGTAGACAAGCAAAAGTAGTCCATCAAGGATTTTCCATTTAGAAAAGCTCTCGTACCTACCGGAGCAGAATTAAAATAGGCCCCCAGGTCTTTGCTTCACAAAGAGTTTTGCGAATCACAGAAAAAAATATATTTTACTGCCTGTACAATTTTGGGCCCGTCAGGACTTGGCTTAATTTTATAGACGGTCCATACAAGGTAAGTAATACGGTATTTTACCCAGCAGCAACGCGTTGTGAACTCCTGATAATGCCTTCCACGGAGCCGTCCCACTTCAGAGGCTGACTTCTGTCTGACAGGTAAGCGGTGGTCATACTTAGGGGTTTGCTTTGTTCTGCTGCATCCCAGGCTTTTACTAGGTACCTGAAAAGATAGACTAAATAAAGGATTAAATTCTGCAATACATCCTGTCTTGTCGCCTACTAGTAGTTTTACACTACAAGTGCGTCTGCTATCTTTCTGGGTCTGAATTCTCACTCAGTTTCAATAGTGAAGAAAGAGACGCCCTCTATTTCAACGCAGAAAGACCGCTGTTAGCCATTTAGCGCTCAAAGTACAAACTGAATTAACTTTTTTGTATTACATTTAGAATCTAATAATGTTTTTTTTTTCAGGCCCAGAAAGATTGGCCAGAAAACCTAATGCTAGGCTTTAAATGGGATGTCACAACGGCATGAGAATCGCTTCTCGTTGTCTCTGTCTGTAACTGTATCTTCAAGTTTTTAATGTCATCAACTGTGCAGTTTGCACTTAGTCAACGACCAAAAAGCTGAACACAGGGCTAAAGCAGCAGGCTAGCCTTGCTGACATTGAACCATCTTTTCGCTTGTAAAAGAGCCTATAGTCATCAGGAAATGGAAACTTGCAGAGATGAGGATAAAACCCACCTAGCAGTTTGCAGCAACAGTACAGTATTCTCTCCCTCGTATGTAGAAGCAGCAGTGACCAGTCCATACAACTGAGGCAGGTTGGATGAAAGAATGTATCCGTGCCCGCCGCAAGACAGCCGGCAGCGCTCCACTAGGCTGGCAGCGTCGGCTGACGTCACGGCTTTCAGGCAGCAGGCTATGGCGTGTAACTGAGAACAAGTAGGAATAATAGAAAAAATGTTGGAGTAGAAATGTTGCATTGCCAGCTACGTACAAGAAAATAAAGCTTCATTTTGAAAGCGAATTAATTATGAATGTATCAAAGCGGGTTTTAGTTAAGATTTTTGCAAAGGAGCTTTATCGTCGAACCTAAGGTAACAATTAAAGTCCTACTGGGTCATTAAGTCGTGGATCAAATGGATCCAGCTTACCTCAGGTAATTCGTCAGTGTTGCCAGTCGCCAGCTCCCCGCTGACCTTAGAGTAGAGGTCCCAGAGCCAGGTGGCGGTGAAGGAGAAGGCCTGGCTCGTCGCTATGCTGATCAGCAGCTTGTGTTGTTGCGTCACAAAGTCTAGGATCTGGACCTCTGGTTCACTAGAAAAAGAAGAAAGCTTGGAGTTTGCTTGGGGTCTGGTATACTAGCGCGTGAGATATTTACGTAAGAGACACTGGTGCGAAGGACATTTCTCACAAGTCTCTTAAAATCTCTAAAACTCTTAAAATCACTTAACTCCCTATACATATGTAGGTATGTATATTATCTAGGATACATAGCCTACTTCCATACCAATACGAAGCTGACTGGCGTTTTCACTAACGTGTTCGTGATGATGGGCAGAACCTGCTACGACGCTACGCCAGACTGACGTAGCAAACAAAAGACTTCAACGCGCTGCTGATACACTTTTAACAACTGAGTTTAGTTTTTAATACAAACTAAATTATTCACAATTTTATCTCTGAATACCGTACAGCACAAATATGGGCTTAATCTCTTAACTTTTAGATGCATTTCATAATGACGGCATCAGAAGACAGACATCTCGCGGACCACTCATTTAAAGCTTAAATGTCTAAAATGTATCTAAAGGTAACGAGTTTCAATCTATATTTGTATGCACACTGTTGTGCTGCGTGCGTAGTAGCGTTGGATTACGGTGCACAGAGCTTTACGCTACGCGCAAATGTCCTGATAGTTTTTCACTATATTACCTGCTTACCTAGGTTTGATCTGCGACTGCCTCCTTACAGCAGCATATCTGACGGCGATAGTGGTAGCCAGCGCGAGCATGTTGGCCATGCTGTTCACGATTATTACTCGCACATACACCATGGTACCGTAGGTCAGCTTGTTGTTCGGAGACGAAATGAATTTTCCACCCTAGAATAGAAAAAATAAAAAGCTAAAACTAAGACGTATCTTGTACTTATACGCAAGGTATTCGAAATCTTGAATAGGTTTTGTGGTAACTCTAGAATCTAGATACAAATTTCAGCCAAAAAGCTAATAAACTATTTAGATATTATTTAGAATTTCCATAAAGAAAAATGCTGGTGATAAAATCCAAAGGGGTCCAAAAGCATGATAATACTCGTTAGTCTTTTTCCTACAATCCTGATGTATTACCTTCCTCTAACAAATTCTTATTTCATCCAACCAGCTATACATCCAATGAGGTAGATACACCTTTAGTATTCAATTCACCTAGCTGTGTCTTACCTTCAAAACCTGCGCATTCTTCATCAGCATCCGATCCCTGGGTATCCTGTGCTGATCGAAGCCAAGGAACCCGTTATTAACCGTGTTAAATCCGAGCTTTGCCCCAATCTCTCCCACTTTGACCCCGGGAAGCGGCATGTGCGTCTCTTCGTCCCGGATTTGGACCATAAAGGGCTGGATGCCGCAGGCTTTGCCGTTGATTGATAGTTGTGCCATTACGATGCAGTAGTTGGCTGTGTGACCCACTGGAAATACATATAAGATTATTATTTGACACAGTTGGAATTGCTCTGGATTGAGAAACAATCCACACACACAGTACTGAGTGCTTAGTCACAAGTCTCACAACCTAACAAATTGCTCTCACAAGTTTATTTTTTTATTCATTATTGAGTTTTCGACGAGCAAGGAACGAGTTAAAATATTTTGACTAGTCAAAAGACAACCTAGATACGTACTAGATAGGTTTATTGAAGAAATGCATCATGCTTTTTGCCCACAACGAGGAACGTTCCTATGTTCTGGCGTGGTTGCCGATGAAATTTCTCAGGCACCGTCTCAGGTTGCCGTGGCGGGTCGCGGCCGGCGTAAGAATTGACTCATCCAACTCAGACCGCGCGTGGATGTCGTTTGGCAGTCTCCGATTTTGAAGCGCGTCTTGTGTCGTGCGATTTGTTGCGATTTTGTAGCGCAATTCCTTACACACAGGTGCGTTTTTGTAAGCGTGATTTCTCGCGTCGCCCAATTTCTATGGCGTCGATAAAATCGCAGCAGTGTGTAAGATTGTATGCGTCTTAGTACAAAGTGTACTGCAAACAAATATCACGTTTCAAAATCGTGGCGGTGGGTTAGAGGCTTAAAAGCAGATAGGTATGTTCCCGGTTGAGGGTGCCGTGCATCTTAGAACATTCTATCCAATCGTGCCCGCGAAGTTTGTTCAATCAACTAACAAAATACTCACATGACCCCGGCCACCATTTGTAGGCGCTGACAGTAGGGCTGTGCAGGACGAACTCGTCTGTCGCTGCGTCGTAGGTCGCCGTCGTCTCCAGCCCTCGTATGAACGTGCCGTGGCCTAGCTCAGTCTGAAACATTATTTCAAGGTCACGTATTATGCTGGTTGTAGACCCACACCCTCACATAGCTGACTCAGTTTTTCATACTTTTGTAGGCGGACTAGGTACTATGCATGCTAAGCTATGTAGTATGAAAAGCTGCTAACCGAAACTAAGTACGGTAAGCTTACCTTTAGGTTTGCAAACCGCTTTAAGATTGCCAGCGTTATTGGTTGAAGTGTTTAGGAATCACTTCGCAAAGTCTCAGAGAACATCCTAACCATATCTTTGACCCAATAACACATCATTCGGGACTAACATATAGACATTTCGTTTTGATGAACAGCTATAATGGGAGTTTTGCTGTATTCCAACAAAAAAAAATAGGAGCCTTTATCCAACTGTTTACCGAAAATGCATCATAGGGGTTCTTTTTTTGGCCGTAAATTGATATCGTAAACAAACAAGATATGGGTCTCGACTACAAGGGGAGCAAATGTGTAGGCTCTGTCGAGACCTGCATATTTACGCCTCTTGAGATAAGTAAAATAATATTAACAAGCCAATAAATAAGGATAAAATTGAGGGACATACTAACAAATTAAATTATATAATTACTTAAATAATTGTAAATGTACCCAATATGGAACAATAAATTCAATTGAATATACTTACAGTTAAATAATAAGCAATGCAATAATTAATAAATTAATTGACAATGCGGGGCAATGCAGTCAGAGTCTTGGGGGCGCTTCCGACTGGTATTGATATGGATCAGATGAGCTACCTGTAGATTGTTTGCAGTTAGCTCAATAGTTTCAATTGTAAATACTATTTTAAATTATTTCTATTATTTGATTGTAATTTTCTTTGTCAATAAAGTGCTAAATTAACAATCATTTATATCAAAATAAATAGGACATTATAATTTTTTGTCAATCCGGCCCCATCATAGTTCGTATGTCATCACGGTGTGTAGAGAAGGAAGTGTCAGCATTCCTATCTGATCACCAGCGGGTTTTTGATCTGTTATTGCTGCTATTATTTATTGGTATGTAACATCAACCAACCCGATCTTAGACTAACCTGGGCGTATGTGCCAATGATCTCCATCTTCTTAGCTCTCTCCAGCCAGTATTCCTTCTGCTCATCAGATGCCTGTCCCATTATAGCTGGGATGAACATCACGGTGTGTAGAGAGAAGGGAGTGTTGTCTTTAAAAACCGCCATGTAAGGAACGCTGCGGTAATGTTCTCTGGAATAAAAATATAACAATGGAACCTCATTGAAATAGTTGAAGAGAACTGAACGTCGTAACTAAAGAACTGTACCTCATAGATTTTTAATAACATTATATCTACAGCCAGTGCTGGATGCAGACATCCCCTAATAAGCGCCGAGGTATCTTATCCTTTGAGGCAATGCCATAATCTACCTCTGCAGGTTGGGGATCTACTACTGAATATGCATCCCCCAAATGTAGAGCTACAATCCCCAGGCTTGGCAGCCAGATTGTTAAACACGGTGATAGTGTTGAATAATACACAGAAGGAAGTCTGACCTTCTTCTAGAAAAGTCCTTAGTCGCCTTTTACGACATCCATGGCTGAGTTGAAGGTGAGATTCGATCGATTCGATCTGCACACACATTACAGCAGCACCATGAATTTATAATTATTTTTTATTATTTTAAATACATGACTCTAACGATGCCCATTTGTAGCTGATCTATTTATCAATTTACCTAATTTCGTATGTACCTATATTCCTAGTTCCTTGTTTATTTTCTGTCTTGTCTGTTTTAAGGCTATGAATTATAAGTTAAGCACCACATATATTGTAACCTGACATTTCCAAGTGTGCCTTGTGCTCCTACGACAAATAAATGATTATGAGTATCTTAACGCATTCACTGCCCAGCCTCTACTAGCGCTTGTCGGGGCTGGGGGAGATCATCTGTGTTTTGGGCCATGATAGTGTTAAACCGCGACCGCCACGTTGAAGATAAGAAGGCCATAAGAAGCAATTATCTTTATTAATGGGATTAAGTGGTATCTGATAGCCTGAAGTGAAGCTTATGATAAACCAATGAAGTATTTATAGTTACTACTAGAGATAAAATACCTCTTTATTTTTTACTAAGGAGCGCTTTCTCAACCTCAACCTCAACCTCAACAGCCTGTATTGGTCCACTACTGGACGCAGGCCTCCCCTTGATAAGCGCCTTATTGGCTTTTATCACATGGGGGTAATGCCCATAATCCACGCTGGGCATGCGGGTTGGGGATCACAGTTCGGTGGTAGAATAGTTCTGCAGGTGGCGCTGCTGCCCGCCCCCGGTGTATATCCCTTAGTCGCCTCTTACGACACCTGCGGGAAGAGTTGGAGTGGTGCAAATTCTAAGCCGGCACGGCACCACACAGCTAAAGAGCGCTTATAGATACGGATTATAGTATTTACCTCAGTCAACTAGGCACATTTGATGGGTTCATTCAACATTATTGTATCTACAAGTCATAATTTTTTGGTCAAAAATGGAAATTGAGTGGGATAGTGATAAAGTTAAGAAGTTTATTGAGAACTACAGAAATGAGGAAGTGCTTTGGAATATCACCCTGACTCAATATAAAGACAATAAAAAGAAAAAAGATGCGTATTTAAAACTAGCCAATCAGTATAATTGTTCAGAAGACACAGTGAAGAAGGAAATAAAAAATATCAGAACAGCTTTCCAAAAGTTCTTCAAAGTCACTTTCAGCCTTGTAAAATTGTTAAATAACAATCTATCATATAGTATGTCTTTTAGTAAACTGTTTCGGTATCCACTTCTAAACATTGCCCGTTTCCACAACCGTCTTTTTCTCTTTTTTTTCCGAGTACTGTCGTTCAAAATTAGGAAAGTCGCAGCAGCAATGACCGGCTCGGTAGACATCACTGTAGGCAACTGTAGAACGTATGTAAAATGAAACTGTAGAATCAGTTGCTGCAACAGATGTCGATCATTGTTGAACATACAACATTGTGGAACAGTGTTGCGTGCGACATTCCGTTGCTTCAACGAATTGTTGAACAGATCTAAATGTACCTCATTTCATCTGACTATTTGGAGTGTGGGTATCTTCATAACGTTGTAGGTAAACAAAATAAAATATCAGAATAAAACAGAAAGTTTCTTGGAAAGATATTGGACAATTAATAGCTTATGGGTCCGTTCCTCTTTGTTAGGTAAGTGTCAAGTGCGGGTGACAAGTGTAAGTAATCCGTGATAAGTAAATTCGTCCGTTTACAAGCTGATTTTACTAATTAGGTACTTAACGCTTACACTTGTCGCCTGCATTTTGATATTTAACAGAGTGTAATCAGGTGTATTGGTCAAAGTTGAATTAGCTACTGCGTTAAATGGACTACTAATTGTTCAATTAGCTATCTAAGAACCACCCTTGATCTAGAATTCTGTAGATCTCGTTTACCTTGATCTCTCCATAACATTTTTGCTTGGGTCATACAGCTTGGACATAGCATTTGTGTAGATTACAGCTTTTCTAACAGCATTCTCGTATTTCTCCTTGTGACTCAAGTATTCCTCGGGAACGACGTCGCGAAGACCCTTGACACTGAGTAGCTTGCCCTCTAGAACATCACACTAACATTATATATACGAATGTTTGGATGTACTCAAGGATGTTTGTTACCTCTTCACACTAAAACTACTGAAAGGATCGGGCTGAAATCTTGTATACAGGTAATTCTAGGACTGGAATCAAACATAGCTTTACTTTTGTCCCATAAATCAGTTCCCATGGGATAGAAATCACCTTTAAACGTTTCCAAAGAATCAACGCGTGCGAAGTCGCCTGTAGTAGGTAGGTACGTAGTTAAATGCTATAAATTTTGTGAACTTAACTCAATCAGTACTCATTATAAACTACCTATATTCACTTATTTAAAGCGGCAATAATAGGAATGCTCCAGTCATCCGGTTAACATGTAAACCGGTTGAATTGTCGGGAAAATCAAAGATCATCATCATATCAGCTCACACACGCCCACAGCTGGACATAGGCCTCCCTATACGACGCCACAAACATCGGATCAAAGATAAGTAGGTACACGACATATACCAGTGACTTTTTTCTTATGATATCTATTGCTTTTAAAGTTGGTTTATGGGTAAGGACCAAATTTCTTGCATTTCATGCGAGGGAACGATGGCACCTTACTTTGAAATCATTATATAAAAAAAATTGTTAACAAAGGTGAGTTTCAAGACTTTATTACTAAAGTTTAACTTATTTTGCACCCTGTCCCTAATTCAGTATATACCTAGAATGCATTCACTAGATTTCTGTAAAATTAATTTTAGGTTAACTATGATACTAAATCCATTTTCGTTTTTCATACAAAATGTGAATGGCACATCTCCGACTCCTATAAGTTATTGCAATTTTATTCATAAAATAAAAACTTTCTCACGGACTTTCTGTTTTATTTATAAGCACCAATAATTATTTTTAAATTTTTATGATTAGGATTCCGTTAAACATTACAGTTTATTAATAACAATAATCATAATGAGTGTCCCAAATTTCGTTCCGCTGTGCGACACAGTTGTGCGACAACAACTCGAGAACTTGGCAATATTGGATAACAAAATTAAATAGGGGAAGGTGGGGATCATTCGTACACTTTTTAATAAAAGCCTTGTAAAAAAAAAAGTAATTACAATTTCAAAATAAATTCAATGGTTTTGAGTAAGCTACATATCTGGCTATAGTAATAAGGTACATCCATATTGATATAATGCAATCTAACCGAGCAATGGCGGTTTTCCCAAAAGATGGAAATCGTACGAAAGCACCCCAAACGTGGGGTAGATTCGTACATAGTGTGGGGCACATTCATACATAAGTGGGAGCCTTCGTACAGAGTATATAAAAGCGCCATTTATACTTATAAACATTTTTATTCATTATAAGAAGTTTCTCAAAAACTTAACCTTAAAAAAAGTCTTTGTCATCGAGATCAAACTACACAAATAATAATCAGCCTTAAAAACAGTAGGTACTATTAAAAGTTTTACATTAAATTCTTATCAAATATTAATCTATAATCTCTTTAGCTGTTTTTATTCTTCCAGTCTTTGTTTTTCAGGAGTATCTGTGTAAATCCTGGATTTACGCCGTATTGTTCTGCGGACTTCCGAATGGATAAAATTTTATCCATAACTTTCTTCATCGCAGAATCCATTGCGTCTTCGTCTACCTCTCCCGATCTAGTCCCCTTTTTTTGTATTTCCGCGGCATGGTTCTGAAATAGATAAATTGGTAAATAAACACTCATGCGTGAAATAACACAATCCATGAGGGGTATATTCGTACAGTACGAATCTACCCCAGTTACTCTGTATGAAGGTACCCCAAACCCAAACATTTAACAAATTAATTCAAAATAAAAAAACGGTTAATTTTATACTAAAATAAATACGCACACCATAAATTAAGGCATCGGTACATCATTTACAATAACTTACTTTTACAATTTGAGTAAATCTTACTAGAACTAAACACTTTCAAAGGTGATTCCAAACATTACTTACGAGAAGCGAAAACACGTATCGATTTATTGCACGGAAGCCGTCGGCCGCACTGTCCCGCCTTGTCGCGCGGTTACTTAGACGCGGTAAAGGGGTGGCACACACATAAGTATGGACGCGCTAACGTTTGTAATCGCGGAGTTATGATGAATGTACGAATGCTCCCGCTGTACGAATGGTAACGGTTTACCCCTAATGTTTTTTTGCAATGGCGACACCGTCATCTGACTTGTGACTAAATTCAGGCCAATTCCGCTATGTAGTTTTTCGCTCAGTTGAAAAAACGTGTTTGAAGTGCACTCGCATTATAAATCCGGAATTTCTGTAAGACTTTTAAAGTGTTTTGTGTAAATTTTTGTAACTTTGCATTATTAATTCTATAAGCTTATTTTGTCTACTATTGAACAATTCTGACGTGTATTAATATAGGTGTTTATTCTTTGCAGTGAGTATTTTATATTGCTGGGATGTAGAGTTTTTCACTCCTCTAAGCGACAAACGACACGAAATTGTGTCACGTGTTACAGTGTAATATTTTAAAGGTAGGTACACAATATTACTTTATGTAGATCTTCTTTTAGTAATTTTTATTGGTAAAAATTTGTATCGATTTATTTACCTGGACTTTTTTTTAAATTACTGAGTTTAAGCATGTCGACTGATTTAATATTTTTGATATTGATTACACATATTTAGTTTTGTTAGTTTATAATAATAAATCAATAAAATCAGCTTGAAAAGTATACACAGCATATTATTTTGTAACTTTTTCTATTTGACGTATTTTAAGAATCCATAATTTTTGTACCAGCTTTTGAATATTAATATAATCTGTCTAAGAAATACCCACTGCTTTGCGATTTTCACTATTAATAATTTTTAGGTAGAATAATATGCGTTATCTGTGGTATTAAAATTAATATATTGTGGTAACTATACTTTTTAATTAATAATATCTTAATGAGATACTATATTACAGTAATGTGCGCTGTTTTTTTTTCACCCACAACATCCCAATCTATAAAGTTATATAAGTAATAGAATAATTAAATTAAGGAAAATCATGACGTAGGGTTTTAAGTAAGTATCTAATTTATATTTCAATGGTTGAGAAAAAATAAGAATGTAAATAAGCTAAACCTAGTGATCATTTTTAGACCTATGTGCACTAATCTTAACAAATTCTGTTGTGCTACATTTGCTCCGTTGTGATACATTCGGCTGTGATTTCCGATGTGCGACGATGCAAAAAATTTGGTCCTTTACCCTTATGTGGTACATTTGTCTAGGAAAAAGTAAACTGAGAAATTTTACCAGCAAAAGTTTAAAGGACCTTCTTTTTTGCTATAACATTTATGTTAAGAGACTTGCTGCCACTGTTATTAGATAATATCAAATTTCAATTGATAACAAAACTTTTCCACAATGGAAGGACACAAGACAACGATAAAACCTCTCTGAAAATAAACTGGTCATATTTTTACTTACCCACATCCCTCCTACTCGCCGTAATTTTAGCTCCTCCATCTAGAAAATTAGTCAGTTCTTCCACATCAAAACTGCATTTTTTCCGTTCCCTCTGCAAATCTTCGTTCACTTTAGTTGCCACCATTTTAACACTACCACTCGCCTCCTATACCGGTTGAATACTGGTTGAATATGATGACAACACAGTAGTGAAACTATTTGTTTGGTTGAGAAATGTATAGTAGTTTTGCAAGGACTTTGACCTGATAAGATTTTCTTTACTGATGACGCGGTTATCGTTGAGCGTCAAATTGAAAATGATTCGGCATCGTACTATCGTATCGTATCGTGGAGTTGTTACATATCCACTTATTATGTAATCTGTGTTAATTTAAACAAGTTGTAAGTGTAGTAGTGTGTAGATAATCGAGTTTAAAGTAAAAGTGGTTATAGGTAAATTTATAGTGCATCTCTCTGTCTGGGTCTAAAGTCTCGCTTAGTTTGGATAGTGTAGAAAGAGATGCCCTATACTTCAACGCAGAAAGACCGCTGTGTCGGAGAAGTAAAAGCTGAAATCAACATTATTGCATTGCTGTTAGAATAAAAAATAAAAAAATTCAGGTCCAGATAGATAGCCCAGAAAACGCAATGTGTAACGGCCTTTACGCGTCAACTGGATCCGAAATCCTATTCTCGTCACTACGAGGATTTTGATGACGTTTACCGCATTGGTATCGTCCGATCTAGTGCATGCTGTACCATAGAAAAATCAATAGAAAGCACTTGCTTACGCTCCATAGGTACGCTCAGATACCGATCCAGTGGAGTTTCTGGATCTTTTGGTGTTGAAGAAAAGTATCTGGAACGAAAACCCTGTTAAGGCACTACGCCGCCGACCCAAATCAGCGCCACCACCTATTTTAAAAAATATTTCCTCTTGAATCATTCTATCTTAAAAAAAAAACTGCATCCAAATCCGTTGCGTAGTTTTAAAGATCTAAGCATACATAGGGACAGACATAAGTACAGACAGGAAGCGACTTTGTTTTATACATGTAGAGATTATGTTAAACGAAGGAATTTAATAAACAGATTTTGCAGTTTGTGATACCTATTTTAAGCTTATTTGTAGATAATGCCTCTGTAAAAGTTTAATTTTGTATAGTGTAGGCAGAGATGCGAAGTTGCTCTTTTTGCTCACCATCGTCACAATCGTGGCCAAAAAGATTTTGGCCACGGTGGCGCTGATTTGGGTCGGGTTAGCGCCATAAGTATTTTTGACCAACGTCTACGTTTGCTAGGTTTAAAGAAATACCTACATATGGTACCTCAACGCGTTCCTGAGAAAAGGTGGTTGACAGACAGTTCCTTTTTACCTTTGAAGGTACGAAGTCCTAAAAACTGGTAAACTGATTGATTAGGTATCTACAGTTTTAATTAACAACGTACCAACATAATTTATAGGTTAAAGGAACTTATTATAATTCTTATTTATATTTTACAACTTACCAGGTAACTACTTATACAACAAAACTTTTGTATCCTTCATTACCTTAGTACAAGATTATTTTATTTGCCAAATCCAACTTCTTACTTAGGTATAAATGGCTTATTCCATATTCCAAATTCATTTTTTTTTTTATTGATACCATGTTGTTTGTTGGTCTTATATAAAAACAGTTCCCAACATGGACCCGGTAAGGGCACTACAATAATTATTACCTATGTCGAAAGTAACAAAATAGCTAAGTATTAAAAACTTAAATGTAACACGACGCGACATAGGAACAAATGATTAGGTAATTCTACAGTACCAAATTTTTACGAAATAAGAAAAATAAGAATTAAAATTTGACAAAAATTTAATAATATACAAAGAGACACACTAAATAACTACCTACAGCGCCAAGAACTCTTGTAATGTAATCCATAAAAACAGTTTTCAAATAAATAGTTTTTTAAGTTTCTTAAATTTAGGTACCTATTTGCTTTCGTTCCTGATATCTTGGGGGATCTTATTTTATAAGTCTGAAATAGATTTTTTTTTTTTTTATTATTATACATTTTTATACACAACACGTGTGCACCAGAGTGGAAGAGTTGTAACTTCGAAACATTGGAACATCTAAACGATTTTGGGGTCTTAAGGCTGCACGAGTCGTCCGGTCCAACTCATCAGTGAGGGCGGCCTAAATGTATGCCATCTCATCTGACATAATAGACATTCTCGCGCGGCCGCGTAAGGAAATGCGAAAAGGCTTTTAGCACAAGGGTTATTATAGAAAAACTATTGACAGTATCATTTCAAAAAAATATATATATAAAAAAACTATGTCGATACGGGCTTTATTATAGAGTTATCTTTCTACGTATGTTATTAATCTTCGCCAAAAATTGGGCTAAAATCGATGTTAAAATACGAAAATTTAGAAGCTTGTATTTTTTTAAATAATTCTTTTTTAACGGATTCGGGTGCATACAGACATAGATAATGACGAGATAAATTGATATTATCCTTAGTTTTGGATGGTCAACATCAAACAGCGTTGTAGTTACCCTTCCACGTTTGTATGGAAATATGAGCGACTCGTTCAGCCTTAAATGTAGTGGTCGGTTGTGAGACTTGAAAAATTTAATGTTTCCTCGAGTATCACCAGCAAACACAGCTTTAACAGTTCTTAAATAGATCACAATTTCCCATGGAAGAACGGTTTGAGATGCTTGTGGAAGCTCGGATGAACAGGCTGCTGGTTGAGTGGACTCTTCATCGCCTCCTCCATCAGCCGCTCGTACACGCGCCCGTCGAATGCACCCAGCGTCGAGTTCAGGATCTGGAGAATATAATCCAAGTCATATACAACGTGGCGACCTCTAGTTAAAATTCGAGTCTAATTTAGTTTGATGACACAAGGATGAAACGATGGTATAAAATCATGGATGAAACAACGAATGAAAGAAGGCCTACTTTGAAACACGAAATCCGAAGTTTCGGTAGACGGAACGCACAAAACGAACTACTTTACTGCTGAATGTCACGTCCGAAGCAACGCACGTCAGCAACGTGCGTTGCTTTGGACGTGACACTAAATGACACCTTTCAAAAACAAAAATAAAAACGAACGGATCGGTCATCCTTCGTTTTATGCAATCCACCATCCGTCAACTTTGTAATTTGTTTTTACCCCCCCACGCAAAAAGAGAGGGGTGTTATAGTTTAACGTGTCTGTCTGTGTATCTGTATTGTGGCTCCCAAACGGATGAACCGATTTTCGTTTAGTTTTTTTGTGGCATAGATAATTTTATCCCGAGTGTTCTTAGCCATGATTCGTGAAAATCTGTCAGAGGTTTTTTAAAAATTTTATTTTTGTTCTTGTCGTAGGTAGACCTCCTGTTTATGCCCGTTGCCATGGAAACTATTATTTATCAGTGATTGTGAAAATTATCATGTGTTTTAGATACTTTTTTCGGCACACATATAAATTCCTTGAGAATCAAACTTTTATGGGAAAAAAAATCAACCTTTATACAACAACGAAAGAATCATGAAAATCTATTATGAATTGGCGAAGATATCACCAAAACTGTTGTAGTTGTAGCTCGTCGTGATTTATATTTTTTTTTAAGCTTTACTGGATAAATTCCGATTCTTCGGGAATAACATTTTTATGGGACCGATTCGGGATCATTCTTATACCATAGTAGGTATACATAAAAAAAACATCGAGACGAATAGAGAATTCTCTCCTTTTTTACTTAGGGGACTTGGAGTCTTTGGTGACTATGTCAGTCCCGTATTTGAACAAACTAAATACCTCATATATATAAAAAATAACCTAGAACTTAAAACTAAATTAAATCGAATAGTATGACATTACTTATTAGTATGACCTAATAATGAGAGCCATTATGACGCTTATCAGGGTAGGCTATGTCCAGGGGTCCCTATTCTGCTTAACTAATCAGATTTTAGCAGACCATCATTCAATGTTTTTTTTATTTAAAACATTTATGACGTAGAAAGTGTGATGATAATAGCCACCTCAGATCCCAATTACTCAAATGTATACTATTTTAAATAAATTATTTTCATAATAAAATCATTTTCTTTCATTGAATAGAGATTCAGACACGAATACACTGATATTTGTTGAATCTGGTATCGTATAACATGCTTTTAAAGACCTATTTTTACAAATTTACAGACTAAAAACAAAATGGCCACATGACCAATCTCCTATACTATAACTCTACCAACTCTACTCCATCTAAAAATGTCCCTCTACCTAAATATTTAATGTAGAAAGGTCCTTGGTACTGTCCCTACTTAACCTTTAAAAGTCGATAACGCGCTATGTATTTAAAAACAATGATATCAAAAGATTACATATCGCAGATAATATTTATTTATTAAAACGGTTTAAAAGTTATTAAAGACACTAGCCCGCGGCTTCGCACGCGTTGTTTATATGGAAACGTTTTCTATCCCATGGGAACTGATATATGGGATAAAAAGTGTAAGTAAGCCTATGTTTGATTCCAGGATTAGAATTACCTGCATGCAAAATTTCAGCCAGATCCGTTCAGTAGTTTTGGCGTGAAGAGGTAACAAACATCCATCCATCTATCTATCCCTCCATACATCTAAAGTCCAAACTTTCGCATTTATAATATTATTACTAGTTTCTGCCCGCGACTTCGCACGCGTTGTTTCTATAAAACATTTTATGGTTATTTATATCCCATGGGAACTGATTTATGAGATGAAAAATAGCCTATGTTTTATTCCAGGCCTAAAACTACCTGTTTTCAAATTTTTTGCCCGATCCGTTCAGTAATTTTGGCGTGAAGAGGATACATCCGTCCATCCCTCCATCCATACATACATCCAAAACTTTCACATTTATAATATTAGTGTGTTTTTCGCAAGGTCTGTTGTTATCACACTCATATTGTCTGGTCGAATGGTCTGTTAAGATTAAGACCATTCAACATTTTGTAGAAATAAGACCAACACGAACTAGATTTTTGTAGGTAAAAAAAATTACAGATTCCGGAACGGCAAGCCCGATTCTAATAATTATTTTAGTATTTTCAACTTCTCCGACAAATAAAGTAGGAAGCAATTGTAAGTTTATAAATAGTCTCGTATTGTTAGTTTGAACAATAAAAGTTCCTTGATCTTTTCTCACCTCGTCTCTAAGATCAAAGGCGTCAACCAATCCGACTGCGTTAGGTCGAATCAGCGTCAGATGTTCCTCGTAACGCTGCTGCAACGAGATGATGTCGGCTTCTGATATCGAGGAATACTGAAAACATAAGTTTTGAATTAATACTTAAAATACCAATACAGCAAAGGGGAGCTTCGGCTGGTTTTCACCTAGCGGGTAGAGGATCGGAGATGGGATGATGTCCTCCTAGCCGAATTTTGACCACGGCGGCTATTCTCAACGGAGACTAGCCATCTGCGCAAGACATATTATAGTGCAATGTGTACGCAAACACAATTACACTCCCTATTCCCCTCACTCTCATAATCCGAAGAGACGACATATCGACACAACCGGGGAGAGGTCAGCCGTTGAGGCTTAACGTGCTTTCCGCGGCACGAGGGTGCAACATCGCCAATAGGCTAGTCTCTTAAAAATTTCTAATGAGTCCGTCAGTTGAATTATGAGAAGATATTGGACACGTATTTTATCTTTTGTCGATTAAACAAAACATGATGAAGATATAGCCAGTGAAAGTTCCGCGTGACGTCACACCTTGCGACACTTTTAGCAAGGTGGGACGTTATTAGCCCCCACACCTAAACTTTGACGCACAATATTTTGTTTGATTGACAAAAGAAAAAATATTTGTCCAATAACTTCTGATAAAATCTAACTGACGGACTAAATAGAATAATATTTTTTTACCCAGGACACCTTAATTCCTGACTCCAGGCTAATCGGATATGTATAAAAATAACCAATTTAAATAATAATGTATTAAGTTTATAAGTAATCTAGTACCCATACATAACACAAGCTCTGATTAGCTTGGGGTTTTATGATGCTGTGTGATTTTTCCAGTATCATTTATTAAGTGTAAAAAAGCATCGCATGAGCAACACGATTTTAAGCACCTATTCAAGATTCTGTTGGTTGTTTTTACCGTGCGTTTCCCACTGCTCATCTGCGAGTTTAATGGAATTGCTCAACTGCATTCATTTCCCCACTGTTCTGGGCAAACTGGGTGTTCAGAGTTGGTAATAGTAGTTTACCATAATTCAAAGTGACCTTATACAGGATTACTAATATACCAGCACCGGCCAGTAGCTGGCCGATAAATTAAGCAGAGCAGATTGATGTTCCTTAACTAGGAGCCTAGAAATGCCCTGTATAAAGAAGTACGGTTGAAGGTATACCCTCAAGAGATCTCCAGTTCTCTCAAGCGCCCAGTACATGAGGTACAGGCTGGTGAGTTGTCCCATCACTGCCTTCACGTTGGCGCTGGAGGTAGCCGTCAGTCTCTCCGTTTCGAACAGGTATGTACGGTAGATTACAGCTCTGCAGTGTGCCTGGGAAAGAATATTGGTGGGTACAGACCAAGCGAGCGAGAGCGAGCGAATGCAATCGAGTGGGATTCGACGATCGGTACGTTTGTTCCATTTTTTTATGTAGCGACAGGCGACACCCGCCGGAGCACGGCCAAAGGCGAACGAAGGCCCTCGTTTGGCCTCGCTTGCTTTCACACTGGTTCTTTCGCGTTCGTTCGTTATCCTTCGCTTGCTCTCGCTCGCATGGTCTGTATCCGGTATTACATGGTTCATTTTGTACACAATGTCTCGGAAGGGGAGAAGCAAACTAAATTGCCAATAAATAATACATGTACGAACAAGCAAGGTTTAATTTTTTTATGATGCAAGCCAAAATAAATGAATCAATGACCCATTATCATCCTTTTGTTATATTTTTTGTAGCGCCATCTATTTTAAGTACGAACATCACATGCCATATCTTTATTCACGAAGAAAATTTCAATCAAATAATATAAATAAATTAGAACTAGTATTTACAATTGAAACAATTGAGCTGACTGCAGACTGTTACAAACAATCTACAGGTAGTTCAACTGATCCATATCAATACCAGTTGGAAGCGTCCCCAAGACGCTGCCTGCATTGCAATGCTGATGCGCTGCGACAGATACTCACCAGCTCTTAGGTCATGCGTCGCTTCGATCTGATGCTCAGATAATTTTTGAAAAACCCGAAGAGCCTCACATGCTTGAATTATATTAGTATGTATGAAAAAAATGCTTGGCATTAGAATCTACAAACATGATTAGTCAAAATAAAATACTTATAAGAACCGTTAAACAAGTAAAATGAATCTCAAGTCGATGTGAACGATAACAACAACAAGCAACAAGTAGAAGATTTTACAACAAGGTGAAAAGCACATGGCTTTTCACCACATAATCATGTGTTTTTTACAATAACATGAAATGAGATAAATGACGAAACTAAAATGGTTTACCTCGGCTGCTGCGACCAGTTGCACCGTGGTAAGCTCCCAAGCATCCTCAAAAGTCATGCCAGTTTTCACGCGCTTACGTATGCTCATCACGCAAGCTGAGATTTTGCTGAAACAGTTGAACATTCATTACCTATTATAATTATTGAAGAGCTTGAGTAGCGCTCCTACTAAAATTAATTACAACTAAAAAACATAATTTATGTACCTGCCTTCTGGTGACGGCTTAGATTTTAAAGAAATAGATATAAGTGTATTTATTAGTTGTAATTGTTTTTTTTTCTGTTATTGTAATTTTCTATGATTTATGTACACTAAAATACCATTTATCTGACGAGTACCTACCTTATGACACTATTTCATAAAATTCACTTTTAGGTACGTTAAAAAAATCGTAGAACCTTATTTCGCAACGCCATCTAGATATAAATTATGAAAGTTCATACCCTTGCTTGTAGCATTTAATTAATCAATCTGACCTTACTTTCTGACTTCGCTCTTGTAATAATTAGTTTTCAATTGTGTTCCCACTGCAGCCAAAAAAAATAGGTAGTTAAACGATTTACAAAAGCTCTTACCCAGCAGCCACCGCCTGGAAAGACCTGACGATCCCGTTATTACTGCCGTCCCAGGATACCTTCCGTCTCGCCATTGCGTCGCTGAGGTAGGACAGAGTTGGAGTGATCGGGTTTCCGGCTTCGGCCTGTTCCCAGGCTTTTAGCAGGAACCTGGAGAAATATGGACAAAAGCTAGGGGTTCATTTTTATAAAGAGCCACTTGTCTCATCATTAGTTATGACACAAAATCCACAGCATTATCTAGCCCCAAGCTAAGCAGAGCTTGTGTTATGGTTACCAGATAACTGATATACTTAATACAATAGACTACATAGATAGATATTTTTTATTATACATAGAAAACACCCAGACCAGCTAAATGAAATGAAATTTTTAATTTAATGCTAAAACGCGCTGTCGCCTTGTCGAATCTAGCATGTGCCAGCTATCTTTCGCTGGTCGTCACTCCTCACAAGGCGTTCTACATTACGTTTTAGCCTACACTACAAAATTGAATTTATATCTGCTTTTATTTATTTGAGCCATGGCTCGATCAATCAAGTCCGACGTACTAGTTTAATCTTACGGATATCACAAAATCTCACCACCACCCGCACCATTCCGGTATCTAACGTGAGTAATAGTTTTGTTTTGTTTAGTTTACCAACCAATACCAATATAGGACCAATATAGGCTGTTGAGGTTGAGGTTGAGGAAGCAGAAATGCAATTGATCAATGCGAATCATGTAGTTGTAGATTCTTACCTAGCGGTCTGCAGCAGCAGAACAGTATAGTCTCCTTCGTAAGTCCGGGTGGCAGTGACGAACGAGTACAACAGCGGGAGGTTTGAAGACAGCATGTATCCGTGTCCGCCGCAGGACAGGCGACATTGTTCTATGAGCGTGGCTGAGTCCGAGGTGCTGATGGCTTTGAGACAGCTGGATAGGGCGTGCAGCTGAAAACATCATAGTTTTACACAAGATGGTCCATCAAAAGTTTCGCTTCCGACGGAACGGGGAGATGCAAAACTCTATTTGAAAAGAATATTAGAACAATGTCTAATAAACACAAATTGTAAATTAATAAACATGAAGCAGGTGGGATATCGGCAAACTGTTGCAAACAATGTAGGAGTAGCTCAAGATCCAAATCAATGCCAAGTGCGGAAGTGTCCCGAAGACGCTGCATGCATTGCCTTGCCCCGCTGTTTGCAGCAATGGAGAGTAGTTCTCGATCATACTTCTGCTAAGATTTTAACATCAGCATTGAACAGCTTTTGAACTAACAAAACAAACCCTTATTTCTAACAGACAACTGAGTTTTTATTCTATACGCATTCTTCCACAGTAAATTCCGAAGGTCTTTGTGCACCGCGCCGCAGTGAAGATCGCTAGACCCAGTCGCTGGTGTGCTGCAGTGCGTGCGCGGTCGCGATGCAGATGAACAGCTTGTGCTGCTGGGTCAGTAGTTCCACCCCCTCCCTTACCTCTGGTAAACTATCGACGGTCCCCTCCCGCAGCTCCCGGAGCACCGCCGTGAAGGTCCGCCAGAGCCAGTCGCTGGTGAGCTGCAGCGCATGCGCGGTCGCGATGCAGATGAACAGCTTGTGCTGCTGGGTCATGTAGTCTAGGATCTGGGGCTCGGGTTGGCTAGAATAGGTGGAAAATACACAATCAGCATTTCAGCATAAATCGAGGTCATGGACTCCATAGACGATGTCGATGATGCCCTCAGTGGCGCAGCGGGCGAGAGTCCGCCTGCGACACCAGAGGTTGCGGGTTCGATTCCTGCCTCGGAATAAATTTGTGCACGCTCTGCAGAAATTTATTCCGTTGCTCTGGGTGTTTTCTATGCACAATAAAAAAATCTATCTATGTATATAATGTAAAAAATATATCAGTTATCTATAGTACCCATAACACAAGCTTTGAGTAGCTTACTTTGGGGCTAGATGGTGCTGTGTGGATTGTCCAGCATTATTAATAGACGACTTTCCTTTGTCTCATAGTATTTTTTTTTATAATTCGTATACTCCCAACTCAAAAAGCCAGTGCATATATTTCGACATTTGCAAATATTACGGAATTCTGCCAACAGCTGGAATTACACAATCTAAGAATGAGATTAGCAATGAATTATAATGTTAAAAACATCCGAATCTTTATTGAGAGATAAGTCGATAATTCGTCCATCTCTGATTACGAAGGACTTAACAACACAAGCTTTGTCATATTTACCCAGGCCGTGGTTCCGACTGCCTTCTAACCGCCGAGTAGCGCACTGCAATGGTCACAGCTTTGGCCAGGTTGAAGGCAACCTCGCTGACCAGCATCACCCTTACAAACACCATGGTTCCATACGTCAGCTTACCATGCCTCGCTACCTTTACGTAGGTGCCATCCTAAAAGGAAATTTTGAGCTTTATTCCCTTTAGACTAATAATTTGATTGTAAAAACTAGTTCTTTATTGTCTATTATTTGTTGTTATTTGATTTGTTAATAAATCTAACTTCCTAATTTGTTCGCACAGGTCTTGTCATCATAAGCTTGTCGCACTCCTGGAAAGCAGCGCGCTGCAGCAAAAATGTGCATTCAGATGACAGACAGCTCAGCTCGGACGAACAGAATCGAGCTCGTGCCGAGGAGCAGAAAATGCAGTTCAGTGGAGTACCAGTGAACTACCAATAACTGTATACCTATTGATAATGCACCTTCCTTACCTTCAAAACTTTAGCATTCTTCATCATCAGATTATCCCTGGGTATCCTGAATTTATCGAAGCCTAGAAATCCGTTATCCGCGGTATTGAAGCCCATCTTAGGGCCGATCTCACCCACTTGAATACCAGGGAGGGGCATGTGTGTATCCAAGTCCCGTATCTGGACAATGAAGGGGTGAACGCCGTGGCATTGTCCTTTTGTGTAGAGCTGGGCCACTACTATACAGTGGTTTGCGGTTTTACCCACTGAAAAAACAAGAAAGATGAAAATTCGATTCCCGCCTCAGGACAAATGTTTGTACGATCTGCAGATATTTGTTCCGGGTGTTCTGGTTGTTTTCTATGTATAATAAATAATATCTATTTGTGTCGTGTGATATAATGATAATAATTTTAATAATGCTGGACAATTCACACAGCATTATCCAACCCCAAGCTTAGCAGAGCTTGTGTTATGGGTACTAGATAACTGATATATTTAATACAATACACTACATAGACAGATATTTTTTATAATACATAAAAAACATCCAGAACGTCCTGGAAAAATGTCTGCAGATCGTACAAACATTTGTATTGTATTAAGTAAAATAGTTATCTAGTACCCATAACACAAGCTTAGCTTGGCGCTAGATGATCTTTGAATTGTCCAGCATTATTTATTTCTTTTGTTTGAGGCCTATTGTTTCCTGACCTATCTTTCTGGGCATGGAATACATTTTAGATTCTAAACGCAACGCAAAAAAAGTTCATTTCAGCTGGTACTTCTCTGTCAGAGCGCTAAATGGCTAGCAGCTGTCTTTCTGCGTTTAAGCGAAATTGAGGGCATCTCTTTCTACACTAAGCAGACTGAGTGAGACTTCAGACCCAGAATGAAGATTGCGCTCACGCGCTTGCTGTGTCAAACCACTATAGATTTTATAAGTACCTTATACACCTACTAGCTAGGATCGACTCGCGGCTTCGCACGCGTTTTTATTTATGTTGTATGTTATTCCAGGTAAGTAATGTGCAAAATTCAGTTCGATCCTGTTACGTATGTAGTAGTTAGCATCTATGCATGTGTGCGTGCCTGCACCAGCCCGCGCCACCTCAGTGCAATAGAGCAGTGTGTTACCAACCAGCGGTCGTTTCACTAGTGTCTATAAGCTCCCCTGCCCCTATATCTTACAGATCCATTCAGTAGTTTTTAGCCAAACATCCACAACGGCATAAACATTCGCCTTTATAATATTACAGAAATTACTTACGTCCACCAGCCCACCATTTGAAAGAGGTCAGAGTTGGACTGTGCAACACGAACTCCTCAGTGTCAGGGTCGTAGGTAGCCGTGGTCTCCAAGCCCCGAATGAAGGTCCCGTGGCCCAGTTCTGTCTAAGGATCATACGAAGACATGTCTTTTTAAGAGGTTCCTGGTATAATAAGACAGCGAAGAGATTAAAAATAAATAAATAAATAATGCTGGACAATCCACACAGCACCATCTAGCCCCAAAGTAAGCTACTCAAAGCTTGTGTTATGGGTACTAGATAACTGATATATTTAATACATTATATACATAGATGGATTTTTTTGACTATACATAGAAAACACCCAGACCAACGGAACACATTTCTGCAGATCGTACCTACACAAATTTGTTCCGAGGCGAGAATCGAACCCTCTTGCGTCGCAGGCGGACTCTCGCCCGCTGCGCCACTGAGGTCGTCAATCTATTTATTTATTTGGTACAAGGTACGCTAGATGAGACAAGCATCTGTGTCCATTTTGGCGCAAGGAGGTTTCACCCGCGTTATTCCTGTTCCCGTGGGAGTTCCGGGATAAAATATAGCCTATGTGCTATTCCAAACTATAATCTATCTCTGTGCCAAATTTCAGTCAGATCCGTTTAGTAGTTTTTGCGTAGCAGCGCCTCGCGGTTTCAACCGCGTAGTTCCCGTTCCCGTGGGAATTCCGGGATAAATCATAGCCTAGGTATGTGATAGTCCAGACTATAATCTATCTCTGTGCCAAATTTCATCCAGATCTGTTCAGTTAGTTATTGCGTGAAAGAGTAACAAACATCCAACCATCCATACAAACTTTCGCGTTTATAATATTACTAGGATTAGAAAAAAATTATATGCATTAGCATATTAATTATTTTCTAATCCTACTAAAAAATAAAAATAAAATGGTTGGAAAACTGAATGAAAAAGTAATCTAGAAACTTATCGTTCTTCTGTACAAAAGCCCTATACAAAAGACATCAACGCGCTCGTTTACAAGAATGCATCGAAGACAATGAAATATTATAGTTAAAGTAAACTCATTGATTGAAGATATTTAAAAAGAAATAGTCGGGTAGGTACTTTACTAAAGTAATTAAACTAGAATATTACTACCTTTTTACGAGAAACCTACACATTAACATAATATAAGTTTGATGCAAATTTCCGCATCAATACATAAGTTTATGAGTTTACCTGCGTGAGTGAAAACAACGAAATAACCATCGATGTAAGTAAAATTCGGGAGGTTGGGTATTAGCTTCTTGAAAGTGGAAAGTTCAAATTAGGTCCAATTCGGTCCACCCACCTCAGTCATAGTCGGAACGGCGCCGCCGGCGTTCGTGTTGTTGTCTCGGTCGCACTTCGATCTAGGTACGTCATTCCATCTTAGGCGTTCATTAGGTAGGTATATTACAAAACATAGGAAAAGGCGAGTCTTCGAGGCATTTAGTTGTAAACACATCACAGGCCATTTGTTGAGTTAGCGCTGGGAGAACGTACCATATCTACAGAATTTTACTCATCTATGGAACTAACCCAAAATGTCATCAGTTTTGAAATTCTAATGAAGTTCCAACAATACCTGGGCATAGGTCCCGACGATTTGCATGTCCAAGGCGCGTGGCAGCCACTCGGCTTGCTGCTCCGGGGTGCATTGACCCATGATGGTGGGCACGAACATGCCCAAGTGAAGGAAGAACGGGGATATCTCCTTGAAGAAGGCGTCTGCAGTGCGCCGCAGCGCTGGGGAGTCTAGGCTGGAAAACAAATGACTGTGAAGTAAACTTTTTTGGAAATCGACGTCATCATTCACAATCATTTTGAGAGGGCTCAATTTCATTTGTTTCTTTGTGGTAGGCAGGTGATAGATATTCGAAGTTTGAATTCTCATAAAGAAATGGAAAAAATTAAAAAGCTTGTGCGATCCCCTTTTCTTTTTTGTTGAATGAAGGCCAGTAGGCCTAGCACGGGGATTGTTGTATAGGGTAGCAAGCAATAGGAGAAAAATTACGTTAAATCGTCATAGAATGCGTAGTTTGTTTGAAACTCATTCCTTCAACTTCAATAATTTACGCAATGTATGACAATGCGATTTATTCTACCCTAGACACTATTCCCGTGCTAGGCCTACCGGTGTTGTGCCGTTAGCCATGGGTAAGTAATTGTATGAAAAAAGAAAATACAATCGCGCCAGCTTATAAATAAATATCTACTCATTAGGGTGCGTCGGGCGAGTGAATGAAATGAAGTGTAAAATCCACGCACTTTTGGTAGAGCAGTAAAAAGCCGAAAGAAAATAATTCATGGTGACGATACGTTTAGAGATTCGGGCCGGTGGTGTACCAACCGAGTTTCGAATCAGAATTATTTGCAACGAATTCTTTCATTTAGATCGGCTCCCTCGTCGTGTCCTCGCGAGGGTAGAGAAAGACAAAACATATGTTTATATAGAGAAGCTACCTATTTATTAAAACTAGCTGCATTCTTACTACCCGTTCTACTATTACCCGTTTTCCCGTAGGAATGAAGCATTTTCCCGCGGTAAAAAGTAGCCTATGTTCATCAGGAATAATGTGGGCTTCTAATGGTAAAAGAATTTTTCAAATCGCTCCAGTAGTTTCGGAGCCTATTTAATACAAACAAACAAACAATCAAATCTTTCCTCTTTTTATAATATTAGTATAGATATAGATAAGAGGGTTATTTCCTTACCCAAGCGACTCAATTCCCGTGATCTCCGATAACGCATCTTTGCTTATTTTGCTGTAGAGTACAGATTTCCTGACGACATTTTCGTATCTCTCATGAGGACCCAAACATTCCTCTGGGATCGTGTCCAACGAAGCTCCTCCATTCAAAGCTATGTCCTCTGGAATTGATAAATTGGACTATTATTGTGGCATTATTGTGACTTTTAATTCTTTACTAGCTTTTGCCCGCGGCTTTCACACGCTTTTTCGGGATAAAAAGTAGCCTTCCTTCCTTTCTCCCTGCCAAATTTCAATATGATCCATCCATAGTTTAGGAGTGAAACATTAACCAGACAGACATAAGTACAGAATTATTCTAATTCTATTATTTTTGAAATCCCTGAAAGTAACCAGGTGTTAACCTGGATGGAGTAAGTATTTAATAGGTAATAGATACCCCTAGGTACCTACTTAGATACTGCTAAACAAATGCCTCTTTTCCCTTTTCCGCGTACAATTTTGTTGAATATAATTTATTCAAATGTTAAAATGATTTAATTACGAACAAAGTTCATGGGTCATGACATCAATTGTTACCGGAGGCCTACACCATACCCATTCATGCCTACAGTTATAACAGTTTCGTTCCGCTTCTATTAAAGGTAAATATTTTATAGTAAGTACCATATTCTTAACTAGCTTCTGCCTGCGTCTTCGCACGCGTATTTTCGGTATAATAAGTTGCCTATTATCTAAGTTAGGCTATGTTCTAAATGCACGCCAAATTTCATCTTGATCTGTTCAGTAGTTTTGGAGATCTTAGGTACCTAACAAAAATTCAGATTTCACAAACTTTCGGCTTTATAATATAAAAAAATAAAATATAATATATAAATATAAAATAGGATAGTATATATATAAATATAAAATAGGATAGTAGGATTGAAAAATTGTAAAAAAAATGTTTGTTTGTGTGTCGTAAAAAAAATGTTTGTTTAATTGTAAAAAAACTCCGGCCACGCATTTATTATCGTCGACATAAAATTAAAGAATACAAATTTTCATACACGTAATTCTGATATTTTTCGAACCGATAGATCTGCATCACTATTCATAAAAAGGAGCAAAGTCTATGAAATATTGCATTCTTTTATTCCGTCAAAGAAAATAAATGCGTGGAATGAACATAACTATGTAGTTAGAAGTTATTATTATACGAGTACACTCACACTTATTATACCTACATAAGTAAAAAAAATATTTTATAATAAATTTTCAGTGCAATAAATTTATTTTTTTACTATAGAAAATGTAATATTAAAAACTATTCTGGATCAAGCGGCCGGTGACTAAGGCTGCAGAGAGAGGAACTTCCTGACGATGCGCGCCGAGTCCAGGAGTACACCTACCTACCTACCGCCTTTTTTATCTGGCTCTTTATCCGCCTTCTTTTATTATTATTATCCATATTCATCCCACTGCTGGGCAAAGGCCTCCACGCACTCTCTTCAGACATCACGATCACTGGCCAGCTCCAGTCGGCCCGGAATTTGTCAATTCGTCCCGCATCTTCGTATAGGTGTACCACGTCGCCTTCTCGCCTAGACAAAATTACTTCATAAATTCAGTTTCTCACCTACTTTCCGTCTCGCCATCGTATTCTTCTGCCCGCCATCGATAATATATGTCACTTCTTGTATATCGAAATTGCATTTTCGTCTCTCCTTCGCCAAATCCTCATTCACTTCCCGTTTAATTTTAACTTCACTCATTTCTTCACCACTTAAACTATTTAAACAGCTGATCTTATTATGTGATACTCCAAGTCAGTCAATGATATTTTAACATAAAATTAAAGTGGATATTTGAGTTTATTAAACACAGTGTCACTGACAAGCACGCTGTTAATACTAAGTTTGAAACTAAGAACATCGAAATGTACAAGCTTAAACGTATGTAGGTAATCGAAGTTAATCAATGTATAATTACAAATTTCGTAGGTAAATACGTTCTGTATTCTATGGCACATAAAGGTGAGTGCTGAATAATTACCAAAGAAAATAAATGAATGATTTTTGTGACTTTGTGACTTTAAAAAGCAAAAAGAAGCAGTATCAGTTCTAGAGTACTTACCTAGCTTTGAAGGATAAGGCCTGTTGCTATCGTAAGATAATGCAATTTTTGCATATCGATAATACTGCAAAGATAAATGCATTTTATCGCATATGTACCTAACGCAAAGCAACAAATAAAATAGGACTCATTCGCTTTGTCTTTCCTTTTTTCCCTCCTTGATAACTTAGCAACTAATGCAGCTATCAAATAGAATTTAAAAACAATAATACATTTCGTGCGCCTGTTCCTACAGATTTAAAGAAAAAAATAAAAACAAATGAAAAATGAAAATGAACATTTTCCATACAAATTGTGATGTCGAAATTTTAAAAGATAGAGTCACGTGGGGTATCAAATGAAAGGTAGGAAGCAGTATCAGTTCTAGATTACTTACCTAGCTTTGAAGGATAAGCCCTGTTGCTATCGTAAGATAATGCAATTTTTTGCATATCGATAATACTGCAAAGATAAATGCATTTTATCGCATATGTACCTAACGCAAAGCAACAAATAAAATAGGACTCATTCGCTTTGTCTGTCCTTTTTTCCCTCCTTAATAACTCAGCAACTAATGCAGCTATCAAATTGAAATTAAAAACAATAATACATGGGAATGGGTATTTTTTTGACTTTTTTCGAAATATTTCGAAAAGTATGAAACTTACAGAAATTTCAAAAATTATTTTGAAATGTACAAACTGATACCTTTCATTTGATACCCCACGTGACTCTATCTTTTAAAATTTCGACATCACAATTTGTATGGAAAATGTTCATTTTCATTTGTTTTTTTGTTCTTTAAATCTGTAGGTACAGGCGCACGAAATACATTATTATTTTAAATTTCAAGTCGATAGCTGCTGTAGTTGCTGAGTTATTAAGGAGGGAAAAAAGGACAGACAAAGCGAGACCATCATGAGGGTTTCGAAACCGATCTTCGATCTCGAAACCCTAAAAAGGACTCATTGTGCACACCGTGCCTGGTTTATAACTCAATTTGATTTTATTAATAGTAGTTTATGCAACTGTCATATAATGAAGGGTATTAAAACACGAGTGTGAGTTTATGAAACGAGCACAGCGAGTTTCATAATAGTAACGAGTGTTTTAATACCCGTGTTATATGCAGTTGCATACACTACTTTATCTTCACTAATGCAATTAAACAAACAACAAGAGTAAAAGCTGACAATAGTTTATTTATAATAATTGTTCAAATTTTGGATGGTACAATTTTGAAAGTTAATGTTAATTATTGATCCAGCAGCTGTAGCGGCCGCGGGGCAAGCAGTAGAGCGTAGACGGAGTCGGAATATTTATAATTACTTCATTCGTCTTGTTTTCTATACTGTTCAAGATCGTATTTGAGACTTGAATAAGATCTTACCAAAGAGTTTTGTGTATGTAAGTTTAGTAGTTTCGACGAAGTTTTCACGTATAACCAAACTGTTTTCAAAAGCCAGTCTAATATCAAAATTTTATACAACTTGTATGCGGATTTTGAAATAAGGCTCGCCAGGTTAATTGGTCGCGTTTTATTGATGTTATAATGAGATTTTACGATATCGATGTGGATATTATACCATCATGTGAAATTGCTTAAATTGAGTGTTTTGTTATCTGCGCTATAACAGTAGTAATTATAAGTCAAGTATTGGAAACATAAGTAGAATGTTATAACATTAGTGTAGATAAAAGATTTTATAACAAGTTTTTAGTTCGAGGGATCCATTTGGTAAAATAGATATCATATACCACGTAAGAGGTTTTAATGCATTTCATTGACGACCGATGAGGCGCGGCGGGCGAAGGTCCAGCTGCGACGCAGGAGGTTGCGGGTTTGATTCCCGTTTTAGGACAAATGTTTGTAGGTACTATGTATAATAAAAATATCTATATATATGTAGTGTATCGTATTGTATTATGTATATCAGTCGTCAGTACCCATAACATAACACAAGCTCTGCTTAGCTTGAGGCTAGAAGATACCGTGTGGATTTTCCAGCATTATTTGTTATTAATTTTCTTTGCTAGACGATTTAGTCCAAAGCATTAGCGAGTTCCACGTAGTCTACTTGAAGTCAAATATATTTTAGTTTCAGGCATAGAGACACAAAGGATTACTTATAACACAATCATAAAGTTCTATTTATTCCATTTATTACGTAACAAATATTTTTATTTACATATAAAATTTTATTCGTTTGAAAAAAACTTAACTAACAAAGAAAATTACATTCAAATACTAGAAATAAAATCAGAACTAGTATTTAGAAACAATTGAGCTAACTGCAGACTAACAATCTACAGCTCAACTGATCCACATCAATACCAGTCATCGCGTCTTCAAGACACTGGCTGCATTGCACCGCTGTATGGCAATGCTGATGCGCTGCGCCAGATACTCACCAGCTCTCGGGTCACGCGTCGCTCCGACCAGACGCTCAGATACGGACCTAGGGTCTCGACTCCAAGGGGAGTTCTGATTAAAACTTACGTTAAATAGGTACAATTTCAATTCCTATCATCATCGTTTATAGAAAAATATGGTGGAATCGCCTGCTCAGTGTAAAATTTTATACAAAAAAAAAGCGTTCTCAAGTAGTTTTTTAACATACACGTCTTTTGAATTCAGAAACATCGCAATTTATCTTCAAAAGCCATTTAAAACATCATCTATCACAGTTTGGACTCCATCATCAAAGGTTTGAGGTACTTGTGGAAGCTCTGGTTGACCGGATCTGCGTTGAGGGGACTCTTCATCGCCTCCTCCATCAGCCGCTCGTACACGCGCCCGTCGAATGCACCCAGCGTCGAGTTCAGGATCTGAAGAATAAAGGAGTTTTTTTATTTGACTAATGTGGAACCAGTAGGTAAAGGTATTAAGGCTAGGTAGTCCTGCAGCAGTAGGTGTAAGGGAAAACGCGCGCCTGCCAAGCTGCCGCGCCGTGTTTTTGGTAGTTATTTATACATCATTTTATCAAGTCAAACTCTGCGAATTTGTTTAGAAATATTAAGTAAAAAAAAATGTGATATCAGTAGTTCGCTTGTCATAGTTTTGAAAAAACGTTAGAAAAATGAGTAACTTTGGGATTTTTTTTCTATCGAGTGAAATTCATTACATCTTGTAAGCGAATGCGACTTTTACTAGACTAGATCCTTAAGTAATATTTATGTTCTATTTATTTTCGTAATTTTAAAAACTATTTTCTCAGTCTCAGATGATTTTGTAAATCACAAAAATGCGGCCTCTCCTGGCTTACCAAGATTTAAAGCTGCGGCTCGCCTGGTGGAGTGATTACCGCAGCCTATGGTTGCAAGTACCGAATATCAAGGAAAAAAATCTTTTCTGTGACATTGTTGGCTGTCTGGGATAAAAAAATATATGTTATTTTTTTTTTATTCCAGACATATAGTAATCCTAACCCCTTTTACAGCCAACTATTAATTGTTATTTTATAATTATGTGTTTATATAGGAATCACTGTCTGTCTGGTTTTTTTTCGCTCTTCCTCTGCGTACGTGCGTTTGCATATCTTATGTGTTTCTTTCCCTCTCGAAAAATTAGGTTATAACAACGTAAAGTGTATAAACATGTAGGTATCTATACGATGGAATAAATAGAATAAAATGAAAATGAAAGGTTTTAGAAGCATCAAGGACACACACGGTTACACGCGCGTTGCCGACTCTTTAGATGTCTTAGAGCAACTTTTTTGGATTTGGCCCTTTTCGGGTTTGACCCTTTATGGGTTTGAGGGAACCAATACGCAACCATTTTCATGTCTGGTTCGGCGGCTTCTTTATACAAAGTCTAACAGTCTTAGACTAACTGAAGGTATTCATCAGGTGAATCTACTATGACCATTGTTAATTTAAATGTATGTAGCCACATGTTAACATGTCTGACAGTTTTATTTCTTACCATAAGTAGGTGAATGTAGACCTTTACTAGAATGATAAATTTATAGAAATTACAATTACAGTCATGACAGTATTTCATACGAGACAATTTAAGTAGTAATTTAAGTCTATACCTTAGAGTCAACTCAGTATGCCTACTCACTGTGGCGCTCATAATTTCAGAATTTAATTTAAAAAAAAATCTCCTGTTTATATGGTAACTCGACCTACCTCATCTCTGATGTCGAATCCATCCACAATGCTGACTGCGTTCGGCCTCAGCAGAGAGAGGAGCTGTTCGTATCGCTTTTGAAGAATCGTCAAGTCGTTACCCGAGATCTTGGAGTACTGAAAGAAAGGGTCTTTGTCAATATTTTTTTACACAAAAACACTGTCCTCTTAGCCGAATCTTCGGTCATGGCGGCCAGCCTCAACGGAGGCTAAACCGGTGCGCAGGACATTATTAAAGTGGCCAAGTGTGTGCGTAAACACAGGAGCACTCTCTATTCCCTCACTCAAACACTAGTAGGTACGTATACCTACTAGTGTTTGAGTGAGGGAATAGAGTCTCAGGCAGAAAATAAACACTAGACCGAATAAAGTTTTAAATAGCGTCAGATTTCCGTTCGCTATTTCAGAATAAACAAAATCTTAGTCGATTAGAAAAGTTAAAAAAGTGCCTAGTAAATATGGTCAAAAACTGACTACGTTGTATATTTGTAACTCATCTTACTGCAGTTACAAAAGCATTAGATACTCACCAGTAGAAGATCGCCCTTCTTCTCGATGGCCCAGTAGACCAGGTACAGCTCTATAAGCTGCTGTAACACCAGCGCTAAGTTAGGCGATACTTTGGCGGATAGATGCTGGATCTCAGCCCAGGAGACTTCGCAGAGTATCGCGCGGCAGTGGGCCTGCAAACATAGCCATAGTTTTTATACCACTCCTGCTCGAAAAGAGGCCTGCCATATTTCTGCCTCTTATTTGGAAAAGGATTTTTTCCAAATATGAGGCAAAAAGTACGGCATAGCTGTCGTACTAAAATGCGGGAGGAAAAACTCTATGGAAATCTATTTCTGACGTAGGTAAGCACTTTGCGGCGCTCGGAGGAAAGTGCAATTTCTAACTTTATGTGATTGTGACGAGAATTGGTGCAATCCTCGTGAGCAATCGAAATGAAATGAAAATGTTTTATCTACCTTAAATCTACTACACAGTGCAATAACTAATAATCGGTCACTTTCTCGCCTGGATATACAATGCACTATGGTATATTATTTTATACTACACCTGCTCAGAATGTTGCTTATTACTTTTCCAAACATAAGGTTGAAAGTACATCATTGCAGGCGTACTAAAATGCGGGACGGAAAACTCTATGGAATTTAATTTCTCAGGCGTTTAGCGCGAGAGTTAAGTGTATGGAAATCCATTTCTAACGTTTTTTTTTTTTTTTCTTTTTCATAACTGCCTGTAGCTATGGTTATTTTATCAAAAAGTTTTTACTACGAATCCGAAATATTGTACTGGTGATTTTTATACCGGGACCAGACTTACCTCACTTGCATTAACAAGCTGCACCGAAGCTAGATTCCAAGCGTCCTCGTGATCCAATTTCTGCTCGTGCGCTGTTAGTGTATCAAAAGCGGCTTTTATTTTCCTAAAAATAAAAAATATTTGTTCATTACTATTTAAAAGGACCAGAAATTTAATACAACGACCACACTTACTAGCCTTTACCAGTGCCATCATGGTGGCCGTTTTATTTATGCGATCTCAAATTTATTTGACTATAATTTCTTGTTTGATGGTGGGTATACGGAACCAAATTCATAACGAAGCGACATAAGTGTACATTTATTGTATTTATGGAAATAAAGAGTTTTTGATTTTTGAATAATAATTATTATTCAAAAATCAAAAACTCTTGTAATTACAATAAGCAAAAGCCGGTTTTATTTTACATAATCTTCCTCCTTTAGTATTCGAGTAAGGGCTCATATACACGGACTGCACGTTGCCGACGGCGGGGTCGAGTGTTACAGTCGACTGCAGACAACGTGCAGTCCAGTGTATATAAGCCCTAAAATAACAAAACTATTTCTTTTTTTCAGAGCTCTTCATCTTTGATTAATATGACCAACGCGCCACAGAACAACGATCTTAAAATAAACTGTTTGCTAGCATATCTTACCCAGCAGCCACCGCCTGCAAGCCCTTGATGATCCCCTCAGGATTGTTTCTCCAGCGCGGCCTCTTGTTCTTGTAGAAATCTACCAGATAAGACACTTTTGGCGTTATCGCGGTGCCTTGCGTCGCTTGCTTCCACGCTTTCACTAAGTACCTGTTGGATAAAGGTACATGTTTAATGTTTGGCATAAAAAACAAAGCTCTCAAGTCTGAGTTTGAATCAGGGTAAGAGGCCCAGCAGGGTATCGCAAAAAAATAATTTTCTTGGTTTCTTGTCGTCCTTTTAGAATTGGGTTTCATCATCTTCCTTCAATCTATGTCATCTATATTATCATAGGATTGCCAGGTTGCCACATAGTGGCCGTAACAAAGCCGCCACTGATGAATTGGAGGTTGGATGACGTCATAAGTAAACAAGGATTTACGGGTGCCCACGGGGCCCTGCAGTCTGCAGCATCAACACAGTATATTCTGCCTCCGAGGTATTTGTGGGGTAGGTAACTGAGCCACTGATGATGGGTAGGTTGGTTGTTGTCAGGTAACTGAGCCCCTGATGAAGGGTAGGTTGGTTAATGTCATTGAACCCGTGGGCGTGACACGCTAATCTGAACTTTCCTTACCTTGCAATCTGCAGCATCAGCACAGTATATTCTCCCTCGTAACTGACAGTGGCCGTTACAGAACCACTGATGATGGGTAGGTTGGATGTCGTCATGAACCCGTGACCACCACACGCTAATCTGAACTCTCCTTACCTTGCAGTCTGCAGCATCAGCACAGTATATTCTCCCTCGTAAGTGACAGTGGCGGTGACAGAACCGCTGATGATGGGTAGGTTGGAAGACGTCATGAACCCGTGTCCACCACACGCCAATCTGAACTCTTCTACGCGAGCTGTCGCGTCGCGAGAGCAGACGGCTTTCAAGCAGCAGGCTAGGGCGTGCAGCTGGAAGAAAGGATTTACCGCTAGAACATTGCATCGTGTGTAGGGAGGTCTTTATTATGTAGTGGGGCCTTATGGGCTGCGAATTAATAAGTTGTGTTGTTAAAACTCCAAAAAGGAATTGGACTCTTAAAAGCTATATTCATAATGATTGTTACGGTTAATAATTCGTTATTTTCAGATGTTTCGTGTCTTAAATCGAATGTCTAAAGGGGATGTTAGGTTCTTCCTGAATTGTACGTAAAACTCTGTGTAAAACTGGATTGTACCAGACACCAGTAGGCCTAGCACGGTGAAGGGTAGAATAGAGAAAAATTATTACGTCACATCAACACCGAATGCGTAAAATATTTGAAACTCATTCCATCAACTTTAATCATTTGCGCATTCGGGGACGATGTTACGATTTTTGTCTATTCTACCGTAGACAGAAATCCCCGGCCTACAGTAAAGTAGATTTACTAATAGTAGTAAATCTATGAAATTAACAAAACAAGTAGTGAACCTACCTCAGGCAGCTGGTCCATATTCCCCTTGCCGATGTCCTTGCTGACCTTGGAGTAGGTGTCCCACAGCCACATGCCGGATATCCGGAACACGTGGCTGGTGGCCACACCTATGAACAACTTGTGCTGTTGGGTTACGTAGTCGATAATTTGTGGTTCTGGTTCCCTGGAATTGGAGAGGCATTTAGCAAGATTCATCGTCATAATCAACAGCCATTACCAGTCCACTGCTGGACATAGGCCTTCCCTAATAAGCGCCTTTACGGCTCTTTTCATTTGGCGGTCCATAATCCGGACGGGATGCGGGTTGGGGATCGCAGTTCGATGGTGGATCTATTCTGCAGGGGGCGCTGCTGCCCGCCGTCGCCGGTAGATATCCCTTAGTCACCTCTTGCACAGTACATCCTCTTACGACACCCGCGGGAATAGTTGGTGTGGTGCAAATTCTAAGCCTTCATTACACGGCCTTAGCAAGATTATTCTACTAATATTTTAAATGAGAAGTTTCTGAGATGTGGAGATGTTTGGATCAAGACAACTAATAAGCGAATCTTTAATTATCGAAGGCTTTAAGTAGTACTGGGCAGTTTTCCATCTTCCGTCAAACGAAACGGAACTGGTATTTTAAGACTAAAATCAGTTTCATGAGCAGTTTTTTTAAAAACGCTTTTTTGTTCAACAGTTTTTACTTAAATGAACTTCCCTTCATACTTTGCCCAGGCTTACCTACTCGTATCTCAGCTCGGAAATAGTTTATATAAATTTACCCTACTTCCTAGGAGCTCCTCGGAGTTTCTAGGAAATGGGGTAACTTCCTATTACATGTTTGCTCCTTATTGTTGAAAGTTTGCTCGAAGTCCAGAGGTCAAGTTTGTTTTTGTAAACTATTTACAGAGGAAGCAGCTATGAAAAGTGGATTGTACTTACTCGAGTACCTTCCTATTTGCACAATGAAATTTCAAGTCCTATACAAACAGTCGCCATGGATTACTGAAGTAAAGATTCGTAATACATATAACTCACCCCGGCTTCGGTTGCGACTGGTGCCTGACAGCGGAGTATCGTACCGCGATGGTGGCGGCGCGCCCAACTTCGTATGCGAGATCGTTTACAATAGTCACTCGCACGAACACCATCGTGCCGTAAGTTAGCTTGTCGTTCTTGGACTTTACGTATGTGCCATCCTGGAAAAATACAAAAAAATTGTAAAGTACATTATAACGTTGTTATTAATATGGTGCGTTAGCCATTCAGGGTAATTTCTCAGGATAACGGCGCTAGAGTCCGAGAAGAAAGTCCCAAAGTTTTTTGACTCTTACATCACTTTTTATTTATTATATTTATTTTATTTAAGTATGCCAGCGGGGTTCTGAAATCTTCCTTTTTTCAGCATATCCATACTGTTGCGAAACTTAATCCATCTATCATTCTGTCTGTCACCTTTACACGCACTAACGGCGGCTGAACATATAGTACTGAAATATAGCTATTATTATTATTAACTCATTTATTTCAGATCATTAATACAATCCATAGACACAAATATAAAAATTCACAAATAAAATCAAATTACATAATATTTTAGCTATGACATAGGTGTATATTGTTCTTGGAAAATATCTTTACTCCGGAAAAACGAATGCAAAGCCGCGGACTGCGCGTTATGCGCTATGCAGTGCCGGACACTTAAACATATGAAAAACGTCTAGTCTTCTTTTGTTTCGTCGAAGTCTGCGGCAACAGTAAGGGGGGGGGGGTAGTCGGGGAGTCCGAGTGTGACAGAGAACCGGTCTAAATCTCTGTCAGTCATCAAAGGGTTTCATAAGAATGGATATTATAAACTTGAAAACTGAATCATAGTACGCAGCGTGCTGCGTATTGATGTAGAGACCAAGGATTATGGATTAGATAATATATGACACGCATTACCTAGCACAAATTACCTACCTACACATCAAAAATTGATGGACACTCATCAAAGTACACGCATAGCACAAGTCAGTTAATATCGGCAGGTAAAGAACAAAACACCTCTACCTATCGATTTTTACTAAATTCACGAGTGTTTGTTCACATCACATACACATTACATAGTATTGTAGGCACGTATAATAACACTTAAATCCATCATGGTTATTAACACTAAAGTCATTTACAACGCTTACTCAAATCATGGTTAATATCAAGTTGTAAATTACTTAACTATGATTTCTACGAAAAGAATCGTGTAGCATAGACTGTGTTGTCCAGAAAGTACAACTCTTACAAAAAAATATCAAAATTGAATTAACGGGAATTTTTTGGTGCAATCAGTTCAACTAGTTGAACTTATAGTTGAACTAATCGGAACAGGTGTGAAACTATAAGGCTGAGTTAGTAAATGGAAATTGAAAACTTTATAAGTAAGGTTTTCGCTTGTTGTGAACAGTTTTCGAATGGCTCACTCATAACATTAAGTGTCATGACTTTTAATAACATAACATTAAGTGGCATTTTGAACCTCAACAGCATATATTGGTCCACAGCTGGACGCAAGCCTCCACCAGATAAACGCCTTATAGCTTTTATCTCATGGAGAGTAATGCCCATAATCCTCACGGGGGTGGGAATCGCAGTTCGGTGGTAGAATTGTTCTGCGGGAGGCGCTGCTGCCCACCCCCGATGGAAATCCCTTAGTCGCCTCTTACGACACCCGCGGAAAGAGTTGGTGTGGTGCAAATTCTAAGCCGGGACCACATAGAATTCTGAAACGTTCATGGTATTTTCACAGCCTACCTATATGCACACAGTCCTTCGACGAAGGCATTTTGACGTGGTTTTGACAGAGAAATCGTGCAAGGGATGGGACAAGAAGGGACGCTCCCGAGTAGAATACATCACCGCCTTAGTTACTCGAGAGCGTCCCTCACCCCCGACCCGTTCCTTGGGCCCCGCACGATTGCATAAGGTAGGCTGTGGTATTTTTGGTATTTTGCATTTAAATACCAGTTCTCTTGAACTAAAACTCACCTCCAAAACTTGTGCATTTTTCATCAGCATATTAGTCCTGGGTATCCTAAAGTTGTTAAACCCTAGGAAGCCGTTATTCGCCGTCTGGAAACCCAGCTTTGGTCCAATCTCCCCGACCTTTATCCCGGGGAGAGGCATGTGTGTGTCGGAATCCCTGATTTGCACGAAGAATGGGTGGACGCCGTAGCATTGACCATTTGTGTAGAGTTGCGCTACTACTATGCAGTGGTTTACTGTGTGCGCCACTATAAGAAAAAAAAACTTATGTTAGTAAAGCTGCACAAAATATAGGTTAATTTAGTTAAAAAATTAAAAAAAAAACGAAAAATGTACGCCTTCAAGAAGTTAGAATTAGAAGTGAGGGCGGAGAATATATACTATGTAATTGGTCTTGGTTAGGACTAGAAAAACCTTAATAAGAATGAATTGTAAGGAAACCTTATTCAATGCTATTACCTAATCTGCTTATTATCTAATTACAATAACATAAACATCATAAAACTCATTACAGTAGCGATTGGTCATCTTCAGCCTACATTAGTCCACTGCTGGACATAGGCCTCCCCTAATGAGCGCAATAGCGCTCTTCAGTGTGCCGCATGCATGGTACAATACTAGTACCTAATGCTAATGACATGGTCGTGATTAAAATAATAATTTAAAAATATATAAAAATAATAATTAAAATAATAAAGGGGATTGTAATTTCAAAAGTTCTATTATTGTAAGGTGCTTACGTCCTCCAGGCCACCACTTGAGTGACGTCAGCGTGGGGCTGTGCAGTACAAATTCCTCGGTTGTAGGGTCGTAGGTGGCCGTGGTCTCCAGGCCCCGGAGGAAGGTACCGTGGCCCAGTTCAGTCTGGAATTAAATATTAAATTAACACCACAGATAAAATTTGCACGAGCATGTGCAGCATAAATATATAAAACTGCCACACCACGTCTCCGCTTCGGACATCTCCGCACATTTGGTGGAGCCTGTCTTAATGATAATAATAAAGCCATTTATTATCATCATAGAATAAATTATAGCTAGATACATTACAACATTAAATATAAATTATTAAACATCATTATAAAATTAGATACTGAGCATTATTAGAAGTAGCTATTTTCATTAATCTATGATCTCTGTCCGAGTAAAGGCCTCCTCCAGATTGTGCCATTTTTTTCTGTTCGTCGCTAAAGTTTGCCACTCTTTTCCAGCTATTTCTAAAATTTCGTCCACCCACCTTTCGAGAGGTCCTCTTTTTCTTTTACCGGGTGGTCCTTTCCAAGTTGTTACTATTCTGGACCATTTTTTTGTACTCATTCTTGCCATATGGCCCGCCCATTTCCATTTCAATCTTCGGCAATGATGTAGACCATCAATAACTTTAGTCTTGTTTCGTATGTTTCATTTCTGTGTCTATCTTTTCTTTTTATGTTTAAGATGCTCCTTTCCATAGCTCTTTGTGTCGTTTGAATCTTGTCTGATGTGAATTTGTTGAAGATCCATGTTTGGCTAGCGTAGGATAGGCACGGTAGCAAGCAAGAGTCCAATTTTTTTTCTTGTAAATAATAGGAATGTCTGATTTAAGGATTTCTCTATACGCTCAGAACTTGTTCCACGTTATTTTGACTGCCGGAGTCTGTCTTATGGCTCCGTATTTGACGACCTCCGTGGCGCGGCGGGCGAAGGTCCGCCTGCGACGCAAGAGGTTACGGGTTCGATTCCCGCCTCGGAACAAATTTGTGTACAATCTGCAGAAATTTGTACCACTGGTCTGGGTGTTTTCTATGTAAATTAAAAATATCTATCTATGTATATAATGTATTAAATATATCAGTTATCTAGTACCCATAACACAAGCTTTGAGTAGCTTACTTTGGGGCTAGATGGTGCTGTGTGGATTGTCCAGCATTATTTATTTCCAATCTGAGATGTCACAGAGAAAAATGAGCCTTGAAAACATGATGTTACAGGGTACTTTTGAATGAATGAAATATGTTCGTGCACGATCCAGTCTAAAGATTCATGACATTACCTGTGCATAAGAGCCTATGATCTGCATGGTCCACGCCTTGGGCAGCCAGTCCGCCACCTGGTCCTCGGACGCCTGGTTGACGATCGTCGGCACAAACATGCCCATGTGCAGCATGAATGGAGACACGTCTTTGACTACCGCTAGCTGCACTTTGTATTTGTAAGTTGGGCTGTTGGGAAACATTAATTGATAAGCTACTAAAGGGTAACAGAAACCAGCAGCTTATATATAATGTTTGAACAAGAAAATAGTACATTTTACACCAAGGCGAGAAAGTGATCAATTCCTATCGAGTGTGGCCTTAAAACACACGAGGTAGGAATCGCACTTTCTGTAACTTTCCGAGGAGGTGTAGTATAAAAGATGTTTAATAACAATACATACAAACAGAGATTAAAATAAGGCACACGGTAGACCACACAACTGGCGGATTGCTGTAGAACCATTACACATTAAAAGGGACATTAAAAGCTGATAGTGTTAGTGTGTTTGGCTTTTGTTTCCTTATTGTCACAAGCTTCTACAGAGATCCGCCAGTTGTGTGGTCGGTATAAGAAACATTAACGCATTCAGTGCCCAGTGGTGCGACCCGCAGGGGCATGCCGCCGTCGCCTCACGACGTTGGACAATTACATGTGCGTCTGGGACATGAAAGTGTTAATGAAATTGTTATAAAAAGGCCCTTACTCAGCATAATGCTGCTGGTAAGAAACCTAGCCAGCGCTGATCTTCCGTTTGCATGGCATGCGCCTAAGCATATTTTTTTTAAAAGGTCACAGAGTGGAGTCTTACATTACATACAGCGCGTGAGGCGAGGAGGCGCGACGAACTACGAACGTTTAGACTGACTGTGGATGCCCTTTGTCCAGCAGTGGGACGTTAAAAGCTGATAGAGACACAAAATAGGTAACTATTTAATTTAAAGTTGTAATGTATAATGTGATATTGGGGATTGACTAGCATTATTTTTTTATTTATTACAGCTGGTCAGAAAAATTGGTTCATAACAGAGTAAGAATAGGAGCAAATAAGTTCCTATTTACTTTATGTATCTACCTAGGCTATGTGCTAGGTCGTCACACAGATATCAGTTGATAATTTACCCTTCGATCTAAGTTTAATCAAATCGCACGATGAACTAGATAAATCGATAATCATAATTAATTACGCATAATTTCATTTACATACTTACATATATTGATACTATAAATAATTAATGAATAATGCTCGATAATCCACACAACATAGCCCATGCTTGTGTTAAAACTAAAACTATTAGTTTATATTTATTTATTTATTTTAATTAATACAAAATACTCACGCAAAAACATCAAGACTGAGATCGTTCAACACATGCTCTTTCAGCACTTTGACTAGAAGGCAACACTTTCTGATGGCGTTCTCGTAGCGTTCCTTATGGCTGAGGTATTCTTCTGGGACCTCGTCTTTTAGGCCTTCAATGCTGAGGACCAGTTCCTCTGGAAATGAATTATAACATAGAGAGAAAGGAAGAGGCGAGACGAGATACTTTGTCTCTAATTAATGTAGTTCGATGTTCGAAAAAAACATCGGATTTGTCCTTCTTAAATTACATATGTAAGTATTTTTACCAATAGTAAGCTTACATCCATTTCTGTAGCTTTTTACAAGTAGGTAGGTCCACTAAAGATCTAATGGAAATGGCCAGCGGAACCTTGGTTCCGTCAAAGGGTCACAGGGGTTCCGCGTTCCGGCCGACATTTCAATAAATAAAGCCATTGTCGCTAAGTATATACCATTCAACGATAGGTACAGGGGGCTTTTTTTAATTCTCTAACACCAAATTTTGTTTACGTTTCGACAAATTGTTGGTGACCAATATGTGGCAGTGGGCTGGCCATGTCTTGCGAAGAACCGACAACCGATGGGGTAAATGTGTTCTTGAGTGGAGACCGCGACTAGTCAAACGTAGTGTAGGACGGCATCCAGGCAGATGGGATGACTACTTGCGAAAGACTGTAGGCAGATGCTGGATGCGACAAGCTGAAGACAGGGCGCTATGGATATTTTTTCGACTTTTTTCAAAATATTTCAAATAGTATGAAACCTACAGAAATTTGAAAAACTGTTTTGAAATATCCAAACCGATACCTTTCATTTCTAAACGGATCGCTCTGCAAATGTCGGAGATGGGGGGGGGAGGAATTGGTATTTTTTCGACTCATTTCGAAATATTTTAAAAAGTATGACACCTACAAAAATTTCAAACTATTTCGAAATGTACAAACTGATACCTTTCATTTGATACCCCACATGACCCTGTAGGTAGATCTTTTAAAATTTCGGCATCACAATTTCTATGGAAAATATTCATTTTAATTTTTCATTTATTTATAATTTATTTTTCTTTAAATCTGTACAGGCGCACGAAATGTATTATAATTTTAAATTTCAAGTCGATAGCTGCTATAGTTGCCGAGTTATTAAGGAGGGAAAAAATGACAGACAAACTTTCGAAACCGATCTTCGATCTTCGAAACCCTAAAAATGAAACGAAACAATCGATTGCGTAATTTGGAGAATTAAAATAGGCCATCAGATACAGAATAAACACCTCTTCACCATCGGAGCAACAGACAGCCCTCTCTGCAGGGTCTCAGTGACGTAGAATCAGCTATCCACGTGGTCCTGGAATGCGAGGGAGTTACAGCGCAACGAACAGAAATCCTCAACTTGCCAGGTCACTCCGCGATGCGTGAGAAGACCCCAGGAAGATACTGCGCTTCTATACGGAGTTAATGAATTCGTTAAACTACGAAAGTTTTTATAGTAAAACCGAAAAAGGCCTTCAGATACGGGCCATATTTATATTTTCTCTATTTATCAAGAAATCCCACCGCTGCGCTGCTAGTGTCTGATACCCACCTAAACTATTTTTTCATGCTTCTGTAACAGTTTTGTTTTGTTTGCAGAATGCAGAAAATGCAGAATTTTTATTCATTCATTCATTAAATTTACTAATTTTGCATGTTCTACATTTTATGATCGTGCAATATTCCAAAAGTCTCAATTTATTTTCATTTTTCGCTTCCTTTACTTCCACTCTCCCAAACACTGCACTTTAGTCATTCAAAATTACCGCGGTTCTCTTGCTTTAGTAAAGTAAAAATTACTTATTATTAATGTTAATTAATTTTTATAAATTTTACTTGCCTACAGATGTCAAAATAGGATGTTACTCACCAATTTTCTTCCTTTCCTTAGTATTTTCCTCTCCATAATCAATCAGATGTATCAGTTCCTTCACATCAAAGGTACACTTCTCTCGCTCCCTCACCAGATCTTCGTTCACTCGATTCAGCGCCATCACGTATTGTCACTGGCAACGTCCAATTTACAATGAATTCTGCTTTATTCTTTTATCGGACAATCAACGACACCTACCTATAATTTGCTACACGGAATGCTTAGTTGCTTTGTAGAGTTTGTAGTCTTTGATCATAAATGAGGGGCGGCGAATACCTACTTTATCGATGTTTAGAGTAGGTAGGGGAACCGAATCCTGAGGTTCTTAGTATTATAAATTTTGAAAGTATTTATAAAGAAAGTCAATGTGGAAAGACACGGAGATTTTTTCTGATATCTTTAAAAGAGTAGTAAGGATTTATTACCTAGCAGGCTCGTTGCCGACTAGTCGGCCGAAGTCATAGTCGGAACATATCTATTAATAATCCATAAAAAGTAGTTAGGCGGGTGCTTAGTGCTTACGTACTTACTAAGATTTAAGTGCAAAGAGCAAATATTATCTTTCTGCTAAAATTATACTTTGAGCCCAAAGTTCATAGGTCGAATATAATAACATAAATAATACAAAAATCAGTTATCAACCTGATAATGTTCTGTTATCTGAATTTGGTTAAGTAGTCAGGATTAAAATTACTCTAATCGCTTCGAGCAAATAAATGGAATTTTTTATTAGGTAGTGAATTTAATGAAATTTTCTATTAGACAAGTGAGGGATTGATTTTATAACGTAAAAGAATTTGGAGAACCTATTTCATAAGTACCTAATTACGAAAAAGTAATTTTCACTAAGGCTGGTATTCACCAAAAGATATTCTGACAATTAGCAACTTTTAATGTATGAAAACTTTTGTCAAAATCAGCAAAATTAAAACACAAAGCCGCTTAGTGCTTAGGCGCTATGCGGTGCGGACAAATCAACTATTCATACTAACTGTTCATATTTGACTTCTTCTTAAACTGTGCCTATAAAGCACTACAGACAGGCACAATAGCGCCTAATAGGGTATGTCCTGGGTAAAAAATATAATTCTATTTAGTCCGTCAGTTAGATTTATGAGGAGATATTGGACAAAGATTTTTTATTTTGTCAATCAAACAAAAAGTGACAAAAATAAAGCGCGTCAAAATTTGGGAGGGAGAGCTAGTTACGTCACACCTTGCTAAAAGTGTCGCAAGGTGTGACGTCACGTCACGCGCAACTTTAACTGGCTATATCTTCATAAATTTTTGTTTAATCGACAAAAGAAAAAATACGTATCCCATATCTTCTGATAATCTAATTGAAGGACTAATTACATTTTTTTTGGACACTTATTGCGAGCTTATTGTCCGATTACGTTTTTTTTGATGAACACCAGCCTGACTACCGCATGGGCTGCCCATTAAGTAGGTTCAGTTCATTTCTCTAAATAGAGCACTTATGGTAATTAAAGACTCGCCAGAGGATGATAATTTACAATGGTAGAGTTCTCTCTACCTGAGACGAGCATCATACAAGAATGAGAAAAAAAATTGTGTCGTAGGTAACAGATGACTGTAAGTTATGGGTCAGAACAGAAAATATTGAGAACCGGAACAAATAACTGTAGATTACAGTCATTATAAGTATTTGTCTTATGGCGGGAATGGAATCCGCATAAAACCAATGGCATAAAAACTGGAACTATAAAAGATATATTATGAGAACTTGTTTTTAAGTCTTTGCTGTGGGTCAATTGGTATTACCGCCTATAATACCAGCCAAAAGTTGATAAAAGCGCCATCTACTAAAAGAATACTAAACTACAACACAAACTAGTTTTGTAAACAAAGAAGCATCGGTCACGTCACTTATTTGTTATCATAACAAAATCTCGGACCATAACATAACAATACACGCAGCTCTACAATTCAACATAAAAATAATGTTAAACTGACCTGTCTACCATCAATAATTCATAACAATTTTTATACTTCCAGTAACGTACACTAGATATTATAAAAACTTATGAGTCACGGCACTGTCTAATAAAGTCAATATACGAGTATCGCCGATGACGCGCGGTGTCTAACTAAACTCTATACACCAATAACACTGTATATTATGTGACTCTACCAAGTGTAAAAGCAAATAGATATGACTCTGGCAGATGATAGGATATACCTATCACTATAGTACAATATTGATTGTTATGAGAAATGCGATTTTATTGACATGTGAGCGGGTTATCTACGAAGATTGTTCGTCTTGGAAGAACACTAACTGAAATAGTTGAGATGAGATTTGTATCGATTCTTTGGTACAGCAAGTTTATTAAATTGTGATGTCCAACAGTGATTGGATTACTGACAGTAAATTGATTAAATCTACCAACTATTTATTTTAAATTAAGGCCATAGCCCGACTCAAGCGCCGCCATCTATAATTTTATCTTATATTTACGTTAAACAAAGGAATTTAAAAAAAATCCGTTGGGCAGTTTGTGATACCTATCATAAACTTTTTTTTAATGACTCTGTATTAGTTTTATTTTGTATAGGTACCTTTTGGCAGACAGACGAAAACAGAGATTGGTGGCCACCAAGAGCAACATGGCATCTCTCAGACGGTATAACACTGCTCAATGGAGTTTTGAAAAGTCCTTGTTTAAGATAAAATAGAAGTTGGCGCTAGTGTCGGGGTAGGGTCTCAACCGGAGAAACCTAGCAACCTATACATATAGATGTAGGTGGCGGCTATGATAAATAAATAATGCTGGACAATCCACATAGCATCATCTAGCCCCAAGCTAAGCAGATGATGATGTTTCGTTGTCAAGGAATAGGGTATGTTTAATTAAATTAAATTATGCTTAAACGATCGTCCAATAAAATTGAACTTTATCCTCATCAGAATAAACCAGTTTATACATTGCATTACTGTACGTTAAGATACTATGGCAGTTGGTTAGCTCTCTCCTAAGGAAATAATTATAAAGGTGTAAGAACGATCGCTAGGTGTGCTGTAACAGTCTACGTAAGATGTGTACAGTCGAATGAACACCATACAATGTTTTACGATGTTATGATCATACAAATTACTATTCTGGAAGAGGCGCAAATATGCAGGTCTCGACAGAGCTTACGCATTTGCTCCCCTTGGAGTCGAGAGTCCTAGGTCCGTGGGGTACCGAGGCTCTACGGAAAAGATTATCTGAGCGTCGTCTGGTCGAAGCGAAGTGTCACCCGAGAGCTGGTGTGTATCTGGCGCAGCGCATCTTTGCCATACAGCGGGGCCATGCAGCCAGCGTCTTGGGGACGCGACGACTGGTATTGATGTGGATCAGATGCGCTGTAGATTATTTGCAACAGACTACAGTTAGCTCGATTGTAAATACTAGTTCTAATTTGTTTCTATTATTTGATTGTAATATTTTTTTGTTAATAAAGAGTTCACTATACTGGAGTCTCCTGGCCGTCGGTTTCCATCAAAATGGAGCGGAGCTGAAATATGCAAAAAAGAATGGTGTCAAGAAACCAAAATTATTGAGCCAAACGAATTAGAAAACTGAGGTGACATTGTACGGGCCTTACCTCGCGTGTTCATGAGTACCGACTCGGCAAAAGCAGTGTAGGGCGCCCTCCGGCCAGGTGGGATAACGATCAAAAGACTGCAGGAAGGTGCTGGATGCGGCAAGCTGAAGACAGGGCACAATGGCGCTCATTGTGACGCTTTCTGCACGCTCAGTACCACCGCTCGACTTGATTTGTTGGTGTAACAAGTATGCAGTTTACTCTTCCGAGTTAAAATGGGTCCGCTCCGCTTGCGGTGGAACCCCGACTTTATAAATGCAAACCATCTGTGCAAGAGGCGAAAATAGGTTTTATGGTAGTCGTAAAAAATACTATAGTCATTTACAAAGAGATATTAACCATGATTTGAGTTTTGAGCTTTCCAATATTTCAGTTATTCCATGATCATGGCGCATGAAAGTCTGCCGAAATATTGGAAAGTTAAAAACTCAAATCATGGTAAATATCCCGTTGTAAATAACTTTAGTGTTAGTAACCATGGTGGATTTAAAAGTAATAAAAAATGACCAACGAACTATTTATAATTGTTCGTTCCCCTACACTTAATTAATTTGTTAGTAAATATCACAGTTAGTAAAAATATAAAATACCTATGAGATATTATTTGAATTGGTTTATTATTGTACTCATTAAATCCTATTTTGGAATCCATAATAATAATATCACAAAATATACTTGGCACTTAGCTTGGCACCAGCTCGGACACGATTTCATCAAGTTAGTTTAAAAACCTAAGTTCTAATAAAAATATAAAATTAAATGTCCCCTTTTTCCTTAGAACTAAACAACAGTTTTATACTGTTTGGAACATTATACCCGCGATATTTCAACAAATTAGGATGAAAAATATTTAGTAACACATTCGTGTAAAACGCGCGCGTATTTTACGCCGAATTGTTAATAAAAATATGTTTGATCCTTACTTATTTTGCGGAAATCCATTGCAAAATATATTTATCCGCAATATTTCAATTTAATTTTAGGAAGGACAAAGCACTATTTGTCCTTGCTAAAATTTACCCCATTTCAGATAACAGAAGTTATTCAGCCTTTTGAGGCATATTTTCAAACAAACAGACTAGGAACCGAAATACCAGGTTGATCCCTAGTCTATTTTATTTTAGCATTCTAGATTTAGAACTACACCTATGCAAAATTTTAGCCAGTTAACTAATTTTGACATTATTCGCACAAACAAACTTTTTTGTAACCTTAAAGTTTCACCTCTGTAATAATATGAGTCCTTTAAGCCGCTACCCCACCGCAGCGCACGCTGTGCACGGCCACACGGCGCATTTTAGCTGCGTGGTTTCGTTTGTTTTACAACGTCTACGTTTCCACTGCAGCACAGATTTTACACGAAAAGAAACTGGACAACTGTAGCGCAGCACAATTTTGAATTGCAGGAAAGCTAGCACGCGTGTACTGCGTGCATAGCGTTGACAGCGTTTAGTTGCGTGGGCGCCATATTCGACCAAGTCACGGGTGTAGCAATGACGTTATTAATCTCGCATTTATGCGTAGCGTGTAGCGGTTTGTAGTGGACGTAATTATATTACATACATTTGCTTGCAAAGCGAAACAAGACACGTACCGTTGCGCACGGAGAGTCTACTCAGTGCGCAGAGGTGGGGCTTGACCCCGTGGTGTAGTTGGTTAGCACATTCCGGTACTGACGGAAGGATGCGGCTTCAAGTCCCGTCGAAGTCGAAAATGTTAGCGATATTATTTGATTTACGCAAATCCAATAGAAAAATATGACGTCACAATGATCAGGGCTCTGTTCGGTTAGGAGTCAGAAGAGCACTTTCGTACATGGCTGAAATGACCTATTTTAAAGCCTAAGTTCAATAAATAAGGTACCATTTTGGTTATTATAAGGTACTGTTCATAGTTTCCCCTGCATGAAAGGTTTGAGGTACTTGTGGAAGCTCTGGTTGACAGGTTGCTGGTTGAGTGGACTCTTCATCGCCTCCTCCATCAGCCGCTCATACACACGCCCGTCGAATGCGCCGAGCGTTGATTGTAACCACTATGAACAAAGGTTCGATTACCAATTGAACCCAAAAAGCCAAGGTACAAGCGACCCTAGCGCCACTTTATTTTGTTTTTCAGAAAATGCAAATTATTTTTACGGCAGTAGGTACTTGTCTTTGCATTATAAGTCCATATCGGTACTAAAATAGTAGTAGTCTACTATACCTCGTCCAAAAGATCGAAAGAGTCAACCAGTCCAACCGCGTTCGGTCTGATGTTGGTCAGCAACATTTCGTACCAAGATTGTATGAAGTCCACATCCTCCTTCGATATTGTTGTGTACTGAAACAAACATCCGATGTAACGATATCATTTTTGTATTTATTAAATGTCTGGTCTTTACGCTATTGTGGGTTGGTTGAAATAAAAGAGTTTATGCACTATACTGAGTCTATTCGATTCACAGTAAACACAAATACATGAAATTAGGTACATTTACGATCATCTATAAACAATACTCTTTCAAAGAAATTTCGCCAAAATACTCTTTCTTTTTTTTTCTTCTTCTTTTAATTCGACGGTTAGCACATTTTTTTTGTTATTATAGTGCGTCACCCCACACCAAGGGTAATTTCTAAGAAATCAAATAATATCGTAAATTTTCGACTTCGACGGGACTTGAACCCGCATCCTTCCCTCAGTATGGTAATGTGCTAACCAACTACACCTGCACTACCACTGTGTAGTTGTTTAGCACATTCCGGTACTGACAGAAGGATGCGGGTTCACGTCCCGTGGAAGTCGAAAATTTTTGCGATATGGTTTGATTTTTTTAAAGAATTGTGTACAAATTATGTGTTAACTCATCTGACGACTCCATTGTATGGTGCCGCGCACTAGGTTTTATAAGGACAATTTTGTTGTAACATTGGACCATAAATTATATTATATTCTATTCTTAAATTTTTTATTTTTGTTTTATAGGTCCCTGGCGTTGGTATCCTGAACATGAAATATGAAACTAAAATGGAGATAGGCACTTGGCAAATGACTTAGGACTTCACCCAATAGACTCAGGGAAAATAAACGCAATGCTGGTTGCCAGCCAAGCATTACTATTTCCTGGGGATGTCTTCCAAAAATTATCAGTAAATAAATTGAAACAAATTGTCAAAGGCTTACTATAAAATATCAGATTATGTAGGAAGAGGATAAAAAGCTCGGGACAGGTTTTGCTCCAACTCAAAAAATAACAACTAACAGGCTAAAGGTTTTTTCGTCGCTTATTTACTTTAGTTCAAGGTTGCCTGGGAGAAATGTTTATTTTTCATTTAGATATAAGATTTTTATTAATGACCAGTACAATAAAGTGTTCATTAATTCATTTTTTAGTCTACATACCGAAGCGACAGAAATCAAAAATATCACTTTATTTCCGTGTCAAGTGTTTAATTTTATAATTTGACCTTACCCATATCATATCGGCTCTTGGCTTAAATAAAATAAATGTACACGTAGAAACGTGTACATTTATTTTATTTATGGAAATCAAGAGATTTTGATTTTGATTTTTGATCTCGTCAATCAAGATCAAGAGATTTTGATTTTGATTTTTGATCTCTCTAAACAAGCCAAGAGCCGATATGATATGGGTCGGCGAGGAACAGATGTAGGTAATCATTAGAAGATGTCTTACCCGTAACAAATCGTTCAGTTTCTCAATTGCCCAGTAAACAGTGTATAGCTCGACGAGTTGTTTCAATACTGTTCTGACTTGCGGCGATGAATTCACTGTCCTTCTCTGAACTTCTGAATGGAAGGTAGATATGATGATCACACGGCAATGGGCCTAGGGGTAAAGAACAATAAAAATTACAAACATATTAAATAAATAAATAATTCTGAGCGTCTGGTCGCAGCGACGCGTGACCCGAGAGCTGGTCAGTATCCAGATACTGACCAGCTCTCGGGTCACGCGTCACTGTACCAGTACAGCGCATGAGCATTGCCATGCAGCGGGGCAATGCAGCCAGCGTCTTGGGGAGGCGACGACTAGTATTGATATGGATTAGTTGAGCTACCTGTAGATTGTATGCAACAGTCTGCAGTTAGCTCAATTGTTTCAATTGTAAATACTAGTTCTAATTTATTTCTTTTATTTGATTGTAATTATCTTAATAAATAAATAATGTTGGACGTTACACAGCATACACTCATTAGGGAAGGCCTATGTCCAGCAGTGGACTAATAGAGGCTGATGATGATGATGAATACACAGCATCGTCAAGCTTGTGTTATGGTTACTAAATAACTGATATACTTTAAACATCATTCATTCATTAGACACATTGCTAAGAAAGATCGATATTTTATTATATATAAAAAACACCCAGAACACCCGGAAAAAATATCTGCAGATCGTACAAACATTTGTCCCGAAGCGGGAATCGAACCAGCAACCTCCTCAGGTCAACACAATTACAGCCACGTCAAAAAGGTGTAGATTACAACTGTATTATATTAGGTGGATTCGCATACATCAACACAAGCGCATCAGCGTTTTTAATATTAGTCAGTAACCGCAAACGTTTGTGCTTGACGTGGTAAGGGACCTTAACTCCCAAAAATACGACGTGGGGTTTTGGTATGTGTGCCTGCACAGACTAAAGGTAAAAGCAGATGTAGACCGCACCTATGCAGCACAGCACAAAACTGTGCATTCGGATAAAGGCTTGTTATTTAACTCGTAATTTTTAGACGCATTTTATATTGACGGCATCTGATAACGGACATCACGGGCCACTCGCGCTTGAAGCTTGCGGTAAGCCATTTTTTTTAGTTAAGAATTTTATCAGACTTCTATATTTTATTTATTTTTTATTTTCCGTAGTCAACCACAGCGTTACAATTTCCATTAAAAGGCTCAAAATAAAATTTACATTAAGGCTAAATTTTATTACTGTAAAATGTATCTAAAGACTACGAGTTTAAGCCCATACATCAATGCCCATTTTTGTGTTGTGCGGCTGTGAGGTTGGACGTGTGAGCGACAACCTTTAAGTCTATGCAAGCGAACCTGTTGGCGGAAGGTAGCATAATACTTACTTCTGCCGCCGACACCAGTTGAACCGAGACTTTGTTCCAAGCATCTTCTAATGAAACACCCGAGGAAACTCGCTTCTGCATGTCGTTGACACACGACGATATTTTCCTGAAGTATATTATTTCATCAATAAACTTAGGTACTCTAAATGATCTTAAAGAACACTTCAACAAAGTGTCTTCACCTTCACCTTACAAGTACAACAGTAACAGTAAACAAGTAAGTTAAGTACAATAAGAAAAGTGCCAATGGACATTGGACACGTTCTTAGTAATAATTTCTATATATAAAAATGAATTGCTGTTCGTTTGTCTCGCTAAAACTCGAAAACGGCTGGACCGATTTCGATAAATTTGGTCTTGAAATATTTGTGAGAGTTCAGGGAAGGTTTAAAAGGTGAGAGCGTTACGAAGTTCGCCGGGTCAGCTAGTGTTGTTATAAAAATAAATAAGTTAAAACTAAATTATTAATTAGAGACAGTAAAAAATCGTACTCATTTCTAGAGGCTAAATAAATAATCAGCTTTGAGATACCACTACATAGTATAAAACAAAGTCGCTTCGTGTCTCTCTGTCTGTCCCTATGTATGCTTAGATCTTTAAAACTACGCAACGGATTGTGATGCGGTTTTTAGGGTTTTGAAGATCGAAGATCGGTTTCAAAACCCTTATGGTCTCGCTTTGTCTGTCCTTTTTTCCCTCCTTAATAACTGAAAAACTACTGCAGCTATCAACTTGAAATTGAAAATAATAATACATTTCGTGCGCCTGTACAGATTTCGAGAAAAAAAAATGAAAATAAATTAAAAATGAAAATGAATATTTTCCATACAAATTGTGATGCCGAAATTTTAAAAGATACCTACAGAGTCATATGGGGTATCAAATGAAAGGTATCATTTTGTACGTTTCAGAACAGTTTTTCAAATTTTTGTAGGTTTCATACTTTTTAAAATATTTCGAAAAAAGTCTAAAAAATACCCATTCCCCCCCCCCCCCCCCCCCTATCTCCGAAGATTGCAGAGTGATCCATGTAAAATGTATGGAGCGTTTATAGACATGGATCTATATTTTACAGGAAAAATATAGAGAAGTTTGAAAAAAGAACACTTTTTGAAAAATGGTCAAAAAGGGGGGGAATAATTTTCAAAAGGGGGAGCTACCTCACCGAGTGGGGTATCAAATGAAAGGTATCGGTTTGTAGGTTTCAAAACAGTTTTTTGAATTTCTGTAGGTTTCATACTTTTTGAAATATTTTGAAAAAAGTCGAAAAAATACCCATTCCCCCCCCTATCTCCGAAGTTTGCTGAGCGATCCGTTTAAAATGTATATAGCGTTTGTAGATATGGATCTATATTTTACAGGAAAAATATAGAGAAGTCTGTAAAAAGAACACTTTTAGAAAAATGGTCAAAAAATAATAATTTTCAAAAGGGGGGCTACCCCGCCGAGTGGGGTATCAAATGAAAGGTATTGGTTTGGACATTTCAAAACAGTTTTTAAAATTTCTGTAGCTTTCATACTTTTTGAAATATTTCGTTAAAAGTCGAAAAATTTACCATTACCCACCTTAACCGAACCACCCATTAATCCGAAGCATGCAGAGAGATCTATCTGAAATGTAGGTTGGTACCTACTATTCTTAGGTATTCGTTAAATTGAAGTCAGTAATCGAAGTCTCTAACCGGTACTTTTGGTACATATTTATTGACAAACGTTGAAAACCCTCGGCGCGCGAGTTACACTCGCACTTGACGGATCTTGTTTTTATTAGATAAAATTACTTTATGAAGATTTATTTTTATAATACATGCATAATATAAGAGGAACACTGATAATTTTACAGGTTTCTAATGTGATATCGTAAATAAACACATTTTTTTGCGCTTACATTGCAAACGCTGGCTGAATCCTACGAGATAGATAAAAAAAATGTACTACAGTATTGTTCACCTTAAAAAGGTATACAAAAAGGCCGCGGTGGTATATGTCTAGGTATCTCTTAAGAATAACCCACAATAACCATTTTTTATCCTTTACTTTTTACGAGAAATAATGGCTTATTTACGAAGCGATTTTAAGCAATATATACATATCTATATAATAATCTTCTTCTTTTTATTTTTTTTCTACTTCCATGATTTCTTTTAAGGTAATTTTTTTTCGCAAAATTATATTGTAATTTTGTATTTTATCTAATTCTAGTTTTTTACCATAGGGATCTAGGCCTAGTTTGACAAGCAAACCCGCTAGGTTTACCCCTTATGGTGTAAAGCATTAACTTACCTCATCGCAACTATTTGGAATCCACGAATTATGCCCTCGACCGAGCTCTCCCAAGTTTTAGGGAATTTATTCGTTGTGGTCTCTTTCAGGTACGCTACAGTCGGGGTCAGAGCTTGCGTGTCTCTTTGTTGCCATATCTTCACTAAAAATCTGAAATCATAAACGATTATCTTCTGATAAGGCAAAAATGTTTTGAACTATATGGTAACAGGTAAAGAAAGATGCAACCTGGGCCGCGATCACGGTGTGTTAAGGCACGACATTACAGCTCAAACGTTAGCAGTTGAAACGTTCGGGTGCGCGTTCACAGGCCGGCATCGGACAATCCACACTGGCCCCATCAATGGTTTGACATAAAAGATCCGTACCGCACGAAGCGGACTGTCAGCAATGCCGGCGAGGATTCTTGAACGCAACTTTTTCATTGCATGCGAATGACGTCATTCGGATTACCGATCAGTAGACGCACTTGTCAGCGGATTGTCCGATGCCGGCCTGTGAACGCGCACTTTAACGGTTCAGCTGCTAACGTTTGAGCCGTAATGCCGTGCCTAACCACACCGTGATCGCGGCCCTCTACCAATTTCGTTAGAAAAGTAAGGTTAACACGACAACCACCAATCCTTCACTGGTTGGCAAGTAGAACATTATTTGGCATTAACGCGTCCACTGCCAAGCAGAACCCGCTATCCGAGACCAGAGTGTTTCGGTGGTTGGCATACATAGCGCCATTATATCAAATCGACGACCTCTGTGGCGCAGCGGGCGAAGGTCTGCCTGCGACGCAGGAGGCTGCGGGTTCGATTCCCGCCTCGGGACAAATAATAATATCAGTCATGTAGTACCCATAACACAAGCTCTAATTAGCTTGGGGCTAGATGATGCTGTGTGATTTTTCCAGCATTATTTATTTATTTACTAGTTTATGCCCGCAGATTCGCACGCGTTGTTTCTATAGAAACGTTCAAATGTGATTTCTATCCCATGGGAACTGATTTTTGGAATAAAAAGTAGCCTATGTTTGATTCCAGGATTAGAATTACCTGTATGCAAGATTTCAACCCGATCCGTTCAGTAGTTTTGGCGTGAAGAGGTAACAAACATTCATCCATCCATCCATCCATCTATCCATCCATCCATCCAAACTTTCACATTAGTGTGATTATTAGGCCTCCCCACAGAATTGTATTACTGGCTTTCTCAGTTTTGTTTGTTTTGTTCAGTTTCTCCCTAGTTTTAATCCCCAGGGATTAAACTATTTTTTTTGTAGAACAATAGGTTTACCTTAGGAACAATAGCTGTGTGGTGTTCGCTTAGAATTTGCACCACCCCAACTCTTCCCGCGGGTGTCGTAAGAGACGATTAAGGGATATCCACCGGTGGTGGGCGGCAGCGCCCCCTGCAGAACAATTCTACCACCGAACTGCGATCACCGACCCGCATGTCCAGCGTGGGAATTATGGGCTTAACACCCTATTAGATAAATAATAATAAGGCAATAACGCGCTTATCAGGGGGAGGCCTGCGTCCAGTAGTGGACCGATATAGGCGGTTGAGGTTGAGGTTTACCTAGCAGTCTGCAGCAGTAGCACCGTGTTGTCTCCCTCGTAGGTGCAAGACGCGGTGACCAGTGCATACGTAAGCGGTAAGTTAGAAGACATCATGTATCCGTGACCGCCGCACGCTAGGCGACATTTCTCTACGATAGCTGCTGTGTCGGATGTACTGACGGCTTTTAGGCAGCAGGCGAGGGCGTGTAGCTGAAAATTTAATTAATTAAATAATGTTAAATTGTTTACAAACATTCTACATCGAGTTTGGGTAGTGCATAGATCTTTATTCCCATACTAAAAAGTTTGCGAACCGCCATATCCGCCGATAACGTAGAATTTGTGTCACCCACGTGACCGAGATGTCTCGGAATGCACCTGGCGAAGTATATTATTAAACCATTTTATGTATTGTATTATATTATGTATTAGTCTATTTAATAAGTAGGTTAAAATTAAATCTTATATCCTCTATTTTAGCACATTTACCCACTTTTACAAATTTGTCTCTCTCTCCCAATAAGGTTTGCTGGAACAGAACTCTTTTTAGGGTTAAGCTCGCCTTTGCCTTTATTTTTCTTGCGATATGTTTTACTTGAACTACATATTTTGTGCAATAAAGAATTATGAATTACCATATGGGTGGAATGAATTAGATTATATTATGCCTGTGTGTGTGCAAGTGGCTTACTGGGTTTGGTTTAGTTGATCTGCAGCCCAAGAGGGATAGCAATATAGATAGAAGAATGGGAACGGAAAGGGCTGAAATGAAAATATAGTCCGTCAAAGCATCTTTTCTCCTTTTACTCTCTTTTTTCACGGCGACGCGAGGCAGCGACGTTTACGCACCTAAATCTTAACAGCATCATGATTTCAGCTCTTTGCACATTATCTTTGGTATAGGTCGCTTCTCACCATTATTTCCATTTGCTGTCAAAAATGACGGCTGGTGTTTAGAAAAGACAGCTGATGTCAAAAATTGCATCTGATGTCAAAATAGACAGCTGGTGTCAAAAATGACATACATTTACAAGAATCACAGCTTATGTCAAGACAGCTGAAATCAAAAATTACAGAAATTGTGAATAATAACAGCTCGTGTCAAAATTACAGCTAATGTCAAAAATTACAGACATTGACAAAAATTACAGCTTATGTCAAATAAGACAGCTGATGTCAAAACTTAAAGCTGATGCAAAACAGACAACTTCTGTACTAACCCACTTATTTCTGAATATACTTGGAATAAAGAGATTCTAAGTTCTAATGAACTGCCTCCTAAATTATAATGTACAGACAGCGTCAGAATTAAGTAACCCCCCTGCATAACACAATCCATGTGAGGAACCGATTTTTTTTTTAATCTATTCGTTTTGTTTCTATATAACCCAAATAAATTTTTTATTTATTTTCGACTTTTAAACCTCCTACGATTCATCATCATCATCATCAGCCTATATTAGTCCACTGCTGGACATAGGCCTCCCCCAATGAGCGCCATAGCGCCCTGTCTTCAGCTTGCCGCATCCAGCATCTGCCTGCAGTCTTTCGCAGATCGTCATCCCACCTGACCGGAGGGCGTCCTACATCCTAGTCCTACATTTGCCGAGTCGTGGTCTCCACTCAAGAACACGTTTGCCCCAGCGGTTGTCGGTTCTTCGCGAGATATGGCCGGCCCACTGCCACTTCAGCTTGCTAATTCTTTGAGATATGTCGATAACTTTGGTCCTCCGTCGGATGTACTCGTTACAAATTCTATCCTTCTCAGAGAGACTCCGAGCATAACTCTTTCCATAGCTCGCTGAGCGACTTTGAACTGGTGGACCAGCCCTACCGTGAGTGTCCACGTCTCAGCTCCGTAGGTCATGACGGGTAGGACGCACTGATTGAAAACTTTAGTTTTCAAACATTGCGTTATTGATGACGAGAAGACTCGACGTATTAACAGGATTTAAACCTGCATGTGTAACACAGGGGGGTTACTTAATTCTGACGCTGTCTGTACCTAAAAGTGAATCACCTCAGGCAATCTCTCCAAGTTCCCTCCCGTCAGTTGATTCTGCACATCGTTGAAGGTGTCCCACAGTTTGTTGGCGGTCAGCTTTAGCGCGTGGCAGGCCGCGATGCCGCAGAATATCTTGTGCTGTTGGGCTACGAAGTCGAGGATTTGGCATTCAGGTTCACTGGGAAGAAGATACCAAAAATATTACAATGAGGATCAGTAAAGTTATAGCAATTTCAATAGAACTAGTATCCACGTCATTCTTTATGACATAAGAATGATATATCTTTTTAAATTATCCTAATCGGACCATTACGTACGAAGTTATGACCAAATTACTAGAGAAGTTCACTGATTGACCGCCGCGGGTGCGTGTGACGTCACTCGCTCGGTCGCCGCCCGTTAATCGTAGGCAGGCAAATATCAGTTTTTAGTAGTTTACTCCGAAACTATAAGTTTAGGAAAATTTTTCAGAACCAAATAGACTCAGTTTTGAGAGAACCATCGAATAAAAAAATATCAAAAAAAAAAAAACATTCGATGGGTCTTTCATTATTACTGAAGTCATCTTCAATACAATAGACGACTTAAACATTATTATCATAATTAGTAATAGCTACTCACTTCTCATGTATCTGCGACTGCCTCCTCACAGCGGAGTACCTCGTAGCTATGGTCACAGCTTTAGACAGGTAGTTGACGGTATCGTACACGATCACCACCCGCACGAACACCATACCACCGTACCCGAGCTTGCTGTTGCGGGATTTCACGTAGGTTCCATCCTGAAAGTTGGATACTAGTTCATAAACCTAGAATCGGTTCTGTTTTCTTATACAAACCATATATGCATATGCATAAGGTCGTTTGACGAAGGCATTTTGACGTGGTTTTTTGACAGACCAATCATGCGGCGGGCAAAGGACGGGAGTGGGGAGGGACGCTCCCGAGTTGCATACATCACCGCCTTTGTAACTCGGGAGCGTCCTCCACCGACCCGTCCCTTGGCCCCCGCACCATTGCCCTGTCAAAACGCCTTCGTCGAACGATTGTATGCATATAGGTAGGTAGCTGTGGTATTATATATTAACGGTAATAACAGGAATGAATCAGAATGCCAAAACATGTCATTCTGTGACGACAACACTGTCATAGTCGATACGGTCTCGAGACCCATGCTACTCAGGAAGCTGGAGGCTCTAGGAGTGCGCGACGTTGCTCTTGATTGGTTCCACTCTTACATCTCAAATCGTTCACAGCGCGTAATTCTTAACAATGGTCAAGTACAGAGTGAACTGTTGTCAGTAGATTTTGGAGTACCACAGGGAAGTGTACTCGGACCAACCCTATTTCTGGCTTATATAAACGACCTCTGCAACGCTAATATTGATGGGGCTCGTATTATCACGTTTGCTGATGACACGGCTCTAGTTTTCAATGCTGATAGCTGGGAGGAGGTGGTTGATGTTACACAGAGGGGCCTGGCTCGAGTGGCGCACTGGTTGCAAACGAACCTACTAACACTAAATGCCAGTAAAACCAAATTTGTAGCATTCAGGATCACAGAGAGATCCGCTCCTAAAAATAACTTGCACATTAAAATACACAGCTGTAAAGAATTCCCTTTTACGACTGCTTGTGACTGCACCGAGATTGAACAGGTTCAATGCATAAAATACCTTGGCATCATTGTGGACAACCATTTAGGATGGACACAACAAATAGGTGCACTAACAGCCAGAACTCGCAAACTCATGCACATATTCAAGAAGCTGAGAGAAATAGACGATCCTCATACAATAAAAACTATTTACAAAGCTCTATGTCAGTCCATACTATCGTATGGAATCGTGGCATGGGGCTCAGCAGCCAAAACTCATCTCATTAGTCTAGAGAGGGCCCAGAGAGCTATACTAAAAATAGCATATCGAAAACCCTTCCGGTTCTCGACAAACTCTCTTTACCTTGAAACCAAATTCCTTAGAGTTAGACAGATATTTATACAGAACACCGTAACTAGGTTTCACCGTACAGCAATCGGCAAACTGCGGAAACCCCAAAGATCAGCCAGAACAAGAAGATGGGACATTCCTCAGGTAAAAACCAATTTTGCCCACAAATCTTTTAGCATCATTATTTGTATCAAAAGGTAGATGACAAACTGAGTGTGTTTGAGTGCACTAAGAACACCTGCAAGAAGAAAATGTACCTTTGGCTTCAAACACTTGATTATGAACAAACCGAATCTCTCCTAAAAAGTAGGTAAGTCTTGATCATGGAACCTAAAATACACTTGTAACAAAAACTAAATTTGTTTGGGAATATACCTACTTACACACACTCATCTTTCCAGTAGGCAGGTGTTAGATTCTGACCAAAACCTTAACATGAAACTACCGCCAAACACCTATCTGTGAGCTCCCATAGCCATAACCATAACTATCTCTAGACCACTAACTATAACTTGCCAATCTATATACCTACCACTAACTATGATCAAATTAACTAACCTATTAAATCCATTTATTAATCTGCGTTCAAAAACCATATACATACATAAGTACCTACCTATATTATTCCCTTGAAAATGTGCCAAACAAAACAAATTAAACTTTACGACACAGGAATTATCCTAGTGTAAAGTTTATAGAACTAACCTTAAATCAACTAAAAATTAAGTACCTTTAATACACGTAGGTACGTGATAATAAATGCTATGATATAGCTAAAACTAACGTCCTACGTCGAATGCCAATGGAAGGATGTTTATAAAAATTAACCTACTTAGCCTGTAACTAGAATAAGCACCTATTTTAACTTAAGTACCTACCTACTTTACTAAACTAAGTAACAGAATTATAAAGTTTGTAAAAATAAAACGAAATGAAAACTTTACGACACAGGAATTATCCTAGTGTAAAGTTTTTATCCTTAACTGAGAACAAACATCAAGTACTACTTACTTGATGTTTGTACATACATTTAAATAACCTACCTACTCTTATTCTTTTATGTATGTCTAAGCTATTTGTGCCTTAAATAAATGAATTATTATTATTTATTATTTATTATTATAGTGAAGAGATTTACTATTGACAACCTCTGTGGCGCAGCGGGCGAAGGCCTGCCTGCGACGCAGGAGGTTGCGGGCTCGATTCCCGCCTCGGGACAAATGTTTGAACGATCTGCAGACATTTGTCCAGGGCGTTCTGGATGTTTTCTATGTATAAAAAAATTGCTATCTATGTAGTATATTGCATTAAGTATATCTGTTATCTAGTAATAGTAATAGTAATAAAAAATAGTAATAGTAATAAAAAATCGGTTGCTCACATGCATTGTGTTATGCAGGGGTTACTTAACACAAGCTCTGCTTAGCTTGGGCACAGATATTATAATACTATACTAGCTTGGGGCTAGGTAATGCTGTGTCAATTGTCCAGCATTATTTATTTAGTATTTAGATTAGTTTAGCAAAATAGGGTGGTGGGTGGGATTCGAAACCAACCCTCCTGCGTCGCCGCAACTGAGAATTTATTTGGCTATCGGCAATGTAGCAAAGACGCAATAGGAAGAACCATGCAGACTTTAAGGCGTTTCATTTAACTCGCGCCCTTTTCGGGTGCTTAAGGCGTCTTTGACTGTACTTAACACAGAGCTAAGGCAAAACTGGGCAGAACCAAGGTCTCAAAACTAGTAAACTTCATTGCAGAACTCACCTTCAAAACCTGCGCATGCTGCATCAGCATATGCCTCCTCGGAATCCTCACATGATCAAAGCCCAGAAACCCATTGTTAACCATATTCAGTCCCATCCTTTGCCCAATCTCCCCTATATGAATGCCTTTGAGCGGCATATGGTTTTCTTCATCCCTCACTTGGACTATGAACGGGTGGATGCCGTGGCATTGCCCTTTTGTGTATAACTGAGCTATTACGATAACGTGGTTCGCTGTATGACCCACTGGAAAACGTTTTGATTAGATTAGTTATGCAAACAGAGAAAGTAGCTTGTTATATATTCTAACATTGTTTAATGCATTATGAATGTAACGGGTTAACTAATCACCCTGATGAATTCCCTCGTTAAGGGATGAAACGTTGGTGTTCTTCCAACACAAACTAGGTTCGTAGTTAACCCGCTTACATTCATAATGAATACGTCAAACTACGAAAGTGTTTATAGTAAAATTATTTAATTCATTCACTGCCATGCCTCTGCGGTGCAACCTGCAGAACAGAACAGAACTTAACTCTTATTGACAGACGACGATAAGTCAATTATCTTAGTACAGCCGCAGATATTATAATACTACACTAGTAGTACAGCCAACTGTAGGTACTTTGGTATTTTGCGTTACTTTCCATGTTGGTTATCAAATAGTTTGTCTTTCCCCGAATATAAAAGTTGTCGCGTCTAATAATAATACACCCTGTAGGTTGTTTACTTATTTGGTAAGACGTATTTTAAGAGTTTCGTACCTGAAAAGGAACCCTTATACTTGCTCGCACTTGACTTTTTTTCGCTAAGGTATTCTTTCAGAGCCAGAAAAATTTACAAAATTATCTTGGGACTGATATTCGTGTAAGTATTCTAATCTAGATGACTTACTCGCTCCGCCCCACCACTTGTAGGCCGACAACTGGGGACTGTGGAGAACAAACTCCTCCGTGGCCGGGTCGTACGTGGCCGTCGTCTCCAGACCTCGGATGAACGTCCCGTGGCCCAACTCTGTCTGGAAACCATTAAAGCTGGATTATTCATAGCTTTGTCTAGAAATATGCATAATTATACAGGTGCGCCCCGCGACTTCGCCCGCCTGGAAATTTCAGAAATTTTTTGGACACCCTCTAGATGTAGTTTTGTAAAAATAAAAAATGTATATTCATTATTTACCTTATAGTTTATTTATACTGAGTTTTGAGTGAATCGAACCAAGGAATAATAATTTTTCCTATAGAAACTTTACCACCCTTTTTAACCCCCCCTAGGTTAATTATTATTAAAATTAGCATGGGCTATGTGTTATTGTGATTTAGTGTGACAATGACAACTGACAACATTAGAGGACATAAGAAATAAACCATTCTAAAAATGCACGCTGCCCCCTCCACTAAAAGTCATACAATCGGCGTTCATTTTGAGAATAGTTTATCTCTACTAAGTACCTCAATAATAAATCGTCTCGGATTTGTATAAGGTATTTATCAGGTCGAGATTCTTTCTGTCATAAATCCCCGGTGCGTTACGATAACCTAATTAACTGGACCTGTACACTGATAAACGAAGGGGTCAGGCCACATTGCTTGCACTTTAGCAAACCGCGCATTTAAGTTTTTTTTTAAACTTACGCGATCAGATCACATTATTATAAATATTCACGGGTACTAAAGACAGTAAGCACGTAGAATTCGTCCATAATAGGTAAATAAACACAATAAATACCCGTGAATTAACTAGTTTCTACCCGCTTCGCACGCGTAGTTTCTATGGAAAAATTTGAAGGTTATTTCTATCCCATGTTTTATAGAATAAAAACCCTGTTTTATTCCAGACTTAAGAGGTTTATCTATGCAAAATTTCAGCCCGATCATCGGTTCAGTCGTTATGGCGCGTAGAGGTAACAAACATCCATCCATCCATACATCTAAACATCCAAAATTTTGCATTTATAATATTAGTGTGATAAACCGTCCTTTGTTTCCACTCTCATTGCCCAGACGCACATGTCCGTCTCCAGCTCCGAGTAGCGGCGGCGTAAATTGGGCAGTGTACTACACGAGACATTTAGAAAATAAGACATAAATAATGCGGCGATGGCGTCGTAAGAATCGATCCCTCCAGCTCAGCGTTAAATCCTCCTAGAACTCAGGCCGTGGATTTCGTAAGAGCCAACTAAAGCAGCCTGCCAGAGGGGCAGCAGCTTCTTTAACTATACTGCGATCACGAAATTGCCCGGCAAACATGGTGATTATGTCAAAATCCCTCTTGGTTTGGGGAGGCATGTTCAGCAGTGAATGTAAGAGTGCTGATAGGCCAGTAAGAAATGCCTACCTGTGCACAGCTCCCGATGATATTCCACAACCAATCTCATCATCGTCATCTGCCTGACTCATCAGCACCCGAATTAACATGATGCAGTGAAGAAGAAACAGGCTCCCGTCATGAGTCGCTAAAGGAACTTATCTGTGCATAGCTCCCGATGATATTGCACACTCAAGCTCTAGGCAGTCAGTATCCTTTGTGCTCGTCGTCTTCCTGACTCATCAACACAGGAATGAACATGATGTAGTGGAGACCAAACGGGGTCCCATCGTGAGTCGCTGAAAGAACCTACCTGTGCATAGCTCCCGATGATATTGCACACCCAAGCTCTAGGCAGCCAGTATCCTTTCTGTTCGTCATCTGCCTGACTCATCAGCACCGGAAGGAACATAATGTAGTGGAGACCAAACGGGGTCCCGTCATGAGTCACTGACGAACTTAGGAGACCGCTCATCATTTCTCTGTAACAAATGAATTGGAACATTTGTTATTTGAAAAGATTATAAAGGTCGCGTGAAACCGCTCAGTGCGAGTAGCATAGGACCAGTCATCGTGATGATATTAGGGGCCGTCCCATTATGTCGTAATGAATAATTTATTGTTGGACGACTAACGTCTCTAGCTGTTCCCACTTTTGACATGGCCTTGACACTTTATCGTCACGACAAAAAAAGTGTTGTGGGAGACAGGGACGTCATTTTTTCGAAAAGATTATAATGCTGTAGACCACAGATGGCCATGACAGCGTTACTGCACTTTTGACGGGCGCAGAGGGCGCCTCGCCGTTAAAGTTAGGTTGGGGCAACGCGCACAAGAGCCACCACTTAGGTGCGAACCTCGGCTTGGGCTGTTGCCAGATGCTACATGAGGACGACAGGGACAACAGTTTTATATGTTTTCACATATCGCCTAAAATTAAATATGCCAGCCACGATGTCTTAAACAAGCACGACTGTCTGTCGCCATGACATAATGGGAACAAGCGCTTAGGCTACGGACAAGTCAGCGGGCGCGGGGCGACGGCGCGGGTAGCGGCGCGTTTCAATGCATTGATTTATATGCAACTGTCCCCGAAGGTAGCGGCGCGGGCAGCGGCGGCGGGTCTGCGCTACCGCGCCGCCCACCAGCCGCTCCCGCAATCGCTTACTTCGAGACCAAGGCCTTAGAGGAAGGCCTATATCCAGCAGTAGAGGTCTAAAATGATGTTGAGCATAGAAAAGCATTTATTTCAACACAAGCGGACTGATTGACTGGTGAACATAGGTGGTATTTTAGATGAAAATTGGTGCAGCCTTTTTAATGTTAGGATTCTCTTTTATACTGCCTACGGCTTCCATTTTCAAGGATTTTTGTAAAATTAACATGCATTGTCATTAAAACATTATCCATGACTAAGCAAGACATAATGTAGGTATTTCAGAAACGACTAAAAAGCAGTTAAATGCATGCAAAAGTATTCATGTTTGCTTGTTTTACAATAGTAGTGTCTACCTTATATGCTGGCCGACAACAAAGGTCGAATGTAAAGCTGGAATTCATTGAAATTACTGTTTAAAGGTATAACTAAAATAATCGCAAGTCCTTTGACCTGAAGGCCAAGCACAGGGATTGTTGTCTAGGAAAGAACAGATAATAGTTATTTATTCAACAAGTGGGCAAAACGATTTTTTGTTTAACGTGCCGCTATTAAATGCTGAGCTAGCAAAGCCGTCTTTAAAAGAGTCGGTGAGGCGTGGCGAGGGATTTAAAAGACACGATACGAAAAATATTTTCCCTCGATAGTCCGGTCAATTTAGACATCCAAGGTTACAATAATTCACACCCAGCTGAAAATTGGTAGGATTGTTCAGAACACCATTATAATATGAAATGTGAAAAGTCCTCATTGAACCGACAAATCATCCTGGAAAAAAAATTACTCGGGGTAATCCCCGAGTGAGAAGAGAGGAAGAATAACCCGGTAAAAATGGTTTTTTGTGATTTTCAGCAAAAAGGTAAGTTTTATCATTAAATTACAGCAGACAAATATTGTAGATCGGATAATTATCTATACAAAATGTCTTAATACTTTTTTTCCTCGGAGCCACCGTTTTTGAGATATGCTATTTTGAATTTTATAAAAAAATGTCAGAATAATGGTTTATTTGTGTAAAACTTTTAACTGAAGGTGAAATTCTTACTGTTGAACGTGGTATGAAGGCATGAAGTACACCTAATCTAGATAATTAGCTATACATTTTGTAGCCTTTAGCTTTTCCTGAAGAAATAAAATAAAATTAGTGCATCATACTGAAGGAGGTTATTCACCTGCTACCACAGATTAAAATTCAGTGACAAAACTTTTTTTCAGAATTTTCAAATTTACAAACACTGCTTTATTAATTACCTATTGTATTGCCATCCCAAACTTGGCGACCTCTTTGAAGCGTGTCTGCTTCTCGCTCCACCTGACAGCGACGACACGAGGCAATCGCAGTCAATGACCGCGCCCGCCGCCTAATAAGGCATTTTAGAAAAAAAATATATCATAAATACCTACCTAATAAAATGCACGAACCAAGCCGTTTGCGGCTAGATTTGTTCACTAAATATTAATCTGTGGTAGCAGGTGAATGACCTCCTTCAGTATTGTACACTAATTTGAATAGCACCCTGTATAGGTATTGTATTGTATTCATATTGTATTGCACATTGCCTCTAGCACTGGAATAGTATAGGTATAAGCTGATGATGAGGTCTAACATACCTATAGTCAGTCAGGTTAGTATTGCCTTCATCCTGCATTCTCCTCAGCAGACTGAACAGAATCACCGACTTCCTGATAGCTACTTCATACTTCTCCTTGTGGCTGAGATATGCGTCAGGGGTTCCGCCGAAGAGTTCATCCTTCATGGTCAAGATGGCTTTCTCTGTAAGGCGAGAAAATTAGCTGCGGTTATGTTACTAGAGCTAGGTATACCTAATAATCGACTAACTTCTTGTCCTCTGGGGAACCACGTGAACAGATAAAATATAATTATTATCGAACGGAGCGAGCCGCGATTTTTTTTTGGATATTTTGGGGAAAAGCAAGCAGGAGTACCTAATTGACAAAAGGAATGATAGCGAACGAAGCGAGCCCCGAAGTTTTTCTAGGCGTTGCGGTGGTAGAAAAAAAGCTATGAACATAAATAACGGCGAGCCGAGAGAGCCGCGCAAATTTTGGAGTGTGATGCGGTCGGGTTAGAAACAAAGACAAGGAAGCTAATACGACGGCCAGTGGAGATAGCCAAGCCACCGATTATACTATAGGTACGCCGATCGTTACATAATCATTTATGTAGGTAATGACATTATATTTAGTTTTTTCTAATCTAGATTAATAGTACCAAATAAGTTAATTTGCATACTGTTAAGCTGATCATGGCTGTGCCCATTCTAATATTTTAATTGTCATCGCTGTAACCCATGTTTCGCAAAATAAATGAAATAGAATCGAATTGACTTTAATGATCTGGCTGTGCGCGTGAGTTGCTATTGTCACCCCAAGGATTGCCAAGATTGCACCCCTCGGAGCTTGGTATCCGGGGCGGACTTTTAGCGCGGTTTAGGGCGGTTTGTAATCGACAAATATTTGTACGATCTGCAAATCTTTGTCATTCAAAACCGGAACACCCGGGGTGTTCCGGTTATTTTCTATGCGTAATAATAAAATAAAAATATCTATGTTTGTAATATACCTATTTCATTAAATGTATATCAGTCATCTAGAACTGAATATATGTATAATATAATAATAATGAATACCTAGGTTTCTCATCATCATCATTCGCAACCCAACTTCACCCACTCCTGGGTATAGGCCTTCAAACTTTTGTGCCACTCCACACGGTCCTGCGCCAATCTCATCCAGATCACCCTGCGATGTTAGAGATTTCCCAGGTTACCTATTACCCTGGCCGCGGTAGGTTTTAAATGTTCCCGTGGTTCGGCGAAAATGGCGAGAGAGGGACACTGGGGAGGTTTTTAGTGGGTATTACGTCCTTCTCAGGGCGTCGAGTCCCACATAATTCTGGTCGCCCCAGACCAGTTTATTCACGAATTTCCTCGCCGAATAAAAAAGGTACCTATTACCCACAGAATAGAGAAGATTAAGAAGATATTTCTGATTCCGTGCTATTACCTAGGAACAAGAATGGATACCTAGTTATTATCAGTGCCAAGGTGAACCAGAAGTAACTAAAACTCGTTACTACCTACCTACCTACCTACCCGTTCTGTTTTTTTCTACGTAGGTATTTACTTTAATAAACGATCTGTTTGTGATGAAAATTATTATTGACTATTCAACAAATAATAGTGTTTTGTTGCACTTTAATAGGTAGATTAGATACCTAAATAATGCTTCATTGTATCCAGATTTAACATTATGGTAATCTAGGTAGGTAGGTACCACAGATGTAAGAAATAAATCTGTGGTTGGTACTTTTTTTTTTATTCGGTGAGGAAATTTGTTTACATAAATAAACTGGTCTGGGGGGACCAGAATTATGTGGGACTCGACGCCCTGAGACTGAGAAGGACGTAATACCCACTAAAAACCTCTCCGGTGTCCCTCTCTCGCCATTTTCGCAGAACCACGGGAACATTCCCCTCTTCCTCCTATAGGTTAGGTACATGGCCGGCGAGCCCACCACTCCACACACTCGGCGACCCCATTCTTCCGTCACCTTTCCTCCCCCGTGTGGTAGGTACTTACCGGCTGGTCAGTCAGTAGATCAACTCTGATTATAGTTAGGAGGTAACAAAAGTTAGGAACATAAAAATTGCGCATTTTCTTATCATTTTAAAAAGATCTTTATCTATAATACACTAACCAACCTCGATGTGGAATATTTTAGTTGCATTTTAGTGTTTTAGTTTCAGATACTTATTATAATTGTAGGTATGCAATATTTGTTGAAGGAAGGAACTCAAATCGACAAATTATGTAAATTGCGTGAAACGACGCGGCAACAGTGTTAATATTAGGTTAAGAGGTCGCATGGCGCGCCATTTTGTGGAAAGGATAGGCATAGGATTTCGCATTCATAAGAGCGGGACATGCTACCTTTTTGGAACGGCCGCGTAAGCGCAAATGTTTTTGCTTATTTACAAGAAAACTACACAACTTATGAAGAAACTGTATTGAAGAACCAAAGAATTAGTTCTATTATATTATAAAATTTTGTTCAGAAAAATGAAAAAATGTCCTAATGCCAGCTTTTCATTTTTCTGAACAAAATTTTACATCTAATGTTAAAATTCATGGTGTTCCTTTTATTTCTGACACTATGTTATTTAGTAAAAAATAATCCTTATGATGAAGCCTTTCGATCGGTATTATAAAGCTACAGGTGATTGTTTTTCTCGTGTAACGGGTTCGATTCCCGGTTCAACCATGTAATTATTTAAATATCTATGAATGCAGTTTAAATTGTTTTTTAAATTAAAATAATGTCTTCTTTCAGTAAAATGTTCTATCTACAATATTCAAGGTACTTTCCCTCCATGTGGCATGGCCGTAGGACGCCCTGTATAGGTACTTACCTAACCTACGAAACAAACAAAAATCTTCTATATAAACCGCAGGGTTCCTGAGATCTCGACCAAATTAGGTGCAAAACAGTGCACTTTCATGTTTTTTTCTGAAATTTATTTCTTTATCTATGTTTAAAATATTAAGGAACCAAAGAAAAAAATAATTATGTAACGCGAGATTTTTTACCAACGGGGATCCCGTGAGTACCGAGATCTAGGCCTAATTTGACAACCAAACGCGCTAGGTTCGCTCCTTATGTATGGGCGGTTTGTATACAAACATTCTACATCATGTTTAGCTAGTGTACACGTAGTATACACTTGATTTTGAATCTCATTTACATTTACATTTAGAGAAGAACGCCTGCACATCTTGGGTAAAAACTTTAAAGTCAAAATCTCGTTCAAACATAAACGACGACGGCGCACAGTGGATCGACGTACTATGGAGCAGGCCGGAAGGAAGTGAGGGGACGCCAGTCGGGCCGCGGAGGTTTTAAATGTTCCCGTGGTTCGGCGAAAATGGCGAGAGAGGGACACCGGAGAGGTTTTAGTTGGTATTATGTTCTTTTCAGGACGTCGAGTCCCACATAATTCTGGTCCCCCAAAAAAAAAAAAGGCCGGAAGGAGGTATTAAAATTTTCGTAGTCGTTATTTTTTCAACCCCCGACGCAATAAGAGAGGGGTGTTATAATAAGTTTAACGTCTTTCTGTGTATCTGTCTGTGGTATCGTAGCTCCCAAACGGATGAACCGATTTTCGTTTAGTTTTTTTTTGTGTCATAGATCAGCCTGTATTGGTCCACTGTTGGACACAGGCCTCCCCTGATAAGGGCCTTATTGGATTTCATCACATGGGGGGTAATGCCCATAATCCCCACGCTGGGTATGCGGGTTGGGGATCGCAGTTCGGTGGTAGAATTGTTCTGCATGGTGCGCTGCTGCCCGCCCCCGGTGGAATTCCCTTAGTCGTCTCTTACGACACCCACGGGAAGAGTTGGGGTGGTGCAAATTCTAAGCCGGCACCACATAGCGTTCTTGCGACTGGCTGGTAAGAAAAACATGAGAGTGGCTTGAGTAAGAAAAACATACCTCGCTCTTTCCGGGTCTTCGTCTTCTCAGGTCCTCCGTCGATGAATTCAGTCAACTCCTTGATGCTGAACGTGCAGCCATCTCTTTCCTTCTGCAGATCTTTGTTCACCACACTCATTTTTCACTGTTTTGTTCTTAAAGGTCCTTTTATGTCTGAAAGACGAAAGAAAGTTTGTCTCTACCAAAACTTTAAATCTCGGTCAAACTAAAGACGGTACAGTCGACTGCACTTAGTTTCATTTAGCACAGATCCTAAAAATTAAAAGGCGCAAGTTTGTGATATTCTAAAACTACAAAACGGAGCAAGCGACAAGTTTTGAAAATTGATGTTTGCCGATCTAGAATAAGTACTTACTTTTGCCGCGGGCAGAGTAGTTAATTAGTTTTTGCCCGCGGCATCGCATGCGTTTTCACCGGATAAAAAGTACCTACGCTAGTATACCTTAGTCAAGAACAAAAAGGGGCAGAAGCCTTTATTCACAAAGAAAATTACAATAAAATAATAAAAATAAATTAGAGCTAGTATTTACAATTGAAAAAATTGAGCTAACTGCATACAATTGTTGTCAAGAACTACAATCAAACCCTGAATAGCTACCTATGTAAAAGTTCACTAGTTTTGGCGTGAACGTCAAAACTTTCACATTTATAATGTGTTTATCTACTTCTAAGTAGGTACTTTATTTAATACCTTGATGAGTTAACGAAACGAGAGCTCATTGACTATGACTACAAAATAATGGTCGAGTAAGTCATGAATATCAATGTGTTAGTGTATCAACAAGTAGCCGACTGTACTTGCCGCAACCGGTAACTTTCAAAATGATGTCAGTTGGTCAATGACCACAACCTAGAAATTGGCCGGTATCATCAGATACCACAAGCAAAGATAATATAGAAGTCTTTAACCACATTTAGGTACCTATTGCCCCGGCAAAAACGGTAGTAACGAAAGAACAAATAGAATTTATGCAAATCAAATCTGAGTTAAGACTTAGTTACCTAACTACTATGTTAAGTGTACCTATGTAAGTGAAGTTAGTTAAATAAAAAACTGTTTTTTTGTGATTAATAGTTAATATGCTAGCAGTTATGTATGACTTTTGCTCACATTGTAAGCCACGCTAAAACGAACTACGAATTAATCGTCGTCGTTTGGAGTTTGTTGACAATAAGAGATTAATAATTACTAAAATCAACATTAGGTTGATAGACTCCAAAACTATAGTTGATTCGTAGTTTATTTTAGCAAAGATTCATATAAATAATAATAATAGCAAATGGCTTAGGTACCTACTACTATGTGCGCATAACAAATTACCTACTTGTAGAAAACAGTAAAAACCCGATTTTATTCTTGACCTGCCGACTTAATCCTAAGTTATTATTATGGTACCTAATTAATTGTAGTACCTAAAAATAGTACCTTATGTAGCTAGCTAGGTTTTAGGAACTCATCCTGCTCTTTCATAGGTAGGTAAATGTTTGTTGAAAAAACTATAAATACCTTTTTTGAAGAGTAGAGCAGAGTCAAACCCAAATTTTGCAAGAAGGTACCTATAGCTTATTCTCTTACTTTGCTATCCAACACAAGACACAGCACACGTCATTACCACACAGAGCCAAGAATGTCACTGAGCTTTGACTTGTGGTGTGGAGTTGGAGTGGAAATAAATAACTAGTCACAGCGTGCCTACAACCAATCTAACAAACACAATCAGAACTCGTAACTACATACCTACCTACTAGACGTGTGCGCCGATCGGCGTGGCGCACGCCGCCGATCATTTTAGCCACGCCGACGCCGCCGAATTTTTCATCGGCGTCATCGGCGTCTACAAACAAACAATATTCTACATTAAATAAATCACTTTATTTAACAAATTTCTTATATTTTATTTGCAAAAAGTAGTATTTTTTTATTTCGCTATCTAGCAACACTGTTTGCCTCCAGTTTCGTCGGCGCCATTTGCATTTCTGATGTCGTCCAGGCTGGCGTGGCGAGATATCCGATCGGCGGCCCTAGTACACGATAATTAGTGATGATCAAGCTGATCGACAGCAGTACCGCACTGGCATTGATGAGGCGCGCAACACCTTGCACCCAACCGAAGACATGTTGCGATTCTTGAAAGTTATGGGATCCAATAATGTACCAGTGTTATACGAAGGAAATGCTTGCAACCAATGTCCCGACTCCCATTTAGAAACAGCCAGGAGGCGGGCACGATACAATATGTTGATTAATTGTACTTAATATACAATTACGCTTTCAAGCACTATTGCCTTTATTCTCATGCTGACTGTACAAAATCCACGATGGAAGAACCGATGACGAATTTACCCATAAAAATTAAAATTTTATTCATTGGTGACAGTTTTACCCTCAAAGTATGGAACTTACAACTAGCACTAAAAATGGGCCAGTGACATTTTTACCCCAACCCAAAAGTTTAATAAGGATTAAGGCGTCTTTTACTTAATTTCACATCCACGCCGATTACGCCGATGACGCCGCCGCCGCCGACAAATTGGACGCCAGACGCCGCCGCCGGTCAAATGAGCATCGGCGCACATGTCTACTACCTACACGTTTAGTAGCTAAGCTAGCATTGTATGTAAAAACCGAACTAGGCAACGATTCAGGCATATTTGAACTTAGACTATTTCATGGATCTGATAATAATCATCAATAAAAAATCTGGAAGACATCCCTCGCGCTTCGCGTAAGGGCGTTATACTAGCATTTATTAATGTACTACCCATAGGATACTTAAAAATACCTAAATAAATAATGCTGGACAATCCACTCAGCATCATCTAGCGCCAAGCTAAGCAGAACTTATGTTATGGGCACCACTAGATGACTGATATACAATACATTACATAAATAGTTTAATTATTCATTGCATACACCCGGATCAAATATTTGCATATCGTACAAACATTTGTCCCAAGGCGGGAATCGAACCAGCAACCTCTTGCGTCGCAGGCGGACCTTCGCTCAGCACGCCACATCGGCCGCCATATAATAGGTTCAAGTGCCTTTATGCTGATTACTACAAATAATCAACTTCTGGCTATTATCTAGCTTTCTTGTGCAGCAAATACGCATTACCAGATAGAGGTGTCAATTCAGATGCCGGCAAAAATAAAATTAACTTATTTGACAGCATTAAAAGTGTTGGCGTCCCTTTCATAGCGAGCGATCGAAGTAAAAGGATGGCAAAATTTTTCGTTGTGAAATTAGTTTAGTTTTGGCGACATCTGAATACTAAACCGTAAGTTAAGGAAATAAAAGAATAAAATAGACCCAAAGATGTTTATTAGATCATTTTTTTACTATTAAGCTATCACTTCTTAGCGGTAACGGCGGCCTCGTCTTCCCTCGCGAAGGTCTGCAGGAGCTCTTCCTTCTTGGCAGCGATGCGCTCCTCACGGCGCTTGCGGGCCTCCTTCACCTTGTTACGGCGGGCCTCGGCCTGGTCACTGGACAAAGATACATAGGATTTAGAAACCTAGGATATAATTAAAACACAATATTTTAAAGGGTACATCCACACGGAAGTAAGTTTTTTAGCAAACTTTTGCATCACTGAACGAGACAAGACTTAGAAACTTATGATATAGGCAAGCCACATTGATTTTATATTATCTACATCCAGCTAGAGGTTGATTGAGCAACTTTATGTAACTTGTTAACATAAGGCACATTCATTCAGTTAAAATTCTGCTAAATATTGCTCAATACTGCCTATCCTGGTTTGGATGCAAAAGATTTGATCCAATTATACAATTTATGCAATATTAAAATGCTCAAAGGGAACCGTACTAACAGTGGAAAGTTGTGGGTTCAAATCCCACCTAAAAAGAAACTGTTGATAGCATTTCCATGCAATAATCAGGCTGTTTCTACATTTTGGTGCTGATTGATGTTTTAAATTAAATGTAACATCTAGGTTCATAAAGAATGCAAATAAAAATAACAAAAGTATGATACTCATATTTTGTGCTACTAAATGGGCATTTTCTTTCTTCATGATAATAATGGCTTCAAGTTTATTGAAGAAACTTCATCACACTCGGGGGTCTTTGGCGTTGTTATGAGAGCAAATGAAATTCTATCATAACACAATCTAATGGCAGCTATAACAATTCAACATAAGTGTAAGAGAATTGCAAAATAGCACTCTCTCCCACTTTTGTTATTCAATTTCTGGTGGGAGAGTAGAATGATGAGGTTGATGCAAATCCTAATTTCATATTTATAAGCCCCAAAAGCAGTACCTTGATTGCTGATGTGTAAAAATCATAAAATAATATTATAAAGCAAATGCATCTCTTTGCCTGTTACCCTTTCATTCTTAAAAAGCTGAACGGATCTGAATGAAATTTGGTAAGGAGGTACTGGATGTACAGTTTTCTGACAGTTTTAGGCTACTTTTTATCCCGGAAATCAGCAGGCGAAGTCACAGACTAGTACTGAATGTAGTATAACATGGTCCAAATCAGTCAAAATTACCTGAGCATCTTAGTCCTAGCCTTCTCAGCCTTCTTCCTGTGAATGTACTCCATAAGGACACGCTTGTTCTTGAACACATTACCCTTTGCCTTCATGTACAGCAAGTGATATAGATGCCTGTCGATCTTCTTGGCAGTTCTGTATTTGAGGAGCAGTTTACGAAGGACTCTCTGTCTTTGAACCCAGAGTTCCTAAAACAAAGAAAAATGAAGTCAAGACAAGCAAAATTTCATATGCGTTAAAAGTAGTAGTTGCTTTAGACATGGATTTTTGACAGTAAATAATTAATATCTTCATGATCTCTTAATATTCAAAGCTATTCAATAATTCACGATTTGCAAATATTATGCATGTTTTAAGGACAGATTCAATGGTATTTTTTGTATCACACAATGCATTATTTTTACTTTTTGGTAATAAATAATAAATAAGTAGCAAGTAGGTGCATCTTTTTTAAACAAGATAGAACTGTTCAATGACTTTCATAACAAACCAAAATGTTATGAAATCCAAATAGAAAATTATTTAGTGGCAATCTTAGGCAATCAATAAATACTACAAATAAGTAAAACATGTAGTTCTCACCTTTTGTGGCATTCTGGCATTAGCTGTACCTTTTCTTTTACCAAAGCCACAGTGACGACCTTTTCTGCGGGCCTCTGTGTTCTTACGGACGCGGGCACGGGAGTGCACTGCTACGGGCTTCTTGATCACCAGACCATCCTTGATCATCTTACGGATGTTCTGGCCTAGAAAAATTCATAGTTTAGTTACAGATGTCGAATAAGATAACTGAGGGATTATGATCAACAGAGGTTGGTTCAGGCTGGTAATGATGATATAAATTAAAAGGAAAATTTTAGGCGCCTGGATACATGTTATGTTGAACCTTTAATTAGGACGACCCTTTGGACTCTCTACTGACACGGAATATGCAGGTAGTCACTTCAGTCAGCATGGCTTGGGCGCAGACCTAGAAGTCTTTGGTCATTCATATGGTCTAGCTAGCTACCTGTATTTGCCCATGTCAGACTTGCAACGGCTAACCTTTTGTTTACTTGAGAAGACGATGTAAATATCAGAGGTTACTCACGGGAGTTTGTGTTGGCGATTTCATTGATCTCGTTGGGATCAAGCCATACTTTCTTTTTACCACATCTCATCACCGAGGCGGCAAGCCTCTTCTGCAGCTTGAGGGAACTGAAAAACAAGCAACAAACTGGTGAAACACATTGACCACATGGCTTCGGGTAGCACCAAGGTTCAAAACACGGAAAAAACGTGTCGCTTTAAAGGAAATTCTTAGCACACATAGGTTGTAGTATAATAACACTAATTATTTACTTCAAAACTGGAAAACATCGTGGAAATCTTATTTTTTCACAAAAACTAACCTCATCGTGGATCGGTGAATTCCAACGCATACAAGAAAGAAAAATGGCCGCTCTTTTAATAGTGATGTGCGCGGGATCACTTTCGACTACTAATTTAGTCGATTATAAGAATGTAGGTAATTGTCGATTTTAATAATGAAAATTATAAGATTATTCTTGTTCAAAAAAGTAAAGCCAGCACTGCCAGAGCCCACTGTTTTAAGCATAAATTCAGATTCAGACTCAATAAATTCTCATTCAATGTAAAACATTTTCTAAAAATAGACTAGTTCGATTCGATCGATTCTTTGTACTCGATATTTTGGTTTTGGAGTACAGTTTATGGCACCTTTTTTCCCGTTTTTTCCACACTTTTTAAAAGCTACGTTGATTTGTAGGATAACAACTTTGACATTGAGAGTTTGTTTTGTCATTGTCACTGTCATGTCATAAAATGTGTTCTGCAGCTAACTTCATCACAAACCGCACAATCAAAAATGTAAACAAAAATTATTTCCACAAAAAGGAAATATTTAAATTAAACAAGATATGTAGGTACTTAAAATTATACTAGATATGAATCGACTTTATCAAACGATAACATAACAGCATCGACTGGCTCGAAATCAAAGCAATAGGTACAGGGCTAATTATCGCGGCCTGATCACGCAATCACTTGTGCTCAATTTGAAAACTTGTTTTACAATCGAGCGAGAGCTTCTATTCTAGCGAGCGAGCTCTTAGTAGGACCGTTCAAGCCGCTGACGTAGGTCGCGTTGTGATTTTCCATTTACCGTTTCACGACAATGACGGACAAAGTAAACGCTGATTTAAAGAAGGAAAGGGCCCAATGTACATTTAACCCTGTGGAGCTCACTAATTTACTAGATGGCGGCGCTCACATGACTGAGGAGAGGCAAAAAAGAGGTATTTAGTTTTAACTTAATACAGTATACCTTACACTTTATTACCTAGGTACATTCTAAACACTATAAGGTTGGTAGTTATGGTAGTTAGTCATCTCATAAATGTTGAACCATGACCCAATACTACCTATTCAAAAATACTGTCTTACCAGTGTTACTCGAAATATTCAGAACAAAGAATCTACTGACTTGAGAGCCACTTATTTAAATAGTTTAGAAAGTTAAATGTTACCCCAATCTTCTCTATTTATTTATACCTATAATTTAATACTTCTTACTGTGGAGGCCTATTACCCAATCAGTAATGGGTAGGTGCACTCAGGATGTGAATGATGATGATTTCTAAATGGCTTAGCTGATTGTAATTAACTGAATTTTTAAACATGGGTAATTGCAGTTGTTTAAAAAAAAAGTATAAAGTTCATTGTTATGTTGACAAACCAATCAGACGTAGGCACTTACTGGCAAGGCAAGTTCAAAGATCAAGCATTTATCTTATCTTTGCACAGCTTTGTAAAGTTATTGACTCGGTTTGGGTCTGTTGATTTAATTCCAGAAGTTTTCTGTAAAACTAACAAACCTCCTTAGAAAACTTACTCATGCTTGTTCTAATCCATATGTCTTCTTGATATTATGCAAGGTTGTAAAATAAGTCACATAGAGTAACAGGTAACAAAATTACCTTTATCTATTTTACAAGTATTTATAAGTTTTTATTACTTTTGTTTACCAATGTTTTCTGATGTTTAGACAAGTTTACACACTGTCGATAGGCTGACATTTTACATAAAGGTGGTTCTAGGCCACAAATACTACTTAGGCTACCTTCTATCCCATAAATCAGTTCCCATGAACAATGTATGCGAAGCTGTGGGCAGAAATTATAAATAAAAAAAAAACTAATAAGACCCCTTTGCCTAGCTGTGAAATAGAAGCTCCTAAAAAACTTAAGAATCATGGGAGTACAAGGGGTGTCATTTTCACTATCAGTAATATCTCTACAGAGCAAACTGGCTATGTTTGATCAATGACAAAAATTTTTGGAATTATACAAGGGTATTTTATTTACTAAAGGGTTTGAAGATTTTGGCCCTAACATCTACCACACTGTTTTCTTTTTTCAAAATCGCGGCACATAATGATAGTTGCCTATATACTTGTATTTGAATCAGCGTTCAGTTAAAGTTATATACTCTTATTTGGTTAAAGAACATTCATATAAAAAATGTCCTAAAGCGTCAGGTTTCTAAGATATTCACATATAAAAAAAAATCATTAGAGCAATAGTTATTTACATCTGTGAATATCTCAGAAAACTGTTGTGCGCCACAATAAAAAAAAAACTGGTAGCCAATGTTGGCCACCCTCCAAACAAAAATCTTCAAACACCTTTCCCAATGTTACAGCACATAATGTTTACATGCTCATCATGTAAGACATTAAATTTTGGTGTTCGTTTTTTAAACTAAACTAACAAGTCTCAAGTCTTGACTAGATTTTTAACTCATGGAACATAATTTCAGAGGAGAAAGTACTGAAAGAAGGCATCCACCATGAAGAAGTCCCAGCGGAGTACCTCAGCCACAAAGAGAAGTACGAGCTGGCTGTCAAGAAGGCCTGCTTGCTGTTCAAACTCATCAGGAAGTGGCAGGAGGAGGAAAATACTGGGATGGAGAGCTTTAGGTCTGTAGTCTGTACCTACCTCTTGAACTTGCCTGTTATGTCCCACTGTTGGACAAAGGCCTCCACCTGATCCCTCTATGCATCACGATTCTGAGCCGGACCACGTTCTATCGAAGTTTTACCTCTATTTTGCTATATTTTTGTGGTCCGGCTTCACACGCATCTTTGCAGGATAAAAGTAGGGAGACTGGGGTCATTTGAAACAAGCTACATAACTCCAAGACGGTTAGTAACAGGGGGGTTGTCTGGAGGAGAGAAAGAAGGGAGTTGCGAGTCGGAACGTGTCGCTCAGTACGCGCGGCCGCTCCGAGCGCTGGACATTTTTAAGTGGGTACATTGCTTTTTCGATTCCAAAAGTAAGTTTTTACCTATTGTTTTGCGGATTGCACTAAAACTATTTATTTTTCTTCAGCGTAGTTTAATATCATTGTTTCTATAAATATCCAAGTCGAATGTATCGTGGTGTATGCTAATCTATCACATCTGGTTTTTTTCTGTTTGATAAAATATTTATAATGAAGGGATGGGGTCAGTTGAAACAAAAGGTTCGGGTTCAATTTAAACCTATTTCTATTGACACCAAACCGCTTATTTTATACTGTTTCTATTTATTTGTCGAAATAAAAACAAAAGTTACCGTTAACACTGCTCGTAGAACTGCGAGCGGGGTGCCCCTCCAGGTCCGGTCGCGCGGCAGTGAATGCGTAACCTTTTGTTGCCATAGAGATTAAACTTTTTCGATTTCCTTCCATCCAATAATTGAAAGCTTCAGTCAAATATTCCATTCTGTATTGATTATGTATGTTTTCCTACAGGGCCGTGCTGGGAGGTTCCCTTGGCTCAGCCATCCTCCAAGACGGGTCTCCGTTGACGCTGCACTACGTGATGTTCATCCCTACCATCATGGGCCAGGCTTCAGTGGAGCAGCAGGCGTACTGGATCGGACGGGCTTTCAACCTTGATATTATTGGTACTTATGCACAGGTACTGTACGATTTTTAACCGACTTTGAAATAGGGAGGAGGTTCATGCTAAACATAAGCTAACGCTAAACATAAAAAACAGTGCAAATCTAAAGGAATGCCAAGTTAGTTTATTGTATTATTTATTTATTGTTTTTTAGCTTGTAAAAGTCTAATTCTAATCTAATCTAATTGATGTAACTACAGGACGGGTCCAAAGTCTAATAAATTATGCCTTCATTTGACTAGTTCAATAGCAATTATTAAGAGAAATAATTAAGGGTCCGGCGACGGATGAATTTCCCATACAAACGTAGTACCAAAATGATTTGCAATTTGAGAATGTTTTCATCATGGTTTGCTATTATTTGTGTTAGAATAGTATTTATACAGGTTCCTGCCATAAGATTTTTTCAAAATACTTATCTACACAATTACTAAGACAACATTCATTCTTTGATGTAAAAATGCGATTAGGTTTAATTTCATTTCAGAAAGGTAAAAAAATTAAAAAAATTGTGGCAGGAACCTAGATAAATACTATTTTAATACAAATAATAACAGACCATACTGAAAATTTGCTCAAATTAAAAATCATTTTGGTATTACGTTTGTATGGGATATTCATGCGTTGTTAGGTGTAGGTATTATGACGACGTGTTAACATTCATTTCTTAACAATAAAATGTAAAACAGACAATAATGGTGGAATAACATTCTGCTCTATCAACAAGAACTAAATGAAAAAAAATTAAAAGCCCCTACTGATTTTCATGAAACATAGCTATAATAGGGGTCGATTTTTAGAACTCGTCGACCCCCAAAATCAGTTTTCGTTTATGTCGACCCCTAGGACCACTTTTGGAATCCCTGATGTAAAATGTTCTACCTATTATTGTGAAATAATGGGGATCCATAGGTCATAGGGATAAAGAAGATATCTTCGTTTGATAACGAAGTGATTTAAATGAATTTGATGATTATTGCAGTGAGGTAAGACCAAATTTTACCTGCTGCAGATAAAAATGGGATCCCCGTGGTTAAAAACTGGAATTACATAAAATTTAAAATTTTTTCTTTGTTTCCTTGAAATTGAAAACACGTTTGCGTAAAAAAATTACGAAAAAAAAAATCATGAAAATGCACTGCTTTGCACCTAATTTGGTGGAGATCTCGGGAACCCTGCGGTCTATAGAAAAGATTTTTTTTTGACTTGTAGGTTATTACTAATTCTTTGGTTCCTTAATACAGTTTCTTCATAAGTTGTGTAATTTTCTTATATAACCTAAAACATCATCTTTGCGCTTACGCCGTTCCAAAAACGTATGCTCTGTCCCGCTCCTATGAACGTGAAATCCTATGCCTTTCCTTTTCACAAAATGCCGCGCAATGCACCCTCTTAAGTGGCTCTTTTATTTCAGACTGAACTCGGTCACGGCACGTTTGTGCGAGGTTTGGAGACCACAGCGACCTACGACCCTAAGACCAAGGAGTTTGTACTGCACAGCCCCACGCTCACTGCCTACAAATGGTGGCCGGGAGGATGTAAGCACCTTTACTGTCTTTACTAGCTCTTGCCCGCACAACATTTTCTGTCCCATGGGAACTGATTTGTGGGCTAAAACGTAGCCTATGTTTGATTCCAGGATTTGAATTACCTATACGAAAAATTCGTGGTGATGATGGCAAACCTTCTTCGTTTAGGGAAGGCATGCTGGACGTATGTATCCTGATTAAGAAGTACATAGGTAGCGATAAATTTGAGGATTTGTCCTTGAGACTATGACATACGAAAGTTTACGTCTTAGGTTATTAAGAAATTAAGATAAGGTAATTTAAGTACGGAGGCAATCATGGCAAAATGCCCTTGTGGGAGCTTATGTTCACGTCCAGCAGTGGACGCCGTTCTGCTCAGATGATGATGATGAAGTTAGCACCTTCCTACGTAAAATTTAAGCAATTTTAATGTCTAAATTATTTACAATCAAAAAGCATGTTTTTTTTTTACAATTTAGTGCTGCCTGATAATAATCTGAAGGTAATTTAAATTCGTCATTAAACATATAACTGTTAATACAACATATGTACATAAATCCTTATCAAAAGATCTTTATTAAAAAGTAGGTACTGTTGCTAATATAGATTATAAAAATATTTAGCTGAAACTTTATAAACACATTTTATCTGTAATTATTTAATTCCACTATCAGAAATGGACCTGTTACTTAGTAGATTAATCCATTCAAATCAATATACGTATTAGGTATTTAATATTTTTGTTTTATCTGCAAATTACCTACTATCACTAGCAACCTCCATGAGGCCTTGTGCCCCCAACGTTTTATTAGATTACACACATGCTACCTGGGTAAAATATATCACTCAAGATTAATGTAGTGTTTTTTAATTAGGCCTATCTTTAGTTCCTGATATTACATACTTCTATTTTGCATTTTTTTATTATTGTGGATGGCAAAGCATTTGACCACCATCACACTTAAGAAAGTGACAATGAGGCCTAAGATGGGGCATGCTTTCCCAGAAGGAACTTACTCACTCGGGATTTGAAGACTCCGAGATTGTAATCTCCCGGAAAAACGGAAGGAAGCAGGAAATTCGTTCCACTCTTTAACGGTACTTATAACGAAAGTAGAGCGGAAACGTTTGGTTCGGCATTGTGGGATGATTTCAAACAAGATACTTTTACCGATTGAAAATATCAGCATTATTACTTATTTATTATGGAAAAGTCCATGGAAAATGTAGCCAAACCTGCCAAAACACTCGCATTGCGCAATTCTATTTGTACAGGTTTTTATTAATATTTCATTCAATTTCCGTATTATATTTGGAATCGTCGTCTGTCATTTCAAGTTCTTGTGTAAATAAACTTAAACCTATAAAGATAAATAAATTGTTATGGCACTGCAATACAAACACGACACATGCGTAGAGAAAAAGCCATAAATTTAAAACAGGTTTGACAAACCAAAGTTCACTTTGAGTTACAAAATTACATCATCTGGCAAAGTACCTATGCCGAACTATGTCACAAAAAATCTGACTTGGGCTTGATCTCTAAACCGCAAAGGAAAATTAACGATGATTGTAGGTAATGCACAAGTTACTTACCAATTAAGATTTTCAAGGCAACAATTTCAAGCAATTTCGAGTAAGGTCGTGTTCCCACTGTGTCGTACGCGTAAATTATCGTTGGACGAATATCGTCTCAATTCTTCTAAATTCAAACAAATTGACAAAACTTTGCTGTGCAAAAAGGCTTACTAAAAATATCAGATTATCTAGATGATAAAAAAGCTTGGGACGGGTTTTGCTCCAACTCGAAAAATAACAAGTAACAGGCTAAAGGTTTCTATGTCGCTTCTTTACTTTAGCCTACATACCGAAGCGACGGAAATAAAAAATATCACTTTATATCCGTGTCAGTGTTAGTTTTATCATTTGACCTGTACCTGAATTTGATATTGTATTTATGGAAATAAAGAGTTTTTCATTTTGATTTCTCTAACTGTTCCCATTATAACGACAATTTATCGTCATTGTGCCGTCGCGATTTTTTATCGTTGAACAACTATCGTATCTAGTAGTTCCCATTGGATCGTAACGACATTTTACGGTTCACGACAGTCGCCTTGTCGTTTGCACATCACAACAACGACACAATATGAATCGTGAATTTTATTATCGTTTTACAACTGTTGTGCTAGCTGTTCCCATTATAACAATCTTACGTCACAACAAAAAAAGTCGTGGACGACAGATGATGGTGTCGTCCTGTAAGTGAACACCTCCATGTAAATATATATATAAACCACGATGCATTAAACTGAATCCTAAAACTACTGCGCCATAATACTACTGAATGAATATTCAGATTCAATTTTGTGACTTGAAATGACGCACCACAATCGCGTTACAAAATAAACGTATTAGTTCCTTATTCTTAACTGACAAAGAAAATGACAATCGAATAATAGAAACAAATAAGAACTAGGATTTACAATTGAGCTAATTGCAGACTGTTGCAAACAATCTACAGGTAGCTCAACTGATCCATATCAATACCAGTCGGAAGCGTCCCCAAGACGCTGCTGGCTGCACGTCAATGCTGATGCGCTGCACCAGATACTCACCAGCTCTCGGGTCACGCGTCGCTTCGACCAGACACTCAGATAATTTTTTAAAAACCCGAAGTGCCTCGGTACCCCGCGGACCTAGGGTCTCGACTTCTAGGGGAGCAAATGTGTAGGCTCTATCGACACCAGCATATTTTCGCTTCTTGAGATCCTCGGTTAAATCTCGATGTCCTCGAAAGATGGGAAGGTGCAAGTGTGTCGACGAATGTGCACACAATGGGCCTCCCATTACGGATGTAAGCGGGATAACTACGAACCTTATTTGTGTTGGAAGAACACAACACCACACCCCCCCCACCACCCCCACCCCCGGCGCTCACGTCGCTAGCTCAACGCGCGCTCGTGCGCAGTGCTCGGAGATGCGGAACGCGCGCGTTTAGAACCGCACTCATCCTGAAGATGTCCCTCGTAAAGGGATGAAACGTTGGTGTTCTTCCAACACAAATAAGGTTCATAGTTAACCCACTTACATCCGTAATGAATTCGTCAAACTACTATAGTTTTTATGGCCTTATTCTTAATTTCACACGAAAGGTCGATAGGTTAATTCCACAGCACATGATTACGTCCACTCCTAAACGTGCCTGCCACAAAGAAGGGGCTTTGCCAAACCCGATTAAGTAACCTACCAGGAGGAAAGTCAGCAGATTCTTTCTGTGTATTTAACACCCACTCGATCAATCACAAATCCGCCTGCCAATTCATTAATATTCAATTAATGCAAGAAAATGTTATGTCAGAATAGGCATGACAAATTTAACCTGATGAATTATTTTGCGCTAAATAATTCCTCAGGTGGATTTCATAGGGCAGAAGATAGGTAGGTATCATCGCGCAATGAACAAAAATAACATAGAATAAAACGTCAAGTTCGAGTCGGACCCACCCACCGAGGGTTCCGATTTAATTATAAGACTTTGTTTCTTCTCAAACATCATGATTTTATATATATTATATATAAAATCATATATTATATATTTTATTGATAGGTCAACGGGAAGTAGGTACAATAAAGGTTTTGGTCCCTTGCGAGGGTAATTTTTTTTTGTGTATCGACTACAAATTTACTGTTTTCAGAATTTTCTATATTTTGCTGGTCATATAGCAAATTGCTCTTTGCAAAATTTCATGATTTAGGTCAACGGAAATTACCCTGTAGGTTTTGTATGCATGTACTTGAAAATTTCAAAATATCCGAGCATAAACGGCTCCAACTATTGATCACCTTACTTACCCTTTACTCCTTTTGAGGTACGGAACCCTAAACATTACATAAAGCCGTTTCCATTCCATACCCGCTGACTCTGAAAATACACCCTGAGGATATCATTCACTTTTGGCCTACATAACTGCACCTAAGGTCCAAAATTTATCTTATGTTTATCGCGTTCAATTGCAACGGTAAACTGAACTTAAAACCATCTACTTTCTTATCCCCAGTGGCGCACACAGCCAACTACTGCGTAGTAATGGCCCAACTCTACACCAACGGTAAATGCCACGGTATCCACGCGTTCATCGTTCAACTGAGAGACGAGGAAACCCATATGCCTCTCAAAGGCATCAAGGTCGGCGAGATTGGAGCCAAGCTGGGCATGAACGGAACTAATAATGGATTCCTGGGCTTTGATCAAGTTAGGATACCAAGAGAGCATATGTTGATGAAGAACTCTAAAGTGTTGGAGGTAAGAGTCAATTTAATAAATAAATAATGCTGGACAATCCACACAGTATCATCTAGCCCCAAGCTAAGCGACGACCTCCGTGGCGCAGCGGGCGAAGGTCCGCCTGCGACGCAGGAGGTTGCGGGTTCGATTCCCGCCTCGGAACAAATTTGTGTACGATCTGCAGAAATTTGTTCCGTTGGTCTGGGTGTTTTCTATGTGTAATAAAAAATATCTATCTATGTAGTGTATTGTATTAAGTATATCAGTTATCTAGTACCCATAACACAAGCTCTGCTTAGCTTGGGGCTAGATAATGCTGTGGGAATTGTCCAGCATTATTTATTTATTTATTTAAGCAGAGTTTGTGTTAGGGTAGTAGATAACTGTTTTACTTCATACAATACGTTAAATATATAGATATATTTTATTAAGCATAGAAAATAGCCAGAACACCCGGAACAGATATTTGTAGATCGTACAAACATTAGTCCCAAGGCGGGAATCGAACCCGCAGCCTCACGCGTCGCAGGCTGTTCCTTTGAACCTTCGCCCGCCGCGTCACATCGGTCGTCAATAATATTTCGGTTTTACACCATTATTTGGTACGATTAAGATCATTTTGTGGAAGGTTTTTCATAGCATCGCCGTTATAAGATGAAGAATTAGTTATTACTTACGCCGAATACAAGCTACATTATGTCCAAGCTGAATTTCCGCTACGCCGGCGCTTCTCAACGGAGACCAGCCATGGGCGCAGGTCAATATTATAGTGCACAAGTGTTTACGCAAACACAGGTGCAGTCTTTATTTCCCTACTGTTATAATCCGATGGGTCGGCAGACACGACCGTGGAGAGGGCAAGACGCAAACCTAACCTAACTCCGCCATTTTCCTGACTCCGAGCTGCTACTGTGAATTTTTCATCTACATACAGAAAGGTCAAAGCCCCCAATAATCTTTTTTTATTATTTATGTATAATATCATCATCCTATCAGCACATATTCGTCCACCGCTAAACCTAGGCCTCCCCCAAATTATTATATGATTATTTATTTTACGAAATAATATCAATGTTTTTCTGAATTTACCCCTTTTTTCAGGACGGTACCTACGTTAACTCCCCCAGCTCCAAGCTAACCTACGGAACCATGATGTTCGTCCGAGTGGTCTTAGTACAGGACATGTGCAACTACATGTCCAAAGCTGTCACCATCGCGACGCGATACTCCGCGGTCAGGCATCAGTCGCAGCCGAAACCAGAGTAAACTTCTTTATTATTAACAACTAGTTTATGCCGCACGCGTTGCTTCTATGGAAAAGTTAAAAGGTGATTTCTTTCCCATGGGAACTGGTTTATGGGATAAAAAGTACCCTATGTTTGATTCCAGGATTAGAATTACCTGTATGCAAAATTTCAGCCCGATCCGTTAAGTAGTTTTGTCGTGAAGAGGTAACAAACATCCATCCATCTGTACAGCCATCCAAACTTTCGCATTTATAATATTAGTGTGAAACTCGAGCCATTCTCAGGGCTTACAATGTTTGTTAAAAACTCGCAACTCAAAAATCTTAAATTCTCTGCTTGGTGTTGAATTTACACATAATCCATTATGTATTGTAGGAAAGAACTTAAATTGACTGGTAGTACAAAATCTGTCAAAAACCAAACACACTAAAGTGGTTTTAGTTTAAGTACGGGGATAATGTTTACAGACATTGAGATTGGCCGGAGTATAGGTTCTGCTTATGGTTTTACTCATGAGGTACCTGATGGATGACATATCAATGACATTCATGAATGTTTTCGCTACTTTGGTTTTTTCGGCCAGTTTTTCAGAATGCAGCTAATGAGCAACTATTAATAGAATAGGCGAGTCACTCACCGAATGTGTATAGATCAGCTGGTTAGAACGTCTAACTGTCTGTTACCTTTAGCCCGTGACGATAGAGGCTTTAAAATTGGCACCTATTGTGCGTATTAGCGTCAAAAGACATTCCTTGCCCTTGATTCCAAACTGACTATTTAATCCACAGCGAACCAGAACCACAGATCCTCGACTACGTAACGCAACAACACAAGCTGTTCATCGGTATAGCGACCGTGCACGCGTTCAAACTGAGCGCCGAATGGATCTGGAACATGTACAACAACGTCACTGCCGAGCTGGAGGCGGGCGACCTCGACAGACTGCCCGAGGTAAGGGATAACTACTGCACTACGTCACATAGTACCACATACTACATGACGTAGTACCTCGTCCTACGTGACGTAACACAAGCGCTTCCATAGCGACCGTCCTTTTGTTTGACTTTGATAGACTGCCCGAGGTAAGGGATAACTACTGCACTACGTCACATAGTACTACATGACGTAGTACCTCGTCCTACGTGACGTAACACAAGCGCTTCCATAACGACCGTCCTTTTGACTTTGATAGACTGCCCGAGGTAAGGGATAACTACTGCACTACGTCACATAGTACTACATGACGTAGTACCTCGTCCTACGTGACGTAACACAAGCGCTTCCATAACGACCGTCCTTTTGACTTTGATAGACTGCCCGAGGTAAGGGATAACTACTGCACTACGTCACATAGTACTACATGACGTAGTACCTCGTCCTACGTGACGTAACACAAGCGCTTCCATAACGACCGTCCTTTTGACTTTGATAGACTGCCCGAGGTAAGGGATAACTACTGCACTACGTCACATAGTACTACATGACGTAGTACCTCGTCCTACGTGACGTAACACAAGCGCTTCCATAACGACCGTCCTTTTGACTTTGATAGACTGCCCGAGGTAAGGGATAATTAAATCGCGTAGGCTGCATGGAGATATCAGGGAAGCGACCGCAGACGCCGGCAGCTTAAAACTACTTTTAAGTACGTCAAATGTCTCAGCTGCGTCCCAGAGAGCAGCACACCAAGAGGCTCGCTTCGCTCGCTACACAGACACAGCAAATCAATACAAACCGCATCTCGCTTTGCTCGCAACACTTGAACAACATGTCGGTAGAACCCGCGAGGTCTTTCTTAATTAAATTTTACATTTGACTCGACGTCGTCTCCGGAACAAATATCAGTGCGCTAGTATCTTGTCTTCATTAAACCTCAATGAAAATCTACTATTGTTTAACATAATAAAAAATCTCAAAGCCAACCCAGAAATTACTACAATAGGCAATATATTGTTCCAGCTCCACGCCCTCTCTTGCTGCCTCAAAGCTGTAACAACCGCGGACGCGGCCGCCTGCGTAGAACGCTGCAGGCTGTCTTGCGGAGGACACGGCTACATGCTGGCATCCAACCTGCCGCTCACCTACGGACTGGTCACCGCCGCCTCCACCTACGAGGGAGAGAACACTGTGCTACTGCTGCAAACTGCCAGGTTAGTTAAATAAAGTATTTTTTAATATTACAATGCTAATATCCTAAAGTAACATTTCTCTAACATAATAGATAGGTAGGTTAGTTCTTATAAATAGGTGACAAAATAGGTTACAATTTACTTACTTAATTTACTTTTTAATTTTAGTTTAAGATTGCTAATTCAATTTGTAAATAGTGCTAGCTCCCACCCTAGGATAACCTGTGTTGTGGGTAGCTAGTTATGTATGTACCATAGCCTGATGCTAGCATGTAGTATGGTACATGCTGGCATCCAACCTACCTACCTACCTTAACTGCCAGGTTAGTTTAACTCAGTGGCAGCTTGGCTTTTTTGGCTCTTTGGGCGATTTGGCTCATTGGTATCGCTATGGTCCACCATAATATGTCCTGCGCACATAACTAGTCTCTGTCACCTTGGCCGAAACTTCGGCTAGGAAGAGGACATTGTGCAAAAGTTTGTTTAAACATGACTTAGGAACCGTTGATCCGATGTGCATGAAACTTGATGACCGGACCGGAACCAATTGGACCTGATTGGACTAGGATAGACTACTAAATTTACCATCCATTTAACATTCTTAAACCACATGAATCAACAACAAACAAGGATTGACATTTGACTTGTTTCCTCAGATACCTGGTAAAAGCGTGGCAGCAGGCTCAAGGCGGTAATAACCTACCACCCACGGTGGCTTACCTAGCCGCGGTGGGCGCTGGCAGGCGGTCGCCCCCATGGGACACCACTATTGAAGGCATCGTGCACGGTTTCCAACGTGTCGCTTCTGGGTTAGTCTTTACTTAGTTATAATTTGTAACAACCTACCACCCACAGTGGCTTACCTAGCCGCAGTGGGCGCTGGCAGACCGTCGCCCCCATGGGTTACCACTATTGAAGGCATCGTGCACGGCTTCCAAAGAGTTGCTGCTGGATAAGTCTTTACCTAGTTATCGTCTACCACTGTAACTACTTCTACACGTGTCGCTAAAAGTATCATTTTTGAAGTGTTAACTGCCCAGGCGCACTTTCTAAACAGTAAACGAAACGCAACGGACCGGGTCACGGTGGACCAATCAACCTCCTAACTCGTGGATGTCGTAAAAGGGAACCAGAGGAAGGCCAGCAGCTTCTGTGTATATTCAACACCACAATCACCAATTCGTCTTCAAAGCGATTAAGATTGTTGAGTAGACGTATGAGTGTTGAAGCGCGAACGAAACGCAACTGTCAAGCCGGTTACGCTAAATCGGGTAACTCGGCTCAAATCGGCGATCAGCAGGGGTAGTCAACAGATTCGCTTCGAATTTTCGATCATCAACCCGAGGCGAAATCAAAATAGCGTTTTATAGATCCGTCGGATTCGATTCGGAATCGAATCGAATGAATTAAAATACCCCTGCAGGTCTTAACTTGAATGTTTTCTATTTGCAGTAAAATAGGCCTGTGCGTAGCGAACATCGAGAAGAGACAGAAAGGAGGCATGTCTTACGAAGACGCTTGGAATATGACCTCAACCCAACTTACTTCAGCCTCAGAGGTTTGTAGTTTTATTTCTTAATAATATGACCAGTGTCAGTCTGACTGATTTAATAAACTACCAAAAAATACGTACTGAATTAACCATATTCCTTATCAGATGAGAACTCTCCCCCTTTTGAAAACATTTCCATGTTCAATGTCTTCTTTCCGATGTTTAGAGGTCGATTATCCCAAATTAAAACGAAATCAATTTAAAAGTCGATTGCACCCAGTAATGTTAGCCCTAAATCACTTGCCAAATTAAAATAACCGAACAGAAAAAAACCTTAAAGGAATGAATGAATGAGCACTTAACATTACAACTTAACACTTGTACATACAAAATAACATAGGTAACTAAATAAAATAAAAAAATGAAAACTTACAATAGGCGGCGTTCAGTGTTTTGATGTCATGTTAAACCTTCTTTGCTCTTTCTGATCAATGACCTTCTTTTGAAGTGTCATAGGTACGCTACAAAGCGCTTTAAGGTAAATGGTAAATAGAGATCTTTCTTTTTTGGAAAACACCATAATTATGCAGAATCATAATAACCCTATAACATTTATTTTCCAGTCGCATTGTCGCGCCATCCTCCTATCAACATATTACACAGAAACAGAAAAGATCATCCAGAACGTTTCACCCGCTTTGAAGGAAGTTTTACTGCAGCTGGTCGACCTTTACGTGGTCTACTGGGCTTTGCAATGCGTCGGCGATCTGCTAAGGGTAAGTAGAACTTAATTGGAAAGAATTAGGAAAAAACTAATTTTTCTTCAAAGCTTTGCAATGCTTCGGTGATCTGCTGAGGGTAAGATGAACTTTAATGCATTGGAATAGAGTTGTTTAAGTGTAAAGTGGATTATCCAGCACATTTCACCAGCATTGAGGTTTTACTTAAATTCGTAGACCATTCTTCAGTCTTCAGGCTTTGCGACGCGCCGGCGATCTGCTGACGCTAAGATGATCTCTATTAGAATGGAATAAAGTTGTCGACGGCGCAGCGGGCGAAGGTCCGCCTGCGACGCAGGAGGTTGCGGGTTCGAACCCCGCCTCGGAACAAATTTGTGTACGATCTGCAGAAATTTGTTCCCTTGGTCTGGGTGTTTTCTATGTATAATAAAAATATCTATCTATGTAATTATATTGTATTAAGTTTAACAGTTTACTAGTACCCATAACACAAGCTCTGCTTAGCTTGGGGCTAATGTTGTGTGAATTGTCCAGCATTATTTATTTATTTATTTATTTGTAAGCAAAAATTTTGCCTGCAGAGGGTTTCACCTAAAGCTTTATTTGCTCCTCGGGTAGATACGTCAACAAGTTGGACAATTCACACAGCATTATCTAGCCCCAAGTAAAGCAGAGCTTGTGTTATGGGTACTAGATAACTGATATACTTAATACAATACACTACATAGATAGATATTTTTTTACTATAAATAGAAAACATCCAGAACGCCCTGATCAAATATCTGCAGATCGTACAAACATTTGTCCCGAGGCGGGATTCGAACCCGCAACTTCCTGCGTCGCAGGCGGACCTTCGCCCGCTGCGCCACAGAGGTCGTCAGATGGTCGTCACATGCTGGGAGCATGGGGGATTTTGACAAAATCACCACATTTGGTAATCTTGGTATCTTCACTGAGATCACCGACCCACCTAGGTTGGTGATCTCATTGAAGATGTTTAAAATACACCTAAGAACGCTGCTGTCCTACTCTCTCTTTTCTAACTCTGGAGGTTCCCTTAGTCGTCTCTTACGACTAAGGGACTGAATAGAATAGAAGTGAATAGAAGGGGTCGATTCTCACGCCGCCGTGACCGCCACGACCGATGATTGTAGTCTATAGTTTGATAATGCCCTTAAAGGCGTAGGGTAATAAACGTCCCAAAGTAAAGATGTCAATGGATAATATGGTATCAGTGTCAAAATGTACAAATTGATGGTACCAAAATGTACTTATGCTCAAAGGGCGTGGCAACCTTTGAAAAACCTTTTAATTTATTTATTTATTATTTATTTAACTTTTGACTAATTATTTTTATTTAATTTTTCAGTCATGTCTGTCTTTTTTTACCTTTGTACCATATGGTGTTTCCTTTAACGAAGTACCTATGTGTGTTATTGATAAAATATATTTAAATATAGAATGTATCGACATCAAGTGTAACATCAACGATGAAATAAATAAAATACAAATACAAACCGGAGCTTTATTGCTATGAAATCAATTTTGTATAGAGTTTGAGATTGACCTATGCATTTTATTTAATAAGAGTGGTCTGAAACCTTATTGCACAGTTTCCATATTTTTAGTGATTGTTTGGAATATATTTACTAATTCTTGTATCTTTGCAGTTCACTTCTATATCAGAGCGGGACATTGAAAAGCTACAATACTGGTATGAGGAGCTGCTTACAAAACTGCGCCCTAATGCAGTTGGGCTCGTTGACTCATTCGATATTAGGGATGAGGTATGAAACTTTTATTGGTTAGTTCTTCCAAGCTATTACAGACTAAAAGAACAACCCTGTTCTTTTGACTATTTGAAAAATGAAATGAAACAAATTTACTGTTGAAACTTTGCACAAAAGATCTTATTAAAAGCTAGAATCAACAGTTTGTCCATTGATTATGGACATACAATATTTAATTGAATTTAAATTTACATTAATAAAATAATTCTTTAATTTATTATATTAATTTAGATGTACAAAATATTTAAAACAAATATTAATTCAGAGTTACAAAATATTTTTTCTTAGAGCCACATCTGAGTTTTGATTTAGTAGAGTTTTGAGTAGTTGGTTCTGTAATAATAAGTCAAAGAAAACAATTGGATTTTTCTTTAAAATCCAACAAACCGAAGTTCTAAATTGTGTGAACGAGCAACCTGCCATAGGTAGAGCAATAATTGCTACAACCAGCGACGAAAATGTCTTACTCGCGATTTATCAAATTCTTCGTTATAAAGATAGTTTGCAATTTGTCATCTGCATGTATCCTGATTGGTTAAATTTTAAGTGGATACTAAACTTATCCTAAGCCCGCTGGAATCCACAATTTCAATTTATTTATTATTTACCATAGGCTCACAAGGGACCTACTATGAAAGAATGTTCAATCTTAGGTCTATACTTGAGTAACGTTTATTCCATATAAAAGCGTTACTCAAGTATAGACGGGCCATAGTCAAGTCATACACTTAGATTAATTACATTTAAACCCACTATTTGACAAAGACCATTCAAAACAATATATTATGTTTAATAAATTAAATAATTTTCCTCTAGATCCTGCACTCAGCTCTCGGCGCATACGACGGCCGCGTCTACGAGCGACTGATGGAAGACGCGCAGAAGAGTCCACTCAACGCCGAACCAGTTAACAAGAGCTTCCACCAATATCTGAAGCCGTTGATGCAAGGGAAACTGTGATATATTCTTAGAACAATAAGAGTCAAATAGAAGTTGAAAGAAATGAGATGTTTCGTGCGCGTTAAATAACTTAAAAACACAGCGGGGCAATGCAGCCAGCGTCTTGGGGACGCTTCCGACTGGTATTGATATGGATCAGTTGAGCTACCTGTAGATTGTTTGCAACAGTCTACAGTTAGCTCAATTGTTTCAATTGTAAATACTAGTTCTAATTAATTTCTATTATTTTATTGTTATTTTCTATGTGAATAAATAAAATGTATGTATTAAAAAAAATAACTAAGTAAAGATTATATAAAAAAATAATCTTAAAATAATAATAAAATCAATTCATGATATTGAATCAGCAAATACCTACTCAGCTCATAGGGCGTCGAATTTTAAATCTTAGAGCCTACTTAGAGCGTATTCATTGACATAATTAATTTGAAGTTTTTACATAAAATACATACTACACTCTTAAATTTCAAATCAGTGAGAATATAACACTAGGTTTATGTTAATGGGATGCGAGTAGGCGAGGGTTATGGTCTTTAGTTATTTGCCGCGCACTGTATGTTATCGGGCTGGATTCAAAGCCATAAGGGGCTAACATATTGTTAACAATTTTGAATACGTTGAATAAACTTGTGATGTATAGATGAGAAAACAAAAAAGTAGGTAAACAAGGATCATCTATAGGACAATTTAGTAAGTATTTTTAAGCCTATGTAGTGGTTCTGTATAGCTCTATATAAAACTGACAAAGGTGGTTTTACAAATGATTGGTGGAGGGATTAACCGCAGTCCTTGACGATTTATGACAGTATTTTCATAAGAGATTGTTATATTGAGATTTTTGTACGAAATGGTATCATATGTATACGTAATGTAATTATATCTGAATATATTTTATATTTACTTAAATATTTGTTTTTGTTCACTAGAGTTCTCCTTGTCTTTGTATTGCTTTAGGTAATATGTATACGAATACGTTCAATGAAGGCCCAATGTCATAAGCTAATAGTGTTAACAGTGCTAAGTAAAGTGCTAATAGTAGGAAATTTTAATAGTAGTGAAGCTATTTGCTAAATGTTTTCACTTGAGAAAAGGAAAACTTCAAACTGTTTGAACGGTAATCGCGCGTGTTCCGCTCACGTCCCGCCCCTAGCGAAATAGATTTTCCCGCCATCGATTGTAGCCGTAGACGGACTACACACATAGTTTGGCAAAAAGTCTAGAAACAGAACTAAAATAATACATTTCTACGACTGTAGCAGCGCAGCGACTTACTCCTAGTTCCCCCGCGCACAGATTCTATACTATGAGTATGAGTATTAGTATCATAATATGTTCCTGTCCGTAGTCCGCAAGTAGCAGCATGTTAGAAAGTCGAAGCGCACAAGTGTAGAATCACCTTTTTTTGGCAAAGTTTGCTTTTGCTACGACTCCTCAATTTTTTTTTGCTACATTTTATAATCACGAACGGTGATTTCGTTCGTCCATGTCTACGACTTTGCCATAGTCACCCTTGGCTTGGTCCACGCTTGGTCCAGTGGCGTTCCGGTAAAATAGCCAGTGTGGGGGGGGATCGTAGAAAGAGTATGCTATAGAACACGCGCAAATGCTATCGCATTCACACATAAAGAGAGAACGACTTATGCCTATAACCTAAGAAGAAATGAGATAGAGCGAATGGCTTGCTATCACTTTCTCGCGTGCCGGTTTTTTCATTGAAAAGCAACTCTAGTTGCTAAACAAATTTCCTACACATCGACGGAGCTCGACACGAGAATCATCGAAATTGTTGTAAAATTTTGATTTCTAAGTATAAATGTGAATAAAGTGTTCCTGTGGACATTCCCGCACCTAAAAACAATAAAAACTAAAGGCAACAATGGTGCGGTGCTGTGTTTTCGAATGTACAAGTGACAGTGAAGCAAAAGTGCCGAATTTATCATTCCACTCGTAAGTACAAGTTCTTTTGACTACAAAAAGGTTCAAAATTTACAGATTCATAGATTTACATGAACAATTAAGAGGTACAAGGCTCAAAAGTTATGTTTTATGAAAATTTTAATTAATATAACCTAACATTGCGAAAATTTAGGGTTGCCTGCACTAGACAATAAAATTCCCCAAATGGCGCGTTGAAATATATTTGAATACGTACATAACGAGAAACATTATCTTAAAACTAGTTTATGCCCGCGGCTTCGCACGCATTGTTTCTATGGAAACGTTTAAGGGTGTGATTTCTATCCCATAGGAACTGATTTATGGAATAAAAAGTATTTTAGAATTAGATACCTGTATGCAAAATTTCAGCCGATCCTTTCAGTAGTAAGTAGCGTGAAGAGGTAAACATCCATTCATCCATCCATCCAAACTTTCGCATTTATTATTTAAGTGTCATGTTTTTATTTGTTACAGATTTCCTGCAGATAAACATCTACGTTTGCGTTGGAAAGAAGCAACGGGTTGCAAAGATTGGGGACCCAAAATATAGTCCAAAATTTGTATGAAATTATGAAATGAAATTTATGAAATTTATGAAATTTATGAAATTTTATGAAATTTATGAAATTTATGAAATTTATTTATTGTAGAAACTGTGTACAAAAAAGATCTTAAAAGCTAGGTGGAACAACAGTTTATCCATTAATTATGGACGTACAATATTTAACTTATATAACTAGGTAATTTATTGATTATAAAATTCTTTAATATCATAAAAACATTTATCTAAGAGCCACCTACGGAGTTTTGTCTTAAATTTACTAGTAGGCAGTTCTCTTATGTCTCTAGGAATTTTGTTAAATACTTTAACAGTCATGGTAGAGCAATTTTTCCCACTCAGTGCAGTTTTGTGAAGGGGCAATATAAGCCTAGTGGGATCTCTATTTTTTATAACAGAGTTGTTTTTATCTTTATATTGGTTAAAAAATGAAGCGTGCTCTTTTACAAAACAGCCAATTTGAAAAATGTATAAACCAGTGAGCGTTCAGAGTTTATGTTTCTTAAAGAGAGGCTTGCATGACTCTAATGGGCCTATTCCAAAAACGGCTCTTACACACTTTTTTTGAATAATGAAAGCTCTTTTGATGTGCGTAGAGTTACCGAAAAGCAAAAGACCATACCCTAGTACTGAGGTGACGTAGCCAAAATATGCGGTTAATGCTGTTTGCTGGCCTGATGTTCTTCTTAATTTTCTCAATGCAAAAACGAAACGATTAAGTTTTTTGCTTATTTGCTCTATATGCGATTTCCAATTTATATTTTTGTCCAATATTATACCAAGAAATCTTATTACGTCAGTCTTTTCTATTATTTCATTTCTACATGTCAGAGTGCTATTAAATATATTATTATTATAATTCGAATTAATGTTATTATTATAATTTTTAAAATGTACATATTTAGTTTTTGAAATATTAGCTTGTAAATTATTAGACTCCAGCCAATTTACAACTGATTCAGCCTCCGAGGTAAGACAGTCAGTTAAAGTTCCATCCTTCTTCTCATCGGCAACTACGATCGAGACATCGTCAGCAAAAAGAACACATTGATTCTTTGTGATATTCGGCAAATCATTGATGTAAATAAGAAATAGCAGCGGGCCTAGAATACTGCCTTGTGGCACACCAAAATTATTGAGCTTAGCGTTAGATTTAAAGGTAGTTAGTAACCCTTTATTATAATTTAAGTTTTTAACTTCTACGTACTGTTTCCGGCCAGTCAGGTAGCTTTTCAGCCAATCTAGAGCAAGGCCTCTTATTCCATACGATTCACATTTTTTCAATAGTATATTATGGTCTACAAAGTCAAAAGCTTTGCTCATGTCAAAAAATATAACCGAAACTGGTATACGTCTGTCAACAAAATCGACAACCTTGCGCACAAGGGCAAATGCTGCTAGTGTAGTCGACTTGTTCTTCTGAAATCCGTTCTGTTCCTCCGCTATTATGTTATATTTATCAAGAAATTCGGTCAATCGACGATGAATAGCTTTCTCGAAGATCTTAGCAAAAGTAGGAATAAGAGTTATGGGTCTGTAGTTATTTAACTCTTTGTAGCTTCCTTTTTTATGTAAAGGTTTTACGACTGATAGTTTTAGCCTTTCAGGAAAAGTGCCCTGAGAGATAGATAGGTTTAGGAGATACTTTAGAACAGGACAGATTATGAAAACACATTGTTTTAGTATGTAAGTAGAAATATTATCAAAACCTACTGATTTTGTATTATTTAACGAAAGTGTAATCTTTATAACTTCAGCGTCGGTTATTGGCTGTAGAAAGATACTGTGAGAGTTCGTTTTAATTCTAGGAAGAACATTGGTGTTTTTTTTGTTTTTTCCTTCATGATCTTTGTTTGTTATATTAATAAAATAATCATTAAAACCCTCGGCTATAAGTTGAGGTTCGGTCAGTAATTCCCCCTTATAATTTATAGAATTAATATTGTCTGGAGATCGTTCACAATCTACTTTATCTTTAATAATGTGCCACGTAGCTCTACATTTGTTTTTCGATTTTTTAAGGAAGTTATTATTAATTTTTTTCCTTGACATATTTATACATTTTCTTAAAGTTACACTATATTTCTTATAAGTTAATTTCGCGTTAGAAGTCTTTTCTCTATAGCAGAGGTATCTTAATTCTCTTTTACGTTTAGTAGATACTCTCAGTCCTTTTGTTATCCACTTTGCAGAGGAAGAGTTAGGCTTGACCTGGTGTTTTTCTAATGGGAAGCATAAATTGTATATTAGACAAAATAGATCATGAAAGTTGTTAAATGCTCTATTTAGATCGTCTTCCTGCAGTATGTCTATCCACGAGAGCCTAGTTAAATGCTTCAAAAAACACTCTACATTTTCCTGAGAGTAGTTTCGTGATTCAATATACCAATAGTCTATATATTGAGGTTTATGACTCACAGAAAATGACAATGTCTGGCTTGTGTTATGGTCAGAGAGACATGTTGGATGGGTACTGCCTACAGCACCATCTATGTTACTTATGAAGTGATCTATGCAGCTAGCTTGCCTAGTAGGCTGCTTAATATGTATGCTAAGATTATAGTTTAAGGCAAGATCTTCTAGGCGTGAGGCTGCTGGGCTCTGTCGTAACATATCAATATTAAGATCTCCGGCTAGGATAACTTTTTTAGAAAGCTTAACCACATACTTGTCCAACAAAAGCTCCAGTTTGCTAAAGAAGACGTTAATGTTAATGTAGTAAACATTTCTATGAAAATTTATTAATAAAAATGAAACAGCGAACTTATCTTTTCCCTCATGCTGTTTCAAGGCTGGTACGTAATATTTATAAAAAGAATGAAACTCTGTTTAAGACTCTGAGAAAGTTTGTCATACCTACTTTGTATTATAATCTACCTACCAAACAAATATAGAAATAACCAATCAAAATATTTAAATATTGGGTAGTATTACTTTTATATAGGGTGTAACAAAGAGTAAGGACCAAACTTTAGCTTCGATCAAAGACCACAGGAAAATATGAAAATTTAAAACAAATAAATAAAAACGAAATTATCACTAGACTGGGTAATGAATGAATGACTGTTGTCATTTGCTTATTATCATAAAACCGAGGAAAAATGCATTTGTAAGACCTACCTATCACATCTAAGAGGCATTGTCCGCTGCGATGACGTCGCGGGTCGTTGAACTCCACGGTCAACGACCCACGATGAGGGTGTTTTGTGTTTTAATGGAGTTGTAAAGAGGTACGTAGGCCTTTTTAGTTTATTTTACCTGAAAAGAAGCACAACATTTAGTTTACTTTTTTTTCGAAACTATTCGGGAATTTTTCTTCGGTTCTATAATCAAGTCGGAACCCACCCATGAAAGTTTAGTGCTTACTTTTTGTTACAACCTGTATATTATTTATAATCAATAATTATGATTCAATATTCTTACATACCATAATATAGATTTAATTTGAGAAAATTAAATCTGAGAATGTAAAAGAAATGCAATCCAGTATAAAAAATAATAAATTTTATTTAACTAAAGACTATTTGATTTGATTAAGAACATATTGAAATAATCGTCTTAAAGACTGATCATACATACTTATTAATTATAACAGAATATAAATATTTGGATTAGTAGGCAGGAATGTTGGTAATATTGTGGTGTAAAAGTGTCATTTAATTTTGTTGTATTTGCACTTTTTTCTTTTTAGCTGCATAATAATTTTAAAAGTGCCATTAAATTTCGTATTAAAGGTTACCTTAGCAATATCTAAACCGTAAGATTTAATTTATTAGGAGAAATGTGATTTCGAAGTCTGTTGGCTAAGCCTGGTTAACGTGTAAGAATTTAATTCCCTAATAAAAATGTTATTTAATTACTATTAACATAAAACTATTGATATTATTTTTCTATATTCTAGTGTTTAAAATTATTTCTACTCGTATCGTAATAAGTGAATATACCTACATAACAAAACAAAATTGATAGGTTCCTAACTAAACGTTGTTTCCTTTCTAGGCTTAGTTAAATTAAATGTTTACCTATTCCCACATTCGTACCTAATTTAAGTATATACTTATATATATATTTACTAGAAAACTAATAACTTTACTGGAACTGGAACGATTAAACTTAACTAAATACACAAAAAAGTTAAAAGTTTGCTTTAAATCCTAACAGAACAGGATCAATAGGTTGTAAGTGCGCAAGTAATAAAATAAGACCTACCGGACCGAGGAATACCTGCAGGCTGTAACAAAAAGTAAGGACTTATACACACCAGTACTTAAAACATTCACTACAAAGGTCAACCAAGGTTTGGTGGAATTTCCTGTTCTGAATTTGAACACCCAAATTTATGAACTGGAAAATCGCAAATCCAATCCACCAACAGAGACATGAAATAAGAAACCTTAAATCGGGGTAATAAAATTGCATGGCAACACTTTCCCCCCACCACCTTGCAATCTTTGGTCTTGCTCATCGGCACGCTTGCCAGACATCTGGTTATATTTAATCTGTGGGGGGGATCGTAGAAAGCGTAGAAAGAGTATGCTATAGAACACGCGCAAATGCTATCGCATTCACACATAAAGAGAGAACGACTTATGCCTATAACCTAAGAAGAAATGAGATAGAGCGAATGGCTTGCTATCACTTTCTCGCGTGCCGGTTTTTTCATTGAAAAGCAACTCTAGTTGCTAAACAAATTTCCTACACATCGACGGAGGTCGACACGAGAATCATCGAAATTGTTGTAAAATTTTGATTTCTAAGTATAAATGTGAATAAAGTGTTCCTGTGGACATTCCCGCACCTAAAAACAATCAAAACTAAAGGCAACAATGGTGCGGTGCTGTGTTTTCGAATGTACAAGTGACAGTGAAGCAAAAGTGCCGAATTTATCATTCCACTCGTAGGTACAAGTTCTTTTGACTACAAAAAGGTTCAAAATTTACAGATTCATAGATTAACATGAACAATTAAGAGGTACAAGGCTCAAAAGTTATGTTTTATGAAAATTTCAATTAATATAACCTAACATTGCGAAAATTTAGGGTTGCCTGCACTAGACAATAAAATTTCCCAAATGGCGCGTTGAAATATATTTGAATACGTACATAACGAGAAACATTATCTTAAAACTAGTTTATGCCCTCGGCTTCGCACGCATTGTTTCTATGGAAACGTTTAAGGGTGTGATTTCTATCCCATAGGAACTGATTTATGGAATAAAAAGTATTTTAGAATTAGATACCTATGTATGCAAAATTTCAGCCAATCCTTTCAGTAGTAAGTAGCGTGAAGAGGTAAACATCCATTCATCCATCCATCCAAACATTCGCATTTATTATTTAAGTGTCATATTTTTATTTGTTACAGATTTCCTGCAGATAAACATCTACGTTTGCGTTGGAAAGAAGCAACGGGTTGCAAAGATTGGGGACCCAAAATATAGTCCAATATTTGTAGTAAACATTTCTATGAAAATTTATTAATAAAAATGAAACAGCGAACTTATCTTTTCCCTCATGCTGTTTCAAGGCTGGTACGTAATATATATAAAAAGTATGAAAGTCTGTTTAAGACTCTGAGAAAGTTTGTCATACCTACTTTGTATTATAATCTACCTTCCAAACAAATATAGAAATAACCAATCAAAATATTTAAATATTGGGTAGTATTACTTTTATATAGGGTGTAACAAAGAGTAAGGACCAAACTTTAGCTTCGATCAAAGACCACAGGAAAATATGAAAATTTAAAACAAATAAATAAAAACGAAATTATCACTAGACTGGGTAATGAATGAATGACTGTTGTCATTTGCTTATTATCATAAAACCGAGGAAAAATGCATTTGTAAGACCTACCTATCACATCTAAGAGGCGTTGTCCGCTGCGATGACGTCGCGGGTCGTTGAACTCCACGGTCAACGACCCACGACGAAGGTGTTTTGTGTTTTAATGGAGTTGTAAAGAGGTACGTAGGCCTTTTTAGTTTATTTTACCTGAAAAGAAGCACAACATTTAGTTTACTTGTTTTTCGAAACTATTCGGGAATTTTTCTTCGGTTCTATAATCAAGTCGGAACCCACCCATGAAAGTTTAGTGCTTACTTTTTGTTACAACCTGTATATTATTTATAATCAATAATTATGATTCAATATTCTTACATACCATAATATAGATTTAATTTGAGAAAATTAAATCTGAGAATGTAAAAGAAATGCAATCCAGTATAAAAAATAATAAATTTTATTTAACTAAAGACTATTTGATTTGATTAAGAACATATTGAAATAATCGGCTTAAAGACTGATCATACATCCTTATTAATTATAACAGAATATAAATATTTGGATTAGTAGGCAGTAATGTTGGTAATATTGTGGTGTAAAAGTGTCATTTAATTTTGTTGTATTTGCACTTTTTTTTTTTAGCTGCATAATAATTTTAAAAGTGTCATTAAATTTCGTATTAAAGGTTACCTTAGCAATATCTAAACCGTAAGATTTAATTTAGTAGGAGAAATGTGATTTCGAAGTCTGTTGGCTAAGCCTGGTTAACGTGTAAGAATTTAATTCCCTAATAAAAATGTTATTTAATTACTATTAACATAAAACTATTGATATTATTTTTCTATATTCTAGTGTTTAAAATTATTTCTACTCGTATCGTAATAAGTGAATATACCTACATAACAAAACAAAATTGATAGGTACCTAACTAAACGTTGTTTCCTTTCTAGGCTTAGTTAAATTAAATGTTTACCTATTCCCACATTCGTACCTAATTTAAGTACCTACTTATATATTTATTTACTAGAAAACTAATAACTTTACTCGAACTGGAACGATTAAACTTAACCAAATACACAATTAAGTTAAAAGTTTGCTTTAAATCCTAACAGAACAGGATTAATAGGTTGTAAGTGCGCAAGTAATAAAATAAGACCTACCGGACCGAGGAATACCTGCAGTCTGTAACAAAAAGTAAGAACCTAAACACACCAGTACTTAAAACATTCTCTACAAAGGTCAACCAAGGTTTGGTGGAATTTCCTGTTCTGAATTTGAACACCCAAATTTATGAACTGGAAAATCGCAAATCCAATCCACCAACAGAGACATGAAATAAGAAACCTAAAATCGGGGTAATAAAATTGCATGGCAACACTTTCCCCCCACCACCTTGCAATCTTTGATCTTGCTCATCGGCATGCTTGCCAAACATCTGGTTATATTTAATCTGTGGGGGGGATAGTAGAGAATAAGATGAGGCGAAATAGCTGTATGTTGCATTGTTTTGTTGTTCCTTGGTTTGTACCTATCAAATGTTTATTTTGAAAATATTTGATGAATTATTTCATTTCACCTGGAGAGTCTTGCTGTAAATTTTGTGTGTTAAGTGTTTTTGGTTCCTTGTGCTTCAGTAATGGCAAAAGCCGCAAACTTATGTCGTGCTTGTCTCACAACCAAGGAGACATTCAAATACGTTCTGTGCGAAAATGTATCTGCTGATATTTACTGTTTCTGCACTTCTATTGAGGTAAGTAACTCCTTAGAGATAGTTCATTGCTCTTGATTATTTATTCAGGACTCTACTCGACCCATGAAAAATTGTAGAAAATACCAGAGTCCCTGACTAAAAACGTAGCAATAGTTTTCATGTCCTGGTGAGCCGCATCGTAACTCTTGTATAATTTGTTCATGCTACATCATTCCACTGTTTTACCTGCCCATTACCAGCCAATTATCAGAGGCAATTATTTTACAGATCCTTGACAATGAAGAGCTGCCTAAAACACTGTGCAATAGTTGCTATGAGTTGTTAGAAAGATATGCAGACTTCAAAAGGACCTGTATTCAGTCTCAGCACACTTTGTTTGAACTCCAGAACAGCTTGAGATCGGAGAATAATGGAGATATGGATGAAGATAAAGATACCGAAGATTATTATGTTAATGTGAAGATAGAGAGTGAAACAAATTATTTTACAGGTAAGGAGTTGTGCTTTTCCTTGAAATCGGTAAACAATCAAATAGGCTTTAATTTGCTCGGTTACAACATATTAACAAATTCTGCTGATGAATACCTTGATTTGAACTCAAATTGCATGTTTTCAGACTACATGGATGCAGGAGATTTCTTAGGTGAAGATAATGAGTCAACTAAGAAACCTAAAAGAAAACTTAAGCAAGCAAAAAGGTAGGTAATCGTACCAAATGTCCTTCCAACAAGTTTAACAATCTAAACTAATAGGTACTTAAACATTATTTCAGGATCAGCAAGGAAAAATTAAAAGGTCAGATTAAGAATAAAATAATCATAAGAGAGCATTTCAAGTTCACATGTGAAGTATGCAATAAAAAGTTTAAATATGAAGATAGGTTTGAAGCGCACAAACTTTTTCACCAAGGTAAAACTGTGAGTATCAGCCTAATTAATCTCCATAAGAACATGAACCCTTAGAAAAAGAGCTGGTCATCTACATTTAGAAACACCCCACTACGCAGGGACTAAGGTTAACAAACCTCTGTTTAAGTGTCTGTAATTTTGCCACCCTTCTCATTGTGAAACTCTGCTTACTAGATAACTAGTTTCAGCCAGTGGCCTGCCAGTTAGGCCTGGTTTTATTCATAAATTAACAACATAAATTAACAACATTGAGGAATTTAGCCATACTGAAAGACCTTTAGGAATCCTGCTTGTAGTTTTGGTGGTACACAATAAAGTTGTTATCTATCTATCTCATAGTTCCACTTCTTTTTAACATTAATGAAGAAATTTTTATATTTTCAGCCTATAATAAACTGCACAGGTTGCTCAAAAACCTTCATGACATGGAGTGGTCTACAAAGACACACCGATAGCGAGCACACACAAGTCAAACTGGATTCCCTCAAATGTGGTAAATGCGGGAAAATCTTCAAGAACCGACAAACATTGAGGATACATGAGAAACTACATGAGGGTGGAGATAGGAGCCTGTATGTCTGTGATGTTTGTGGGAAGAATTTCTCTACGCCATTTACATTGAAAGTAAGATTTTTATTGGCATGCACTATCCTGTGCGGGAAGCACAGGACAGAAAAGGCTGGCAAAAGCGACGAGGCCTATACTCAGCAGTGGGTGATACCAGCTCGGCTCCTAGTCTAGCATAGACCCGTCCACTTTGACCTGCCGTGAGGTCATTTCCGTGCTATGTCGTCTGCACACAAAATGGTTTTTATGTGACATAAAATTGAAAATTTGCAGGTTTTTATTATGAACGAAATCAAACTGAAGATCTGTTTCCAAGCGACTATCTTATGTTTTAAACATAAGAGTTGTCAAACAAATACAAACCGTCTGACGCCTGTGACTAATATATTTTTTCTTGTATACGTCAAGGGTCACCTACAAATCCACAACGAGAACCGCGAGCGCAGCTACTCGTGCGAACACTGCGGCAAGAAGTTCTTCACAAACGGCATGTTGCTAACGCACGCGGCGAGATTGCACGGCGGCAAGCGGTACATCTGTCAGATATGCAGCTACCCCTTCACAGACAAGTATAACCTTTCCAAACATCTGCTGATACATCAGGTAAGTGCAAAGACATTTAACCACATGACATGCTTCAACCATACTGCGAGCGTAGCGAGGGCGCGTTTGAAAATTACGCGTGCTAACTAGCTCAAGACCGTCGCGCGCTAGGCGCCCGCCTTAGTCGCACGCCTTCGCCTCCGGCCCGGCCACGGTTTCTGTGTGTGACGGCTTTTAGTATGAACGCAAACTACGGCGGTTTCATGTTTCGATACTTCGGACCGCCCCAGCACTAGGCTCGCACGCAGTATGGTTGAAGCCTATCGGTGCACGCGGTAAAAACGCTTATTAACACCCCTTTTTGGCATAAAACGCGTTGAAGCGATGAAAATGCTGCTTGTAATAATAACATACCATTTCGACACAAAATCGAATTTCATGTTAAGATCATTTTATTTTACAGCATTACATACTCTTGAATGCATGGAATTTTGTGCAGACGCTTTTAATTTACCACCAAAAATAACTGTAAAAGTACATTTACTTGTACAGTTATTTTGATCGTTATATTCGTTATGTTACCGGTTTTTTCCATGATATGATAAATAAGAGTAAGGTGTTATAAAAATTCGTAACGCCTCGCAGTTCAAACAAAAGCCTTAGAAGCGACAGAAATCAAAAATATCACTTTATTTCCGTGTCAGTGTATGGTTTTATAATTTGACCTTTTCTAAGTTTACATTTATTGTATTTATGGAAATAAAGAGCTTTTGATTTTGATTTTGATCTTGCTTGCCCTAGAGCTAGGCCTCTATCACTTCTTACTGTACCTACGGATGTGTGTTATGTTATGATTGTTTTGCTTTATTTTTATGGTTAACTAGCTGCATTCTTACTACCCGTTGTCCTATTACCCGTTTTCCCGTGAATGAAGCATTTTCCCGCGGTAAAAAGCCTATGTTCATCAGGAATAATGTGGGCTTCTTATAGTACCTAATAGAAATTTTCCAATAGGTCCAGTAGTTTCGGAGCCTATTCAATACAAACAAACAACCAATCAAATCTTTCCTCTTTATAATATTATTTTATTATAGATGTGATGGGAACCATAAGTGCTATTTTAATTTGGAATGTTGCATGACAATGGTGTCTTTTGTGATGGATATTTGTTGTTTTCGCTTGGAACCGTGTATGAATGGGCTGTGAGGGTATGTTTACTTTTAATTATTTTCACACTAATATTATAAATGCGAAAGTCTGGCTGGATGGATGGATGTTTGTTACCTCTTCACGCCAAAACCACACTGGACCGATCGAGCTGAAATTTTGCATACAGGTAATTCTAATCCTGGAATCAAACATAACATACTTTTTATCCCATAAATCTGTTCCCATGGGATAGAAATCACCTTTAAACGTTTCCATAGAAACAACGCGTGCGAAGCCGCGGGCAGAAACTAGTTATTCATATAACACTTTATTACCCACAACTCACAGTTCAGACTCGTAGTTCTAGCAGACTGAGTAACCATCCGGGACACATCGTAGAGGATGGGCAGTGAATGCGCTAAGAAACATCTAATACTTTATTTTACCTATTTAACCTTTTGACCGCCACGCCCCAAACGCATTGTCGTATCCTCTACGCCAATGCACAAAACTGACCAAAAATACCTACGAAAAAATGGTGCTGCCAAGAGTCGATAAAATGTATATTGTCGATAAACACATGGAGACTTGATTTTCGTTGGATTTTTATGCAATAAACAACTTTTTAAAATCTGGGATGTTTTATTACCTTTTGAACGCCACCTTAAAATGATAAAATCTAACTCTCCAAGCCATCCAAGTTACAAAAAGAAGGGCTTCAGGTTAGAAGCACTACCTTCAATTTTCGAGTTTTACTTGATACCAATTTACTCTATAATATATTAATTGTTACGCCGCAGTTGCCGATGTTTTGCCTATATAAAACCAGAAATCAGATCGACAACAAATATTTTCAAATAACAACAGCACATCACTATTCACCCACGTGACGTCTTCTGTTGTCGTGAATAGCCGACATAGGCGCGGCTGGCACGATGTTTGAAAGCTTGCTTACATCTGAGGTAGTGATGTGGTAGGTTATAGTCGCTGATTATCGATAAGGGCAAGTAGGTATATACCTGTCCACTCTTGAAATGAAACTAAAATGGTCATCACATCACATGCATTGAATACCAAATAACTAGTTGGGTACCTTACCTACCTACCTACCATGTAGTAACTGTCAAACCACTAAAGATACCTTACCTACCTACCTACCATGTAGTAACTGTCAAACCACTAAAGATTGAAGACACAAATAATATTATCACTACACAATGCAGAGAAAGAAACGGTACCTACCTACCTACCAGTTATACCAACATACCTAGTCCCTACCCATCAGTGTAATAAGTAGGTAGACGCAATAATAAGTACCTACCACCTACCTACCCTAGTCAACTGCACTTAGGTACCTACCTAGGTACAATACAATACAATACAATACACTTTATTGCAAACCAAGAAAATACAAAAACAAAACAGGGAAAGAGAAATAACAGAATTGCAGAATGGGCGGCCTTATCACTAAAAGAAGAGAAAAACTAACAGTATAAGACTAAGGAAAGAATCCCCGTATCGGGTGAATGTTGCATTATTATTATTTAGTGCTAGAATTTGTGTTCTTGGTAGGTAGGTCGAAGTAACGGTCAATGACCTTTCTAACCGTTATTGTACCATGAATGCTATTAAAGTATTTTATACCTACCTAATTATCTTCCTTGCTACTTGCAGAATTTCTTCTCGTTAATTATCATTCATGCATGGTACAAATTCTTGCCGCTTTTTAGGAAATTTCACTAGGTTGGTAGGTACCTAGGTATTATTTTATTTCCTTCATTCTTTATTCATTGTAAATTTTCTACGCATTACCTATCCATCTAACATCTTTTATTGATTCTGTCCACGTAATTATTTCCTTGAGTCGGATACCTATCTCATAATCAAACCGATTTAGGTACCTACACTACCTACTTACCAATGATGAAAGTACCTACCTATCTAGTACACAAAAATTTATCCCGTTCCCAACGTAGGCAGGCACCTACTCTAATCTTACAAGAAAGAAATAAAATGTAGGTAGGTATGTACCTACCTACCCACCGAACTACAGGGAACCTGTGTGCTTCGAAGCAGAAACATGCTTTTGTCGAAGTTTGAAACAAGAGATCTATGAACCTACAAATACCTACATTTTACCTATGAATCCAAAATCAATAGCAGATAAAATCCAAAATCAATAGCAGATCGGACATACTTGGAATGCACTTGCACGTCACTACCATTGTCTTGTTACGCTGATGACGTCACTTACGGTCGTGTAGTCCCGACCGTGGCGTACGCTACACTGATAAGGGATGATGAACCAGTGATGTGCTTTGGTGGGGTTTATGAATTATCGATCCTGCTCATAGATCATTTTTATTTTCATTATGCGTTTGCAGAGTTAAAGTTTGGGTTTATTATGATATCTTAATAGATATTTATTATTTATATCATGAGAATGAACATGAAATAAATAATAAATATCTTGTTTAAATGTAAATTGTCTATTTTTTATCACCTTCGCTTGGTAGCTGTATACCACAACACTAGCGGTCGTCTCCTGCCGACAATGGCGTGCGAATCACGCCCGCTGACGGGATTTTATTTCAATGTTTCATCATCGAAATTTTTATACAACTAGGGGTTATTCTTATAAACCTATAATATAGATGTATAATAACTAAAACAATGTTCCTTTTAGGATAAATAAAACGCAGAACTAACAGTTAAAAGATTGTGTATTTCGTTTTTTTCTTGGAGCAGTTTTGGTCGTCTAATAACGACACTGGCGTAGTAAGCACAATTTGAAATGTCGAGTATAGACGACGGTGGCGGTCAAAAGGTTAAACTGATACTTTTTATTACTTTTCTTTTTAACACTGATCTGAGTAACTGATAGAGCTAATTTATTATTATAATCTTAGCTTGGCTTCTAATAAAGTATATTAATTTTTAATTATCAGAATTCATCCTTTTTTCAGGGAGTAAAGAACTTCAAGTGCGATATCTGCCAGAAAACCTTCGGAACCCATTCAACATTAGTCATCCACAAGCGAATTCACTCGGGAGAACGACCATTTTCTTGCAGCTACTGTCCAAAGGCGTTTATATCTAAGAACAGATTGGTAGACCACCATAGAATACATACAGGTTCGATCATCCCACGAGAACACTGCATTTTTGCGGGATCAAGTCAATAGTTTAGGTCAAGTCTGTGTTAATACTATGCTTGCTTTGTAACGTAATTTCGGGCAAGTGTTTCATTACACAAAATGCAGCCCATAACTGGAAAAGGAATTTTTAAGTGTTGATATGAAATTCAGCCATCAAAATATTCAAAAAATCTCCTTGATCCTTTCAGTCTAGCATTTGACTTGACTTGACCTAATCTATTGACCTTGTGAAGGCTCAGCTTAGACAATTCGTACTATTTATAAACATACATTTCGGCCACGGCGGCCAGTATCAAGGGAGACTAGCCAGTTACGCTGGACATTTCATAGTTCTCAAGTATGTTACGGCAATAGTGCTGTTCAGTCTAACCCTTTTTTCTCCTTAGGTGAGCGGCCATTCCGATGCAGTGTTTGCAGTCAGGCGTTCACGCAGCATGGATCGTTGAGACGGCATATGAAGATACATACTAAAATTCCTATGATTATGTAGCTATATTGTTACAACTTAGGTACAATGTAAAATCGTGTACTAAGGGAAAGAGGAAGACTTTTTATCGGAAAATAAACGTATGATTTAATGTGTATTTCTTCTCTTTTTTATGATAATTGACATGGATTTGCTTCTTAATAAGCTATAAATTCTTACAATAATAATATCACATGATCTAGGTACTTTTACTTAGCATAAAGTTTTAAAACAATTCCTTGAAAACTATAAAATAATAGTAGTATAATATTAAATCTGGTTTAAAACAAACGAATTGAAATGATTACCTTCATGTTTCACCTTCCAATCTTAATTGTAAAAATTATAATCATACCGCTTGGCAGGCGAGTTCGTGATTGCAGTACCGGTGTTAAAAATACAAAGAAGCTGCTGCGATGATGACCTACCAGAGAAAGATTCTGGTAGGTCATCAATCATCCGGCATTCCAATAGTGCATCACGATACCTACATGCTGCACAAAGTCTTAGGCCCATATTATAAAAGCTTGCTCAGTCAGCAATCTATACTTGAGTAACGATTTTCTATGGCAAAAAGGGTTACTCAAGCATAGATGATGACAGAGCATAGTTTGTCCATTTGTCCACAGCTTGCACTTTCTCTCCCGTGTAAAACTAGTGTAGTTTCTCTCTCTTTCTCGACCATTCCATCGACTTATGTGGCACTCCAATCCGCATAAGTTACACTAATAGCCGTAGCTTGCGTCACAGGCTCGTCGTTCTTATGGCTCTTCATGTGTCGGTTCAAAGCGCATTTCTGTATGAAGACTTGGGCTAGCTTGCATTTGTGAGGTTTCTCTCCCGTGTAAAACTAGTTTTCTCTCTCTCTTTCTCGACCATTCCATCGACTTATGTGGCACTGCAATCGGCATAAGTTACACTTATAATATCCGTAGCTTGCGACCCAGGCTCGTCGTTCTTACGGCTCTTCAGACTTCATGTGTCGGTTCAAAGCGCATTTCTGTATGCAGGCTTGGGCGCACGGCTTGTACTTGTGCGGCTTCTCTCTCGTGTAAAACTAGTATAGTTTCTCTCTCTTTCTCGACCATTCCGTAGACTTTTAAGTGGCACTCCAATCCGCATAAGTTACACTAATAGCCGTAGCTTGCGTCACAGGCTCGTCGATCTTATGGCTGTGTCGGTTCAAAGCGCGCTTCTGTGTGGAGGCATGGGCTCACAGCTTGCAAATTATCTCCCGTGTAAAACTAGTGTAGTTTCTCTCTCTTTCTCGACCATTCCATGGACTTATGTGGCACTCCAATCCGCATAAGCTACACTAATAGCCGTAGCTTGCGACACAGGCTCGTCGTTCTTATGGCTCTTCATGTGTCGGTTCAAAGCGCATTTCTGTATGAAGGCTTGGGCGCACAGTTTGCACTTGTGAGGTTTCTCGCCCGTGTGAATCATGCGGTGATTCCGCATGTCTTTGTGCGCCATGAAGCGTTTTGGGCATATGTCACAGGCGTAGGGACGTTCGCCTGAAATGAAAACAGTTCAGAAAATAACTTTGACTATGTAGGGCTCATATATACAGGATCTTGGTGGATGGCACAAACTTCGGGAGGCCTATACCCAGCAGTGGGTAAAATCCGGCTGTGGATGATGATGATGTAGGGCTACGAGTAGGTTGTGTTAAGAAAACAAATTTTAACCTAGGTTACAAGTGCCTTTAAGAAGTGCTTGTTTGTAATGTCAAGCTTTTCGCTAAATGCATTTGAAAGTTATTGTACTGACTACCTATACAAATAGATTTCTAAAAAAACACCAATTTTAATAAAATTGTCTTTATGTATATCTACTTGTCACAATATTTTTCTAATACCAAATACGTTCTAAATAAAAAAAATTAGGAAGTTATCTTTACATAAATTACCTGTGTGCCCCCTCATGTGGACTATTTTGAAGCTCTTCGTTTTGAAGGATTTATCGCACAATTCACATTGGAAGGGCTTGTCGTTTGAATGCGAGCGCATGTGTTTGAAGAGGTCGCTCTGAAACAGAAAATAATCTAGAGAACTTTGAGTCATAAAAGCATTTAGTTAAACGGCCACGGTAGTGCATATTTGCAAATATTTATCTCTGTATGATGCATATTCGACCTAGGTATAACTCAGTTCATTAAAGAAAGGAATCTAAAATGGTGGTGCTTATCGTGTTATCTCGCTTGCACATTAGTGCCGTCTATACTCACTCTCGCGCGTACCGCTGGCAGAAAAAATATTCGTTCTTTTATTTTTACCAACATCATAATAAGGATCCTCTTGAAATTTTGTTGTATACGTTGTCAGGTGTACAGAAAGAGAGAAAGAGAAAGCCTTTGATCCCTAAAGAAGTTCCTACTTTTTCCGATAAAAACAACAATAACGATCTTATGATAACAGATGGCACCAAATGTCTTTAAAATTTTCAATTTTAACGCGGGCAAAGCCGCTGGCACAAACTAGTTTGAAATAAAATCGACACGGTCATGACCGTGTCGATTTTTATTATTTTCAATTTGAAGAAAAATCTTCGATTTGCAATTTTATTTGCTAACTGTATCTACTATCTGTCAACGCAAGTACAAGCCGCCATTTTAGATTCCTTTCTTTAATGAACTGAGTTATACTTGTAGCTATAAATAAATTAAGCAGTATAGTATAATCAGTTATAGATAAAGGCTCATACAAATTACGCGCGGAAGCCGCGCAAGCCAATGTTCGACCGGAGTTAAGACGTCCGTTTACCGCGCGAGCCAATATATACCTAGATATAATTTTACAAGAGCGCGGTAGCTATCCAAATCAAACAGCCCGCGGCGCGGGGCGGGACGGATAGCCAGACCAGTACATTGACTTTTTAGCTATTCTGGATTTTTGTCTTCTTTATAACGCGAAAGTAGTTATTTTATTCTTCAAGCCAGGAATAGGCAAATCCCTTTTTTTACTTATTTCTACCCACACTGCCTCAGCGATTTATTCTGGTTTTGGGAGGATTCGTTGTCCATACTGAGTAAGCGCCGCACGAACCAAATTACAAAACCGTTCCAACTGCGCGCAATCGGCTGAAACTGAGGCTCCTTTGACGTGGACTCGTAAATAAATAAATAAAAATGCTGGACAATTCACACAGCATTATCTAGCCCCAAGCTAAACAGAGCTTGTGTTATGGGTGCTAGATAACTGATATACTTAATACAATACACTACATAGATAGATTTTTAAACCCAGACCAACGGAACAAATTTCTGCAGATCGTACAAAAATTTGTTCCGAGGCGGGAATCGACGAGGCGGACGTTCGCCCGCTGCGCCACGGAGGTCGAGAAAATTGTACGCTGCTTTACCTATATGGTTTTTTTTGCTTTATTTTTGTAATGTTTTTTGTCCACATTAATTTCGGAGGAGGGCGTTGTCATCTGCGACACAGTTTTTTAAACTTCTGCAGATGACATCGTTTTTCATTTTATCCATCTGCCATGTAACCATTGTTTTTGTTCCATAATAAACGAATTTATTTATTTATTTTATCACGCAAAGTAGTGCACTCAACAGCCTGTATTGGTCCACTGCTGGACGTAGGCATCCCCCTGTTGGCTTTTATCTCATGGGGGGTAATGCCCATAATCCCCACGCTGGGCATGCGGGTTGGGGATCGCAGTTCGGTGGTAGAATTGTTCTGCAGGGGGCACTGCTGCCCACCCCTGGTGGATATCCCTTAGTCGCCTCTTACGACACCCGCGGGAAGAGTTTGGGTGGTGCAAATTCTAAGCCGGCGCCACACAGCGAGATAGTAGTGCACTACTTTGTGAGTTTCTGTTCAGTAGCTAAAGAAAATACGCAACATTCACCTTGATGTAGAACCTCATATTGCACAGTGTACAACAAGCTAAGCATTCTGTATACCGTATGCCGAATGCCGAATGTAAGTATCCTGTATGCCGAATGAGGTGTGTCTTCAGATTCCCAAGTAAGATAGTTTAAACGGTTTAATAATATGAACCATATTCACCTTGATATAAAACCTCATATCGCACAGCGTGCAAGCCTGGCTTTTGATCCCCGTATGCCGAATGAGGTGCGTCTTCAGATTCCCGGCCTGCGCGAACTTCTTACCGCATTGTGCACAGTTGTAATTCTTCTCTTTATTGTGCGTTTGTAGATGCGTCTGGAAAATTTGATTTTGGATTATTGAAAAAGACTACAGAACATAGGCTGCTAAATCTTAGCAAAAGACTTTGAACTCTATTTAGCATAGAGATAAAATATAATCTGCTGATAGGTACCGTGCGTGTTGGAACAATCTAGAATTGAAGTTTTGTAAACAAGACTAATCAAATCAAGAATCAGGCCTTTTACAAAATCAAAACGGACTAACCACTCTCTCTGACCACTATAGTCCTTCTAGTTTTGCATTGTTTTGAACATAAACTTGATTCCGGAATTTAATAGTGATCCATTCAATATGGTTATACCACAAGCTCTGTTGATTTTGGGGCCAGATGATGCTGTGTTGTGAAAGTCCACCATTATTTATTCAGCCGTTCCTTAACTCTTCAAAGATCGACAACGACAGTGTTGCTGACAGTTAAAACACCTTTGCGCCAATTGCCTTGCCCCGACCATTCCAGCTGTTGGTCAAAGGTTTTTTCCTAATCGTTCTATGCATCTTATTTTCTAACAATTAGCCTGTAACATCCCACTGTTGGGCAAAAGACTCCCCTTGTAGGCCAAGCACAGTGACTGTCGTCTAGGGTAGACAAAAATGACATTGCATAGTCATACATTGCGTAAATTTATTTAATTATTGACAGTAGACGAGCAGCCTGTGGCTGATGTGTCTATCACACACTATTGTATTTAGTCATTGCGTCACTTTTTTGTTTGTTTTGTCGTCTAGTAACCAGTTGTCAAGTTTATTCTTGAAGGCGTTCACTGATGCGGCTGATGTAATTTATTTTGGTAAAAGGTTCCAATTGTAAACCACTATTAATGTGATGATTTCAAACGAATTCCTTTTATAAATGCGAAAGTTTGGATGGATGGATGTTTGTTACCTCTTCACGCCAGAACTGCTGAACGGATCGAGCTGTAATTTTGCACACAGGTAAATCTAATCCTGGAATCAAACATAGGCTACTTTATATCCCATAAATCAGTTCCCATGGGATAGAAACCACCTTTATACGTTTGCATAGAAACGCGTGCGAAGCCGCGGGCATAAACTAGTTGCTAATAAAATAAACAAACAAACAAACAAACAAACAAAATTTATTATTAACCGAAAAATGTACATTATTATTTATAATGCTATAACTTACAATAAATATAACAGGCTGTTCGTTCCAGTATTACATCTATAGATTAAGTAGTATTGAGTATATTTATTTGTGTATGTTACCAGTACCAGAACCTTGGTAAGGTGACAGTCCTCCGTACTAGTAAAAACTGTTTTACGGTAGGATGCCATGCTCTTCCTTAGGTATATGTTTAAAATTTTTTAAAGGTTGGTATTATATAAATTTTAATTCAATTAGGTTCTTATAAATATGCATGCAATGTAGCCTAAAACTAGAAAATTTAGGTAAGCTTAAATGTTAATACTAGGATAGATAAAAATACGAGCAGGTAAATCTGACTTTATACCGACCTACTTATCAGTTAAAAACAAAGGTAGGTATGTACAAAAAAGATTCGTTAAATGAAAAGAAAAAATTGTTTGGTTGACAAATTAACAATATAACCATTTAACAAACAATGGAATCCAATTCTATATTATTACAAAAATAGTGCGCTGCAAGGGCTTGAGTGGAGTCACGAGCCAATTTAAGATAGTGCTCACGGGTTGAACGTACTTTCTTTATGTAGATGTCTTGTAAGGATGGCAGGTTGAAGGAAAAAAATAAATTATAAATTGAGGTTGAAGGAATTAATCACACTAATATTATAAATGCGAAAGTTTGGATGGATGGACGAATGGATGGATGTTTGTTACTTCTTCACGCCAAAACTACTGAACGGATCGGGCTGAAATTTTGCACACAGGTAATTCTAATCCTGGAATCTTACTTTTACTTTTTATGGCATAAATCAGTTCCCACGAGTGAAGCCGCGGGCATAAACTAGTTTCAAATATTTTACGCATTCGATGACGATGCTATCTAATTTTTCTGTATTCACCTTAAGCAACAATTGCTGTGCTAAGCTTACTGATCCCTTCATCTTCACTTACCTTAAGATTATATCTCTGAACAAACTTAGCGTCACACAGATGGCATGCGTGGTCTTTAACCCCGCTGTGTATGAGCTCATGTGTCTTTAGCACGTTCAAGTACGCAAAACTCTTGCCGCAAGTCCGGCACTGGTACTTCCTGACGCCGGTGTGCGTTCGTGAGTGACTGTGTAGATTGCGCAGCGTGCGGAATGTCTTGTCGCATGTGTCGCACTTTATGTCTGGCTGGGGAGTTAGAGAGATTATAGGCTGATGGGGATTTAATCAAACATGGAATCAAGTAACAGCTAAGAACGCAGGCATGTGTTACTATTTCAACGATTTAACCGAGGGTACAGATACCCTAAAAAAGTAAATGCGCGTTTACAACGCTTCTTGTTGTAAACGCGCATTAACTTTTTTAGGGTATCTGTACCCGAAGGGTGGAAAAACGGGACCCTATTACTAACTAAACTGTCTCTCCATAAAAGATTGACATTTGAAATTTTCAGTGTCAAAATTTCTCTAGCCCCTTTATCAAGAAAAAATATTAAAATTAAAGGGTTGTATTGTAGCGTCCATATTACGTTTAAAGCAAGAACGGGTGCGGACACTGCTTGGATGGTTGACCGCGTCATGTTTGCGTTTTTCGATTATTCAAAAAACAGTTTTTTAGGGTATCTTTTGCTTTATATTTTTGTACAATGGCTAGCATAGTATTATAATATCTGTGACAATGGTACTGAACCCTCCGTGTGCGAGTCGACTCGCACTTGTTCGGTTTTATTTTAATATATTTCATCATCATCATCATCATCATCAACCTAAATTAGTACACTGCTGGACATAGGCCTCCCCTAATGAGCGCCATAGCGCCCTGTCTTCAGCTTGCCGCATCCAGCATCTGCCTGCAGTCTTTCGCAGATCGTCATCCCACCTGGCCGGAGGGCGTCCTACACTACGTTTGCCGAGTCGTGGTCTCCACTCAAGAACACGTTTGCCCCAGCGGTTGTCGGTTCTTCGCGAGATATGGCCGGCCCACTGCCACTTCAACTTGCTAATTCTTTGAGCTATGTCGATAACTTTGGTTCTCTGTCGGATGTATTCGTTACGAATTCTGTCCTTCAGAGAGACTCCGAGCATAGCTCTTTCCATAGCTCGCTGAGCGACTTTGAACTGGTGGACCAGCCCTACCGTGAGTGTCCACGTCTCAGCTCCGTAGGTCATGACGGGTAGGACGCACTGATTGAAAACTTTAGTTTTCAAGCATTGCGGTATGGATGACGAGAAGACTCGACGTAGTTTCCCAAACGCTGCCCAGCCTAGCTGGATCCTCCTCTTGGCCTCCTTCTCAAAATTATTTTTACCCAACTGCAGAATTTGCCCAAGGTAAGTATACTCGGAAACAATTTTAATATATTTGAATTAGTGAAAATAGTTTTTTTTTATTCCACACCACACAAAAGGCTTTGTCGCTGAGCGATCACATCTCCTAATTTATACATACAATTTGTAAATGAATACTAAAAACTAATCTTTACAGAAATAACAGCAGGGTTGTAAATTGTGCGGCCTTAGTGAAAATACTTTAAATACATTTTAGCTATCTCACCTACTACTAGGGACTACAATGGGTGTTGTTGCATTTCTCCGTCTATTATGATGCTGTATTATGAAAGTTGTTGTTACATATCATATATCACATAATATAACAGCAATGCAATATCACACATTGTATATTAGGTGGGATGGCCAAACTATTTTCACTTATCTATTTAAATGTGCGTGTACAATGTTTGCTCCTAAACTCAGGCTGCGATTTGTGGCTGTTGAAGTGTGAAAGTAATAATACCTTTTTCCCAAAGTGACTTCTCATGTGAGCCTCAAAGTTCTCATATTTCTGAAATGATCTATCACATTTTGGACATTGCATTCTCAGTTTCTTTTTCAATCTGATTGGCTCTCTTCTTCTCCTTCTTACTCTAAAATACACAAGAATAATAATAATTGTTACAATGATGCTTGCTCACAAAGTGAAAGGGTCCATGACAAGTCACCAAAATAATCGCAAATTATTTTGCATTTTGTCAAAATAATTATTAATATTATTTTAGTGATATGAAGTACCTCGTCCCACCATTAGTTGGATTTTGGACCTTCATCACCTTGTTTCATCTTCAATTTTTATTAAAATACTTACGGCTCAGGCACTTCAGCCTTTTGCTCTAAGTCCTCATCACTGGTAGATGAAGACTGTCCACATGCATCATTGCTGTCCGCTGTAATTTCATCATCTTCTTGGACTTCTTGTTTTACAGACTGAAAAGTGATATTTAGAAGATTTACTCGCTCATTTGAGTATGGCTTGAGCAGGCACATTTTTCTATACAATTCATAAGTCATCCTGGCCAACTGTGGCCAAAACAAAATTGTGTGTATTGTAAATAACAACAGATCTTCGTGCTAGCTTTTAAAATGATCTTTATGCAAAAAACACCAATGTAAAATATCAGGCTGATAACCATGATGTTGGCTGCAAACAGTTAGTTGTAAGATCACTGTGTAACCCAGGCTGTGGTTTATGTATACCACATGTTGATAATCATCATCATCGATGACATTTTGGCATCTAGAAAACAGTATTCAGGTGGCATCAGTAAATAAGAACTGGTACCTACCAATTTAAAATCGAAATAGTTGAGCTAACTGCAGACAATAGAATACATAGGTAGGTACCTCACTATTTAAATGCTGCTTAAGTATGACATTGGACTTCAAAGCCATCTTTTTGAAGCTGTAAAGTGTCTTCAATAGTTCCGCACAGGTGTTGCACATTTGCTTGGGTAATTTATCACTGTCTGAGACCTGAAACAACTCACTATAAGATCACTATATATGTCATGCAAGAGTGACTAGCTAAGCCACGATAATATAGCTGCCCTCGTTAAAGTCTCTGCCACTTTTCAAAGAGACTATTTAAATAATTTGGTATGGAGGTACAATACTTTATATTATATGATATTAAATACCTATTATATTGGATATTGTTTAACTCCCTACCAAATTTCATTAACATATGTTCAGCCTTCAGCGGTTTAGGTGTGAAAAGGTAACAGGCAGAGTTACTTTTGCCTATACTATATTATAATGGATATTCTGAGCTGATCGATCTCTTGGTCAAGTTGTATGATGTTGATGTGTAAAGTTGTTCATTCTAAGCTACAGTATTAAGTTATAGTTAGTATAGCTTGTTGGTGTAATTTTTGTTAATGTTAATGTTAAGTAGGAAGTGTTTTTTGTATCCCTTTTTATATTTCTTTGTCGTTTTCGTCGTGATGTAAATATATTAAAAAATAAATAAATGATAATCACCCGCTAGTTCACTAGCAACTTACCTCAACTGTAGTGCAATACTTAAATATTTCGGAATATAGCAGGGATTCACGTGCTGAAGCTGAAAAAAAGCTGGTAAAGGGCCCAGTGTCCACAAGACAAGCACGGCAGATTTTTTGAACATCTATGACTTCTGCCATATCCGCTCCAATAATATCAATTTTTAGGTGTTAACAAATGCAGAAATAGCTCGGTCTTTGATCTAGGAAATCCAATTTTTTATAAAATCAAAACAAAAACAACCTTTTGTTTGCTTTCAATCAATTGTCAATCTGACAGTTAAGTTAAATCAATTCAAGGCTTGACGTGCATGACTTAAATAATGACACCCTGCATGACACCACTTCATTCTCGGGAGATGCGTTAGCATCCCTAGTACATCTGTGCTCGGGAGTTTCATTTCGATCAGGGAAAGTACCTAGGTAGTCAAGTCATGATGACCCAAGAACCAAGAAAGACAAATTCCTTGGGTTTAATCTAGTATTCAGGAGGCCTACTCGGAAAAGGAAAATCGAAGTTTCGTTTCGATAACGTGCCTAACCAAGTTTCAAATGTTTTATTGCTTTCATGTTGTACAAAGATCATAAGAATAGATTAAACTCTAATGTCGCTTGCATAAGATTAGCGTTTGCACAAAAAAGAATCAGAAACTTCGATTTCGAGTTTCATTTCGATCAGGGAAAGTACCTAGGTAGTCAAGTCATGATGACCCAAGAACCAAGAAAGACAAATTCCTTGGGTTTAATCTAGTATTCAGGAGGCCTACTCGGAAAAGGAAAATCGAAGTTTCGTTTCGATAACGTGCCTAACCAAGTTTCAAATGTTTTATTGCTTTCATGTTGTACAAAGATCATAAGAATAGATTAAACTCTAATGTCGCTTGCATAAGATTAGCGTTTGCACAAAAAAGAATCAGAAACTTCGATTTCGTTTTAGAGTAGGTACGGGCCCAGTCTAGCGAGCGAGGTTGATTTTCGTCCGAGATATTTCATTTGGTCCGTGGATGGAAGGAAACATCCATTTTAGTCATCATTGCATGGGGCCGCCGCCAAATTATCAGCTAATTTATACAGAGATCACCTATTGAGTGGTTAACCTTCAAGGTGCTTGTGGGGGAGTTCAAGGCCAAACAGAAACAAAAAAGTTTTTAAAAAACATCACCCTATTGGGACGTAAAATTTCTTTTTTTGGATTGATTCGTTCACAGTTTTGGCACATAGGCACCATGCCCACAATTTAAACAATTTCATAGGAAAAGTAATTCAAATGGTCCTATGATTTTTTTCCATTTAAAATCCTAGGCCAATATAATGGTACTGGGATCAGTCTATCCTCGCGCATCAAATGAGGGTTTGAGTCGTTTCTTTTACACGATGACTCGTCACTCCAAAGAATTTTGTCATTAAACTCCGGGTCTCTTTCGATTCTGTCCAAAATTACTCAACAAAAAGTTATTCTGGCTGATTCTGCACGCGAATGACGTGATATGAAATTAGTTTTTCTTTATAACCCTGTGAGATTTTATAATGCCCGTGTGTCGCTGTATGTCTCTCACAATATTTTCATTAACCTTAATTTGGTTTCGCCCGCCGCTAGTACCACCACCATCGCTATGAGCTAATCATATATATATATATCCGCTATAGCTGTGATATCTGGTATACTGTCTTAATGTTGGTTGAATTTTTATCATAGGTACTTTTTTACGTTAATTTGCGTGCGAAGTATGAAGCTATTGCAAGTAGAGTTAATATCTAGCTCCATGGTATACAATTAAATAATATGTATAAAACTAAATAAATAAATAATGCTGCACAATACACTCAGCATTAACTAGCCCCAAGCTAAGCAGAGCTTGTGAACAACTGAAACAGCGCATAATATAATTACATTAAATACAATACAATACACTAAACTTCGCACACCAAAAAATCCAAAAATAAAGTTACATGAAAAGAGATACAGAGTTGCACAATGGACGGCCTTATCGCTAAGAGCGATCTCTTCCAGACAACCTTGGGATGGACACGAAGCAGTTGTACATGTAAATACAGTGGCGTATTACTTAAATATACAATAAATACATGTAATACATAATATAAAATATAAACTAATTACTTAACTACTATTAGTAGTTACTTATTAACTTAATTACTTTAGTAATGATACCAAGTTTTATTTAAAAAAAAGATGAAATTTAAAAAACTAACTATTTGTGACTGAAGAGAGATAGGTAGTGTTTATATTTTGTACTAGCTGCTGCCCGCGGCTTCGCTTGCGTAGTTCCCGTTCCCGTGGTAATTCCGGGATAAAACATAGACTATGTCCGTCTCCTGGTTCTAAGCTGCCTCCCCACCAATTTTCAGCCAAATCGGTTCAGCCGTTCTTGAGTTATAAATAGTGTAACTAACACGACTTTCTTTTATATATATAGATTCTGAAAAGTCTTTAGCTTTATAATCGTAATGACATTGTTTTCGTAAATTGCTTATCTCTCACTCCAATGATACTATAGGTACCTACATTAAATACCTACTCATTTAATTATGTGTGTGTGTGTACTATGGATTATTTAATTATCTGAAATAAATGAAATACAATACAATACAATTGATCCACTCGCATGAAATAATAATTGCTGTTACAAAAAATTTAATGATAGATTTACTACAACGAGCCATGGAAAGTGCTTCGCCTCGTCCCGCTTTTTGGCAGATTTCGTCCTCTTCCTATAATTTAATAGATAGACAATTTAGGATTGTTATAATTATGATTAGGTATTTATGACTGACCCGATCGATCAATGTTATTAAAAAACAGAGTGCAATTTTTTAGATAGGTAGGTACCTACTAAAATATTAACGGAGGCAAGTAGGTAGGTACATAGGTCAGCTACAGGTAGGTAGGTATTGCCTCGGTAGGTGTAAGTAGCTCTTACACTACAAAACAGGCAAAACTGGTTATAAAACAGATTAATCTTGACTTACATGAAACTAGTCACGAAAAAAGACCTTTCTAAAACCTGTCAGATAGGTACCTACCTAGCACGCTATCAACCAACCGAGGATGTGTATTGGAAGATCTGTTTTTGAATAATAATTATTAAATAGCCTCTTCATTTTAAAATGTTGGTAGTATGAGCGATATAGTTGACCGTCTTCCCCGTTTGCTTTACTTAGTTTAGTTGCATACAATTCACCTATCTACAACGAACGGCCTACATGCCTAGTGCATATACCTAGATATGTTGTGCAGTGCATCGGCAGGATCGATATCGCTTAACGGACGGAGGTGGGTGCGGTACTACGCGTGCGTGCTGCGAGCTGTCCACTAAAGAAATAAACGTGAACTTCTGCCTTGAAATTATCGTGCGGCTGTGCTCGTGTTTGTTTTCAACAAACAGTTATTGTTATCGCTGGTAGTAGACGGCTAGTCAATGGGCGATTGCGCCGTAAGCTTGTCGTGTTTCTCGTCGTGGAACCGAAAAACGGTTCTTATTCCAGGCTTAAACATGGAGGTTAAAGATGAAGTCCCCCAAGAAAAAGTACCAAGTGACAAAATAATTATCCTTGTGAATGATGTTTTTGTTCGTGTATTTAAAGCTCAGCCGATGTTTTATGTTAAAGTGCCGGGGCGCGTGAATATAATCGGAGAGCATATTGATTACTGTGGCTTTTCAGTGTTGCCGATGGCGATTGAACAGAATATATTAATCGCCGCCGCTACTACTTCTGACAATCATGTACACATCAAAAATCAGGATAAAAAATATTCCGAGATAAAGGTGCCACTAAGAAACTTCAAAGAGATGAAGATTGAATCCGATGCAGATGGAAAGCCATTTTGGTACAACTACGTCTTGTGCGGTATTAAAGGCGCGCTTGAACGTTTGAATTATAAATATGAACGTGGGGTAAAACTATTGGTTACAGGAAATATTCCACCAGCTGCAGGACTTTCTAGTTCATCTGCTTTAGTAAGTGCATCATGCCTGGCATTTCTTTATTCACAAGGGACCAAGATCTCTAAACGCGACATCGCTTCGCTCTGCGCGTCTAGTGAGGAATTAATTGGAACTCTCGGGGGAGGAATGGACCAAGCGATAGCATTTCTTGCTGAAAAGAACTGTGCCCAATATATTTCATTTGGGCCCTTAAAATCATTGCCAGTTTCTTTGCCTGAAAATGTTGTGTTTGTAGTCGCTCACAGTTTAGCTAAAGCGAATAAAGCTGCCAACAATGAGTTTAATACTCGTGTTGTCGAATGCAGAATAGCCGCAAATGTAATGGCAGCCATCGAAAGGATTGATACCGGCGGTAAAATCATAAATCTAAGAGATCTGAAAGAAGCCCAGAATAGTTCTTTTGGAGAGATGATAGAATTGGTGCATAGAATATTGCCAGGATATAATTATACCCTGGAAGATGTATGCCGTGTTTTACGGATTGAAGAAGCATCACTGGGCAAATTGTTTTTATCAGGAAACACAAAGGGTATGGCAAACTTCAAACTCATGCAGCGGGCACTGCACGTTTATGAAGAAGCAAAGAGAGTTGAAATATTCCGCAAGATATGCATGAAATCCACAAGCACCGATAGTGTGATTCAAACTCTGGGAAAATTGATGTCTGAGAGCCATGACAGTCTGAAGAATCTTTACAACTGCTCTCATGACAATGTAGATTTACTGGTAGCTCTGTCCAAGAAGTTTGGTGTAAATGCTCGTCTCACAGGAGCTGGTTGGGGTGGTTGTGTTGTTGCTATATGTTGTAAGGAAGAAGTTAATGCATTCATTGATTACTTAACTAATGAGTTTTACATAAAACTATTTAACATCGAGAGAGAAAATGTACCAAAGTATTTATTTGCCACTGCGCCTTGTGATGGTGCTGTAATATACCAGGATTAAATCTAATCAAGGGAATTTCATAAAAAAATCTAAAACCGCCGACTATTATACATAAAGTTTAAACCATCAGATTTTTAGAATGTTGTTACCGATTTTCATAGATATTTACTTCAAATGGGGTTGGTTTGCACTTTGTCACAAATACACCAAACACCAACCAACCTTAGATAAAAGGTTAACAATTATACATTTTCTATTCCGCCGGAAAGGGAAAAAAATATTTAAAACTCTTCAACTCTTACGCTATGCTTTTATGCTACTTGTGAGAAGTGTATACGTAGAGGATTTTAAGCATTTATTTAGAATTTAAGAACACTTATTGATGTCTTTTTGTCGTGAGATTCTATAGTAGGTATTCTATATTATTATTAGATTCTAAATTACATAGTACAATATCATTATTAGGTATACATTATACACATAACCTACATATACCTATCTAGGTTCTTATCTAATGTAATGAAACTATAATGAAATCGTTTATTGAACTGTTTTAAACTAATGTTAGAGTTTACTGAAAATTTACTATAATAAAATCGTTTATTGAATTGTTTGAAATTAATGTTAGAGTTTACTGAAAATTTACTATACTTATGTCGTTCACGTAGGTTTGATTGAGCAGATCGCACAAAGTCGATGTTTAGATTGTGTCAGTTAGTGTCAGTCAGGAGCTCATGGGGGGCGTGGCGCCCGATTTCAAATTATTGTTTATCAATGCGTCGTCGCCTTAATCGATGTTATTACAGCGAGCACATTCACGTCACGCGGTAAAAAAATATAGGTATACACACCATGGAGGTTGTAGGTCGCTCACCGCATTGTGAATTTAAGTTGAGCGGTGAGATGACGCAGTGCGTGCTAAGGTTAATTTTGTGGTAGGTAATAATTTTTTTAAAAGCTGTCGCGATTGTGTATTCAATCGCGGCATATCCAACAACTTAATATTAAGGTTCCTACTTACTTACCTATCATAAATTAATTGAATGTGTTTTATGTAATGTAAGATAAATTACATTGAATTACCTACATAAGTACCTCCTAGACGTACCTAACCTACCTATTTAGCTGATGTTGATAGTTAGGTATACTTATTGCATTTAGATGTGTGTGAATACCTGCCTAATTTTATCTATCTATATTTTTGAACAATTTAATAATATCTTGAAAAAAAATCGACTCAGACGGAACTTGATCTGAATACCTGAAAACTCTTGAACCCAACCCTCTCTCTCAGTACAGGATGCGCTGCCAAATTGTACCACGCACGCACGAGGTCAAGTGACGTAGTCGTAGAAGGACTTTATCGCCGCTAGCTCCGCTCTGGGTGGAGTGAGGGCTTATGTTGCGAGTCCACTGTATCGGAATCGGAGCGTTCGCAGCGTATTATTTTTGTATTTTGGGTCGGCATTAAGTACCTATAGGTAGGTATTTTCAAAGCGCTTGAGCGTTTTTTGTTGTTTGCGTTTGATTGAGAGTTGAGTTTAATGGCAGAATCACTGGTCTCTAGCATCGGTATCGGCAGATATTATAGCAATTCAGTGGATGCTGTACCATGTAAATCAAAACAAAGCAACAAATCCTTACGCTTCGTACGCTCTGATTCCGATCCGGTGGACGCACTATTATAATAAAAAAAATATTATACTTATGGCACAACGTTTGCCATTATGATAACTGGGAGTTTATAGAGGCTTTTCAGGGTTAAAAAGATGCCAAAATTTGCACTTGGTTCTACCTACCCACAGTTACCAGTGCCCATCACCCTCTATTTTTGATGTCGTGTTTATGTGTCATCTTAATACATCACTCTAGACTCATATAAAATTGTTGATGTTACGTATTATAATTACCTAAATAAAATATCCAATAAAAATACAGTCTTGTTTCATTGATTGAACTAAGAACTGCATCTTCCTGTCATCCCACAACTCCACGAGCAGAGTCGGAGCTCGGTAGAGTGTGATAAAGTTCTCATTCTCAGATGTTAATAAACTAGTGTTCCCAAACTGCTACCGACCTAATCGAACCGCTCGCTAGGGTAACTAGCGGGGCGACGACGCCTCTTATTTCATTTATCAAATATGGTCCCGTTAGTGCCATGTGGTGTAGTAGCTTATATTCATTAAATTCTAATCAGGATCTCAGGGGTCGGACGGCGGCGGAGCTGTAAGAATTTTCGATGCCTAATACCTACTCCCTTATTCCTTGCCTGCCTACAAATTTATTATAAGATTAGTACGGAGTTTTTTTTGTTTTGTATAGGTAGGTGTGTTTGTTTTTTGTAGTTACTTACAGAATTTTTAAACCTATAATGTATCATTCATAGCAACATAGATAGAATACGACCAGAAGGGGCGCACCGCGCCGCGCGCGCGTAGATGTAAAAAACATGTACTTAAACAACCTTTGTTTTTGTACCTACTATGCTAAAACTGTACCATAGAAAACGCGGACTGAAAAAAGGCGAAACCCACTGTCTACCTATCTCAAACTCTCAAAAGACTATTACTCCTACTGTTAAATCAGTTTTTAGTAACTATTAGGAAAAAAAATAAGAAGACTGCCAGATAGGGAAAAGAGTCATCAACGATTTAGGGGGGGAGGGGGGGGGGATTGACCATGTCTTATTTTTTCTTACAAGGGTGTGGGAGGGAGTCTCAATAGTTCTTACGTAAGATCACAAAAAACCAAAGTTTATTACTAGTCAACCAAAAAATAAAAATTATTGGTACCTTTGTAAGTAGATAGAAATAAACTTATACTTTGAAAAATAAATTTTGAAAAAAACAAACCAAACGTGTATTAATTTTTTCCGTTAGATTCTTACGTAATAAATATTGAACAGGGGGAGGGGGTCGGCCTATTCTTATTTTTTCTTATAATAGGGGGGAGGGGGCAAAAACTAGGGAAAATCGTCTTACGTATTAAAAGGATGGCCCCTTAGCTCGCAGCACAACGCGCGCCGCCGCGGCGCGCGTTGTGCTGTGAGTTGTGTGTGTTGAGCGTTGTGCTCTCGCGCTGCCAATAAAACTTCTAATCTAAGTCAACGCAATCAAAAGGTTACAGTCGTTTATGTCCAAAATTTTTGAAATTTCTAAGGAATCACATGCACACAAAACCTATAGGGTACTTCCCAAAGACTCTTGAAATTTGGCAAGAAGCAAGGTCTTATATATAGCACTAGGTAGTAAAGAAAAAAAAATCCGAAAACCGTAAATTTGTAATTTATTCACAAAAAAAACTCGTCGTGGACCAAAACGTACAGGGTACCTATATCTACTTCCCGTTGACCTAGAATCATGACATTTGGCAAAAATACAAGGTCTTACAGTTATACGGAACATTTAGTGCGCGAGTCTGATTCGCACTTGGCGTTTTATTTTAGACTGAGCCCCCTATAAAAAGCCTCTCAAAAAAATTTAATGGTTATTCCAGGATTATTTAAAACGTCTTCAAGGGTGAGAATTTTGTATGAACATTTTCTCGGCTATTAGGTAGGTACTCTAAAAGTAAAAAATAATGCATAAAATATCTTGGGATCAAATCGATGCAAGTTGATTACCTCATCGTTTACCTGTGGTTATGGCACAGTAGATAAAATCTACTGTGGTTATGGTTTATGTTATAGGTACTTGGAACACGGAGTAAATAAATAAGTGATTGTTCAATGTGCGACGACAATGCACAGCCGCGAAAAACTTGGCAACAGTGGCAACCCTATTTGTTTGTTTTGACTTTGACAGGATAGACAGCCAGCTGCTGCGTTGATTTGTGTTGTGGTCAAATCCATCCCATGTCAAAATCTGAAATAATTTTCTTTTTTCCTTCCTTGATTTCTTTTTCAGACAAGGAAATGGAATAAATTATTTTGTAAATGGAAGTGAAGTAATCTCACATTAGAAATACACGGTGCAAATGCAACGATTGTTCTGTTGCTGACCTCAGCGTTTATTGGTAAGTAGATTCACTTGTAGCTGGATTTCCCCGAAGTTAAACCTATTTTCATGCTAACTTATCTAAAAGTAGGGTACCTATCTAATTATTGAGGAGAAAGAAATCGATAGGAAGAAAATGAATCCATTTACGCTGTTGTGCTACTCCTCTTGGGTTGCTTACTTTACAAAGCAGTAAGTAGTTAAATCGTTTTTAGGTTACGGATTGCTTTGTCAACAAAATGATTATGCTTTCTGCTCTACTAGAGTGCAGTGCAAGTCTAAAGGGCACATGCTGATATTATAGCTGTGCTATTCATAAGGTGCCCTGTAGTTCTCATGACAGCCATTTAAATGTAGTTGCAATAGTGGCATCCAGTGTTTCATCATAATTGATAGGCAAACATAGTACCTACCTATTTAACCTATGTTCATAATAGGTATTTATTAAGAAATTTACAATTTGAGGAAATTAATCTACGACCAACAGTGCTGCTCAGGTTTTGATAAAACTTAATTGACCACCAATGTTTTTGTAGGACTTTTAGGTACTATATTTGTGGAGTTGTGAGTTTTCCTGTATACGGACATAAAAAGAAAAACTACAATGCATACAAGCGATATGTGTCTAAAAATAAAGTGGACGAGTATTTAAATGGCCAATTCTGGCCAAATGGAGTAACTTTCAGACGTTTTGTTCATTTTATATACAGAAAGAACACTAGAATTTCGTTAAAGTTAGACAATGCACCCACTATGATTGGGCACAATCTTATGCGTTTTAAGTTAGTTAGCTTTAATTGTAAGTATCTGCATACATCTATGAACTGTGTAAGAACTCTATGTGAGCGTTCGGAAGTAGTTGCCCTTCAAGAGTCGTAGTTACTTCCCTATGATATATTGTTAGGTACTGTAAACAAAGACTTTGAATACACCGGTAAGTTGGTGTGGATACGTCCGCAGGCATAATCTTGGGACCACATGGGGGATTAGCCATTCTCTGGATAAAAGGTATGTTCGAGTCTGTTGCAGTCCTGGATTGTAGTAGCCCTAGGCTAGCCACTATTAAGGCTACCGCTAGTGGTCGCTCTGTAATTATATTTTCTGAGTACATACCTAAATGCAAGAAAGACAATCTGCCTATCTTTACTGAGGTTTTGAGTGAGAAAAGTGCTATAGAGGAAAGTAGTAATGTTGAATCCATCTTCATCCTTGGGGATTTTAATGGTCACCCGCAGGAAATTTTTTATAGGGAACTGTCTAACTTTTGCTCAGACCAATCCAGGCCAAAGTTCGTGACACAACTTCAAACGCGGTATTATGGGGCGAGAGGACTAACGAACAAATAAAGAGGTATAGTGATTTAAGTAGCAAGACCTTTCGTACCATAAATTTTCCCCCAGAATTCGTAGAGTGCGGTCACGGGCCGTGTGATCTCGCTGAGCACAGGTCTATTCCGGATAGGATTGTAGTGGATACTATGACTGAGGCGGCTGTCTAGACGAGGCAGTGTAGTGGTAGGAGACTTAGGAAATGAAGAAGTTTCTGTGGATGGAACACAATTATGTTCGCACCGCGCATGAGGAGGCCAGGCTTAAATTCAAATGCTGGTTGCTGTGTAACAGACCCACTTCAGGCGAAACTTATGAGCTGATGTGCGAATCTCGCAAAATTTTTAAAAGCCGCCTGAAGTGGTGTCACAAAAACTAGGACCAGCTAATTATGAATAAGATTGCTAAAGAACGTGCAGCGAAAGATTTAAGACCTGGAAATACACAGGTAATCTGAATATTAGGCCTGGCCCCCACGTGAGCATGGAGGGTACGAGTGATCAAAGGGAGATGCTGACCGATGCTGAGTTTAACGCTCCGGGTGACGAACCTCTTTTGCATGTGTCTGCAGACCAGGTCCACGCGACCATTAAAAGTATGACGCAAGGTAAGTCTCCCGGACAGGATGGGCTCAGCATCGAGCATCTCAAATACGCGGGGAACCACTTGCCTGGTCTCCTCTCCATGTTCTACCCAATGTGTCTTAGTCATGCGTACTTACCGGCTGAACTTATGAAGACGATAGTAGTGCCGATTGTGAAGAACAGGACAGGAAACATATCGGACAAAGGGAACTACCGATCAATCTCTCCAGCCACGACAATAGCCAAGGTGTTAGACAGTGTGCTTGATTCTATTTTCCAAAAATACCATGAAGCTTAAGCTACACGACGCACAGTTCGGTTTTAGACCCGCACTATCCACAGAAAGCGCAATATTAGCACTCAAGCATACTGTCCAATACTACACAAGGCGCAGGACGCCGGTGTACGCCTGTTTCCTCGACCTCTCCAAAGCAAATTTGATCCAAATTTGATCTCGTCTCTTATGATGTGCTCTGGGGAAAGTTGAAGGACAGGGGTGTACCGCCGGACCTGTTGAAAATGTTTTGATATTGGTACGGACACAAAAGTAATGTCATCTAGTGGTCCAATACTCTCTACACATATAGGTTGGTGTGCGGGGTGAGACAGGGGAGGTAAGCACACATATAGTTTGGGGTGCGGGGTGAGACAGGGGAGGTAAGCTCACCCTCGCTCTTCAACCTATATGTAAATGATCACATTGTTGGGCTGCCATGTGGATGGTCTTTGTATAAACAACATCAGCTACGCAGACGACATGGTGCTGTTGGGCCCAACAGCGAGATCTGTCGAAGAGATGCTTGAAGTTTGTGCTGACTACGCTGCTTCACATGGTCTCAGCTACAACATAAAGAAGTGTGAATACATTATCTTTAAGGCCGCCGGTAAGAACCTCAAAGAATTCCCAGAGATAACCCTTAACAGCATGAACATTAATAGAGTTACATCTTTGAAATATCTTGGCCACTACGTTACCGACGACCTTAAAGACAATGCTGACATTGAACGTGAGCATAGGGCTGTAGCGGTAATACGTAATATGTTGATCCGTAGGTTTTCCCGGTGTACCTACAGAAGAAGTAAAAATAACGCTTTTTAAAGCAAACTGTCTAAGTTTCTACACCGGGAACTACACCAAACGACCGCTAGATACCCTACTTGTACAGTACAACAATATTTTCAGGATGATGTTGGGACTGCCCCGTTTCTGTAGTGCATCAGGGATGCTTTCTGCAAGCATCCCTGATGCACTACAGAAACGGGATGGATACGATACGAGATGGATGATTTTGCTGCCATTCTCCGTAAAAAGACCGCATCTCTGATGCGCAGAGTGCGTGACCGCCCCAACACCATCTTTCAAACTATTGCTGGTAGAGTCACCTATTCCACGTGGCATGGTTTCGTGAGGAGAGTAATTTACTAAAATGTTAAGTAATATGTATCTAGTATGATGTCAATTAACTAACCCTGATTACACGTGCTTGTGTATATTTACAAACAAATTATGGATCTCTTTGTTGTGCGAACAAAATATTTTTATTATTTATTTATACTTAATTGCATCCCTTTCAAGTTTTAAAATATGACATAAAAAAATACGAATCTTTCCTCATTATAATATTAGTGTAGATATAAATTATATTCTTATTTTCATTGTTAATAAGGCTAACAATCTAAAGTTTTTGTTTGTATAGTGCGTAAGCCTCACAACGGCGCTATAGCCGGTAGAAAGTCGCAAAGATTTTCGACTCCAGCGTCACTTGACCTCGTGGTGTAGTTGGTTAGCACATTCCGGTACTGACTGAAGGATGCGGGTTCAAGTCACGCCGAAGTCGTAAATTTTTGCGATGTTATTTAATTTCTTGAGGCTAACAATGTTTAACAAGAATTCATGATAAACAAATAAGAAGGTAATGCTGCACATTATCACACAGTATTACCCGACCCCAAAGTAAGCAGTATTATAATATCTGTGGCAGTGCTTACAGTCTTAACTTTATACACCCAGATCATGCACATTTACTTTTTTATAAGGGCTTTTACTGTTGATAACCATGATAGATTCACAAAAACTTTTATTATAATTTTCATTTGAAACAGCTGACAGTGGATTAGAAAAATGGTCAGTACTATCATACATTTATACTGCATGTTCATACATTATTTACATGTTAAAAATATTTCAATATGTATACTTTATTATCATAACTTCATAAGAGTAAATAAAAATAAATTCCACCCTTACAGGACTATTCACACAAGAGAAGATACAAAAAGGAAAAAAACAATCATACCTACAAGAATCTACTAGGAAAACAAAAACTAGATGAACAAAAATCTGATAAGGTCACACCTTCTGTATCACAAGAGCAAGAAGCTGCAACTGAAGAAGAGAAGCTTTTACACAAAAAGGTTTCCTCCTATGTACTCAAAAAGACCCTAGATAAAAAGTCTAAAAGAATTAAAATGTCTACAAAAGAAAACAAATCTAGAGAAGAGGTTGTGGCTGCCAGGGAACTAAAAAAGCAAACTAAACAGAAGGTCAAAGCCTCAGGAATTAAACCACTAACCATAGAAGAAGTGAAAGCAATAGTCCGAGAAAGAAAAAAGAGCCTCTCTGAATCCAAAGACGATAAACCTGGCAAAGATAGAAAGAAGAGCCAATCAGAAGCTGATAAAAGTATGGATGAAGTTGACAAAGCTGCAGTTGCAACAGTAGAAATTAAACCTAGTGATGTTACAAAGGGCGAAAAAGATAGAGATCAAATTCTGGCAGAAAGAGCAGCAAAAAAAGCTGCCAAACAAGTTCAGAAGAAGGGAAAAGCTGCCGGAGATAATGCACCTGCAGTTATCAATAAAGAAGACATAAAAGCTAAAGAGAACATGACAGTTAAAGACGTAACAGAAACACTGATAGGTATTAATAAGGTTTTTAAAGATATAAAGGGAATCAGTGCAGGAGTAGAAGCTCTGAATTTGAAGGGTACAGATCCTACCGAAGCAGAAATTCTGGAGTTGAAGGGAAAAGATTCTGATACTCAACAGGTAGTCGTTCTTTAATATCCTTGTAATACTGCAGATTGCCCTGTCTGATTATATTTATGAAAAATTAAGAAAGGCAAAGCAGTTATTGCCTAAACATTCATCCATGTAGAAAGACTTAGATATTCTACTTCCTTATGGTTTATTCAGACCCTTGCGGTATTTGCTACCCATTGCGGTAGCGAAAGATTCTGCTTGGTTTCGCGCGTCACCCGTATGTTATTTAACATATACCCACGCGGCTTTCGCTACCGCTCTAGGTGGCGAATAAAGCGTAGTTCGGAAAAACACTCACAGGGTCTACACAAAATACTAATTTGAGGCTTATTTTGTCTTGCTTTTAGCCTGAATTGGGGAAGACCAAAGCTGAGTTGAAAGCAGAAAGGCGAGCGAAGCAAGAGGCACAAAGAGCTGCCAAACAGGCAACTATAGACGCTGCCAAACCCAAGGAACCAGCTAAAGAGGAGCCGAAGGCAACGAAATTGGTTGCCGATGTCAAAAAGACAGGAAAGGTATTATCCTACTATGTAATTAATTATAAAGGCGAAATCAAACTTATCCACCTATGATATACCTACGATGTAAATATAAAGATGTTTGTGCTCTTAACGCCTAAATTAATGATTCTTCCTAAATTAATCTTGAAACATGTTAGCTTGCTATGTAGGTAGCTATTTGTGATTCCATTTTATCAAACTGAAACTGATCATGTCATGTCCCACTTTATCACGCCAGGCAGTGTTGTTTGATTCATGTATTATGTGGGATTTGGAAAAGAAAATAAATCCAGCTTGTATGTTCATGATCACGCTATGCAATGCATGCTTTTTAATTAACATTTGTGAAATAGTAAATGTACTGTCATAGTGAATTTATCAATCACTCTTGGCTCTTATCCTTTCACAGGCGATGTCACCCAAGCCTAAAGCACCGAAGAAGGCCACAACTCAGAATCGGCACCGAGTGAGCTGGTTCGGGCAGGAGTATAATGACAATGTGCAGAGCTTGAAGACTTTACCTGTTAACAGCCAGTAAGTAGTACAACCTATACAGGGTGGATTTATTGGACGGGGCATTAAGGGTCCGGCGACGGATGTATTTCCCATACAAACGAAATACCAAAATTATTTTTAATTTGAGCATATTTTCACTATGGTCTGTTATTATTTGTATTAAAATAGTATTTATCTAGGTTCCTTCCACATTTTTTTTTCAAATTACCTTTATGAAATTAAATTAAACCTAATCGCATTTTTACATCAAAGAATGAATGTTGTCTTAGTTATTGTGTAGATAAGTATTTTGAAAAAATCTTATGGCAGGAACCTATATAAATACTATCCTAACACAAATAATAGCAAACGACAAAAGATTAATGAACTTTTTAGTTCACTAATCCCCGTTACGAGCTCGCATCGGCGTCAACGGGGAATAGTGAACAAAAAGTTCACTTTTCCCCGTTGACGGGGATTATCAACGGCGATTAGTGGAATAAGCCAATAGATAGATATTTTATTAAAGTAGTTATAAGTTGAATAGAACAATAGCCTTATCTGTGATAATGATGTTTATTACGTGTGGTAAGATGTTTTATTATTTTAATCTAACTAATTCTCTGAATAAGTACTTTATTCTCTGATACCTACTTCTCAACACACGATTTTAGGTCAAGTTGATAACAATCAAGGTGAAGTTGTTAAGATGTCAAGAGCTACTTTACCTGTTTTGTTAAGTTTAGATAAATATAGTAGATTTATATTATAAGGATACCTACGAACTTTATTTGTAACGAAATTACCTTAGGTTGATACGAAATTACCGAAATGTATTTATTTATTTATTTTGATTAGTAACTAACACGATTTTTATAACTAATTACACTAGTTACTTAAGATTAAAAAACATAATTTATCTAATTCCTTAAAATTATTGTAAAATTTTAAAACATATAAAATAAATCAATATAGAATAGTTAACATTGAAAATTTTCGATGAGACAAATAAATTAATTAATTGAAATAATAAATAAGATTTTCATCAAATTAACATGATTAAGACAAATTAAATTAACATTAACAAAAACAAACAGGCATCCTTTCAGTCATCACATCACTCATCATCACTCTCTAAGTCTCTAACTCTCCCGAGTCTAAGATAAATCTGGGCACCCAGATTTATCTTAGACTCGGGAGAGTACTATTCGTTATATTCATGTTTAAGTGGGATTTTTTATATTTTTCTCCTATGTATGTACTAAGTTGATTTTAATCTTGTAGGTTATCTGTTTACTTCGCTTGTTCACACTTTTTATGTATCTACTATTCTTCTTAGTCCTGAAAACCTCTAAATAGCCTTCTGTTTCTATTTTTGTAATTTCTATTTTTCACATTTTTGTATATGCTGCTGGTTTTCCTTAAATAAATAAATTGAAAAAAGTAAATAAATCTAGCTTGTATGATCAGATCAATGATCATGATCACGCTGCTGTGCAATTTATGCCTTTTAATTTATATTAAAATTTTGTGAGTATGAATTGCTAATGTATTGTCATAGTGGATTTATCAATCACTCTTGGCTCTTATGCAACGGTTGGCGTCGGGAATACCGATTTTTTACTGTGCCAGTTGTCTAAAGGATATGTACTGAAATTCTTAAATTCTTTATTGCACACACAAGATAATTCATACATAAAAGTTTACACATAATTTAATAATCTTTGAACGCGGCGATTTTTTTTTTATTTATTTATTTTATTTGCAGCATTCACCCCGCCTTCATAAAACTAGGCGTTCAGTTGTCAAGTCGAGTGATAATCGGCGAAAACGCGAGGTGCATCGCTCTGCTAGATGCATTGAAAAAGGTTGGTCTAACAGCTATCAAACTAACAGATGGCCCATTAATTTAAGTGCTAACAAGAACAAAATTAAATTTAAAAAAAAAACCCCCGACAGATTTTTATGAAACATAGCTAAGAACACTCGGGGATAAAATTATCTATGACACAAAAAAAAAACTAAACGAAAATCGGTTCATCCGTTTGGGAGCTACGATACCACAGACAGACACGTTAAACTTATAACACCCCTCTCTTTTTGCGTCGGGGGTTAAAAATAGCATAGGTTAACCTTTAAAGATGCTGGATGCGGCAAGCTGAAGACACGGCACTATGGCGCTCATTAGGGGAGGCCTATGTCCAGCCGTGGACTACCAAAGGCTGATGATGAATATGAAATTTAATGACATGCACGCTAGCGGCCATACGTTTATACCCGCGGCTTCGCACGCGTTCTTTCTATGGAAACGTTTAAAGGTTATTTTCATCCCATAGGACCTGATATAAGGAATAAACAACCTGTGTTTTATGCGAGGCCTAGAACACCTTTATGCAATAATTCAGCCCAATCCATTCAGTAGTTTTGGAGTGAAGAGGTAACAAACATCCATCTTAACCATCCGCCGGCATGTTAGTGTCGGGCCGGGCCAATGAGACATTGTGCCATACAATTTCATAGAATTATGCGTCCACCGATGTCGGTAAGTATCGGTGTCGGGCCGGGCCGGCCAATGAAGAAACGCCCATTCAGTGGTGGGCTCACACATTGGCTGCATTCGGAATTGTCGCTGAAAAACAACAACAAAAACAATATATTTTTAGAAATAATTTTAATTTTTAAGTTAATGATTCATATCGTCGTATGTCATAATCATAATGGTTTTTGTATTATATTAGTTGAGTTGCCTTGATTTATGCGCATGCTGCGGCCCCCTATAACTTAGAGAGCACTACAACTAAGAACATTTTTATTAATTTAATTTATTTTTGTGTTATCTTTAGTTGGTAGTGCTAATAAATAAATAAATAATAGAATAGTAGCGAGTCTCAACTGAAGGTATAACCAGCCCTGCGATATGGGCTGGTTTATCCCTCTCAGTAATAAAACCAAAACTTTGAATCCCTTCAACAGATGACTAAGGACTACATGCTGCCAGCTAAGACCGAGTTCAGCCGCGGTCTCGACTCGCACTTGACCACCACCATGGAGTTCCTGAGCTCGATGCGTCAGTCTTCAGCCTGTGAGAAGAACGCCATCAAGTTCTTCCGCCATCACTTGACGCAGCTGCCGAATAATGTTAATGAATATGATGTGAGTAAAACTAGTATTTAAACAGTTGGCATGGCACCTAACATACATCACTGTCATAAAGCTAGAACCACACTATTGGGGTGTGGTGCTAGAAGCATAGCGGTTGCATACCTACTTTAAATATGGCTAGAACCACATTATTACCGCGATGTTTTACAAAGTAAAAATGGAACCATACTAAGGTTTTTTTTAATATTTAAATTTATGGTTATGCATATTTTGCTGTGTGGTGCCGGCTTACAATTTGCACCACCCCAACTCTAACCGCAAGTGTCGTAAGAGGCGACTAAGGGATATCAACCGGGAGCGAGCAGCAGCGCCCCCTGCAGAACAATTTACCACCCAACTGCGATCTCCAAGCCGCATGCCCAGCTTTGGGATTATGGGCATTACCCCCATGAGATAAAAGTCAATAAGGCGCTTATCAGGGGGAGGCCTGTGTCCAGCCGTGGACCAATATAGGCTGTTGAGGTTCAGATTGAGGAAATCTATGGAGAGAAACACAAAACGTCCTTCAAAGTTAGATTTCAAGATGCATAATATCCAAAACATCTATAATAAAACGTCAAGTGCGAGTCGGACTCGCGCACCAAGTGACGGACTTGCGCGATTTTCTTTTGAGGTACGGAACCCCTGAAATGATTGAATAGTTTCGATCCTGTACAAACTGGTTAATATTGTCCACAGGCAAAGAAAACCCTTCAAGATGAGATAGATCGCTACATTCGCGAACAAATACACGTAGCGGGAGAGGCGATCAGTGCTGACGTGCGGAAGAAAATCTCTCCCGGAGACACCATTCTTACTTATGGATTGTGAGTTCAAGTTCTTTGTTATCTGGTGGGCCATCGACTTTGTCCTTATCCTTACCCAAGAATCGTAAAAAATGCAGGGTAATTTATAATAACCCAATGAAGTATTGTAAATACTAAATAAAGTTACCTTACTAATGCGTGTGAATCGATGAGCCTCTGGCGGCTTGAAATCGCGCGAAATTGCGAATCACGGCACACTATTGCCAAGGCCACTCCCGCCTTGCAAACCTTTTTCGCGGTTAAAAAACGGGCAAAATCGGAGACTTGACGCTGCGACGAAATGCGAATGGGGAGGCTTTATGGGCAAAGACAGGTATGGTATGGTATGGTGTGTGTACTCTTGTGTCCGCACTTAGACTCGGGTTGGTCCGTTGTGCGTGTTTTGTTTGCTAGTACAACCAGCCTAACTCCGTCCAGAAGCGCAGAATCTTCCTGGGATCTTCACAGGCTTCGCGGAGTGACCTCGGGTGGTCGAGGATTTCGTGTCGTTGCGCTGTTACACCCTCGCATTCCAGGACTACGTGGGCAGCTGATTCTTCGTTAGTGAGACACCCCCGGCAGAGAGGGCTGTCTGTTGCTCCGATGGTGGGCAAAGACAGTCTCAGACAGAATTAATCGCTATCAATGCCCCTGTACTGTTAAAACATGGTTAAATAAAATCATATTTAACGGGATATTTACTATGATTGGTGTTGTTTTGATTTTCTGGTATTTCGGCCTTTAGCATTATTACATGCGCCATGATCACAGAATATTCGAAGTGATTTTACTATATAATTATTAACATAGGCGTGTGCTAATCAGTCTCTGTTTAGAACAATGTTTTGTTTACCATCATACTTTCCCGCAGTTCATCCCTAGTAGAGCGCTGCCTGACCGATGCGCACTTCGCGGGTGTGCAGTTCCGCACGATCGTGTGCGGCGCGCACGGAGCGCCCAGTGCACTCGGAGCCCGGGAGCTCACCCGTCGGCTCCGTTCTAACGAGCTGATAGTCGACGTCGTGGATATTACCTCGCTGGCCACAATCATGCAAGGGGTAAGTAACGTTGATAAGTCTGGTAGTGTCTATGGTTGCAAATAAGGAAAAGTTCTACCGGCTGCGCCAGGGAGCTTAACCGGCGACCCAGTTTCCGTGTCAACAATACCTAACTTAAGATGGATATCCTACCGGGTGCGCCATAGGGCTTACCTGGCGGATCTGAACTGACGGTCATCGCTGAAGGTTGTGAAGCAGTGTCACAAATGTCCACTGCTTCACAACCTCTGTGGCGCAGCGATCGAAGGCACGTAATTTCTTGTCAGTACTCAATCTATATCTAACTCAAAACGGTTTGTTCTAATGTAGGAACCCCCTATTACAGGTGAGCAAAGTCCTCCTCGGTGCGAGCTCCATCCTCAACAACGGCTCGGTGCTTGCGAGCGCCGGCACCGCGCTCGTAGCACGCGCAGCTCGCGTGCGCAACGTGCCCGTGCTAGTGGCCTGCGAGACGCACAAGTTCAGCGAGCGCGTGCAGACAGACGCATTCGTCTATAATGAACTAGGTTAGTTTTATCACCATACTCCTCACCACACATACGCCCATTGCTGAACGTGAAAAACAGGGGGTTTTGTCATAATCACCACGCTTAGCAGGCGACTTGGTGATCGCAGTACTTACAGGTGTTAAAAATACACATTAACTTGCTGCCCTTTCTCTGGTAGGTTCTCTTAGTCGACTCTTGCGACATCCGCGGCGGTAAGTTTAGGGGTCGATTCTAACGTCGCCAGGGCTAATCTAGGTTTAATCAGCAGTGGTGATAACTCCGTATGGCTTGGTTAGAAGCTCGAAGATGGAACCATCATATCATTAATTCCATAATAGTTTTGGGGCCCTCTCCTAGAAACCTCAAGGGCCGAGTAGGCGAGCTTTTATTCATAAAACGCCTAGCGCATTTTTATTAATGACACGTCCTAAAAACAGATATCCATCTTGCTGTTTTGCACTCTACTTACGATACATTATAGCTAAAGTTCTCGGAACCGAATAAACAAAGCGTAAGCGTATCTGAAGTTGCTTACAATTTTCACAATAGAATCTCAAAACAGTCCTCCACCCTGTTTGTACTAACTGGAATTAATTCCCTTTCAGGTGACCCCAACGATCTAAACGACGTCGGCAATGACAACTGGCTGCTGAAGGATTGGCGCTCGATGCCGCTAGCCATCCTCAACCTGACGTATGACGTCACGCCTGCCAGTCTCGTGACCGCTGTGGTGACAGAGCTGGCGATCCTGCCCTGCACTAGCGCTCCGGTTGTGTTGAGATTCAGAGGCACTGCGTACGGGATTTAGGATGTGGAGTTTTAAGATCTTGTGGAAAAGCTAGATTTGTAAATATTTGACTATTTTCCATCCTGATATTATCATAAACATATATATATATGGCTGTCAATCTATAGAAAAATGCGTGCCAAACGCCTGGCTAGTTATTTATATGCAGAACTAGTCTGCTTGTACTTGTATGGAACATTTCGCGTTGTTAGTGTACTCAAAAATGGATTAAGATCCGAATGGTGAAAACATGTAATAAACCTTACTCAATCTGTAAAGGGCCTATTTTATATGTACCTACTTATTTCTGTAATGCTGCTTGTAGATATTTTACTATACATCAGCTCATCACTGGAGTTGCTCCTCAAAATTGTTATGTCATGTTTTTAGTCATTTGGCGCTCAAACTCTTTAGTTAAGTCATACATTTATGAAATGTACATAAGTAGGTAGAGATCTAGCAATTTCTAAAATATTTAATTATGTAAAATAAACCTATATATAGTGGACCATTTTCTTTTATTTCTTAGTAAAAAAAGTTTTTTTAAATTAAAACACTTTATTAATGCACACACTGAGGCTTCACTTAAATGCACAGAACTAGCAAGTGTTACATTACAAACAAATATAAAACATTGCCCACACTATCCTGGGCCAACTAGGAGAATACATTCATAATATAATTACTCTTTATGATGTTCAGACTTGTGAATAGAGAAATCTAGTCTTACATAAATAATTACTAATAGGAATAAAGCATACAAGAAGCCTACAACCAGTAGTGGCTCCTGGAACATCAAAAGACGGGGGAATGTGTAACGGAGCTGGAAATCTTGGATATGATTCTCCACAACATTTTTCTTTGAGAATTTGATAACAGGACGGCCTTTAGTGTCCAAGTATGTGTAATGCAGGCTGTCAGGGAATCTAGTTACTGCATAAGGAATATTCAGCTTGATCCCAGTTGAACCTTCAGGCAAGATAATCTTTGTCACCACCTCATCTGCTTGCATGTCATCAAAGATATGGTCAATCACCCTTATCTTCAGCAGATAGTCATTACCAGAGTGATACAAGTACTCATAGCTAGGAACATTGTATCCAATAGTGTAGTGGGTCTTCCAGCCACCAAACAGAGGATATCTTGGCCTGAGGTCTAGCTCAACAGAGTCCTTCTTGACTCTCATGTTGGATGTTGAGATGTTTCCATTAGTGTCTCTGTAGTAGACATCAGAAGCAGAAGCTGGGAGTTGAGTCTTATAGGAGCGGACACTAGCAGGTCCGCTTTGGTGGTTCTGTTGGTAGTCATAACGAGAGAATGCACCCTTCAGTTTGGCTCCAGTGTGCTCCACCTCAATAATCTCTTCAATAGCAATGTTGCCCCAGTGGGAGACTTCGATGAGCCGCTCAACGCGAGTTACAGTCAAAAAAGGGGAGTTGTTCTTGTAATGAATGCTCAACTCTTTCTCAGTGAATGGTCCAGTGTTTGGGTATGGTCCGTATGTGATAGAAGTATCTTGTTGCGAGAATGGCTTGACTTTGGTGAAAGACTCCACGCTCTTAGTGTTTGTATTCACCACTGTTTTCTGTGACGTGACATAATATGGCGTGTATGCGTACAAGTTGCCGACATATTTTACTAGTTGGTCCTCCTGCTGTGTAATAGCGGTAGGGAAAGGCTGGAGAGCCTTCGTGTACACGGCTTCTGTTACAACGTATACCGTCGACCCACCATTGAGAGGCTCTTTCAGTTCAACACGCCAGAATTTCACATAGTCGTAACCTTTCACTGTGGACTCCGCAATACGAAGATCTTTGCCGTTGGAGTCTTTGGCACCGATGAATGCTAAATTACTCTTAGCAGAAGATTCTACAGCTATCAGGAAGTTCTTTACCGGCGATTTTCCAGTATTCTCCAAGGTTATTTTCGAAACAATTTTTACGAGCTGAGAAGATAGGTCGATCGTTCTATCGACGTTTCGAATCTTTAGCTCGCTGGCAATATTATCAACATTGACGCTGTTACTATTTACAGCTAAGTAGAGCACGAATAAAATACAAAATTGCAATTTCGCCATCGCCGCCGGTTCGTATCATGCACAATCACAATAATTTTTCTGACATTTTGATTGGAGCATAGACAATTTGACAACGCATAGCCGGAAGTACACGCCATCTCAGCCAAAAAGTATTGTCTATAACGAGCTTCATCGGATTTCGATCGGATCGTGGACGAAAGAAAACACATGTATTGGATTCATGTTCAGTCTTAATGTTCAGTTGAGTCAGTTGACAATTTTTTCCGATTTTTTCGGACCACTTCATGAGTCACTCATTCATTTTCATTCGTCTATGTTTTCATCGTTCATTTATTTAATCTGTTGGTTTTCATGAGGTTTTCATCGATCAAAAAACATAATATTTCATTCATTCACTTGATTGATTGTTTACGTTGGGGACGGACGCCCTTGCATTGTAGAAATAAAATTAATATTTCGTGTCGAGAAAACTTTGTTACTTGCTGAAAAAGTTGTACAAAGTTACCATACGAAGAGTTACGAGAAGTCTCTTACGAAGGTGCAGACAAATAACGCCCTGCCAAGTAGTCACAAAGTACGGCCCGTCAATAAATTGCAAGAAGATCCCGCAGGAAGTACCATTTATCAGAATGTTACGTGCAACCTTGCGTCTAGGATTGATTTTATTGAGTGAGTACAACTCAATCGTGGTATTTAATACTCTCTCTCTATAGCGTAACTGCAGTGTGCAAATATAATAGGTAGGTGTCGTACGATTCTAAAGAATATTGTTTTCCTGCAGTTTTGAACCAGTTGTTAGCACCGACCACAGCTCTTCGCTCCAGTGGGAAAAACTTTAATAAACCCTCCAGTTCGAAGACATTAGCAGGCACTTCGTCCGGTCTTCCCGCTCAAAACACAACTCGCAGAGGACTAGGTATTTCTGCCTGGGGAATTGTTATATTAATTGTGAGTATTATTGTGGGAGTAATGGCTTTATATTACTTCTCTGTGTGCTATCCGATTTGTCAAGGATACAGCTCAAGCAACAGGTATGATAAAATGCCTAAGATGGGACTACCCACTATGGCATGAGCTCGAGAAGCTGGAATATCACGGACATATCTGATGAGTTAATTTTTGTAGAAATTTAGGGTTGTGATTATTATGTAACCTTTTGTAAGTTGTTATGATATACATCGACATAATGTTTTCAAAATTTTAAATTTCTGTTGAGATGAAAAACTTAAGACTGCATCAACCAAACTTGTGTAAACCCAGAGATGTGTTCGTTTAAGTAGGTAAGGAATGTAATGTATAACAATGGAGCACTAGAAACTTAGTACCTCAGATCAATGCCATAACAATGCTAATTATCAAAGTAATGTATTATTTCCCTCTACAGCCAGATGACTTATTTTACTAGAAAAAAAACACTTCCGTGAAATTTTAGCTAAATATAGTCATGAATTTTGGAAGATAAGATACTGTGAAAAATCCATCAGTCATATCTGAGTAATGTAAGCCAATAAAAGTTTGAGTACCTATTACAAAAAGTGTTATCTTCAAGACTTAAGTAAACAGAGCACAATAATTGGGCCTTAGCCTAGATTAAGAACAAAAGACAGTTACATATTCATGACGGCCTGTTTACATTGCCGTATTTACAATGTCTCGAATATCTTTAAGAATAGTTTAATTAGTTTGTAATATTTATGCTAAGTTGTCTCTTTATTACAGTATTATTCACGCTTTCGCGACAATCACAAATTAGAGAAGACTGTATAACTTTGTAACCTTTACCAGTGTATAATTCTTTACAAGATATAGCTACAAATATATTTTATGCTATATTGGGTAAAAATTGTTTGATTTATTGAATTTCAAGCCATTACTTGCCTACTGAAAGGCCAAGCCCCAAGGTTTTTTACTTTTCGAGTTTAAAATATTTCATAATTATCACACTAATATTATAAATGCTAGTTTGGATGGATGTTTGTTACTTCTTCACACCAAGACTACTGAATGGATCGGACTGAAGTTTTGCATCAAGGTAGGAATAGTAGGCCTGGAATAAGATATCGGCTATTTTTTATCCTATAAACCAGCTCTCATGGGATAGAAATTACCTTAAAAGGTTTCCATAAAAAATGTGTACGAAGCCATGGGCAGAAACTAGTTTATCATGAAATGCAGTCAACACAAAAAGCAACTCCTTTGCTACCGTAATGATTGTTGAAACCTAGAGATGTTTCCTCCTATTGTCATACATAGCCCAGTCACAGTCATAACCTGAAACATCTAGACGAAAAGGCCGACATGAGGAAATCATTGTAAAATGTCTGAAGTTTATCCCATAGGTATAATTATTGTATTGTATTTTTAAGTGGGTCAGTAAAAGTAAATTGCTGAAAGCTGGCGCCATTGTCTTTGGCTATTCGTATGCTGGAGACCTACTTCATTCCGAAATTTTCGTTTCGTTCGATCGTTACTCTAATCGAACTAAAACTGAAATTTAGTACGAAGTGCCATAAAAATGTATTAAAAAGTTAGTCAAAATTCGTCCGAAAGCGGCCCGTTCGTAAGTAAACAACAGTAACTAAACGTTGAGTTTTGCTGCCGTATTTGGCGCTTGCGGATGAAAAAAATTAGGGTAGGCTTCCAGTATCCACAGAATTGTGACGTCAGTGTGGTTAATTGTATCAAAAAACAAAAGATAATCACCAGCTTTAAATAATAATTATATGGGGGCACCGGGCACCCATAACCAGAGAACCTTCTCCGAGCAAAAAAACTGATGTTAACTTATTCCGCTGTACCTACAGTGGAACCTTAGTCAACATAAGTTTTTTTAAGAAAACTATTTTGCCATACCCTAAGAAAGAGCTCGTGTTTCCTGATTTTCCCTGTACCTCCGCTAATTATGGGTGCCCCCATACTGTCCCAGTTTCCCCAAAACAATGTAATAGGGTAATGGGATCAATGAAAAACAACTATATTAGAAATAACATAGAACAAACACTAAAAAGTAGTTAATAAAAATTTATTATAATTACGTCACACTCATGTTAAAACTAACCGGAAGATAAACATCTACTTCTCAAACTACAAATATTATAGTTGTCACTTGACTGTAAAAATGCAATTTCATTTACCAAAATACATAATATTCAAAATTGAGATATAAATTTACAAAAGTACTTGAGTTAGGAATGCAAAGCTGAATGTTAGAAAAAAAATAAAAGATTACAAGAATTGTTTGCAAAAAAAGATATCGCCTATTAAGACTTAGCTGATATGAATGGCGCGGCGTATTTGTACAAAACTTGTGATGATAGATACTGTATGAAGAAATGGTACCAATAACAACGCTGATAAGAATAAACTACCACACATAATATGGCAGCAAATCGATTTACGGTGATGGGTTTCCCAAAGGGGTGATTTTACCACGGGTAAGAAATGGCGCCGGCAAAAAGTGTATTGGGGAAATACCCCATTCTCAAAGAGAAGGTTGAAGACAGGACGCTATGGCACTCATATGTGGACACCTATCCATCAGTAGACTAAGCTGATTATGAAAGATTATCCTACCACTGTCTAAGTAAAGTCTTTATAGCTCATCCTTCTCGAGGTCTACGTCTGAGAGGTCAATGTCCTCTTCAAGCGGCAACTCTCCATCTTTGCCGTCCCAAGGGTCGGTGGTGTCAATCTTGGGCATCTCTGCGCCTCGGACCGGGGCGGTCTGGCCGCGGCCGAATGACAGGTCCCTGGAAGATTTGAGATGGTTAGATGTTAAGTCAAAAGCAGGTCTCTAACTGAATCGGTTATTTAAGAAAGAGAACAAGTCAGTGAACCCAAATTTTTCAAGAGACACAAAAAACTAAATAACTCACAGTTTAATGGTGTAATAAGGTTTTTTTTAATTACACATGTTAAATTATCGCATTGAAAGTATTTTAAGACGTTTTTTTTTCTCTTATATATTCATGACTATGCTTGATAAGCGTTTAAAAGTCGTTGACATGTTCGCTTTCTAACTCAAACGGGCAAAAGGTAAATAAAAACAGCAAAGTATACGTTAGAAACCACTTTAATCATCATCGTTATCATTAATATCGTTAGTATTGGGCCAGTTTTCAACAATATTCATGAAAAAGTCCTTGTGTGTATATGCGATATACGTCTGAGGTCATCTATTTTTTTGATGTTGAAGGGTAAAGGACTATTGTACGCTTTTTCCTCTGGCATCTCTGGTATATCTGACCGATTCTTTCGCAGATCGAATGTGTTCACTCGCCCAATGCTTTGGATAAACGGGCGAGTTATGACACAGCCTTTCTGGGCCGAAGAATACTCGAACTCCAAAAAGTGGGACACCAGAAAGTGCTGTTTTTCGTTTCGGGGAACCTGTCGACTTTGAGTTTCGATGGAAATTGAATTTTTCTAGTACTTCGTCCACCAACTCTTGAAATCCAGGAACAGCTACATGATTCACCAGATATTTTACCTGGAACCGGCACGCCTTTTTAATTTTTGTAGGGTAGTCCTTTGACACGGCTTCGTTTGATCAGCGCAGCAGGTGTTTCCTTCCTTACCTACTCCTTTTCTTTTTTTCTGCATCTCTTCCACTTCCTCACTTGCATTTCCCGACATCTCGATAATAAAAACTCTTCCAAAACAATGCAAAATAAACTACCTACTGACAAACAAAACAAATCAGCTGTTTAGCTGCGAAAGATGATGTGTTGAAAGCTGGGTATGAAACAGAACATGTCAGTGACTTGTTCGGTTTCTTAAATAACGGCCAAAGTTTAGGGTCCTATAACTCTGGAATGAATGGCCGGACTTGTTCGTTTTCTTGACTATTTTGTGCGTTTATCCTCAGAGAATACGAATCCGTCAAAATCGCCATTTGCAAAAAAACCTGACTTGTTCGCTTTCTAAAATAACTGATTCAACTAGACTGATAGCCTAACTATACACTAGCCAAACTCGATGTAGAATGTTTGTAAACAAACCGCATACTAACCAAAAAATACTGTTGCCGCTTATTTTATGCAATTTATATTACTTCTCGATTTGAGATCGTTCCATCAATAAATATTGGTTACAATTATATCTGAAACTCGGCGCCAAGCAAGTTCAAGCGAGTTTCAATTATTTGTGTCGTGGTTTGTTTGCAAACATTTTACATCGCGTTTGGCTAGTGTATAGGGTGCAGGTGAGGTGGTGTTACATCAATTGCTTAAGAATGGAAAACCTCGTTTAAAAGTTTCACACAAAATCGGTGACCTTGTTATATCGTAGTTACTTAACTATGTAATTTTCTGACGTGTCCTAGAGCCCTGTAAGTAAGATCTCAACCTCAACAGCCTGTATTGGTCCACTACTGGACGCAGGCCTCCCCTTGATAAGCGCCTTATTGGCTTCTATCACATGGGGGGTAATACCCATAATCCCCACGCTGGGCATGCGAGTTGGGGATCGCAGTTCGGTGGTAGAATTGTTCTGGAGGGGGCGCTGCTGCCCGCCCCCGATTGATATCCCTTAGTCGCCTCTTACGACACCCGCGGGAAGAGTTGGGTGGTGCAAGTTCTAAGCACCACACAGCGAGTAAGATCTACCCAAAAGAAATAAACGACTTTTGAAAATGGTGGCTTCAGATTCTGAACTGGTGGTTATTGTTTAAAAACTATATATGTGAAGTTGAGAATCAAAGACAGCTAAATCCGTATTGACCAATACGGATTTAGCTGTCTTTGATTCTCAACTTCACATATATGCTATGAATCTGAGGCTTTTCAGAAAAAAAAGCTCGTATTTAGTTCTCTTTTCATGCGTAAAGACTAGTATCATGTAGAGACAAGCTTGGAAGCTCAACCATTGGGGCACGGATAAGTTTTCAAGCCAATTTTGCCCATAGGCAAAAGTGTATCTAATATCATTGTAGATATGGTTGAATTGTATTAGGTAAATAATTTTCCGCTTCGTTGACCGAAATGCGTAACCGTCTAACCTTCAACGTAATTGTATCTTGGCGAGACGTGAGCGTAGTCCAAACCAAAACTTCCAAGGTAATCACTAAAGATATATACTCGTTATATATCGATATACTCGTTTCTAGGATCCCAGATATTTTTTGTAAACAAAGGGGTTACAAAGCCGAATAAATATTGGTGCAAAATATTTTACGACACTATCATCGTGCAAATCGCAGAAGTTCGAAACAATTGTAGGTTTGAAAGTTTTCATTCATCATTTTATTCGCCTCGCATGCGTTTTTGAACTCGAATTTGAACATTTTTTGCTGCGTAAGATTGTGTTTTTGTTATAGGGGCTACCTTCCAGTAACCTCGTTTTATTTCTGTAATTAATATCAGTTTTTGTTAAGATTTCATTCGTGATGTCTTTATTGACATAAAATATCTTAGATTCTAAAACTGAGTATACATAGATATAAAAGGTCAACTGCGAGTCGGACTCGCGCACTAAGGGTTCCGTATAATTGTTAGACCTTGTTTCTTGCCAAATATCGTGATTCTAGGTCAACGGGAAGTACCCTATAGGTTTTGTGTGCATGTGATTCCCTTGGATATTGCAAAATATTCGGACATAAACGGCGGTATCTTTTGATGGCGTTGACTTAGAAGTTTTATTTATATCACGGCTTCAAGAGGTTACGGACTAGAATATTTAATTTTAATTTCAACTCGATACCTCCACGCGTTCCTGAGAAAAGGCGGTTGACAGACGGACAGTCACAGACAACAAAGTGATCCTATAAGGGTTCCTTTTTTCCTTTAGAAGTACGGAACCCTAATAAGTCAAAACTCTCAATGACCTTGGTTAGTTAGAACAGTGCAATTTGAATATGAACTAGAAGATAATAGATACATTGTGATGACGTCACATTATAATATTGTTAGTCATTGCTTCATTCCTGGGGGATTTTTATAAACAATGGACACTACTTCCTTTTATTGTTTTGTTAACGGCATTGACTTGTGACGCGAAATACCACATTTACTTGCTACAAAATTCAAAATGTTGCTCTGATCGTAAGATATACTTAATTTGATGTTAAAGTCACTTATGACGGGATATTTACCATGATTCGAGTTTTGAGCTTTCCAATATTTCGGCGCAGTTACATGTGACATCCCGTAATAAGTGACTTTAGTGTTAATAACCATGATGGATTTAAAAATTTTAATTTGATGTATTTACAAAAGCTAAGAAGCAACTTCTATTACGTTTATATTTACACCGTTTTTAGTGTTTCGAGATCGAAGATCGGTTTCGAAACCCTTATGGTCTCGCTTTGTCTGTCCTTTTTTTCCTCCTTAATAACCCGGCAACTACTGCAGCTATCAACAATTAAAAATAATAATACTTTTCGTGCGCCTGTACAGATTTAAAGAAAAATAAATGATGAATTAAAATGAATATTTTCCATACAAACCTACAGGGTCATGTGGGGTATCAAATGAAAGGTATGTACATTTCAAAATAATTTTAGAAATTTCTGTAGGTTTCATACTTTTCGAAATATTTCGAAAAAAGTCGAAAAAATACCCGTACCCGAAGATTGCAAAGCAATCCATGTGAAATGTATGTACCGTTTGTAGATATGGATTTATATTTTACAGAAAAAATATAGAGAAGTTTGTAAAAAGAACACTTTTTGAAAAATGGTCAAAGGGGGGGGGGGGGGGAATAATTTTCAAAAGGGGGGGCTACCTCACCGAGTGGGGTATGAAACGAAAGGTATCGGTTTGTACTTTTCAAAAGTTCTTGAAATTTCTGTAGGTTTCATACTTTTCGAAATATGATTCCGAAAAAAGTTGAAAAAATACGTATCCCCCCCCATCTCCGAAGATTGCAGAGCGATCTATGTAAAATGTATGTGTAGATATGGATCTATTTTTACAGGAAAAATATAGAATAAAATGAACACTTTTTGAAAAATGGTCAAAGGGGAGGGGGGGGGGGGGCGGAATAATTTCACCGAGTGGGGTATCAAATGAAAGGTTTGTACATTTCAAAATAAATTTCGAAATTTCTGTAGGTTTCAAACTTTTAGAAATATTTCGAAAAGAGTCTAAATTTTACCCATTCCACCCCCCTATCTCCGAAGATTGCAGAGCGATCTATCTAAAATGTATGTAGCGTTTGTAGATATGGATATATACAGTGGTGGTCACAGAATTAAAGACACTGGAAAGTTATTGAAATAACTAAGCTTTTCCTCTGTATATATTTTATCAGACTGCTATTGTAACTTGCTGCACAATAATTTTTTTATGTGTGTTTATTGAGTAATGTTAAAACGAAACATTTACAACAAAACTTAACCTTTTATTCGGTAAAACTTAAATGTAAGCAGTGCAAATAAAAAATAAGATTAGTAAGATCTGGCCATATAATTACAGACACTTCATTTCGTAACAAGAAATTAAAAAAATGAATTATCATTGAAATTATCATAGTACCTATGATTTCTAACACATTTTTATAAATCATTCCGATGCGTATCAATACTTGGTCGCATGTCCTTTTGCAGCAATAAAAGCACGACATCTCTTAGCCATGGAAGCGATCAATTTTGTACAAGCTTGTACCGGAATTTGTTCCCACGCTTCTGTAAAAGCTGTGTAAAGTTGATCGACGTTTGATGTACGCTTTGCCGCCACTGTCTTCTTCACCTGGTACCACAAGTTTTCGATTGGATTTAAATCCGGACTGTACGGGGTCAATCCAAAACCGTCACAAACTGGCTCCTTAAGAAATCTTTTACTACTTTTGCGGTGTGTTTCGGATCATTATCCTGTTGAAAAGTCCAAATGACCGGTAAATTTTGCTCAGCATAGGGCAGCATGGTTTCTTCTAAAATATTTTTGTACTGGTGTTTATCCATATTGCCTTCTATCTTCCTGACAGGTCCGACACCAAGTCCTGAAAAACAGCCCCACACTTTGATATTTCCCCCTCCATGTTTCACTACTTTCTTGGTGTACTTCGGATCCATTTCTTTGTTCGGGGGGCGTCTAACATATTGTTTTCCGTCAGAATTAATCATATTAATTTTTGTTTCATCTGAAAAAAGAACATTTTTCCACTCTCTTTCAGTCCAGTGTTCATATTATTTAGCAAACGCTAACCTTGCCTTAACATTTTGCTTTTTCAAAAGTGGCACCTTCCGAGACACTTTTCCGTACAAGTTTGCCTCACATAGTCTCCGTCTAATTGTCCTTGCAGACACACCCGTCGACCCTCCTGCCCCGTATATTTCCGAGCGTATCAGTTCTGATCCTTTGAACGGTTCCTTTTTTGCCAACAACACCATCTTAGAGTCTTCTCGCCGAGTGGTCATTCTAGGTCTCGGTTTTCTGGGTACGTTTTCGGTCGTATTGAACTTCTTGAAATGCTTTATAGCATTCATAACCATGTCCTTAGAACAGCTCAAATGATTTGCGATTTTTCTGTATGACCAACCTTTGCTATGAAAGTTTAAGATTATCTTTGTAGTGGACGAATCGCAACTCTTGTTTTTTCCCATATTGATTGTTATAAAACGTATTAATTTGAATACAAAAAGTAAAATGTTTTAATTAATGTCGACGTTTCATGCAAATACGCAGCAAAACAATGAAAAATCGAATGTAGTTATTTTTCTTTTTTAAAAATTCAGAACACTGCGTTCATTGTCTTTAATTAGTTGGCCAGCTACAGGTACGTTAAAAAAGTTTGTATTATATTTGGATAGTGAGCAGTGTCTTAACTAATAAGCAACACAACTTTTTTTGTCCCCCATTTGAAGAATACAACGTCATGTATGATTTAGTAACAATTACATTATATTTATTAACTACTTTGGCTAATGGTAGTGCCAAAATCAAGTTTATTGTGATCAATTGGGGGGTGTCTCTAATTATGTGTCCACCACTGTATTTTACGGGAAAAATATAGAGAAGATTGTAATAGAACACTTTTTGAAAAATGGTCAAAAAGGGAGGGAATAATTCTAAAAAGGGATCCCCCCTTTTCTGTAGGTTTCATACTTTATGAAATATTTTGAATTAAGTCAATAACTTGAAGATTCATCTCCGAAGTATCTATACAGAGCGATCTATCTAAAATGTATCGATCCATCTAATAAACCCTACTATTTTTAGGTAATTTGATTGACAGTAGAAAAAATGTGTCCAATATCTTCTGATAATCTAACTGTCGGACTAAATAGAATAATATTGTATTTTTACCCAGGACACTATAGAATGGTCCAGCATTATTTATAAATAATTACATCCTTAATGCTGGACAATTCACACACCATCATCCAGCCCCAAGCTAAGCAGAGTTTTTGTTATGGGTAGTAGAGAACTGATATACTTCTGGGTATTTTTTATTTATAATAAAAAAAACCGGCAAGGTTTTTATGTTTTCCGGCGAAAAAAAATGGTGTGCAAATTCACCTGAGGAACTCATTAATGCCAGTCTCCGAGAAGGATCCGCGGAGGGTTGAGAACTTGAGCTTCTTAGCGTTGACGACCGCCATGGCGGGGTAGCCGAAGCCTCCCATCTCGAGCGCCGCTTCCAACGCGGGCTGCGCGCCGGCTTCCGACCAGATCCAACTGGAAAGAGGAATTTTAAAAATTACAGACGATGAAATAAATGTTATTTAGAACTAAACTAAACTTAGAACTTGTCTTATGAATGTCTCTACATCTCTCTATTTTTATTAAAGGCATTGTTTCGTAGCTATGAATGGTGGTGGGTACTTGGTGTAGAGTATGTAGATTGTAGGTACCTACCATAGTTTGTAAACAGGACCTGTAGATCTTATTTTTTTGTACCATTTACATTTTATTTGAATACGTGTGTATGTGTATCTATTTGATTTGTATTTTATAGATTTTTTATTAGTGTGTTTTGGTTTAATTATGTTATTGTGAGTGATTTGAGTAATTTATCCGTAACGTCTACAAGTGGCTCTGGAGGAAGACCAGCGTTGGATGCTAGCTTGCTAGTCATTCAACTCATGCCGGGTCAGAACCAATTTTGTAAACTAAACTACATAAGTACACATTTTTCTGTTAAATTAAGTTTTATGTATAATATGTATTATTGAGTACCTAAGTCCTGTTTATAAAAGAAATATATTTTATTCTATTTATTCTATTCTTACTTCCTTAACTAGTCTTAGAACAGGATTGGACAGTTTCAATCTTTTCCCCTGGTGGTGGAGCAAACGGCGCTTGAGTGTAGTAAGTCTCCAAGATTTTAGAGCTTTTCTGATATAAATTTCCCTGTGGCGGAACTGGTAGTGCGTTCCCGTACTGAGTGGATGGTTGAAAGTTCAAATCTCGTCATTGGTTTTAAATTATTATGAGTTTCGTTTCATTTTTATAAGGGATGAGTTTAAGACCGCGGCTTCGCGCTCTTCTTTCTATCGAAACGTTTAAAGGTTATTTCTATCCCATGGGAACTGATTTATGGGATAAAAAGTAGAACTATATGTATACAAATTTCAGCCCGATCCGTTCAGTAGTTTCGGCGTATCAAACATCTAAACATCCAAACTTTCCCATTTATAATATTGGTTCGATGTGATTTGACGCCTCTACCGTGCAGACATGGAACTACGCAAGTCCCATACAAAATAGAACATCTTGATACTATCGAGAAATCAAACTCAGGGGTACCTTGCCGTTTCCGTCCAGTCCACCACACGTTCCTCCAAGTTCCTGTAGTACGAAGCTAGTATAGTAAAGTACACTCACCCCCACGTCTTGTTCTTGTACTTCTCTCCGAGCCGCTTGAGGGTCGCTAGATAGTCGTTCCTGCAAGCCGCGTCGCAGTCCAGGATGTGAGGGAGCACCGAGACAACGCAGAGCGGCTTCTCGCTGCATTGGGTCACAGTGGACGCGTCGACAGCCTGGAATGATCATAGATTATTAATTAATAAGTAAGCGTGTCGATATCTCTTAGGCCCGTATTATAAAACCATGCGCAGTCAGCGATGTATACTTGAGTAACGATTTTCTATGAGAGAATATAAAGTTGTTTTCAGGGTTCGATAGTCGTAATCAGATTACGACCGACTGTACCAATTCATAAGTCATTTCGGAATTCAGACATTACACAAATCAGTATTTCGGGATTTCAGACATTATGGGAAAAGTACGTTTTAAGAATTGTTCTTTCTGGAATATGTAGATTTAAACATTCAGTCAGACTAGACCGGACCCGAAGCGTTCCTTACAAGCCAGGAGATCTCAGGAGACCCGACATCTAGCATACTAACACACATGCATATGTAAGCTGCCCTATATCCTCATATCAGTCCCAGGAATAATTTTTCAGGACCTCTGTGGCGTCAGAGGGCGAATCCGCCTGCGACACAGGAGGTTCGATTTCCGCTTCGGGACAAATGTTTGTAGGAGCTGCAGATATTTGTTGCGGGAGTTTTCTATGTATCATAAAAATATATATCAATTTAATGTATCGTATATTTATTATAGCACTATCAGTTACCAGGTCTGCTAAGAATTGTTTATTTATTCTAATCGTGAAATATCCTCAACCTCAACAGCCTAAATTTGACCACAGATGGACTCGGGCCTCCCCCTAATAAGCGCCTTATTGGCTTTTATCTCAAGGGGGTAATATAATACCCATAATCCTCCCCCCACGCTGGGCATGCCACGCTGGGCATGCATGGGCTTGGGGATCGCAGTTTGGTGGTAACTGTTTTGTAGAGGGCGCTGCTGCCCGCCCCCGGTGGATATACCTTAGTCGCCTCTTACAACACCCGCGGGAAGAGTTGGGGTGGTGCAAATTCTAAGCCGGCACCACACGGTAATCGTAAAATATCGTATCACCAAAATAACGCACACATTTTTTGAATTGTCAATTAGTGGATTAGATTCCTAGCGATATCAGCGTATCGAATGTTATCGCCAACACATAAATCTACTTAATTTCGTGGTACACTGATTAACTGTAAAATTAACGAAAGGATCTTAAGGCCAGGTAGTCCTGCAGCAGTAGGCGTAAGGGAAAATGCGCGCCTGCCAAGTCGCCGCACTCGTGTTTTATGTAGTTATTTAAACATGGTAATTAAGATAATCATTTTATCAAGTCAAACTCTGCGAATTTGTTTAGAAATATTAAGTGTCCTTAGTTGAGTACAAAAAAATGTGATATCAGTTGCTAGTTTGCTACTCATAGTATTGAAAAAACGTTAGAAAAAGGGGTTACTCTGGGATTTTTTTCTATCGAGTGAAGTTCATTAGATCTTGTAACTGAATGCGACTTTGACTAGATAGATCCTTAAGTAATATAATGTATTTTTTTCAGAATTTTAAACACTATTTTCTAAGTCTCAGATGATTTTTAAAATCACAAAAATGCGGACTCTGCTGGCCTACCAAGCCTTAACGCTTGGTCAGTTGTTATTCGAAAGTTGAGCTTTACTTATTATAGTAAATATGAGTAAGTTTAGTTTCTTTATGTTATAAGATGGAGTTTGGTTTAGAATCAAAGAATTAAGATTTAGCAATACTTTGGATACTTTGGATAGAAACTTTATTTTGTACTAGCTGCATTCTTACTACCCGTTGTCTTTTTCCCGTTTTCCCGTAGGAATGAAGCATTTTCATTTTCAAAAAGTAGCCTATGTTCATCAGGAATAATGTGGGCTTCTAATGGTAAAAGAATTTTTCAAATCGGTCCAGTAGTTTCGGAGCCTATTCAATACAAACAAACAAACAATCAAATCTTTCCGCTTTATAATATTAGTATAGATTAGCATCTGTCCGCAGCTTCGCCCGCTTTTTCCGTGATAAAATCATTTTTGTCTATTTCTAGACATCTATCCAGAGTAGCTTTTTGAGATGAGAGTCGATGGCCAAAACCGAAACCATGAGGGTTAGAGAACTCAGTCGTGGAAGGAGTCACTGGCTCAATTTTTGAGGAAACAATGCAGGGTGGTTTATTCAATAAAATATAAAATAAAATATTCCAGATTTACATCGATTAGAAATTTCAGCCCGTTCTGTTCGGTAGTTTTAGCGTGAAGAGGTAACAAACATCCAAACTTACTCATTCATAAGATACATTAACATTAACATTATAATGGAAAAGCCATCACAATCCACTTTTTTAAAAAGCCAATATACCGCCTATTGATTTACTTTTGTTATGGAATGAGCATCATATTATCAATGAGAATATTAATTTAAACAGCTTCTGTTTAAATTTTTTGTTTCTCTTAAAACCAGTACATGAATATCATAATATATAAAGCATAAAAAATGTTTACGCAAGGAAATCAAAACATATGCTTCAGTAATCTTTACGACCCAACAAGATTAGTCGCGTTTTTCAGTGCAGTACCTTTCATTTCACGGATTTATATTATCAAGTAAAGCGCGTGAAGAATCAAACGATAAGCTGAAATTATGTAAGAAATTAATAATGTAGTTTTCACGTAGGAAGCGTTCCCTGACAGAAGGACTGCGTTTCATTTCAATTGACTAAGATTTTGTCAATTTATTATATAGAAAATTTAAATAAATTTTATTTCCATTTCAACATATTAATTTTACTAAGTACAGAATTTCAGTACGCCACTCAAATTATCAAAACTAAATTATAAGTAGCTACACGTAATAAAAAATAGAAAACATATTTTTTATAAAAAGTGGACAAACTATTACATACCTATAACAATTTAACGTTAAAACGTAAAATCCGGTACATAATTATGGTACTGGATTTAACGTTTGTCCACTTACGCCACTTACTTTACGAAAAATTGATTTATAATAAGTCAATCAAAATCATAAAAACTCAAATATAAATAAAAATACTAATTCTAATTTATTTCTATTATTATAATATTCTTTGTCAATAAAATATTTAACATAAAAACTAGAAATAATTATTTTCGATTAAACTTTAGGGCATGTCTATAATCGTCATACTGAAACGTCACCGAACGCGTCCTACGTGAAAAAAAATTAAAAAATACAAGAAACTTTTTTACGTACCTAGCTTTTGGTTACTACTTATTTATTTATTACCTACAGTGGATGTACTTTCATACCTATGCATTTAGTAATAATATTAGTGTTTTGAAAAAACTAAAAATGGTTTAATCTTTACGGGATAAATACTAATCCCTCATTTTTTTTGGGACCACCTTGGGTTCGTTCTCTATACTCCATAATTGAAGGAGAAACATAAGAAAAAACTTACATACAACAGGATATAGATTCCTCCTTATTTCTGGTATATAAAGCTGTTATTTGCTTTACACTAATGTCCAAAATACAAAATGTCAACTAGGATTAATGTCCAACAAGAATTTTGCCCAACACTAATTTTATCCGATATGAAAATAGTACAACTTAAAATATTTCTTGAATATAAAGGAGTCCATATTTTAAATTGTTCCTACTTGACGTTCCATCCCTGCGAAGCGGGGGGGGTCCCAGCGGGGGAGTGTTCGTGACTCTGTGACTGAAAGGGTGTGTATATGTACAATTGCACCCAGAGCCATTTCTTAACACAAATTCGTTATTTTTATGAATGGACATTTTTAGACTATTTGTCATTTTTCATAATTGGACATTAGTCGTGCAAAAGTGTTATTTTGACATACAAAGAGACACTTAAATTTTATTTACTTATTTGTATTGATAAACTGGATGCGGCATTGAATTACTAAACTCACTGGGATGCGGGTAGTCATTCAAATAGGTATTTACGATAGAATGACCTAGTTGTGCGACCCTTTAAACTGTGTATTGGTATGGTACATAAACCTTAAAACACTTGTTTCAAACACTAACAATGTTATGTTGGGTTATGTTGGGTTACCTACGAACACTACATTGTTGTATGAATGTTTGGTAAAACTTAATTTATAACTCATCTCAGCCATCACCAAAATTTTTGCCACGGTCGGTCGCTTTACTACGAAAAATCTTTAAGACCCAAGCTTTACAGTATTTTAATAAATAAAAAAAGCAGAAAAAAATACCGAATCCACTTCTACATTACTTTTTATTATTTTTTTACATTATTCTACACTAGTTTATGCCCGCGGCTTCGCACGCGTTGTTTGTATGGAAACGTAAAGGTGATTTCTATCCCATGGGAACCGATTTATGGGAGAAGCCTATGTTGTTGTTGGTTCCAGGATTACAATTACCTTTGTACAAAATTTCCGCCCGATCCGTTCAGTAGTTTTCGCGTGAAGAGTTAACAAACATCCATCCATCCATCCAAACTTTCGCATTTATAATATAAGTGTGACAGTGCGATTATGATTACTGTATTCCCTGTATCTCTCAGACCCTTTCTCGCCATCTGAAAGCGAACACTTTTAGGGAGGGTGAACCTCGCCTATGCCATTCCTTTTCAACAGACTTTAAAAAAAAGGTGGAGCTTGTCTCTATCTTCTCTCTCTTCTTTCTATGTTCGGTTGTTTTTTTGCGTCAATTGTAACAAATTTGAATAATTATTTTGCTCTTGTTTATTAATTGAGGCCTACATGGTCCTATAAAATTGTTACTCGAAGGTTCAGTATTTATTCCGAAAAACAAAACTGTAAATGTTGAGGAATTTGAAATAGGTTTTTAGTTTTTTCAATCCAATCTTTAAACTCAGTGGCTGTCGGTGTGGCGTGGGTTGGTGTCAAGAAATCTGTCTAAATATTTAAATTTCAAGCGGAACAAAGAATTAACAATAAAAGTATAACAAACCTGAATAATATCCGGCGCAGGCACATTCTCAGCGACCTTATCAAGCGCCCACGAGACGATGTCACTGGAAGTCCTGCCTCCGTTGTAGTCCTCCACGCTGTCTGATGTCTTCTTGCCAGCCGCGAACATCTTGATGGTGGGGTAGCCTTGCACTTGGTAGCGGCTGGCCATCATGGTGTGGACTGTAGCGTCGAGCGCGCCGAGTTTCACCTGGAGATAACATAGGTAAACTATGGAGTAGGTAATATTAAAGAATTAATAAGGCACAGGATGTCATGTCGTGACTTTAGGGCTGAGGCCAAACGAGCTATTTCTTTTGAGTCGTGAGCCGCAGTTTAGTTTTATGATTTGACCTTTTCTAAGTGTACATTTATTGTATTTATGGAAATAAAGAGTATTTGATTTGATAAAATCACTAGCTTCAAACAAGTCCCATTTGTGCCGGAATATGTGTTGTCACTTCTGTTTGTTAAGTTCGCATTTTACGCACCTCAAGACAAAAAACTACGCTCGTTTGGCCTCAACCTTAGTTTAATTATTCGACGCGGTATAATCTTAGTATGGGGAGAACCTACGGCCTTTTTCACATGTTCCTGTAGGCCTAACACGGGGATACTTGTCTAAGGTAGAGAATAGAGAAAAATGACATCGCATCGTTCAACATTGCGTAAATGATTGAAGTTGAATATTTTACACATTCGATGACGATGTGACGTAATTTTTTGCATTCTACCCTAGACAACAATCTCCGTGATAAGCCTACTGGTTGCCAGCTATGCAACTTAGTCACAGAAATGACTATACTAAGCACGGCACCGGTGAACGTGCTGCTACCATGTGTAGGTGAAAAGGGCCTAAAGGCAATAGACCTATTTACAGGGTGGATTGAATGAAAGCAAATTCATCATACTTAAATCTAGTAGGCTACATTCAAAATCGGAAATTTGACCACATTACTCGTATTTCTAAAATTGTCAAATAAACGAAATTTTCGTTTCCTTCTATCCAGAATGCAACACAATAGAACACAGTGTTAGAAGGTAAAACCTAAGCACAGAAATAGACCATAATCATACCTTTCCTTTCAGCTCCGAGGCAGCCTTGGCCCAATGGGGCTCGAGGTTCTTGCAGTGGCCACACCACGGGGCGTAGAACTCCACCAGCCACAGGTCTTCGCTGTCCAGAACAAGTTCCTTGAAGTTGCTGTCCGTTAGAGTTACCACGTCCGACTGAAGAGATAATATTTATATAATACTTTTTCTAAATAAATAAATAGTGAAATAGGTCTACCAGAATCTTACGGCATGCCAGTATGGTGCCCATGAAAATCCTTATTAAACATTTTTTAGCTTAAGTTTCTGGTAGACCAATATGGACAGTCTGTTCTAAAATTATTATAATGTAGACCCCAGACCATGATTACAATGTAATGTTACCACCAGTCTGGTAGTTATCAATCTAACATCCGAATTTCAACATAGTCTTTTAGATAAGAGATAATAAAGGAGCTTTGTCCATACAAAATGTTCAAGAGACCATAAGGCCTTAAGGAAAATAAAATGAGTTGGCTCTTCGTCCTCCTACAGCCTATAATGGTCCACTGCTGGACGCAGGCCTCCCCCTGAAAAGCACCTTATTGACTTTTATCTCATGGGCGGTAATGCCCATAATCCCTACGCTGGGCATGCGGGTTGGGGATCGCAGTTCGGTGGTAGAATTGATCTGCAGGGAGCGCTGCTGCCCGCTCCCGGTTTCATTTCCCTCTTCTTACGACACCCGCGGGAAGAGTTGGGGTAGTGCAAATTCTAAGCCGGCACCACACAGCTAACCCGTATAGGTCACGAGAACTACAGCTAACAATGTTACAACCAGCTCAAAGTTAAATGCATTCACTGCCCAGGTGCGATTTGCAAGAGCGCACCCTGCCCCTCCGCGCCGCGCCGACGCTGCAGTTCTCGTTTGGTATTCCTACTTGGGGCATGGTCATTATACATTATTAAGGTGGCTCCATTTACTCAGATTTGGATTAGCAGTAGGTAATATTAGAGACTTTGTACTATAAGTCCACATACCTAATTTCCAAATGCTCCAAAAGTATCGAGTTAATTTTATCATGGGTTCTTATGTTTACGATTAGCGGAAAATTATTGTTGAGCAAGTTTTATTTCTTGTAGAAAGCAGAAGAGATTAATTGTAAATTGCGTAGACTAACCAAAAAAAATACCCTGCATAAGAAACTTTCAAGAGACAAGACCTGCTTGGTCTTGTTGTATCTTTATTTGTTCCAAAAAAGATAATTATTACAATCAATGACGTGTCCCAATCGCCTGTCATAGAGTGAATGCGTAGGATGACTTATGTAGGCGGTAACATAGAAAATAATACTCCTACATTGCTTTTAGAAAGTTCTGGACTAGATTGTGCTAAACCCATTACATGTACACTTCTAAAATGGTAAAATAAATTGAGAAAGTAATAAAAACCCAAGTCTTTTTTGTTCTCCTGTGTTTGTGTGTTTTGCAGGAAATTCAAAATTTCAAAGAACTCTTACAGCATTAAGAGTTCTTTGAATTTTGTTAGATAACTGTTCAAGTAATTGACCCTTTATTTTGCTAGTGAAAGGAAGTTATCTTTCATGGGTTTTATTAACAAACTGATAAGACTAAAGAGTATGTTTCTGTCACACAGATAAGCAGACTTTTGGTTCAATGCCCCTTATGAAGTAATTAAATGGTTTAAATATATGCTTAAAGTGTAATGATTCGTGTCTTTAATTGCCTAAACATCATTTAATTACTATTATTGTGTGACCAACAACTTTAATAGTAAGGTTTTTGTTATTATAATGTGTAAGCCCTCATGGTAATTTCTAAGAATATCCCAAATATTTTTCAACTTCGACGGCACTTGAACCCGCCACCCGGGTATGTTCTAACAAATTGCGCCAAGGTCAAGTGACATAGGAGTCCTGAAACGTTGGGACTTTCTGTGGATTGTAGCTCCACCTACAGGGGAAACATTGAAATTTATCCAATCCTGTTCAAACTTTAATACTGTGTGTGAACTTTAGTAGTGCCATTTCACTTTTCAAATAAAACTTTTCTTTAATTTTTTGATAACACACATTAGGATATTATGTACATACCACATAATATGGCCTATTGTAAATTGCCTATAATATCCTATGCCTAAATTTAATTTCATTTTGAATAAAACGTCATTGCTCAGCAAGAAATTTAACTCTTTTTTTATTATAAATTAAAAATATTATTAGATCTTTAAAATATAATTTCTGTAACTGTTCCTTCTGGTTTTTCTCATCCATTTAGAGAGGGGTTTAGATCCAATTACTTTATGTGCATCACTAAAAGACATTCTTCTACGAAACAGATTGTTTTCAAGTATGTTAAAGTTTTTAGTATTATTTGGTGGTGTGACAAGGTACTGAAGACTGACTGGTGTTGCTTTATCTGTACTTGGCTGATTCCATTGTATACTATGACCGTAGACTTTCTTATGTCGTCGCAGTAGCTAAAGTTATTTTAACACTTAAAAATTAAACTTATCATAAAACTTAATACATAAAATACAAGGTTAAAATATCAACACTTGTTAGATTGTTTTAGCCCTAGGTTTATAAGTTCTTAACATTGACCGTATAGTTTTTATAGCTTGCCCTTTCCAGGTTTCATCATATGGAGTGGAAGTACTACCAGCTGTTTTATCTTTTTTAGTGCCTTGAAACAGAACTGAGCTTATCGTCACAGCAGGATTTCCACGTCTATTAGATACACTTCTGTTCTTGGCCTTAGAATAATCTTTTAGGATAGATTTATAATCTTGTAATGTTAGGAATATTGGCAAATGGACTTTTTCTGAAGAGTTATTATTAACAAGATTAGTAACACTACTGTTGTCCCAAGCATCACCATAATGTTTACGTAGTGGTTTAAATGTTTTTAGCATTTGCATTACCTTGTCTGAAGATGAGTCTTTTTTGCCGAGATTCTCATAGGCCTTGGCCTTCGCAGCCTTGATTGCCGAATCAACGAAAGCCTCTGCATTTCTTGGCCCCTGGTATGGAGTAGGCTTGCCACCAGTGAAGATTTTGATTGTGGGGAAACCTGAGACATCATATTTTTGTGCCAAGCTCTTGTGGTTGTCTGCGTCCACTGCACCTACTTTTACAATGCCCTGTGAATATTTAGAATAATTTGTACATCATGAGAGCCAAGGAAATTCTCAAAGAAAAAGTAACATTAGAACATAGTTATCCGGATTACCTTTAATGCTTGGGCAGCTTTTTTGTATTCAGGTACAAGATTTTTACAGTGACCACACCAAGGAGCATAGAATTCTACAATCCATACTTCATCTGAATTTACAACTAATCGGTCAAAATTACTAGCTGTGAGATCTACCACAGCAGACGATGAGTCGTAAAGGGCGAATGTCCCAACCGAGCAAAATAAAATACCTGAAATCAGCCAAAATCATAAAGTTACCGGCAAATCGCAAACAAACTCCGCTCACCAGACCTCATAATTTGTTCACGGAATAATCCAATGTTTTCACAACATACCTAGACAAATTGAATGTAGCATTTTCTTTGATTTTACGCTGACTTAAAAGATTTGAATTACTTATACGAATAACCCGAGCGATAAATTAGCAAAAAATGAGATCGCACTTCGAAACACGTCAGTCTTTTTCTTTTAGCAATGTTGATTTGTTCAGTCAAATTTTGATTTTGACGATCACTTTGTCGATGGATTTCGTGGATAGCTTCCATTGGCTAATTTGAATTTTAGCGCTTTGTAGTAGAGGGAGGAGGTTGAAGGGTGTCTAAGACGAGTGTGTCGTTAATTCATTCACTAGATAGCTTATGAAACGGTTTATGGAATTCCGTTAAAATAAAGTGAAGCCGCGATAAAATAACTAGATAACTAGGTATCTATTTCGCGATTGCAACGACGACGCGACGACGCAACGAAGTCAATTAATATCTATTAGTCTTAGAGATCGCGACAGTGAGTGAATCGTGAATGCGAAAAGTTCGTTTAAACGTGTGTGATGGATGAGTGAATACGCAAGTTGATATACATAACACATTTCATTCGTTGTTGTTGATTCGTCGTTTAGCGATTTAGACTGTTTAAGTAGTTATTGTTGGGTGAAAAGTTATTTCACGAAATGATTATTTAATTTATTAGGTACTATGGAACGCCAACAGCGTATACATAAAGCATTCTTAAAGTTAACTTAATTATCACATCATAGATATCCCACATGGTGTATATTTCTGACCTGGATAAAGAGAAGGCGTAGGTAATAAATTCTTAACTTTGACGGGGGAGGGAGAGGTGTCAAGTTTATTGGCCCATGTGGTAGAAATCATTCTTCTGATGTCTTAGCGACCCAACAACAACGTGGGTCTGTCTCTAGTGGTTCACGAGTTACAAGAGTTTGAAATTTCCTAAGAGCCAAGATTTAGAGCTCCATCTGCTGATAATGTAGAAACCTCACGCGATGGCCCAATCTCCTGGATACGGAGAGGTAGCGTGAGGGGCTTATTTTCTAGCTTATATAGGTAACATCTTATTTTTTTCAAGCTACGGTGTTCGAAATCTGGATAAAGTATAAAGAAAGGGAAGTTTCACACAACGCCTTAATCGAAATAAACTCGTTTCTTAGCGGTTTTTAACGTTAGCTGAACGTCAACATTCACGCGTTTGGTCACATCTGTCGTGAAATTCTCAACGTCCTAGTTGCTATTATGGCCGGGACACAGCTGCAAGCTGCAACATTGCGAGTCTGGCTGGTACCTATTGTTTCAATGCAATTCTATTCAATACTTTATTTGCTGAAATGTAGGTACAGTTGGTACAGTGTAGGTCTTAGATTAGATATTAGTTAGCTCACTACATTCTGCCTCAAAGTGCATGCAAATTTAACAAGGTTATACCATATAAATTAATGTAGTTTGTCATCTAGAAATTCATTCACAGTATAATATTATTTTTCAGTTTATAACTTCGTCAAAGTACTTTTATAAATATTTAAATTATTGATGGCTGATATAGAAGATGAGATTTTATCATTTTATTAAAAATTATTGGTGCCAGAACACACCTACACGTTGGACCCTCGTTCTTGCAGTATTACAGTGTAGAGTACCTGCACGTCGGCTCTCTGCAGGGTAGAAACTTCGGAGATAGGGGGGGGGGGGGGGGAATGGGTATTATTTCGACTTTTTTCGAAATATTTTAAAAAGTATGAAACCTACAAAAATTTCAAATAATATTTTGATATGTACAAAATGATACCTTTCATTTGATACCCCATATGACTCTGTCTATCAACTATCAACATTTCTTAAGAATAACAGTACTAAAAACACCTACTTCATATTTTAAAACTCGAAGTTCTCGGAGCGTCTTCTCAGCTGCACTCACAAAATTCAAATTACCGCCACTAATTTTTGTTTCTCTACGTCCGTTCATATTTTGCTTCTACTGAATAGTGTTGCTCAACCGGCAACCTTCTTAGTCGATTATAATCGTGTGTCGTATCCAAGAATCGACTGAGAGGCTTGTTCCCATCACTTGACCCTAAATCAGCTGCGGGCTGCCGCATCTATCTGGCTGTGAAAGCTCGGTACGTTCAAATATTACTGGCAGAACCACAGATTAAATATAACCAGATGGTTGGCAAGCGTGCCGATGAGCAAGACCAAAGATTGCACGGTGGTGGGGGGAAAGTGTTGCCATGCAATTTTATTACCCCGATTTTAGGTTTCTTATTTCATGTCTCTGTTGGTGGATTGGATTTGCGATTTTCCAGTTCATAAATTTGGGTGTTCAAATTCAGAACAGGAAATTCCACCAAACCTTGGTTGACCTTTGTAGTGAATGTTTTAAGTACTGGTGTGTTTAGGTCCTTACTTTTTGTTACAGCCTGCAGGTATTCCTCGGTCCGGTAGGTCTTATTTTATTACTTGCGCACTTACAACCTATTGATCCTGTTCTGTTAGGATTTAAAGCAAACTTTTAACTTTTTTGTGTGTTTGGTTAAGTTTAATCGTTCCAGTTCCAGTAAAGTTATTAGTTTTCTAGTAAATAAATATATAAGTAGGTACTTAAATTAGGTACGAATGTGGGAATAGGTAAACATTTAATATAACTAAGCCTAGAAAGGAAACAACGTTTAGTTAGGTGCCTATCAATTTTCTTTTGTTATGTACGTATAGGCACTTATTACGATACGAGTAGAAATAATTTTAAACACTAGAATATAGAAAAATAATATCAATAGTTTTATGTTAATAGTAATTAAACACATTTTTATAAGGGAATTAAATTCTTACACGTTAACCAGGCTTAGCCAACAGACTTCGAAATCACATTTCTCCTAATAAATTAAATCTTACGGTTTAGATATTGCTAAGGTAACCTTTAATACGAAATTTAATGGCACTTTTAAAATTATTATGCAGCTAAAAAGAAAAAAGTGCAAATACAACAAAATTAAATGACACTTTTACACCACAATATTACCAACATTCCTGCGAACTAATCCAAATATTTATATTCTGTTATAATTAATAAGTATGTATGATCAGTCTTTAAGACGATTATTTCAATTTATGTTCTTAATCAAATCACATAGTCTTTAGTTAAATAAAATTTATTATTTTTTATACTGGATTGCATTTCTTTTACATTCTCAGATTAAATTTTCTCAAATTAAATCTATATTATGGTATGTAAGAATATTGAATCATAATTATTAATTACGAATAATATACAGGTTGTAACAAAAAGTAAGCAATGGGTGGGTTCCGACTTGATTATAGAACCGAAGAAAAATTCCCGAATAGTTTCGAAAAAAAAGTAAACTAAATGTTGTGCTTGTTTTCAGGTAAAATAAACTAAAAAGGCCTACGTACCTCTTTACAACTCCTTTAAAACACAAAACACCTTCGTCGTGGGTCGTTGACCGTGGAGTTCAACGACCCGCGACGTCATCGCAGCGGACAACGCCTCTTAGATGTGATAGGTAGGTCTTACAAATGCATTTTTCCTTGGTTCTATGATAATAAGCAAATGACAACAGTCATTCATTCATTACCCAGTCTAGTGATAATTTCGTTTTTATTTATTTGATTTTAAATTTTCATATTTTCCTGTGTTCTTTGATCGAAGCTAAAGTTTGGTCCTTACTCTTTGTTACACCCTATATAAAAGTAATACTACCCAATATTTAAATATTTTGATTGGTTATTTCTATATTTGTTTGGAAGGTAGATTATAATACAAAGTAGGTATGACAAACTTTCTCCGAGTCTTAAACATACTTTCATTCTTTTTATATATATTACCTACGTACCAGCCTTGAAACAGCATGAGGGAAAAGATAAGTTCGCTGTTTCATTTTTATTAATAAATTTGCATAGAAATGTTTACTACAAATTTTGGACTATATTTTGGGTCCCCAATCTTTGCAACCCGTTGCTTCTTTCCAACGCAAACGTAGATTTTTATCTGCAGGAAATCTGTAACAAATAAAAACATGACACTTAAATAATAAAGGCGAAAGTTTGGATGGATGGATGAATGGATGTTTACCTCTTCACGCTACTTACTACTGAAAGGATCGGCTGAAATTTTGCATACAGGTATCTAATTCTAAAATACTTTTTATTCCATAAATCAGTTCCTATGGGATAGAAATCACACCCTTAAACGTTTCCATAGAAACAATGCGTGCGAAGCCGCGGGCATAAACTAGTTTTAAGATAATGTTTCTCGTTATGTACGTATTCAAAAATATTTCAACGCGCCATTTGGGGAATTTTATTGTCGAGTGCAGGCAACCCTAAATTTTCGTAATGTTAGGTTATATTAATTAAAATTTTCATAAAACATAACTTTTGAGCCTTGTACCTCTTAATTGTTCATGTAAATCTATGGATCTGTAAATTTTGAACCTTTTTGTAGTCAAAAGAACTTGTACTTACGAGTGGAATGATAAATTCGGCACTTTTGCTTCACTGTCACTTGTACATTAGAAAACACAGCGCCGCACCATTGTTGCCTTTAGTTTTTATTGTTTTTAGGTGCGGGAATGTCCACAGGAACACTTTATTCACATTTATATTTAGAAATCAAAATTTTACAACAAATTCTATGATTCTCGTGTCGAGCTCCGTCGATGTGTAGGAAATTTGTTTAGCAACTAGAGTTGCTTTTCAATGAAAAAACCGGCACGCGAGAAAGTGATAGCAAGCCATTCGCTCTATCTCATTTCTTCTTAGGTTTTAGGCATAAGTCGTTCTCTCTTTATGTGTGAATGCGATAGCATTTGCGCGTGTTCTATAGCATACTCTTTCTACGGGCAGAACTTTCCATGGCTGTATTTTCATAGGCTGTGCAATATCTGTACAGCTCGGAAGTCACAGCCCCAGAAATAGCAGCCTTGGAATTTCCAACCATCCATGTACACACTTTCCTGGGCTGTAACGTCCTTGGTTGTGTTTTGATTGGTTGGAAAATGTTGGCACCCCATCTACCTACAGCGCTTTAGCGGGCATCGCGCGGGTTAACATAACGTGGACGCCCGTATCGCTTCAACGGATATTCATGGCTTTCGAATTCTGCAAAATTAGGTGGTCTAAGTAGGTTTGTAAGAAACTTCTTGCATTGATATGAAAACATTGATCAAAGCAACTAATCAGCTTGGACTTAGAGATTTGTTCATATTCAAGGGCACTGTTCAGGTATTTTGAGGTACCTAGGTAGGTACATTAGGTAGGTAGATTGCCAACCTAACAGCTAGAGGTAAAATAACTGTGAATGCACTGTAGTGATGCCTACGAAGGTGTTTCGTTGTTGCTATCTACAAAAAAAAACTATGTTCATTAGAGAAAGAGGGGTTGAAATTTAGAAAAAATAGACGCAAAGTTGACTCGAAAATCGAATGAACACCAAGTGAAATTTAATTTTTTATTTGGTTTGTCGTTACAAAGCTTTATTGATCTCTCTGAGAGAAAGCTACCAGCTTCTCTAACAACGAGACCAATTTCTCTAATTTTACAAAATAGGTACATAAATCAGTAGACTGTTCGAAAATCAAGTAGATCTACTCGTAAATAGTATAATTATCGATCTACGAGATCTATTGCTAAATCAGTAGAACTGGCAACACTTTCACCGCAATAGTTTACAACTCGCACGCCTTCGCCTCCGGCCCGGCCACAGTTTCTGTGTGTGACGGCTTTAACATAGAGTCTTTGTAATACGGGAATTAATATTAAGTATGTAATACCGGATACTTTGTAATACTTTGTAATGTGGGCTTTATGTCATTATAATCTTAACCTTAGAAATGGGTACATTATTATTTATTTAAATAAAGCTATATCACTAAAAATAACTGTCTCTGTGTGTAAGCAAGCCAAAGATTATTACGTATAATATTTATTGAATAAAATAAGTCAATTAAGGAAAACAAGAGTAATATGGATTTGGTTACAAATCTCCCCCGCAATAACAAGTTGCTGGACAATAATAATTCACAAGTTGTCTAGGTTATTTACAAAATGTCTAAATACCTACTTGAAAAATTGAACTACAACGCCATCTATACGAACCAGTCGTTAAGTATTTAGTTTAAGCAAAATGTAACTAGAGGGCAGTCAATGCAGATTGAACAGTTTTCGAATGTTCAAAACGACGCATTAGCCCAGTAGACGCAACCCTGGTTGACCTTAGGTATAATTCTTCCGATAAGTGTAATTAAGGCTGCACGAGTCATCCGGTCCAACTCATCTGTGGGCGCGGCCTAAATGTATTTATTTTTAAATTTTTATTTAAATAATGCTGAACAATTCATACAGCATTATCTAGCCCCAAGCTAAGCAGAGCTTGTGTTATGGGTACTAGATAACTGATATATTTAATACAATACATTACATAGATAAATATTTTTATAATACATAGAAAACACCCAGACCAACGGAACAAATTTCTGCAGATCGTACACAAATTTGTTCCGAGGCGGGGATCGAACCCGCAACCTCCTGCATCGCAGGCGGACCTTCGCCCGCTGCGCCACGGAGGTCGGCCTAAATGTATGCCATCTCATATCATCTGACATAATAGACATTCTCGCGCGCTTGATGAAAGGCAAATAAATTTGTTCGTAAAACGGCCGCGTAAAAATGCGAAAAGACTTTTAGCACAAGGGAAGTTTATAGAAAAACTATTGAGATTATCATTTCAAAATAAATTTATTTCAACTTTTGAATGACTAAACTACTTATGTCTGTACGGGCTTTATTTTAGAGATTTCTTTCTCCGTATGTTATTTATTTTCGCCCAAAGTTGGGCTAAAATCGGTGATAAAATACGAAAGTTTAGAAGTTTGTATTTTTTTAATTGATACTTTTTTACGGTTTCGGGTGTTTACAAACATAAATAATGACAAGATAAATTGATACTATCCTTAGTTTTGGATGGTCAACATCAAACAGCGTTGTAGTTACCCTTCCACGTTTGTATGGAAAGATGAGCGACTCGTTCAGCCTTAATCATAGATATACCTAGGTGCTTAAATAAGACCACAAATGTGGTCACTGTCATTCGTGTGGTTTAGTCAAACTAGAGATGTGACTTTCCTTCCGTACTTATCGATGAAATTATGATTCAGTAAGTAGGTTTGTACCTATACCTATTAATTGGGCACAATAACGCGAGCTTTTTGATTGCGTCTAGTTGTTATTGTGATTGTAGTTGTTATTGTGGTACAGATAGATATTAGGCACGCTTATTTATTAGATTGGTTGTTTCAACAAACTTGGTATGATACCTATACCTACAGGGTGTTGGGTACATAGACTGACATATTTTTTTGGGTACATAGACTAACATATCTAACTTTAAACCCCGACAATAATTTTTTTCGCTCGCCGAAGCGAGTCTCACTGTCCAAAGTGTCCAATATTCCTAGCCTCCTAGGAGTAGACAGTAGACCGTGCATAGTTTGAAGAGAAATTTTGGGACGCTTCCGACTGGTACCTATTGATATGGATCAGTTGAGCTACCTGTAGATTGTTTGCAACAGCCTGCAGTTAAATCAGTTGTTTCAATTGTATATACTAGCTCTATTTTATTTCTATTACTTATTTGATTATTATTTTCTTTGTAAAAAATTTATAAAAAAGATTTTGTTTCTTTTGGAAAACGCCTCAGTAGTACTAAGTCAGTAGGTACAAGACGGCGGCAGGAAGTATTTTATATCGTATGTCCGTGACCTGATACAAACTCATAGCTAAATACATACAAACACAAACAGACTCTGATAAAAGATTGTGGCTACACAGTGTAGTAGGTGCAACGTGCAAATGTGCATCAACTACATATAGATATAGCCTATATATAGCTATAGGTACTTACCATACATTAGGATAAAACAGGGACGTGTCCCGTGGTAGCTTAGGTCGTATGTACCTACCTACTTACTTACGTACAACCGTAGGCTGTACCTTACCTACGAGTTCATTTTGATCAGTGGCGGCGCAAGACCTAAACTTAATGCGGGCAAGGTACATTTCGCGAGGCCCTGTGATGGTGCATGAAGAAGGGAATATAAAATAAATAAGATCCGTCAAAAGCGAGTGTAACTCGCGCTCCGAGGGTTTCCAACGTTTGTCAATTATACATTACATAATAATGTACTAAAGGTACCGGTTAGAGACTTCGCTATTTGATGAATAGGTACCTAAAAATAGTAGGTACCTACTAGGGATTAGTCCCGGGAATTCCCGTTCCCGAAATTCCCGGGAATTCCCGAAATTTTTGGCTGATTTAAGAACCGGGAAATCCAAAATCATTTCCCGGGAAATTTCGGGAAAAATATTTTTACTTATATAGCATTACCGAAATAACGTAACTCAACATTTTCACTTCCTTTTATAGCATTTCACATTATCAGGTACCTAACCTACGCGGTATTAGGCAGGGTTGATATGATTTGTATCACTTGATATATACATCAATTGTTATTTTTCCCTGCAATGAAAACAGAGAGCAGTCGAAAATGTATGAGAGTGTCCAAAATTGAGCTTCCGTGTACACATGCACAATGTACCTATACCTGCTTTATTGGTTGAGGATTCAGGAAATTCTCCGAAATTAATAATGCCATAAAGTTCAAATAATGCGAGTTGTCGAAAAAAAGATGCTTAGCCAACATATTTGCGGCAAGTCATATCTGTTTTACAATTTGTATAAAGAGCTAGTACTCCGGTAACGTTCTGCCCGTACCTTCGCACGCGCTATTGGAAACGTTTAAAATTTATTTTTGGAAACGTGCAAAATTTCAGCCCGATTCGTTAGTAGTTTTGGCGTGAAGAAGGAACGGTACAAACTTTCATATTTATAATATATTTTAATATTATTAGCTGCGCCCCGCGGCTTCGCCCGCGTCTAAATTTCAGTTATTTATTGCACAACAGGGGGTTTGCAATAAATAATAACTTTAGGGGTCGTTTTGTAAAAATAAGAAATACGTAATTCATTGTTTACTTGATAGTTTATTTATATCGATTTTTGAGTGAATCTAACCAAGGAATAATAATATTATCCATATAAACTTAACCACCCTTTTTAACCACCTGAGATTATTTTTTGCAAATTAGATTAACCTATGTGTTATTTCAGAACTTAAACTATCTACACACCAAATTTCAACCAAGTCGGTTAACTAGTTACTGAGATACGTGGTAACAAACATTCACAAAAACTCATGCATTTATAATATTAGTAGGAAGTGTGATAAACGGACTTAGACACCGAAAAAAAAACTTGAACCAAACATGTAAGACAGAAATGAAAATGTTTCATTCTTGGTGTCTTTCCTTTCTGCTAGTACTTCGTGTGATTAAACCTTTGAACCTACCTTTCATACCAACCTAAAAAAACCTTAAAACTGGATAGACCAAAGCTATTATGAACTTATGATAGAAAAAAAATATTAAATTAAATAATTCCGATTTTAATCAAATTAATCGTATTTTCTTTTTTAACCATGATTTTTATCAAACCTGTTACAAGAAATGTTAGTTATAGCTATATTACTTTTGATCCGTAATTAATTATAATTTTTTGGGTCATTTCAGTCTATTGTCCCCTCGTTCGACAACAAGCCTTAAGGCTTTTCTTGCTATAGAGCCGTGACTGAAGCGAGCTCTACATAGTCGATTGCTGCCATCTTGTTCAGCAAATTACCTTGCTGAGCAACATGACAGCAATACTCCATGAAGCTGGACTTGAGCTTGGCAAAGAGAAAGTACCAGAGTCAAGTGCATTGCTGCAATTTATTATCCTCTTTGTGCATGTTACGGCTCTGACTTCTGAACCTGTAAAGCGCGATGATATCGCCTGCGTGGGTATTATTAGGTAAAAATACCAGATACCAGCATCTGGTATCAGGTAGAGAATTCAAATGTATTCGAACACAACGAATCGACCGTTTACGGCTGGCAGAAATAAATGCATAGTAGGACCTCTGAAGTACCCCGACGACGTTGATCGCCAATTGATTAGACGAACAGTCATCTATGACGACCGACACGAATGGAAGTCATAATCCAATTTAATTTATTTTTTTAATACCGTGGGCTAACAAAGAACACTTAGTCCAATTTTATATTTGTCTCCGTTGAGCCTGGCCACCGTGGCCTAGTATTTGGATAGAAGAACATTATATTGTTTATTATGTGGGTACGTAATAAGGTATTTTTAGATTGATGTTTTCGCTTAGAGGACGCGAAAAACAACGGGAGCTCCTCGGTGTCACTCTTACAACAACTCTGAACTTCTGTACTTTCATTGGATTAAAATGAAGAAACGAATCGAAGCTAAAACGGTGGCCACAAAGCTAAGCGTCTCATACTATACGAGATCAGGCGATATTTCACACAAGGATAGCTCAAGTCCGGCCTCATGGAGTCAGCAAAGCACTTTGCTGTGGAACATGACAGCAAATGAATGTGTTATGCTGGGTTCAGTCAAGACTCTATAGAACGAAAAGCCTTCAGGCTTATTGTCGAACGAGGGGACAAAAGACATGGACCTAAGAATTTGTTATTCATTTTATTAACATCTGAAAAGAAATACAGCTTTAAGTAACATACCTAATACCGCATAGGTACCTAATATCAGCGAAATGCCTAAAAAGGACGTGAAGTATATTAAATTATCTTATTTCGGTAGTGGTATAGCAGAAAAAACATTTTTTCGAAATTTCCCGGGAATTCCCGGGAATTCCCGGTTCCGACTTTGAAACTTCCCGGGATTCCCGGTTCCTCGAAAAGGACCCGATTTTGGAATCCCTAGTACCTACTAGCCTACATTTCAGATGGATTTCTCTGCATACTTCGTTCGGTAACAATAAGGAATACGTAATTTTTCGATTTTTTTAAAATATTATTATAACTAGCTGTACCCGCGACTTCGTTCGCGATTGCCTTACCTGCCGACTAATTAAGTTCACATTTAACCATAGTCTCTCATAATTATTATGAAACGCAGCCGTGCAAAAAATCGTGTAAGTTCTACGGGGGATAGCATGTTGTCATCTTCAATCCCATTCTTTATCCACACGACTTTTAGCTACGACTCGGCCAGCGTCAGTGTTAGGAAGTGTTATACACTTTTCACTTCTTACTCATGGTTCCGTTCAGCTGGGGCCCTATTCTGCTATACTAATCGCGTCACTGTGACAGGGGTATCGAAACAGAATGACACGTTTTGGTATTCCACCTCAAATGAAAGAAATTATGATGAATGCAGATGGAGAGACGCGCGTCAAGTTTGAAACTATTCATTTATCTCGCACGTACTATCTGGAGTTTTATTAATCTAAGGATTCTAGGTCATGATTCTGCGACGATTCCACTGTCATACTGAAGCTATTGTATTGCAGAATTGGGCTCCTGATCCCTTTGACTGGACCACCGTATTTTTTTTTTCGTTAGTTGGTAGGTACAGTTGGCTGTGTACCAAAGTAAAAAATATCTTTCTGTGGTCTAGTTAGTTTAGTTGGACCACTTACTCCACCCACCATGTATCATGTAAGGTAGGAACCTAACTCATTTTTCCAAGACGCACCACCTTAGTAGGTAGGAACCTAACTAATGGGTGCTTCTTGGAAAAATAAATAGATAGGAACTTACGTACCCTTTATCTACTAATTTTTTTTTTCAATCTACAGATTATTTCATTAATCTACTGATTTTCTACTCGACTTACTACTGATTTAGTCAAATTCGATCTTGCAACACTGTTTCTAACAAAAAGAATGCATGAAAAGGACGACGCGTAGACCCGTCGTGATGCGCGGTTTAAGAATTCTACTTTTTCCTCTGTCCCTGGGGAACCTTACTGAATTCCAGGATAAAATATATTTCCATGTCCTTCCTTGTAGTATGAACTCAAAACGTGCCAAGTTTCATTCTACATAGGAATATCTACTTATGTAGTTTCGGCGTTATGCGTGAAGGTATTTTACTTTCATCCTCTCTCCCAGGGGAACCTTAATGAATTCCAGGATAAAATGTATCCCATGTCCTTCCTTGAACTCAAATCGTACCAATTCAGTCCAACTCATTCAGCAGTTTCTGCGTGATGCGTGGTGAAGGAATTTTACTTGCATCCCTTCTCCCAGTGGAACCTTACTAAATTCTGGGATAAAATGTATCTTTCCTCGTAGTATGAACTCAAACTATTCCGAGTTCCATTCGAATTCATTCAGTTGTTCCGTCGTGATGCCCGGTTAAAGAATTTTACTTTCATCCTCTCTCCCAGGGGAACATTACTGAATTCCGGGATGAAATGTATCCCATGTCCTTCCTTGTAGTATGAAATCAAATCGTGCTAGGTGTCATTCCAACTCATTCAGCAGTTTCGGCGTCATGCGCGGTAAAGAAATTTTAATTTCATCCCCTCTCCCAGGGAAACCTGATTGAATTCCGGGATAAAAAGTATCCTATGTCCTTCCTCGTAGTATGAACTAAAATCGTGCCGAGTTTCATTTCAATACCTTCAGTAGTTTCGACGTGATGCGCGTTTAAGAAACAGACAGACAGACAGACAGATATGAATGAAAAAAATTACAGTTTTGGCTTCAGTATCGATAACAGAGTGTCCTCCAAAAAAAATTTTCAAAATATCTTTAATGTACAGAATTGGACCTGTTACAGTTTTATTATAAGTATAGATGTATGAAAGCTACAGAAATTTTAAAATCTGTTTTAAAATGTCCAAACCGATACCTTTCATTTTATATCCCACTAGGTAAGGTTCCCCACCTGTATTGAAAATTATTCCCTACCTTTTTGATAATTCTTCAAAAAGTGTTCTACTGACAGACTTCTCTATATTTTTACTGTAAAATATACATAGACCCATATCTACAAATGTTACCTTTATATATTTGTATAATTTGACAAACGTTGTATATACAAATATTCTATCACTATGTTAAGTACATAATATGTATGTTCCTTCTACCTATGCAATGCCCCTACCGGCTTGTTTATGGCGACGATTTGCCATGGCGCGAAATAGAAATGATTTTTCGGCTTGCTACAAGTAACAATTAGCAGGGAAGTTGGAAGGGAAACCTAGTTTACCGACAGTCATTAAGAATTTTTTATCAGGCCGTGTTTTGAAAACTCCGATTCAATGGCTCTTTTGAAGCATTTGGATACCCCGGAGAAATTTAGCAGTAAAATTTACACACTTGCTCTTTTTCAATAAAACCGCGGCAATTTAAAATTTTTACTTGACCATACATTTAAAACGCAGACCCAATGATTTTAGCTTATATTTTTTATTCTGCTTGACAATTTTCTAATTCGGCTGACCTAACTTTGCTTTTCAAAAGATCACTTTTTGGCCGATAAAAAATAATTGCATAACTCTGCTAATCATGTCATTTATTCTGCTGCCCAAAACATTTATTTTGCCGAACAGGCACCTATTTATTTTTAGATCAAAAATAATTTAGTTGCCGACCAAGTGTTGCTGGAGGTTTTTGTTTTACAGGCGACCAAAACATATAATGATGCCCATGTAGTTTTTAAGCTGGCTTTTCCAGCTACCTAAATATTTAAAATAAATACCAATAAATTTACTCCCGAAATAATATATACCTAGGTAAATAGGCGCAGAAAAAGAGAACGTTTTCTCTTAATAAAGCACATTTTATGTTCATCATACCTACGCATTGAAAAATGTTCTACCTAAGTATGGTACATGAACATGCCTAATTACCTACTCCCTAAATAGTGTGTGCCCATGGAATCATTTTATTTCACAACAAAAATAAACAACAGCCGTCCCACCACCATTGCGATCTGCCTAAAATTTATTTGTACACCACTTTGGGAAGTGATAAAATCCAAACAAGTTCACTATACTAATTATTACAAGTAAAGTAAGTATTTTTTAATTTAATATAGTTTAAAATACATTAAGTAAGGTATTTTAATTAAAAATCAATTATTAAATACAGCGTGTTTGATATTGCGACCGACATACATACTTTTTGGGGGCTTGAAGGGTCATGGTCTACATTTCTCCAGTAGGGGAAGGTGGGGATCACACTTTTTAATATAAGCCTTGTAAAAAAAAAAGTTAAACCAATTTCAAAATAAATTCAATGATTTTGAGTTAGCTACATATCTGGCTATAATAATATGGTACATCCATATTGACATAATGCAATCTAACCGAGCAATGGCGGTTTTCCCAAAAGATGGAAATCGTACGAAAGCACCCCAAACGTGGGGTAGATTCGTACATAGTGTGGGGCACATTCATACATAAGTGGGAGCCTTCGTACAGAGTATATAAAAGCGCCATTTATACTTGAAAACATTTTTATTCATTATAATGAGTTTCTCAAAAACTTACCCTATTATAAAAAAAGTCTTTGTCATCGAGATCAAACTACACAAATAATCAGCCTTAAAAACACTAGGTACTATTAAATGCTTTACATTTAATTCTTATAAAATATTAACATGTTACAATCTTTTTTATAAAATAGGTAGTATTCACAATGTCCTCAGAGGAATCACAATGTAATATAATCAACTATTAGGAAGTCACGAAACAAGAATTAATCTACCCAGGTATCTACTATTGCATTTTGTACTTCGACAAATCCTTTTCGAAGCTAAATAATGTTAGCTGTTCTTGCTGTCAAAGCAGACTTAGGTTGTGGCAAAATCATCACCACGTCTGAGACGTTAACAGATCCTTCATCTTTGGTGTTCCATTTAAAATGTATGAAGCGTTTGTAGATATGGATCTATATTCCACTGGAACAATATAGAGATGTCTGTTAAAAGAACACTTTTTGGAAAATGGTCAAAATAGGGGGAAATAATTTTCAAAAGGGGTGGCTACCCCACCAAATGCGGTATCAAATGAAATGTAATGGCTTGTACATTTCAAAACAGTTTTTCAAATTTCTTTATGTTTCGTATTTTACGAAATATAGTTAATGGTTTAATCGGGTATTTATAGCGTACCTTTTGTTTTATAACTATGTTTACTAATCGCGAAAGTTTAAAAAGTTCTTTACGAAATATTTTGAAAAAAGTCGAAAAATTTACCATTACCCCCTATCACCGAAGTATGCAGAGAGCACTCTTTGCCCGTGGTACGTACTTGATGGATCTTGTATAAGTCGTATTCTTCTGAATGAATTTACTATACAAATTGGGGTCACAATTTGTATTAAACTTTTACAGAGATTTTTGATTTGGAATGCCCGAAGTTTTTTTAAGTTAAAATAATGTATTACATAAGTAATAATTTATTGAGAATAAGTATACATTGAGAAATACAGCAGAAGTTATTTTGTGGCATTTCAACCACAAACAAAAAAGATTATGACTATTCAAAGGAGGGAAAATCAAAATATCTCTAAGACCGACACATAGGATATTCATTCTACCGGAGAAATGTAGCCTTTAACCAACCATCATCATCATCATCATCAACCTAAATTAGTCCACTGCTGGACATAGGCCTCCCCTAATGAGCGCCATAGCGCCCTGTCTTCAGCTTGCCGCATCCAGCATCTGCCTGCAGTCTTTCGCAGATCGTCATCCCACCTGGCCGGAGGGCGTCCTACACTACGTTTGCCGAGTCGTGGTCTCCACTCAAGAACACGTTTGCCCCAGCGGTTGTCGGTTCTTCGCGAGATATGGCCGGCCCACTGCCACTTCAACTTGCTAATTCTTTGAGCTATGTCGATAACTTTGGTTCTCTGTCGGATGTATTCGTTACGAATTCTGTCCTTCAGAGAGACCAACTAACCAACCAACTCTCCAAATAATAATGTCGGTCGCAATACCAAACACCCTGTATATCGATTATACAAAGTTGATTAACCCAAACACGGAATCCGACCGACCAAAAAACTATAACATAGGTACTTATACTACTAACTACTTATCAATACTAATAAATCGGACATAACTTGAAAATTACCTATTACTTGTGCGTGGCCCCAATTTAATAGTTTGTTATGAAAATACAGTTCCCAACCTTTGATCTTCGTCTTGAGTCTTTTCTTGGTACCGACACAAATGTTTTTCGAGATATCATTCCACTATAAAATTATGCAAATTTTGGATGGGCTATACAGGATGGTTTTTTGAGAAGGGTGGTGATGGCCCAGTCAGAAACCATGATAGTTAGAGAAAAGTCGTGAAAGGAGTCATGCCCTCGATATGCAAGAAAACACTAACTGGATAATTTAGTTTTTTTAAACCTTTTACTTTTGACGGAAAACGACACAAATGATATTTAAAAAAATAACAGCCTGTATTTATTTAACCAATGAATTTTGTAGCTGATGAGGATCAATCTTTGCATAGAAATGTATTACTAAAAATAAAAGGAAAAAGCAAATGTTAACAAATTACTTTTAATACTAGGTACCTATCTCGATTTCCTTCAAAAGTAAAAGATTAAAAAAAAACTAAAGATGCAGTTATTGTTTTCCTTTAGATCAGAGTCATGACTCCTTTCACGACTTTTCTCTAACTCTCGTGTTTACTGACATGGGCATCACCACCCTTTTCAAAAAACCACCATGTATATTATGGATATACCTACCTATGTTTGTTACCTTCTTCACGCCAAAATCACCCGTAGGAAATTTCAGCCACCCGATCCGTTCTTCTACTGAACGGATCGGGTGGCAAAATTTTCCTACTTACAGATGTGTCGTTCTGACCTGGAATAACAACAAATTTTATTATGCTTCTTTACGAAAACAACATGTGCGAAACCGCGGACAGAAAATAGTTGAGTATAGTTTCAAAGGTGCTAGATAAGAAATGTTTTGGTTTATATAAGGAACCTTCCGGTGCCTATGTCAGTTTACTTGTTGATTCCTCTCCGCTCGCGTCAGTTTTAGTTTATAGGCGTGAAGGTGAGAGAGCACATTATATACTTTCGTTGGTCGCTAAAATTATTTTTCTTTATTTAGGTACGTACGATGCCAACTATACAGGGGGTGTGATTTTTTTTAAACACCCGAAATATTGTCTTCAATTCTAAATATATTTTGTTTGCGGTTTTAATGCCAAAAAATAGCTAGTGCTGTATTTTGCAATGGATCGGTACTACGATGTTACTTTATTGAATATGTAAAATCCGTATTGAAATGACTGTAACATAACTTAAGAAATCATTCATTGAGTTTTCTTCAATTGGAGAGTTAGTTTAACGTTATGAGTAGGTAGGTACAGTACACCCATATCCAGAGGAGGTACGGGTACCAATATTTTCTGAAACATCTGCTCTTTTCGGAAAAATCGTTTTCGTACAAAAAAATCAAATTGGTAAACATTTTTCTGATGCCAACCGATCATAGTATTATATGAAAAAAGCTGAGCAATGCAATGATGGTTGTGAGGACACCCATAACCAGAGGAGGTCCTGGGTGTTAATTCAATTTTTTTTTAATGCGACCATATTGTACATGAGTGATTAAAGATATTCAGTCTCAAACATGGACCCGGTTAGTGCACAGCAAGATAAGTATTAGGTAGGTACTAATTAATAACGCTAGTTATTTATTAGGTTTAAGTTTAGCTTTGTAACCAAATACAACATTTTAAAGATTTTTTGACAAACATCTTTTTGTAGGTAAATGCATAGATTAATTATTTACACAGCAAAAAGTAAAGATTAGATGTCATAATTATAAAATAAATAAATAAATGGGTAATCATGTTTTCTGCTTTTAATACTAGTAGATAATTGCTTAATACTTAGTGCTCTAGAGATTCTTGAAAACAATAAAAACTCTGTTTAATCAGATATCTTATTAATAAAAAAATTTTAAACTTAAGTATTTTTGTTTAGTTTTTTATGTCTTGGGGGATTTTATTGTAATATTCTTATAGCCACAGCATGTCTGGTGGTCTGGGGTGTCAGGGTGTCCCCATACTGTCCCAGTTGAAACAAGATCCGTCAAGTGCGAGTGTAACTCGCGCGACGAGGGTTTTGAACGTTTGTCAACAAATATGTACCAAAAGTACCGGTTAGAGACTTCGCAATTTAACGAATAGGTACCTAAGAATAGTAGGTACCAACCTACATTTCAGATGGATCTCTGCATGCTTCGGTTAAGTGGGTGGTTCGGTGGGTAATGGTAAATTTTTCGACTTTTTTCAAAATATTTCAAAAAGTATGAAAGCTACAGAAATTTGAAAAACTGGTTTCTAATGTCCAAACCGATACCTTTCATTTGATACCCCACTTGGTGGGGTAGCCCCCCTTTTGAAAATTATTCCTTTTTGACCATTTTCAAAAAGTGTTCTTTTTACAGACTTCTCTATATTTTTCCTGTAAATTATAGATCCATATCTACAAACGCTCCATACATTTTAAATGGATCGCTCTGCAAACTTCGGAGATAGGGGGGGGGGGGGAATGGGTATTTTTTCGACTTTTTTCAAAATATTTCAAAATGTATGAAACCTATAGAAATTTGAAAAACTGTTTTGAAACGTACAAACCGATACCTTTTATTTGATACCCCACTCGGTGAGGTAGCTTCCCCTTTTGAAAATTATTCCCCCCCTTTTTGACCATTTTTCAAAAAGTGTTCTTTTTTCAAACTTCTCTATATCTATCAAAAATTTCAAAAAGTATTTTGAAATGTTCAAAATGATACCTTTCATTTGATACCCCATATGACTCTGTAGGTATCTTTTAAAATTTCAGCATCACAATTTGTATGGAAAATATTCATTTTCATTTTTCATTTATGTTCATTTATTTTTCTCTAAATCTGTACAGGCGCACGAAATGTATTATTCTTTTAAATTTCAAGTTGATAGCTGCAGTAGTTTTTGAGTTATTAAGGAGGGAAAAAAGGACAGACAAAGCGAGACCATAAGGGTTTTGAAACCGATCTTCGATCTTCAAAACCCTAAAAACTACTGTATAGGTGGTCCAACTAAGAAATATTTGTACTACTTTACTAGAGTCACGAGTAAGAAAATACTTTTTAGGGTTCCGTACCAAAAGGGTACCAATCGTCTGTCCGTCTAGTCTAGCGTCTGTAAGCTGGCTGTAACTCATGAACCGTAACACAGAGAGGTAGACCTTTGAATATTTGACAGGGGGTTGATTCGTATTGCCGCAATAAATAAACTTAATAAAATAATATTAAATATTATGGGGCCAACACCCATACCACGTTGAGTACCTACCTACCGAGGTTAAGCAACGTCGGACGCGGTCAGTACTTGGACAAACTTCGAAACCTTCAGCGCGCGAGTTTTACTTGCACTTGACGGATCTTGTTAATTCTCGCAATCGATTCAAGGATTTTAAATTTATTTCAGGAGTATCTACAATATGAGTTCCGACGTCACAAAACCGTTCACTGTTTTTGTGGAGGGAAATACTTGCAGTGGAAAATCTACATTTTTGGAACATTTTCGCCGATTTGAAGACATAACATTGCAGAAGGAGCCCGTTGAAGAGTTTCGTAATATGAAGGCGAATTTACAGGTGAGGTGTTTTCTAACGTGACTGCGATACGTGCTTGATCATGGTGAGCGAGATCCTTTGCCCAGCTGTACCTCACCTCACCTCGCCTCAACAGCCTGTATTGGTCCACTACTGGACGCAGGCCTACCCCTGATAAGCGCCTTATTGGCTTTTATCATATGGGGGGTACTGCCCATAATCCCCACACTGGGCATGCGGGTTGGGGATCGCAATTCGCAGGTAGAATTGTTCTGCAGGGGGCGCTGCTGGCGGCCCCCGGTAGATATCCCTTAGTCGCCTCTTACGACACCCACGGGTGGGAAGAGTTGGGGTGGTGCAAATTCTAAGCCGCACCACACAGCTGCAGCACAGCTGTACCTACCACCTGGTAAAGACCTGGTAGCCCCCGAATATGGCAAATCGCTTATCCTAGTGGAGTAGCGAGTTGCCATTATTTTTGTAGGTATGATTTTATAGACCGTCGTCGTCGTTGTCTAGACTTTTTTATATCAACTTTGTTCGTTTTTTGGGTTCTGAGGAAACCTAGTAAAAAAATAGATTTCCTTTAGGTATATTTACTAGAACTTGTCCAATACGAATTCCATGCCTGTTCTTAATCCTACTTGGCAATAGAAACAATATTGCAATTTTTCTTCTTTTTAGGTTTCCATACCTTAAAAAGAAAAAGGGACCCTTATAAGATCACTTTGCTGTCCACCCGTCTGTCTGTCTATCTTTCTGTCCGTCTGTCAACCCCCTTTTCTCAGAAACGCGTGGAGGTAGCGAATTGAAATTAACATAAAATACTCAAGTCCGTAACTTCTTGGAGCTTCAATATTAATAAAACTTCCAAGTCAACTGAATTCAAAGTAAAAGCCGTTTATGTCCGAATTTTTTAAAATTTCCAAGAGAATCACATGGTCACAAAACCTATAAGGTATTTCCCGCAGACCTAGAATCATGAAATTTGGCAAGAAGCAAGGTCTTAAAGCACAAGTAAAAAAAAAACTGAAAATCGTAAATTTGTAGTTTATTCTTTAAAAAATTGCTTTTGATTCTCGCCATGAACAAAAACCTATAGGGTACTTCCCGTTGATATAGAATCAAAAATTTGGAAAAAGCAAGATCTTATTACACAAATAAAGAAAATACCAAATATCGTAAATTTTTACTCACTTCATTAACAAAAAATAATAATATTTGGTTCTCTCCCTGGCCAAAATATACAGGGTACCTACTTTCCGTTGACATAGAATCATGATATTTAGCAAGAAAAGAAACAAGGTCTTACAATAATTGTAAGACCTTGTTTCTTTTCTAGCTACAATTATTGTAGCTACGGAATCCATAGTGCGCGAGTCCGACTCGCACTTGGCGTTTTATTCTTGTTAGGAACTATGGCTTACCCACCCTTAGTAAATTTTACCAATTTATCTCATTATTATGTGTAGGTATCTACAACATCCTCAATGATATCGGACGACGCCTTCATCGTCGCCCATATCGTCTTGTGATGCGCGATTTGTTGCGATTTTGTAGCATGATTCCGCTGCGTTTTTGTAAGCGCTATTTCTAGACGCCGCCGCCGCGCGCCAAATGTGAATTCACATCGCAGATACAAAATGTACTGCAAACAAATATAGCAACAAATCGCGCGACACAAGACGCGCTTCAAAATCGCGGCTGTGGAGTGGAGGCTTTATCCACTAGACTCTCTGAGTGCGGCAAACAAAGAAGCAGAAATCAAAGCTGGCAGCACTGAGCTTAAAATGATGTTTCAAAATGAAAAATGATGCTGTCAGTTACTGTCAAACGTCGTGTCAAAATTTTGGCAAATTTTGTATTTTAACTCGATTTTACATGCATAAAAATAAATTTATTCCATAATATAAAATGAAAATAACCACTACGTACAGATTTTCAGATAATAGTTCGTGGGTTTACTCTCGTTTCTCCGTCCGTTGACAGATAATTGACAGGCAGGCTAAATGCTAGTCGCGCGTGTTTATTTTGGGACATTTTCGGCGGGAAATCGGTGCTATAGTCGAGTTAGGGCAGCAAATTGTCTCTTTTCAAACAATTTACAGAACAAAATGTGTTCCAACGTAGCAAAACCGTTCACTGTTTTTGTGGAAGGAAATATTGGCAGTGGAAAAACTACATTTTTGGAACATTTTCGCCTGTTCGAAGACATAACATTGCTGACGGAGCCTGTTGAAGAGTGGCGTAATCTCAAGGGATACAATTTACTGGTGAGGTGTTTTTTAACGTTGGTTATTAGTGCTAATACAGCTAAATCATTATTGAACATCCCGAGCCAGATTCACACGAGCCCTCAGGTCACGCATCGCTTTGATGAGACTCTTGATTTTGAAAACTTCATTCTCAAAGCACAATGTTTGTAAACAACTCTCAACATTAAAATCCAAATAGGTATCGCTTTTTGACGTCCAATATCAAAAATAAGAGCCTTGGCACCTCAAGGACCTAGTGTCTGACTCCAAGAGCAGCAAAGGCGTAGGCTATTAGGGCCACTTGAGCCGCAGCAGATCCAAATTAATCCCCGCCAACGACGGATGAATTTCCCATACAAAGGTAGTACCAAAAGGATTTGTAATTTGAGAATGTTTTCACCATGGTTTGCTATTATTTGTGTTAGAATAGTATTTATATAGGTTCCTGCCATAAGATTTTTTCAAAATACTTATCTACACAATTACTAAGACAACATTCATTCTTTGATGTAAAAATGCGATTAGGTTTAATTTCATTTCAGAAAGATATTTTGAAAAAAATTTGTGGCAGAAACCTAGATAAATACTATTTTAATACAAATAATAACAGACCATTGTGAAAATTAGTTCAAATTAAAAATAATTTTGGTATTACGTTTGTATGCGAAATTCATCCGTTGCCGGACCCTTAAGCCCCCTAGCCCCCCATGAATTCGCTAGTAGTCATACCTATCACAAAATTATAGTTTTTAATGTTCCTTTCAGGATCTCATGTATAAAGACACATCAAAATGGGCCATGGCATTCCAATCTTATGTGGCTCTGACCATGTTGGACATGCATCGTAGACCTACTGAAACCCCTGTGAAGCTGATGGAGAGATCTTTGTTCAGTGCCCGATACTGCTTTGTGGAACACATGAACAGAAGTGGTACCCTTCATCCAGCTGAGTTTTCGGTCCTCGATGAGTGGTTCCAGTTTATTACACATCAAATACCCATTGAAGCTGATCTTATTGGTAAGCTATTGGACAGTTTTGCATCTGTATATTAATCTATAGTATCAGACAGAACCATAAAAAAGGTTAAACTAGAAAAAATCCTCAAAAAAATGCTGGACATTTCACACTTTATCTAGGGTACTAGATAACTGATAATACTTAATACAGTACACTACATTGATAGATATCTATTATCTATATAAAAGAAAGTCGTGTTAGTTACTCTATTTATAACTCAAGAACGGCTGAACCGATTTGGCTGAAAATTGGTGGGGAGGCAGCTTAGAACCAGGAGACGGACATAGGCGGGAACTACGCAGGCGAAGCCGCGGGCAGCAGCTAGTTTTTTATAAACCAGAACATCCAGGACGAATATCTGCAGATTGTACCAACATTGTTGGAACCTGCGTCGCAAGCGGACCTTCACTTGTTGTACCACAGAGGTCAAGCTGGCTTTGCTCTATTTTCTTGTATCTAATCAATATTGTTAGCCCTTATAGACTTATTTTAGGACAAAGGTTATCAAAGTCACCATTCTTAAGTTATTTTTTCTAATACAGTATATCTCAAGGCCACCCCATCACGTGTGTATGAGAGAATAAAAAAGAGGGCCCGTTCTGAAGAGCAATGTGTACCATTGTCCTACATTGAGGAGTTGCATGCATTGCACGAAGACTGGCTCATCAATAGAACACATGGAGTGTGTCCTGCCCCAGTAAGTTAACTTATGTCCATAAATTTATTAAAGATACTGAAAAATTTTAAATTATATCTATGGCCATCCAAAAGACACAATCTAACTGATTTGAACTGATTAAGATCCTTTCAGCCATTCCGTTTAAAAAAGGTAACAGAGACAGAGTGACATTATGCATTATATCTTATAATGCCTAATGTCACTCTGTCTGTCTGTTATTCATATTAATAGATTTTAAATCTTGGCTTTGCACATGTTCTTTATTTAAGCATCATTTATTAGACCGGAGCCACAGACAGCAGCCTGTGTTGTGGCTGCTTCCAGGAAAAAAAGACTTGTGGTATGCGGCATGGCTAACAAGGATGCCAGACAAGACATGGGGAAGTCCTGCTCCGGTACTTAAAGGAGCTGGACTGGATAGACAGGAAAACAATGCATGATACACTCCCATGCAAGATTTTAGTGTAGATCACAGTTCCTCCTTTTAGAATTAGAATTAAGATCATTTATTGTTACAGGTGCTGGTGCTAGATGCAGATTTAGACCTTTCTGAAATTACTGAAGAATACAAGAAAATTGAACACCAAATACTGAGGAAAGCTGTTGATGTGGTCATGAAGTCTCCGGCTAAGCTTGACTTAAAGAAACCTATTTCATCCTCTGCCATCGAAATTGTCCCCCAAATGAGAATCTTATAATGACTCACTTTAAGCATACACATGCTTGTGATTAACCAGTAGCATATAATTGTATAAATTATAATGCTGTTTACTATTATGATATAAGACTATCACAACTATGGGTCAGAATTCTCAAGTGGTTCTTGACCTCTCAAAGATAATAGTTAGTAAAGTTACGCAGAACATTTTAGATTTTTTGATAAGGACAAAGTTGTGTCAAGTATATCATAGAATAATATATACCTCATTCACAAAATAAAATAGCTCTGACCCATGCATTTGTACCTAAGAGAAAGAATGGATGTATGCTACTAAATCTTAGACATGTACAGTTTGCTTTAATTTATTTTACTTCTTTGAAGAATGCTTTAATTATTATGTTTCATTTGATTTGAATCACAATTTACATAATTAATTCTAAGATATTTCATAATTATTTCAACACTACTAAGACTACATAGTCCTTTATGTAGAAAATCTTTTAGAAAAGTGACAACACATTTGACTGTTTGGAATAATTATGCTATCATATGAATTCATAAATTAGTAATATAAAAAATTGCATTTATCTTAAGGGGCTCCGCGATAAATTACGGAATTATGTCCTCACCGTTTTAAAGATTTCTCTAAAACTTATTACTTTGAATTGATTATATTCGTTTACAGAAATATTTAAAATTGTGAGGACCGTATTGGGCAATCTACCACGGCCGGCGGCGGCCTTAATCTTGTGTTTACCTAAACTGTGTGTTGTATGATACATACATTTCTTTGTACCTAATAAAACTAAGGAAATTGTTAGGTATGTAGTATGACGGCAACAAATTAAGTTTGTTTGTAATTTGTAGTATCCTAAATAAATATTCTGTGATGGTTTTGTTTTGTTTCTAAAAGTGTAGATTAGTTTTCAGAATAGATAAGCAAACTAACTAAATACAGGATGTTCGGCACAGCGCGTTTATCATTATGGAAACTTGGGGTAGGTAGAACAAAGTGCAATACAATACCTATTACCTACACTACGTTCATTCCTGCAACCTAAAAAACTACAACTATCAGCCCTTGGTCCAAATTTCTCATAATAAAGAGGATGGCACTACAACTAATTTTATGTACTTAGTTTTTTTTTTTATTTAGTTTCGCCTTAAAATTATTTTAACGATTACGATGATTATATTTTTTATTGAAAGGTAGTAATTTTATATTGTTCTCATAAAATTTTGGTAAACATCTGAACAGGATTTTTGGCATGCCGAGCAGAATAGCTTCTCATATAATGTAGGTATAATAGCTCCGCAAAACGCAGTAGCACAGCTGATATTATAATATTAAACTAGTAGGTACAATGATATTATATTGAGTAGGTAGTAATGCAAGCGTAGAAAGGTTATATTTAATCTGTGAATGCAAGAGAGCATAATACAGTACAGCGCCACCTATTAGAACATCTTAGTAATTCTTCTGAGATGAGAATGAGAGGAGTAGGTAGGTTTCTACTACATACTCCGTCGGTCGTCGCGTCGTCGTCGTCGTCTTCGTCCTCGCGCATGCGGCATGCCTGTCAGTTTGCGCAGTAAGAAATCAATTTTATAGATGGCGCTAATGCTAGTGAACATCTCAATAAACCAGGAATATCCTACATCTGTGTGTTCGTAGAACTACTAGGTATCATTTAATTATAAATTGGTAGTTTAATTTTAAAGGAAACCAACTGATATTACTACGCCATCTGTTGAGTTAAAAGAGCACTTATGTTTTTTTTTATTTGAGTTCGCTACTTTTAGCATTTGCCATAAGTTTGCCATAGTTCGTTTTACTTGTTACTTGTTACGAATTTTTTTTATTAAAAAATTTGGGAAACTTACCCCAGATAAAAACCTACTACGAGAATATACGTTAAATGGATCAGGAGAGTTAGGATAGGAAATGTTAATAGATACGATTATAATAAGGGAATTAACAAACAAAGTATAGACTGGACACTTTATTACTTATAATATTTTCTTTTTATATTATTTGTATAAATAAAGGATGATAGAGCATGGTATATAGAGGGGTCGAAGGAGGAAAGGAAAGATTCAATATTAACAGGAAGCGTTAAGTTGTTTCTTTCTTATTTTTCGCATAAACCTTTTTATGCTCTAAGTTTTTATTACCTCAAAAGATTCATGATTTTTCGTGGCTTTTTTTGCCGCATTTATAACGTCCATGTATGTAGAAAGACTGGCAGGTAATTCAATGTCAAAGTCTTGGAGATTGACAATGTCTTGCCAATCTGAAAATGTCTATGTCAATCAACTGTCAGAATTTATCCGTCAATGTCAGATCAGATGTTTACCCAAAATTCATGCCGAAACAGTACCTAGGTTTTTGGGTCAAATTTGAAAATAAGTATTAGGTTTACCAAGTTTAGTGCAAAATTTTTATATTATATTAGTATTTACATAGTTATTGTGATGAGTTCTTGTTGCAGTAATGAGATAATATTTAGTTCTGTTGTTAATGAAATTGCTTCAAGTAATTTAGAATTATTTTCAAATCTTTGTTATGTTGTGAATGGATATTGGATATACCTTGGTGCTACAGTTATTGGAATAGTTGTACTGGCTTTGACTCGTAGGTTTGGTGTCGGGTTATCGCGGCCGTGTTAACAAACTCTCTTTTGAAAGTAAAAGTAACAATGTTGGCTGTAATCCAGTGAGACTGCGCCGCGAAGGTATGTACATACATAACATTCTTACATTTGTATCTGGATACATGATTCTTAAACGCATTGGGTATTTGTGACATGGTAGAAATGTAGATGATTGTCAGCAGAGTTATATGTCCAGCTGTGGACTATTATAGACTGTTGTGAGAAATGTAATAACATAAACACTTGCTGCCTTCAGTTTCTCTGCAAAGTAACACTTCTAACAAGGATGCATCCCATAGGAATACTTAAGTACCTTCTCTGTTAGGTGCCGAAATTATGGTGCTTCATGGTCCTCAAAATCACAAAGATTTACAAGACTTGTTTAGTGCATAGTTAATAGGTGACATAGTTGGTGGTAATTCTTCAATACTTTAGTCAGTAACTTACTGTTGATTTAAATGATATTATAATTTGAAATTTCATACATGTCTAAGAGTCGTGTAAGGTCTAAAGGAAAAAAAGCACTAAGACTTTTGACTTGGCCTAAGTAATTTACTGACTGATGTAAGTCAGTACAATTTAAGTGTGACAGATTTCGTTCAGTTAGCTTTTTGTAGTCTTATCAGTGGTGATTACTATTGAATTACGATGTTGATGATTGCTATGATAAAACATTTTATCAATTTATTGTAACAGCATATTTTTAAAGTTGAATATTGATTTAATAACAAAAAGTAAATAAAGCTGGACATTTCACACAGCACCATCTAGCCCATCATCATTGTTTGATCTATCTAATAAAATAATAAAAAAAGTCACAGTGGTCTACGCTTTATAATGAATCATTAATTTCAGACAACTTAGAACAGTTATATGTAGATCTTGTTCTCCTGTCTGTAGTCATATTATACGGTAAAACCTCCGCCTGGCCGTTTCTAAATGGGAGTCAAGACATTGGTTACAAGCATTTCCTTCATGTAACACTGGTACTTTATTGGATCCCGTAACTTTCCGCATCGCAACATGTCTTCGGTTGGGCGCAAGGTGTTGCGCGCCTCATCAATGCACGTGCGGTGCTGCTGTCGAACAGCTTGATCGTCACGGATTATCGTGTACTAGGGCCGCCGGCTAGATATCTCGCAACGGACATCATCCGGCGGGCCTTTGTCACAGCTAACGTAGCAGCTATTCTCGAACCGAATGGCAGACCATTCACAACAGGTTGCGTGACGATGGTAAGAGGCCCGACGGTATGACACTAGTCCCATGGGAGTTGGGTAGTCCATTGTCTGGGACGCTACATGCGTCGACATACTTGCGCCTTCCCATCTTCCGAGGACATCCGTGAGGGCGGGTGCGGCGGTAGATTTGGCCGAGGATCTCAATAGGCGCAAATATGCAGGTCTCGACAGAGCCTACAAATTTGCTCCCCTTGGAGTCGAGAGCCTAGGTCCGTGGGGTACCGAGGCTCTTCGGGTTTAAAAAAAAATATCTGAACGTCTGGTCGAAGCGTGACCCGAGAGCTGGTGAGTATGTGGCGTAGCGCATGAGCATTGCCATACAGCGGGAAAATGCAGCCAGCCTCTTGGGGACGCTTCCGACTGGTATTGATATGGATCAGTTGAGCTACCGGTAGATTGTTTTTTTTTTATCCTTAAAACTAAATACATACTAGCTTCATACTGTTTGAAATTAAAAGAATGACCATTTTTATTTTTTAGTGCTGTCTTAATTAGTTTAGTATTGGCGTCATCTGAATTGACACCTTATATTAATAAAATATAGATCAATCCAGAGTTTCAATGCCAAGCTTTTAAATTTAAAACATGGAAACACCTTGGGGCTAGATGATGTGTGGATTGTCGGGCATTATTTATCACATTTATTACCTTGTTGTCGACATCCTTTACCTTTGGCCTATCGCACGGTAGCATCGCGTTAAGAGGGCGCGCCGTATGCATGTTTGTCACCCTACAGGTCTGTATAAAACTGAAAACAAGAGACAATTATATAATTATATAACAAGTATTTTCACTGACACTTGATGTGACGCCAGATTTTCTCGAATAGCAATCGACACCATCTCGTACAAGAATGTTGCGTTCACTTCATTCAGATAGACGACGGTTTCGTTGCAACACAGCCCCAAATCAAAATACACCATAAACCACGGAAGATAGGTAACGGTAATCAATACCTAGTAGCGCTTATAAACTCGGTATTTTCGGTAAATTGTATTATTTCGAGAATCGCCCTACACGCCCGCCCTACAGACTGGTTATGTATGCCCAATGAAAGTGAATGTCGACGATCGCTAGTTTATCACTCTAATATTACCTCATTGGACTTGCCCACTTCTTCACTTTCCTCGGGTACTTAAGCCCAGAAAGCGTGAAGGCTTGTCACAGGTGTAATCTTATTCATTTGCAAGTAGGCCGTTGGAATTTTTGCAGATTTTATCTTTATGCGTGTAGAAATCTAGGTCTTTTCGGCATTATTCAGCAATAGTGAAAGATGAGTTAATTGCTAGTGATTTGGGATACTCCAGCCTTATTCACGCAAACATGGAATTTTCCGAAGTTCTGTTGAACTGACTCAGTTAGGTACCTACCAACTACCTAGCAATCTTATTGGGTTAATAGCATTTTTAACTCTCGCCGCAAACAGAGTTTTGTGTCTGTCACGGGCATCTTAGCTGACAAGCAGTAAATAGCGTTTTTTGTGTGTAAGGGGATTTGTACGGTGAAGCCGTTCTTAGGTACGTTAAAATGGTATAAATCAATCAATCCTGAATTTTGAATTAAATCGTCGCGGATTCTGTTCGCAAAACATGACTTCATTTATGTATCTTTAACCTCAGATTTTCCAGATCTGGTTAAAGATCCCAAATTAAAATTGTTTTCGCAAACTGTTAATTAACTTTAGTTTTCACAAACATCTGAATCATTGTGTTAATTTAATAAGCAACGCTTAATGTAAAATTCTTTAAAATCTTCTGATATCGAGAACTAACACGGCAACATATTCTCGAAACTAACATGAAGTGACTCATTAAAACGGACTCTAGGTTTCTAAAAAAAGCTTTATCTACGAAATAATATTAAAGCAAAACACGAGAGGCACCCTTAAAACAGTTTCATCAATCAAAAATATCTTTCACTGACAAAAGTAACTAATGTAAATTGAAGTAAATTGCCTCTGAAAAGGCAGACAATTCTTTCAATCAGACATATTTAATACAAAATATATACGACTCTTTCAAAGAAAGGTTCTCCATCAATTTGTCATTTGCAATCTGCAGAATGTCAATATGTTTGTCCTGCTGTAGAGGGCATCTGGGGCAGAATTTGTTTTGGAGATCGCTCGGTTTGCATGTACGAGTAGGTAATGTATAAATTGAACTTTTCCACTTATCACTATGTATTTATTTATTGCGTTGAGAGAGAACGTGACAATGGTAGTTGAAACATGCGCATTTGTTAGATTTAGTTAAACCAAATGTCGATTTATTTGTGTATCTATCGGTATGTTTGAAAGAGCTATTTTCAACACCTGGCTGCGGAGTACCTGTTGATGGTATATATAGGAGATATTTTCAGTAATTATAATATACAGTAATAAGATAAACAGTCGCCCTTGTTCGTCCTCGAGATACCAACTACCTCCCTGCCAAATTTCATTGACATCCGTTCAGCCGTTTAGACGTGAAAAGGTAACAGACAGACAGACTTTTATACAGATATACCGACACACAGACAGACCGACTGACTGACAGACAGACCGACAAACAGATAGACCGACAGACAGACATGCATAGAGCTGCTTTCGAATTTATAATATTTAGTATGAATGTTTAATAACTAGCGGATTCTTATAAAGTTACTTGGTTCTGCCCGCCGTTTCGCACGCGTTGTTTTGGTATAATAAGTATTATATTATCTAAGTTAAGCTATGTTCTAAATGTACGCCAAATTTCATCTTGATCTGTTCAGTAGTTTTGGAGATCCTAGGTAACAAAAATTTTACATTTCACAAACTTTCGCATTTATAATGTTAGTAGGAAGTAGGATATTAGTAGGATAGGATAAGTACTTACGTACATTACATACAACCTATACGATCTCTATAAACGTCCTATAGAAGTAATAGATACAGTTCCGGGGCACCATCACAAATACACGTGGCACCCTGTATACAACAGCGGCAAACAATTCAAGTTCAATGTCGAATTGTGATTGACGAAAATACTCATATTCATTGGGTCTATTAGATTCGTGAGCTGACAATCCTACGAAACACGTAGGAAGGAATGTTAAAACAGAAATAGCTCGAGAAAGTTCACTTTTAATCTTTTTGAAAATCATCTGTGCTATATAATATAATTTTTAACACCCGACGTAAAAAGAGAGGGGTGTTATAAGTTTAACGTGTCTGTCTATGTATCTGTTTGTCTGCCTGTGGTATCGTAGCTCCCAAACGGATGAACCGATTTTCGTTTAATTTTTTTGTGTCATAGATAATTTTATCCCGAGTGTTCTTAGCCATGTATCATGAAAATCTGTAGGGTTTTTTTTTATTTTCTTGTTAATATGTTATCTCTGGGAATACTGGTCCTATTTAAATAAATATATCACTAACATCATTAGGCCTTCATTAGGCCATGACGACCGATGTGGCATGGCGGGCGGTCTGCCGGCGACGCAGGAGGTTGCGGGTTCGATTCCCGCCTTGGGAAAAAAGTTTTTACGATCTCCAAATAATTGTTCCGGGTGTTCTGGGTATTTCTATGCATAATAAAAAATGTATATCTATGTAATGTATGGTATTATGTTCATCAGTCATCTCATCTAGTACCCATAACACAAGCTCTGCTTAGCTTGGGGCTAGATGATGCTGTGTGGATTGTCGGGTTGGGTGGGGTGACCAAAGGACATAGGTAGCTGTGGTGAGATAATAATATGATAAATGCTGACGACGATGATTTATCCCAATCGGACGTAGATGTAGTTTGAGACCTAGAACAATATAAAGGTTTCTCTATATAATTTTAAAGTTCATACATTAAGTCCAAAGCAATGCGACCTCATTTTAAATCGACCATTTTCCTTCCCAGTTCTTTTTTTGCGTTTACTGTACCTGCCGAGAACTCGTGGCATTCCACGAGTTCTCGGCAGGTACAGTAAACGCAAAAAGGCCAAGACAAAATTTTTCGTTTACCTACATGATTGTAGCTGGGCTTGGTGTCAAATTTAAAAGAACAAAAAATATAGATTCGTATTTGTTTATGCAAACTTAAGCCAATTTGTATTGAAAAGTACCAGGCGATCATATTAATATAGGAGGTTCAAATGATCACCCAGATTGTGCTCTACCGTCGTTCTTACTTTATAATCAGCTTCAAGGATAATGATCCAGACAACAAGGCAGGCCTAAAAACTTAACCACTGCGTCGACCATCTGTAATTTACACAAATGCTTATTTAGGGTTGTTGCTAAACAGAACCATAAGATACTGATCTTAATTACTAGTACCTCTAGCTTTGTAGATGCTAGATAGGGTATGTAGGTCAAAGGAGTAGGTAAAGTTGCTTTAAATAGGCGGGCTGATAACAATTTTGTAGATTTGATTGAGTTAGGATAATGCGGGCGTTACTATCACAATTATCCTGGCCTCAAGTCTCTTCATCATCAGCTCAGCCGAACGCCGCCGTTCAAAGTTGGACATACTAGCGCGGGCGTGTTTGAAAATTACGCGTGCTAACTCGCTCAAGCCCGTCGCGCTAAGCGCTAGGCACTTACCCCCAAATACTCAAACGCAGCTTGAGCACGTCTCAAGCCGCGATTTAAAGACAGTTTTCAAAGAATATGTGTCTAAAATTCGTAATTTGAGACGAACTTATGTTTGAGTTGCGTTTGAGTATTTGGTACTTTGTATGTGGTACTTCAGTATGCACGCAAACGACGGTTTCATATGGTTGATACTTCTTATGGTTGAAGCCTCTGGCCTTCCTTAAAGAAGCCCAAATAAACTGGTGATTCGGCCTCATGGCCCAAGATAGCCTACGCTCTAGCTAGAGTCTGTAATTATGTAGTAAAAGATGTGTGAATAGAATACACTTAAACAAATAAAAAATGGCCTGTTCGATTTTTTGGGTTCACTAACTCGACACTTATTTTTTCGTCATCTGGACACGCCAAGGTTTTTACGCGTGTCCACATAGTAAAATTTCAATTAAATCACAGTTAAGCTTTTCGTATTTCGAAATTCTTTAAAATGTTGTCTCAATAATTAATTATCTCATAAATTACTCGTGTTATGTCCGTCAACCCCCCAACTCAATCTGTGGATATCGGAGCCTCCTAAGGGAACCTACCGAGGAAGTATATAAGCTTCCTTCTGTTTATTTTTAACACCTCCGCTGCGATCAAAAATCTGCTAGACAAGCTTGGTGACTATGACGAAACCCCCCTCGTTTGGGTGCACTTTCAGCAGTGGACGCGTCGTGTGTTAATGAGATATGTCCATCGTTATTAAACTCTTCTTGATGCATTTATCACCCTTCACACTAATATTATAAATGCGAATGTTTGGATGGATGTATGGATGGATGGATGGATTTTTGTTACCTCTTCACACTACTGAACGGATCGGGCTGAAATTTTGCATACAGGAAATTCTAATCCTGGAATCAAACATAGGCTACTTTTTTTTCCTATAAATCAGTTTCCATGGGATAGAAATCACCTTCAAACGTTAAACATAGAAACAACGCGTGCGAAGCCACGGGCATAAACTAGTTTATCATAAGTACGATCCGAGCAAATCCAATAAATCATACAAATTTCACAATCTTCGTACTAGAGAGTTCTGATTCTTTCTAAATACTCTATTCAAAATTTCGGTTTGGATTAAGGATTTAACGTAAATATCACCCACACAGTATATCCATACGTTGACGTAGATTGAATGTATTCAGCCTGAAGCTGGTTGAATAGGGGTTGTTTATTCAACACCCATACAAATGTGACAGACAAGCTCTCGATAAAACTGTTTATATAACTCTGCTTTATATTCACCATTAATATTAAAAGCGAACGTTTGCGTCAGTATTCAATTTTGCTATCGAAAATACCGTATGATCATGAGTTTCATCTGGGAACTGATTTGGTATTTAAATCCGTTTCGTTTTAAAAGAGTGGCACTCAGAAATTTACTTATATGTATGATGGCTCTACAAAGTACATTATATCTTGAAGTACGTGATGTACTAGGTATAATGTGTAGGGCTTTGTTGAAAAACCTCGAAAAAAACGATTAAATAATAAAATCTAATACTTACCAAGTAAAGTTTCCATATAGCATTCCTTTTCTTCCAACGCACCCCGTTGAGCTCAATGGTTAAGCCATAATATTTTTAAACAGCTAGCTTGTGAAATCTTTTAAAATTGGGTGTGGCGAGATAAAATACCGGCTTTAAACTCTTAGGTCTAAATTGGAGTTAGATGTTGCTTGTCATTAATTATTTTTTGCTTATCGCCTATTGGCTTTATGACTGTAATGAATGCCTATTTGGACTAAATTTCCGTCAGCTATAGCCTTAAGCTAGATTGTGATAGATTGTCATATGACTTTTATTCGTAGCTAGCAAGACATAAGGATGTTTCCTAAAATTAACTTAACATTCAATACTAGAGACACAGAAGTGTGTTTATAAATACACTAGCTGCATTCTTACTACCCGTTGTCCTATTACCCGTTGTCCTATTACCCGTTTTCCCGTAGGAATGAAGCATTTTCCCGCGGTAAAAAGCCTATGTTCATCAGGAATAATGTGGGCTTCTAATGGTAAAATAATTTTTCAAATCGGTCCAGTAGTTTCAGATCCTATTCAATACAAACAAACAAACAAACAATCAAATCATTCCTCTGTATAATATTAGTATGGATAAATAGTGTAACATATTTCAACCCAAATCCAAATCCGCCATTGTGTACTCCATTTGACGAACGAGTTCCTTGTCTAATTACTTGGTAGATTTAATTAGATAAAAATATACGGCACCAGTAGACGTCGGAATCGGAACTCATCACGCGTTCACCGGTGGAACACTAGTCTAGTGACGTAAGTGAGCGGTGACTATTCGGCCAGGCTTTTCGGGGCCCCCACCAGAACGTTTTGTTTACAGAGCTACGCCTCCGCACCCGTGTCGGCACTCCGCGGCCGGCCTTCATGCGGCACACGCACCGTCTCACAACTACACACAATACTTTAACGCGACGTCCCAATTAATAAGTGATATCCCGGCGCTCTGAGGACCAACTACATCCGGCTTCTATCCCACAAAAAACTTTACAGGACTTCTCTCGTTCACCTGTCACCGTAACCCCCGAAACATCAACCGCGTTTACCGTGCACTTGTGGGATCTGCTGCATATATCGCCGAATTTTTTCGTAAGTAAAATTGTTAATATGAATTTGTCACACCGAACCAGTTTAGAATAAGTTACGTGAGACGTTATGAAATTATGCTAATCGCTTTCAAAACTGTAACGCAGAACACCATGTCTGTTGTCGGAGTCTAATATTGGTTCTGATAGGTTAATGTTTTTGTTGGCTGCTAGTTTTCGGCGCTGTTCTCTTGTGCCGTACCTGAAGGTCGTAATTTTATGTCACTTACGCTCCTTTTCGAAATAAAAACCGGTTGGGATCTTTAAGCTGGTGTAATAAAATTAACATATCGGTGGCAGAGATCGGTGCACGTGTGCATGTGTGCGTACGGATCAGGGATTTGGGGGGGCTCTTAGGGAGATCCATTATTGTGTTCGTAAAGATTGTTTTTAACTTCAGACCTTGTTTGACCATGACACTCAAAATGCGATGTTCTGGGCCATAAGAACAGGCATCAAAAATCTATAATAAAATACCGGACACTAAAAGACGAGGAAAAAGGCCAAATATTTGAAACAAAATTAAAACAATAAATGCTTTATGATATAAATGACTTCTTCAACGATAAATTATTATAAAAAAAAAACAACTTACTAATTAAAATACGTTAACAATACCTACACGCTACCTATAAATTATTTTATAAAAACGTTCACATTATTAACTAAAAACATAAGTCATTGAATTTTATTTTTCTGCTAAAATCTAACTAGAGATTCTTAAAGAAACTCAGTTCCAGTTCCACTCTAAGTAGGTACCTATTGCCACGCCCTGCTAGGATACCTTTGTCTCTTATACATTACTTAGAAACTAAGACATACAAATGTACACAATGATTGCAATCATTAAATATGAATACGCAGCCCAAAGAGTTGAAAGACTATGTACGTACAGGCTAACATCGAACGCAAAGAAACTGAAAGCATCTCGTAAATTCAGGCCATGATCGCCGCCCGCATCATTTGCGCGATCAATTTGCTAATAGATTCATGCTATCTTGACGCCGTAATACATACACTCTACCTTCTCTAGTTTACTTCTATTTTCACAATCATAGTTTCTAATTCCTTTTGCGATACATAAGATCGTACTTTTTGATTTATCCTTGAAGGTCCTAGGTCCTTTCGTGTACAATCTCCCCAGAGCGTTAGGTTAGCGTTGACATTGCTTTGATCTGGGCATTTGTTATCTCCGAGATAAGGCTATCACACATCGGCTCTATTTACATTTCTCGGCATTATGATCACGCTTGAAATGTTTTCATTCATTTTTACTTCCTTTGGGATTCATACCATTTTGTTTCCTAAAATATTGAAAACGTTCAGAGAAACTTCTTCTCTTGTATTGTTTCCTGGCCTTTGACCGATGGTAAACGTTAGGCTAACTTTCTGATGAACCGACTATCTCATGCTTTCTCGGATGATATTGGGTTTCCGATTGCTCATCATTTAATTAAGCTTTTGTACCGAGATTGTGCTATCCATTCAGCCTTTCTTTATGTGTAAAAAGCAAGGTTTAGTATTTTTCTTTGTTTATGAACAACGCCAAAGTTAGCATATAAATCTTATAATCAACACTCGGATTGTAAATGCTTGAAATCTTCGAAATATTAATATTTACCTACTCCCACACACCACAAGTACATGGCATAATCAAGGATTCTCTTTTTATAACTTGATTCATTCAGACTTTACATATTTTGAACCATTTTCCTCAGCACTAAGAGTTAAATTTCCCTAATGTTTGAAACTCGATGTAGGTAACTCTGTGCTGTAGAGTAGTAAATTATCAGCTGTCAATTAATTGAATAAATATTTATAGCGTGAGTTCTAATAACGATATTATGTCGTCGGCGACTAATCTAAAGACTATCTGTTGAAATGAGTTGCCAATTTGCTGTTTGTTATGTTACTATGGTTTTGTAGAGATTCGTTTGGCAACCAGATGTTTCTCATTTCGATTTCAATAGCTGAAATGGCAGTCATTTTCTTCGAGAAATTTGTAGTAATGGGTAAGTAAAACCAGTCGTATAGTCGTTCTTTTCTTTTACTGAGTATCTTCCACGAGAAAAATGAAAGACGATAGTTTCCTACTTGTATCAAAACTTCTCCCCTTTTAGAAACGATAACGACTCTATATTGTAATGTAATAGAATACTGCCCTTTCTTACCGACCTCTAGACATTCGACCTTTGTTCGCCCGAAACCCGCGTCTTGTACGTTCCGTTGCGTCCTTCCTTACTTACCTATTGATTTCTGGAAAGCCATTATTATATTCAGCATTGATTACTTTGGTTTCCTTTGTTAAATTTCTATTGTTCGTGCTTTATTTATATAGACGTTATATTCTTTTTCAATATTTTCAATATATGTGTTCCCAAGTCAAGTAGCTAAGATGTTATCGTTTCGCAATACCTACGTGGATTTGGATGGTCTTACGCTATTGCCTAACTTGTTGAATACGAACCATGCAGTCAATTGCAAGATTTTTGGACATACTCCAAGAGGCCGGTGAAATTTTACAGCATCTGCATGCTGATTGGGTGTGAATGCAAAAGAGGCTGATCGAAAATGGCTTTTTTAGCCAAATTGACAAAAAGTATTAGTCTACCTCTTGATTATCTTTTTTGTCTAAATTGTATTTGCCTAGGATACTAAAATTCTTTGGTTGTCTATTTTAAATCAATCCTTGAAACTAGTTAGTAACCGTTGAGATAACTCGCCGGTGCGTTATCGGCCATTCACCGCCTGCTCACGTAACTGACTTGATTGCAATTATTTGAAAATCGTGGGAATATTGATTTTATCATTGGCACTCGGCACGACAATCAGATCTCAAAATCCACTGGATAAGGTTCAATTCTCTTGATCGGTTTGATCGTTGATTGATAAGTCGTCAAGCCTGTTAGCATTGCTCAATAAGGGCCAGGGCTCAGCTAGTTCTTACGAGGATTAGTTGACATGAAAGAAGTCGATAGGTTGTTGACCTGTGACTGACTACTCGTCGACTGTTTCAACAGAAATACTAAAAACATGGTCAGTTATTATTGAACCATCAAAGTAGGTAATTATTTCTATTCACGTCACAGTAGTCAGTGCCTTCATTCTCAAGGTAAATTCAATTATGTAGACATCAAGCCTTTCAGCAGGTGCTTAGCTACAAGTGGCTACTCAATATCTGGGTTGTCGAATTCTACTTTGTCCTGAATCTGAATTCAGGACAGATGAAAGTAATTTTCTGATTTTGTTTTCAACGGACCAGTTCAGTCTTTAGACCTATGAAAACTGTTACTTTTTAAACTTTTGCTATTTGTTCACATAATTTTATTAATGATTGATTAGATTATGTACCTATCGGGTATTTACAACGTACCTTGTTTAGATTTTGAATTGACCTTAATAACATATGTTCCTTCTATGATTTCTATAGGGAACGGTATTTAAAAAAAATATTTAAATATTTCAATTGAATCAAAATTCATAAAACTTAACTGCTAACCTCAATCAGATTTGTCTTAATAACATGAAGTTTTTTTTGTGTAAATTCATATGGAAGAGCTAACTCACTAAGTAGTATACTTCTCATTAATCGTGACGTGAATAAGTCTAAGTAGTTCAGGGATTCCAAAATTATCTCTTTCCTTACCTGATTTTTCATAAGAATGAATAAGCTATTCCACCTTACGTTCAAAAGATATTTTCTTACCGAAAGTAAAAGTTCACTTTCGGCTCTCGTTCAGATGAAAGTAATCCAACTGACTAGTTTGTATTAGTTTCGCTCTCGACAACTCTACTGCCATTCTCAAATACAACATCGCGATTTGAACGACCCAAAACCTTCCGAAGAACAATTATTGTGGGTCTGGAGCTTTGTCTCTAGTGATCAAGAGTTTTGTGCGATCAACCAGATTATTGTTTTATTCATATATTATTATTATATTATTCATATATTATTAGATTATTCATATATTATTAGATTATTCAGATTATTTTTTTCGCTCTCGACAACTCTACTGCCATTCCCAATGCAACTTCGTGATCAGTTCGACCCAAAACCTTCCGAAGAACAATTGTGGGTCTGGAGCTTTGTCTCTAGTGATCAAGAATTTGGTGTGATCAACCAGATTATCGTTAAACTTGTTTGTATTAGTGTCGCTCTCGACAACTCTACTGCCATTCTCAATGCAACATCGCGATCAGTTCGACCCAAAACCTTCCGAAGAACAATTGCGGGAGCTTTGTCTTTAGTGATCAAGAATTTGGTGTGATCACCCAGATCATTGTTAATCTTTTTGGTGGATGGTCGCCGCTTGGCAACAGCTAGTGGATGTGCAAAAAAGCGAAATTCAGGCTTGATTGCGTAGGTTGAAGAGAAAGTTATCGCGGTATCGCCCGCGCGTGCTTTCGCAGATTTACGCATTGGTGACGTGCATTGCGAAATACCTTTAAAATTGTAACTGGTAATATGTATTTTAGGTGAGTATTTGCATGTTTCATTCTTGCAAATGAAGTTAAAGCGAATGACGTCTGCATTAATTACCTAGCATTTCTATCACGCATTGCGTGAGCTAGTATGTTTTACTCGCACCAAAGTGTTAAAATATCTTCTTATATGCAGGCATTCTGAATAAACTTTTCTGCCCCTAACTCCTAACATTTGTTCGATGCGTTGGATTACATTAAATCTTGCATATATCTAATGACAGTTTGCATTGGATCCTTCAGTTTCGAGGTCTCAGCGCCAAACTTTTAAAGATCTCGCACTCATTCATTGAAAGAGAAATTGGTGTCATCGCTGTATCTGTACGCTGTATCCGCTGGACCGTGCGCCCTGTGTCGAAGTAAAAGTGTTCCAAAAAAATTTACGTCGCGAAATTACATTGCGATTTCGCCGCAACGAGGTCGCGGATGTGGGTCGAGTAACAGCTATCTGTTAGATTTGATAGTTTTGTTACATTTGGGATATGACAATCAAAAGCTGGTTCACGGTCATTGAAATTTTAGGCGTCGTTAGCTCTGGTTATTGCTGTAATTTCGCGTGTAGTGGTTACACGTGGCTGGCACAGGCGTGATTCACTCATTTCATGCTTCAGACCTTGAAGCCTCTTAGGTATGCCACCTTATTTAATCCTATCTTTTTTTATCTTTTGCGGTTTCAAATCGCACTTCTAAACCTAAACGCATTCGCACGTAAATATCACGAGGCTTGCGATGACTCTTAAAAGTATATTGTTATAATCTTGTTCAGAGATTAACCAAGGCATTGAACTTGATTTTGGAACTTTCCTGTTTGTCCGTGCCCCGAAGATAACCTTCAACGCATAATAGAAATTACGATTGGTGTTGACCACCTTTCGACCTTCTTTAATGATAAAATTTTAAAAATACAGGCCTTTTTAATAAGAAAAATTTTAAGTGGAAATGCATTGCACTTAGGGGTATTTTTGTAAAAATAAAAAATACGTGATTTATTATTTACTATGTTATTCGAGAACCTGAACTATCTGCATACCAAATTTCTTCTAAATCGGTTAAGGAGTTGCGGAGATACGTGGTAACAAACATTCACACAAACTGTTGTATTTATAATATTACTTAGTAGGATAAAAAACGGAGCCTCACATAGTCATATTGTTTAGTTGAAGAAAAACGAGAAATCACCATAATTAAGTGTAAATTGATTAACCGAAATGAAGAGAAAATTAACCAAAAAAAATTAAGGATTATCCTACTAATATTATAAAGCCGAAATTTCGTGAAATGTATATTTTATTTTGCTAGCTAAGATCTCCAAAACTACTGAACAGATCAAGATGAAATTTGATGTACATTTAAAACATAGCCTTACTTAGATAATAAGCTACTTTTTATATCCTACTATACTACTAATATTATGAAGACGAAAGTTTGTGAAGCAGAAGCTTCTTATAAATATAAATCCATACTATCTTAATATTATAAATTCAAAAGTCATTCTGTCTCTCTTTTACCTTTTTACACCTAATCGGCTGAACGGGTCTTAATGAATCTTCGAGGGCATAGGGCATCGGGAAATTACTAATAGGCTACTTTTTCCTCATAAAAAAGCAGGCGGATTCCCGGGCGACAGCTAGTCACACTAATATTTTAAATGCGAAAATTTGGATGGATGGATGGATTGATGGATGAATGGATGGATGTTTGTTATCTCTTCACACCAAAACTACTGAACGGATCAGGCTGAAATTTTGCATACAGGTAATTCTAACCTTGGAATCAAACAAAGGCGACTATTTATCCCATAAATCAGTTTCCATGGGATAGAAATAACCTTAAAACGTTTCCATAAAAAAAACGTGTGCGAAGCCGCGGGCAGAAGCTAGTGAGATATTTAAAAGCCATTTATTTTACTTGTTGAGTTTTCCATATTTCATAATGTTTACTTATCAAAACACTTTTAAAAGGTCGAGGATGTATTGTACCCATGCCTTTCCGACCTTTTGTGTCTTTTTAAGAGTTATGTTTTTAAGAGTAAGGTTTTTATGAGTTATGTTTTTAAGAGTAAGGTTTTTAAGAGTGAGGTTTTTTAGACTCCATTTTGCTCTTCACCCACACCCATGAACACACACTAGTTGTTCGTTCATTTGGTTTATCAAGTCATCGTGAGTGTATAAAATATCGTCACACACTAATATTATTTTCGCATTTATAATTGTTTCGATGGTTTGTTACCTAACCACGCCAAAACTACTGAACGTATCGAGCTGAAACTTTGCATAGATGTAGTTCTACACCTGGGTTAACATAATAGGCTATTTTTATCCAGGAAAATCGCGTGCGAAGCCGCGGGCATAACCTAGTTTATCGTAAAATAAAAAAAAATGCTTTTATGTTCAGATAATGAAAGAGGCCTTTGTTCAAATCCAACCATTCACATATCAGATAGATACATTTACATACATTTCAGATAGATCTCTGCATAATTCGGTGATAGGGGGGAATGGGTAATTTTTCGACTTTTTCAAAATATTACGAAAAGTATAAAGCCTACAGAAATTTGAAAAACTGTTTTGAAATGAACAAACCAATACCTTTCATTTGATACCCCAAAAATTATTCCCTCCCTTTTTGACCATTTTTCAAAAAGTGTTCCTTTCACAAACTTCTCTATATTTTTCCTGTAAAATATAGATTCATATCTTCAAACGCTACAAACATTTGAAATAGATCGCTCTGCAAACTTCGGAGATAGGGTGGGGGGGAATGGGTATTTTTTCGACTTTTTTGAATGCATACATGTATTATTATTGTAAATTTCAAGTTAATAGCTGCGGTAGTTGCTGAGATATTAAGGAGGGAAAAAAAGACAGACAAAGCGAAAGGGTAAATAAGGGTTTCGAAACCGATCTCGGATCTCGAAACCCTATCAAAGGTTGTACCTAAGTACTTAAATCTATTAGAACAACAAACAACCCTTGTTTTACCTACAAAATGTTTTGTTGTAATTTTTCTTGAAAGGAAGTTGATCGTAGGTAAGAATATATTATTATTATTAAAAGAAAAAAACCAAATTCAAACTAGGATTTATACTTATATCAATTTCCTAAAAATCTAAGTCGTCACCATAAAGCAGAGTGCGTGATTGTTAAATTATACATATTTTCTTTTCGCGTACAGCACTTTTCGCAGCATTAGGCAGTTAAAGGCAAGTTGAGTAATATCCTTAGGCCTTAAACGTTTTAAAGCGTTTATATCCTGCAACTCTTTAAGGAAGCCAGCATAACCAGAAATGTGATGGGGCACTCACTCACACCTGTTTCATTTTATTTTCCTTCGGAAGGCTCATTTGTCGGAAGAAGATGCTAAGTTGTTTGACCAGGCCAGGATTTTGCACCTGAGTAATGTTTGTTTATCTCTAGTACTTTGTGCTAACCTCTGTAGGTCTTGGTTTTATTTGTCTGTGGTTGTCTGTATGTGCTTGTGGTTTAATAGCCTCTTATGTTTCGTTTTGAGTTTAATGTGGTTACAGTTCATGGATTCCTTCGTCCTTGAACGAGGTCTCTGCGATGGAATGAAAGGGTAGATTCAACTACAAAACAATAAAACTGGCAGTTTCGTTTCTTCTTCTTTCTTAAACGGGGACATAAAACGACGAAGTCGACAGTAGGTACAGGATCTGCTCATTTAGTTTTCATTCTGCAAACTGCAAAGTGTTTAAATTTGTGTGGTAAGATTTCACCAGTTGTATGTAAATCGCTTCTGTATAATCGCACCGGCTGTTCGTTTATTGGTGACTTTTTATTTTCTCTGAAGTGAAGACTTTCACTTTACAGGACAACATTCAATATTTATTCCGATTTCGAGATTTACGTAACAGCACGGAGTTTTATCTTCTGGTTCCTATCCATCACTGATGGGTAGGATATACTGATTATCAGTATATTGCAACATGCGATCCTTTCCTTCTCATAATAAATTAAAAGATTGAACGGTGATAGAGCTTATCACCGTTCAATCTTTTAGTTTAATATCTTTATAAATCGTCGATACCTAAATTTATTTGTCTTCAAAGACATTTGTTGACGCCTGTTAAATGATTATACCTAGGGTAGCGTTTCATTTCTTCATTTACACGTTCCACTTTGTCCAATGAGTGAGGTGAGCAGTGTCAAACTGGTATCTACCGCTGATTCGTTCGCGACCTTGCCCGGTACACCACCTATGTACACAAGCTTGGAACCTATTAAGATTTTAATGGCTACCCTACATCCTTTTTATGACCAAAGGCTCAGGGCGAGAGATTTTCGCAGTTTTTGTAATGTATATTCTCATTTAATTAAAACTTGTAGTCAACAAGTTGTACAACTATTTTTGAACCTGTCAGTTGTTTTTTGTCCCCTTTGTATGAATGTTTAGGTAGGCCAGTAGGCTCAAGGGGTTTGACCTGCGCGCTATCTGCAATGGCTTTGCACCTAGCTCCGAGAGATCAACAATGTCAAGGTGTTGTTATGTCAGTGTTGCGCAATGATTTACAAATATATCTGGCATCGCAGTCGCACCGACTCGCCTATTACTTGACTATATCCCTAAGGTTTGAATAATACGACAGCTAACTCATAGAAGCTGAACATATTCGTAATAATAACAAAGGCGTTCAGCCATGTGAGACAAGGCATTGTAATTAGATTGGTATTGCCGTGCTTGATCTTTAATTATCGTTAATTCATCAAAGTTATTGTTCGGACTCGTTTTGTAATTTTTCTGTTATGCGTTTGATTATTTCATGTTGTTCAGTTCGGTATTTCAATTTTTTATTATTGCACCTTCGTGTAGGTACTCTTAGAACCTGTACTTTTTTTTATAAATCTGTAGTTTTTCTTCAATTTTAGTCATGTAGAGAGCGAATGCCAGAAAGTGTCTCCCTCTGTGGTCTTATAATGTGTGCTTGGGACAATAAGTTAGGATATCTGGACAGCTGGGCAGCGCTCCGGGGCGTCGTCTGTCAGAACTTGGTTTATGCTGGCACACCTACTCCGAAGATTACCTTCGCACGACTGTCAACTCCGCTGAGTTATTAGCTTTAATATGACTTGTTTTATTTCGTTCAACCTTTTGAGGTTTCGATTTCAGTTCATTACATACTAAATCGTTTTTGAATCTGTCTTGTTCTCTGCTTAAAATGATTTGTGCGTTTCTCGCAATTATGGTCTGGCAAGTGGTATCAATTACTCGCCAGTGGTCTGTCGTTGAACTTTTAATTTATCACAATGCAAATCTCGGTATTGCCTTCGAATGATAATTACTGCTGGAGTACTTATCTCTTGATATAAATCATTTGTCTGGTGGACATTTAGCTGCTGTTTGAAATTAATACACGCGTTAAGTTGAATTTGATTTGCAAATAGGGTGTAGCGTACTTGTAGTCACGCAAATAGGCCTGCAGTTATTAACTATCATTGGACCAGCCTTATTTGCCGAGCTCAATTAAAATAACTGGAATTTGCTCCTAGGAATCTGCACCGGCCAAATCGCTTTTAATTTTAAATGTTAATGTATTCTTAATAAAACATGTTCTCTGGTAAGATGATTTACTCATTGTAATACTATTAAAAGGATGAGATTCCATTTTAAATTCCACGTGTTTATAGTATTTTTCCTTACATTTAAAGCTCTTAAAATTGCGATGAATGGCGGGATCTCAATGAAAGCTGAGTGTTCAAAACTGATCAATCACTAAGTTAAAACTGGTATTTAATAACAGGTTGAGTCTACCTAATTGAATAAAAAAAACCCAGCCACTTACTGTTCGTTCATGTTTTCAATAAACGTGTTAATAATATTGATTTTTAAACTCTTATTTTCATAATGTAAGGTATTCATTTCGTTGTACCGTGAAAATACCTAAATTACCTAGTTATGAACTTTTCTATTACCAAGGTTTACAATAACTTAAGCACTAACAATCAGGTTCTATATAGTTACTTTGTCTGTTGTAGTGTCTAGTTGTTTTCTTTCTGTCGTGCCTTACTCATTAAATCAACTGTCGATATCTAGACTAGGTCTAGGCTCGCACTGATTTACAATAATGTGTCTCGGTGCTCCAGAGTCTACATTACGTTTTATTCGGTGCATGCGAATATATGCCTTGTGGCATTTAATCTGCTTTGAACTGAAGATTAATGTCGAGTGCGCAGTGTCATCGTGAACAGGTATCTGCTCACTTACCTTGACCGCGCACGTTGTCCTCTCACTTAAACTAGAATTCTATGATCAGACGTCTTCGATGCGCGTGCGACTCTAACGAACGTCGTTCTCTATGACTTATGTTCCTTGATCACGACACTAATGCTATAAGTACTAAGCTAGAGTCTGGCTACTTAGAATTCATACTGAAAAAGCGCTAAGTCCAGTTTTTTATCGCACTCCACATTTTAGCGTTTTCTCCAATTTTGGACTCGTAAAATGGTAAAACAAGATCTCATTGTACGGATCTTCAAGGTAAAATTTTTCGAACATCATATCTGATGTTCCAAATTCAAAACCAAATCATCGAGTATTTGCTAAGTAGAAAGTCATATCATAGATTTAAACATAGAGAAGAAGAAAAATAGAATATTCCATTTAAAAAGTTGGCTTTTACTGGAAATATTATTTACAGTCTCAACATTCGATAGCCAGAATACACCTCACCTTACTCCCCCGTCCTATAAATAAATCCACCCTGTATTACTAATCCGGGTATATTTACTTCTAATGTTAGGTATCCGTTTAATCTAGATTTGTTTATAATTACAACAATCCATTGATCATCCATCATGATGATGATAATTGACCGTAATTTTTCATTGGTTCCACCTTGGAAGAAGAAGGCTGCAGCGAGTTTTTACTCTATAGGTTCCACTTTTTTTTCCGCTTACAAAAGCATAAAAAATTCAGGGTTCATGTCATGTTTTTCTCTTTTGAATTTCAAAACACATGCATGAGTCCGCGAGTTTGTTCCCGAAAACGTGACTTTGTGTCGTTTTGTTATGTATTTTTATTCTGATGAGATGAGTTGTGATGTGGGTTGACGCTAACGTATTCTCCTTCATTTTGTAATGTCACTGAATCACAAGAGAGCTGAGCAACTTTTTTGTTTCATGGGTTTATTCCGTCATACATATTGGCTGATTCGAATATATCGTCGTTTTATGGGCTGTTGTGTTCGGTTTTTATTTAATGTACCTATGCCAATAGATGGTACATGTGAATAATTCTGATTCATTGGCGCAATCACGGAGAGATTAAAGTCATGTGCTCCTCCGTTGTTTGTTCTCTGCCTCTGATTTGCTTTTGCTAGAGTTGTAGAGCTATGGCTGTGCTGCATAAACTTCGCCCAAGCGTTGCTTGTACAGCAAATTGAATTCTATGTGTTCAACTGGTAGGTATCTTTTAAAAATATTTTTTGATGATCGTATTAATTATGAATTTGAAAGCGACTCAAAGAAATAAATCTCTTTCTGATTAATTCAGACTTTCATGTCAGAAAGTCGGAGTGGGTATTTAAACGCGGCACTGCATGCCATAAAGCATAATTTATGAAATTGGCCGCGTATCAACGAAACTTAATTTTTCTGGGAATATGATATTTCGCGCGCAGGTCAAGCGAACTCGTGTCGTGACATTTGCGATAAATGTGAGGTCTGCGAGTGCGCCTGGTGGTCGGTAACCTGCTCCACGAGTAGTCTATTTGCCCCGTCCCGTTATCACGGGAGCGATAGCGAGCAGCTCGATAACTCGACCATTGCACAAGTCGCCGCTTATCTCGGAATGCAGTATACAATGCGCGTCTCATATCGTCAGTCGTGAAAAAGTCGATTAGCTCACCCTCGAAACGATTGTTGGAATAGTTCCTCCAGGAACTGGCGAGTGCAGCTCACGGCGCGTCGGCCGGCGGTGTCGCCAGTGGTCATCGGCCCCCATCGGTAAGTTTCGCAAGTCCAGTTAACCGTATGAGTCGATCACATTAATATTCTGCGGTAGCTGTTATTGCGAACCTAGCGTTTGCCTCTTCTTAGGCACGTACTTAGGCGGGTATTACGATTGCAATCGTGCGATAAGCATTTCACTCGGTTAACGTGACACTTGAGCGCGTGAGTTTATAAATAGGAGCTTGGAGCTTAAAAAAGGTCTTAGAAAAGACAAAAGACATTCCTCGGCGTCGAGACGGGAGGGAATCCACGGTGAAGGGCGGTGCGCAGACGGCTTTCATCGTGTGTAAATGCGTGCGGTACAAAAAATGGATAGACGACCAATAAAAATCCCGTGTGGGGAGCAGCCGAGGGGCGGGCGAAGCGGGTGCAGCGCAGCTACAACGAGTAATTGCATGTGCAGTCGGTCTCCGCCGCGCTGGGTGCGCGCACGCAGCCTCCTCATCCCCGAGCAGCCTCTCTGTGCACGACTCCCACACGAAATATGCGCACGAATTGCTGTAGCCATTTTGACTTTATCCCGTTTTCGCCATCGTCGAGTACTTCTCGGTTCCGTTACCCGGAAGCTCCAGCGTCGTAGAGCTCGCGTGCTTTCTGTTTCCGCTCGGGCGGTCACCGCGGATTAGGGGTTGAGACAAGCGCCCAGTCGCATAGTCAGTAGCGTTCGGATCATGACGTGAGTTGCAACTTGCGCAAGGGAAATATTAAATTGTAAGGTAGATATTTGATGATGTTTTTGTATTGTCGTAGGGCGAGCGCAGAGGCGAAGGTACCGGCAGCGGGCGGGGAGGCGGGCGCCCCGAGCCCGGAGGACGCCATGAAGGGAGTGGAGGCCACGGCCGAGGAGCAGGAGCGCCTGGCGACCGGCAACAACAATGGCTCGCTCGACTGCAAGCTGCCGCGCGCCCAGAAGCGCCGCGGCACCTTCCATTCTACGCACTTCTTCATGCTGGTCTTCCTCTCCGGATGGGTTCTCCAGGGCATGTTCCTCACGTACTTCGTGAGCGTCACGACAACAGTCGAGAAGCTGTATCGAGTGGAGTCTAAGACTACGGGGACTCTGCTAGCCGCGACGGAGATCGGTCAGATATGCACGGCGTTGTTTCTTACTTACTTGGCGGGCACGGGGCACCGGCCGCGGTGGATCGGATGCATGATGTTGGTGCTGGCTGTCGGCGTCATCGGCTGCGTGTTACCCCACCTTATGTATGGAATGACATTGCTAGACTCTCACGTAGAGAACCACGCTCCAGGTGCAGCCCCTACTTGCCACACTTATACCAACACCACGATAGAGTGCGATGCGACGACGATCAAGAGCAACGCTAAGCGTTCAGAGATCACTGCCATTGTCATCCCGTGGCTGTTCTTCTGTCTTCTCGTCGTGGGCGTGGGACAGACCGGCATCGCGACGTTGGGGATACCGTACGTGGACGACAACGTCGGCAGCAGGCAGTCGCCGTTATACATGGGTGAGTCACGTAATAAATTAGCTATTGGCCTAAAACACTGGAGCATTCCGATTACAGTCGTCAGACTATGACGGCTTATTTAACTTGTAAACCTAGGTCTTTACCTATATATAAATAGTCATGCAAGCCCTTAGCCTAACTATGAAAATATTCAGCAAATTCCCCTTTATTTTCCCAGACAGATTAACTTTTTTAAGGTGACGAGCGCAGTGATCGTTATACTGTCATTTTAAAAAGTACTAAATCAACCTAACCCTCCCACTGCCCGCCTCCAAAGTCACTCCGCCGCCGTCTCCGTGTCTTGCGTAATTAACTAGGACTATTTGTGCCGGCAAAAATATATTAAATTAATAGTTATGCTCGTGCATCCTGCACTTACGACTACACTCAGCAATCTGCATTTACTTTTAAATAGTTTTACATTACACGCTAGACACTAGCTAGAATAAACCTCATCGTTAATTTTCTATTGAATATTAGGTATTCGTTGGAATTCTTTTTATTTCCTTTTTATGGACAGTTCAAATTAATAGCTGTTTCCGAGAACTGAATGCAATACCATGCGCACTAAATGAAAAACGCCCAATGCAATTATCTGATTACATATCTTTGACTTCGCCGAAATTCGCCGTCATCTGTCCAAAAAGAAACTGTTCATCATTCTGAAACATGGGGTTATGTTGTTGTTAATAATACGCAGGTACAAGTACATATCGATCGAAGGCGCAAAAAGTTCAATTGTTGTTTGGGCGGTGTTGAGTACAGTTACATGGAAAAGCGGTTCAGTGAGTTTCATGATATTCCGCTTCCGAATCTTGTATTGAACCAGATACATCAGCTTTTTTGCTGACAGGTACTGAGTTTCATGTAGAAAAAAAGTTTTGCACTTGCTTTTAAATTTCGTTTCATTACTTATATCATTATTTTGAGTAAATATTCCGAACAGGTTTATATAAAAAAAAATGATGATATTTCAAAAAAAATGAGTTTTTTTTTTTAAATAAAACGAAAATCCCGACAAGTTAATTTGAAACACGGGTACTACTAATATCAAACTTGGTTAACACACACAAACACTCGATTAATTCCTTTCAAATAAAAAAGTAGTAGCTAGTAACTTAAAATCGGTTCTTCTCTATGGCAGTTACCGCTACGAATCACCGACAAACACACGCTACACATACATAGACAGACACGAAACTTATAATATCCCTGCGTTTTCGTCAGGGGTTAAATAAATAAAATTTTTATTTATTGAATCAACTTTTTATTAACTATTTTGTTAATGAAATTCAAGCTAGAGGGGTTAGTGCTTAATATTTAAACAGGTATTTAGTCCTCTGAATGAGCTGATACATCAGAGGACAATCATATTTTGTAGATATAGCATTTAGGATGCTGTTGCTGCTTCCGCTGGTTAAAAACATTGAATGTGATTGTACTTCATTATGAATGTAAGCGGGTTAACTACGAACCTAGTTTGTGTTGGAAGAACACCAACGTTTCATCCCTAAACGAGGGACGCACAGGCGCGACGCGAACCGCACTCACCCTGATGAAGTCCCTCATTAAGGGATGAAACGTTGGTGTTCTTCCAACACAAACTAGTTTCGTAGTTAACCCGCTTACATACATAATGAATTCGTCAAACTACGAAAGTTTTTATAGTGATTGTACTTGTAGAGCCAGCAGTATGTTAGTTACTTGCGCATTGTTTTGTCTGGACTCCAGTCGATTTCGTATCTAATGCGTTCGCTGCACAATAATATCGATATGTTACGATTACATTTCTACGGACTACACGATTTTATTCACAGGCTAAATAACAAATATTATGGTCTAGATTAAACATTGTTCCGTCCCCTTTAAAAAGTAGCTATACGAAACCATTTTCATTCGACGACCTCCGTGGCGCGGCGGGCGAAGGTCCGCCTGCGACGCAAGAGGTTGCGGGTTCGATTCCCGCCTCGGAACAAATTTGTGTACGATCTGCAGAAATTTGTTCCGTTGGTCTGGGTGTTTTCTATGTATAATAAAAAATATCTATCTATGTATATAATGTATTAAATATATCAGTTATCTAGTACCCATAACACAAGCTTTGAGTAGCTTACTTTGGGGCTAGATGGTGCTGTGTGGATTGTCCAGCATTATTTATTTATTTATTTATTCAATTATTTTCATATGAGTCTCAGTATGAAATCTTGACGTTTACAAGAACTACTCCTGCTAAGATAACCCTTTCTTTCAAACTAGGCGGTATTAAAATACGTGAAATATCACTGAAAAAATCCAACGAATTGATAACGGTTCTCTACTATTTCACTAAGACGGTAAAAATAGACGCATATGAAAATAAATGTCCAAATATAGATAGAGCTCCGAGGTCAAATTTCGCCCACAGCAGCCAGTCCCAACGGAGACTAGTCGTGCGCAGGATAGTGCACAAGTGTCTGCATAAACACATTATGCACTCGCTATCCATTCACTCTCTATAGTCATGAATGAATATGGTTCAAAGTAGGGTACTATGAACTGAACACTGGTGTGGAAAAATTTGCAAGGCCTACATAATTTGCCAGCGTGCTAAAAACAAACGATGACCTAAATAGGGCCATTGCTCCTTCGATTGTTCGCCACTCATGCTAGAATTAGGTCGGTCTGTCATTGATAGGTAATAATAAACTTCGTTATCGGGGTTATACAGTTCCACGTATAACGAATATAATGTAGCTGGAACATGCATTCACCAAGTGTTTATTGAATATAGATACAGAAGTCATCAAAGTCAAATACATATTTGCGAGTAAATGTTTAAGTCCATTAGGGCATTTGATAAATTTGTGTTTATTGAATGATTAGCGTAAAAATAACTCAAGCATATATATCTTAATTTTATGCATTCACTGCAGATTCAAGGACCTGCAGATGGACATGTGTGTTTTGAACGTTTCTAAGTCGATGTCGATGTTCCTAGCAAGACAAACAGATATAACAATTTTATTTGGTATGTGATCAGTTAATAAACATTACCATTAAAAATAAAAATTATAAAATAATAGTGGACAATTCACACAGCATCATCTAGCCTGCACATTAGGATACTACCTACAGTGCAAATATAAATAGACCTTGTAGTGTTCAATATAGTAAATAGCTATATTCTACTAACCTACGCCAAGCTATCTCTGTATGTCATCTTTGCAGAATAGTAAATGCTAATAGAAGGTTATCATTATCAACAAGTTAAAGTTATATGTGATGCGTTTTATTAACATAAGATTCGTATTTGCCACTTAGTTGAAGTTATGTGTACTGGTACTGTTTACTTGCTAATGGCTAATACGGCAATTCTTGTACTTTGTCTCTCAAAAATTATGTGCGCTAGTTAAAAACCAAGTTTTTAGATTACAATTACAATTAGCCTATTGTATCCCGCTGGAAAAAGGCCCCCTTCAAGCTTTTGTATAATTGAATATAAAATAAAGCACGTGAGGACATGCTATAGACGGCTATAGTTTACCAGAAAATGTACCGAAAACGCCTCGTTCACGTTCTATTGCCCTAGTCGCCTTCAAGAAATCATCTTATTTCTATTGAACAAGCTTCAATTGTAGCAAGATTCACATTATAGCGGCCTCGTCCAGAAATTCCTTCGATTATGAGTTGCATGTCTCGGATGCACTTGCTATTTCAGTCTCCAAGTGTGTCAGTGGGGCGTGCCGTCTCGGCGACAATTTGAACCGTTTCAGTTTATTGCCACATCGGCTCCTTGCTCTTTATTGCCCCAATTTTGACTTGTCAGTCTTCACCGGATGCGGTCGTTACATGCTTAGCTTCGAGATTATCTCTTAAAATGGACTTGCATGTGTTATGTTTCCTCAGTATGGAACTGCATGTTCCGAGTTATATACACTGTCATCCTGTCCGATAAAGCTAGAAATTGCCAAGACTTCAAACAACATGCATTCATGCATTTTGAAATCCGGAGCAAATCATTGACAAGATACGACAAAATTGGTTACCAAATATTGCAATATAAAATTGTTTATACATGTCGTTTTTCAAACATTCAGTTTTGTTCTGTAAAATATCTTTAGATCCATCAGTTACCTCTGACATGAATAGCATTATGAATGTTTCTGGAACGTCTGGAGTCTTGCCAAATTATGTTTTTATTTGACCTATCAGTTTTCTGAGTTGCGTAGTATTTTTCATCGTAAATATTTTTTGGTTCAGAAATTGAATTTTCAGGTTTTGCCAGGGTAGCATTTCGAAATTTTAATATGGTTATTTAATACGGTATTTACAGTCTTATGAATCTGCGGTATTTGTAATGTATCATATTTATTATCTAAGGTCCATAATACAATTACAGTGTCAATAACGACCCTAGTACGGTGAATTCTTTCAGTTGCTTTAGCATGTCTCTCGCCATATATTGTCAACATAGTAATTTGATTGCATTGTGCAGAGTTGTTCCGCTCCACTCTAACCTACCTACACTTATGCAATATTTTTGCGATTGAGCTATCAAATTGCAGTGTAACGTAACCGCGCGATAGTTGTCATAGGTCAGTCCGTTCGCAATCTTGCCAGATTAGATTACAAATGAAAGCGAGATTAGATATCTACTCGTGTTTGATTATTTCAATTATCAATTTCACTTTTCATTGTGTTCTGTTCGCTGTTTCCCTCAGATATTGTACTGGGCGAAAGTATTTTGATAAGCGACCTACATACATCGCTGTATGAATCCTTGATAATGAATAGAAACGTGGTTGTTTCAGGTCATGCATTGTCTTGGGCGGGTATTCAGATCCCTCGTGTAAAACTGAATTGATTATGATTGTTTGGACAGGTGGTTTCTGAGAAGCGACTCTCGGCGTCTATTCCTATTCATTATGTTTCCGCGTAGGAATTAGTCATACATCTGAAACATGCAACAGGACAATGGGAGCGTTGACCACCTCGACCTGTTTCTGGTTTTGTTCAGAACATCTTTCTCCACTCCAAGACACAGATGAGTTAGCTGTATGAATTTCCAGACCCAAATTGTATGTTTCTTTCAAAGCATAACCAGATCTGTGATTGTCTCTTTTGCATTGTTATTCTCTTTTACATTAGCTAATGAGATATCTTTACCTACTTTGTTTTTCATTAGCATAATTAATTTACGAAGAGCACTTCTTATACTTGATCGAGCATATGCGTGTGTGTGTGAATTTAATTATTCATCTCTATTAGGTGTAAGTATCAATAGCGATTGTGGCTGCCTGTTACGGACGACCTTATTTACCGCAGTGGACTCGCAAGGTTATCTCTTCGAGCCCTGCTGCCTTTCATATCGCTATTTATTTGTTTTTCCCTCTTCAATAATAGACCAAAACGATTCGACTATAAACAGACAATGCAATCAAGCTCATGTTATATGAACGCAAACATTTTTTATCTACACTAATGTTATATTATAACATTCTACTTATGTTTCCAATACTTGACTTATAATTACTACTGTTATAGCGCAGATAACAAAACACTCAATTTAAGCAATTTCACATGATGGTATAATATCCACATCGATATCGTAAAATCTCATTATAACATCAATAAAACGCGACCAATTAACCTGGCGAGCCTTATGTCAAAATCCTCATACAAGTTGTATAAAATTTTGATATTAGGCTGGCTTTTGAAAACAGTTGGGTTATACGTGAAAACTTCGTCGAAACTACTAAACTTACATACACAAAACTCTTTGGTAAGATCTTATTCAAGTCTCAAATACGATCTTGAACAGTATAGAAAACAAGACGAATGAAGTAATTATAAATATTCCGACTCCGTCTACGAGCTCTACTGCTTGCCCCGCGGCCGCTACAGCTGCTGGATCAATAATTAACATTAACTTTCAAAATTGTACCATCCAAAATTTGAACAATTATTATAAACTAGCTGTACCCGCGACTTCGTTCGCGATTGCCTTACCGGCCGACTAATTAAGTTCACATTTAACCATAGTCTCTCATATTATGAAACGCCGCCGTGCAAAAAATCGTGTAGGTTCTACGGGGGATAGCATGTTGTCATCTTCAATCCCATAGATGAAAGAAATTATGATGAATGCAGATGGAGAGACGCGCGTCAAGTTTGAAATAATTTATCTCGCACGCACTATCTGGAGTTTTATTAATCTAAGGATTCTACGTGATGATTCTGCGACGATTGCACTGTCATACTGAAGCAATTGTATTGCAGAATTGGGCTCCTGATTCATTTGACTGGACCACCGTAATATTTTTTTCGTTAGTAGGTAGGTACAGTTGGCTGTGTACCACAGTAAAAAATATTTTTCTGTGGTCCAGTTAGTTTAATTGGACCACTTACTCCAACCAAACATCGGTAGTACAGATAACCGGACCAGCTAAACCACCATATGTCATGTAAGGTAGGAATCTAACTTATTTTTCCAAGACGCACCACCTTAGTAGGTAGGAACCTAACTAATGGGTGCGTCTTGGAAAAATTAAATAGGAACTTACCTACCCTTTATCTACAATTTTTTTTCTTCAATCTACAGATTATTTCATCAGTCTACTGATTTTCTACTCGACTTTCTACTGATTTAGTCAAATTCGATTTTGCAACACTGTTTCTAACAAAAAGAATGCATGATATCGGACGACGCGTAGACCCGTCGGGTTGCGCGGTTTAAGAATTCTACTTTTTCCTCTCTCCCAGGGGAACCTTACTGAATTTCAGGATAAAATTTATCCCATGTCCTTCCTTGAACTCAAATCGTACCAATTCAGTCCAACTCATTCAGTAGTATCGGCGTGATGCGCGGTGAAGGAATTTTACTTGCATCCCTTCTCCCAGGGGAACCTTACTAAATTCTGGGATAAAATGTATATTTCCTCGTAGTATGAACTCAAATTATGCCGAGTTCCATTCGAATTCATTCAGTTGTTCCGTCGTGATGCGCGGTTAAAGAATTTTACTTTCATCCTCTCTCCCAGGGGAACATTACTGAATTCCGGGATGAAATGTATCCCATGTCCTTCCTTGTAGTATGAAATCAAATCGTGCTGGGTTTCATTCCCACTCACTCAGCACTTTCGGCGTCATGCGCGGTGAAGAAATTTCACTTTCATCCCCTCTCCCAGGGGAACCTGACTGAAATCCGGGATAAAAAGTATCCTATGTCCTTCCTCGTAGTATGACCTAAAATCGTGCCGAGTTTCATTTCGATACCTTCAGTAGTTTCGACGTGATGCGCGTTTAAGAAACAGACAGACAGACAGACAGACAGACAGACAGACAGACAGACAGACAGACAGACAGACAGACAGACATGAATGAAAAAAATTACAGTTTTGGCTTCAGTATCGACAGTAGAGTGTCCTCCAAAAAAAAATTTCAAAATATCTTCAATGTACAGAATTGGACCTGTTACAGTTTTATTATAAGTATAGATAGATAGATAAACTATTGTCAGCTTTTACTCTTGTTGTTTGATTAATTGCATTAGTGAAGATAAAGTAGTGTATGCAACTGCATATAACACGGGTATTAAAACACTCGTTACTATTATGAAACTCGCTGCGCTCGTTTCATAAACTCACACTCGTGTTTTAATACCCTTCATTATATGACAGTTGCATAAACTACTATTACTTGATGGTATGCTTAACTGGCCGTGGTGGTGGCAGCGCCTCTAACGTAGCCCGTGGAGGTCGTAAAAATCGACTAAGAGACTCTACCAAAGGAAGGGTAGCACCTTCTGTGTATTATTCGACACATCTACTGCGATAACAAAACTGCCAAGCGTGGTGATTATGGCAATTTCCCTTCGTTTGGTGGATGCGTGTTCAGCACTGGACGAATGTATGCTGATCATAGTAGTATCATCAATGGATCATGGAATCAGAGTAGTAGTTTGTTAACTTATCACACATTTCTGTTATGGACAGGGATGGGTTCTGTAGTTTTTGTGACAATTAGCGTGCGATCAAGAGAGCAGCACAGCATGGCCGAACCAAAGTGGGTGGGTGCATCGCGACTCCGTAAAAAGTTGCAGCGAGGCGCGCCTGGCCGCTTTGAAAAACAATCCTGACGAAGCCATTATTTATTACAAAAGCGCATAATGATAATAACGTATACTTTATTTTCCACCCAACGAGGTGCACGCGAGACTCGCTCGTTTTTTGGCAAGCTTTGCGGTTGGTTCTGCGAAAGATTACATTCGGGAACTAAGTACCTGATTGTTTCTCGGTCAGTCACCCCTGCCTGCGGCTCTTTGTTGTTTTATTATGACCAAGTTGTTTATTATTGATATCTGGGACAGTCTGTAATGACTTGCATCGTTCACGCACCTTAACATTCCCGGGTTCCCGCTTCTGTTAATGATACGTTTTTTATGCACCTATACTTACTTAAAATACTGGACAGAAAATTATGGAAATGTCAGTAGGGGTTGTCGGAGGCCAGTCGTAACCTTAAATATTCATGGTGTGTTTTTATTTGGATGGTTCCGATGACGACGTTACGAAACTACGCAACAAAGTCAGAATATACTTTAATTCAAAGGGGTTTGAAGATTTTGACTTTTACACCGGTTAGCACTTTATTTTTTTTAATCGCCGAAAGAAGACGCATAGGTAAACAAATAAAAAAAATCCTATAACATAATGTCCTAAAGCGTCAGGTTTTTGACATATCACTGATATCACATATGAAACAAAAATAGAGCAATAGTTATTTTCATATGTATTTCGGTTTGTGCGCCGCGATTAAAAAAAAACAAAGAAGTGCTAGGACCACCCTCCATACAAAAATCTTCGAACCCCTTTCCACGAATTTAAGTGCGTTATAACGATAAATTATCAGCAGACTTAATTTACGTCCAATGCCCTTAGTAAACCAATAAACTGCCAATTGCTGCAATATGAATTAGCGAAGCAGTTGTTGACATGACAGCAGCAATTCCTCATGCAAGGAGGCTCAATAACCAAGTTCGTCGACCCTCAATTAGAGCCCTAGCCCTATTGAGGAGTGCGGTCTCGGCGGGTCCGTCTCAATCTGCGTAATGATCATCCTTGCAAAGTCTTGCCTCACTGATTTTGCACGCCCATTAAATCTTTATTAGCTTTTGGATAGAGATGGTTATTTTTATAACAATATCCGTTATCACCTGCACATTTTTCAGGGTGTTCTGGATGTTTCTATGTATAATAAAAAATATCTATCTAAGCAGTGTATTGTTTTTAGTATATCAGTATTTAGTACCCATAACACAAGCTCTGCTTAGCTTAGGGCTTGATGATGCTGTGTAAATTGTCCAAAATTATTTATTTATTTATTTATTTATTTTATTGTTGGATTTTGATAAGTATGATGCGGATGCTCCTGTCGACTTCGTCTATAGCGGCTGTTTGTTATATTAAAAAAATATATATTATTATTATATTATTATTTTAATTATGCTTCCTTATACAGGACTCGCCAATTTTTTGGGCTTGCCTACATTATTGTGCGAAACGGTCATCGACGTCTTATCATCATTATCAGCCCGTACCTATACGTCCGTCCAGGTCTAATACCTAGCGAACGGAATAAGTCTGAAGGGATAAGTATAAGGGATAAGAAGTGTACCTCCGGAACACTTCAGACTTATCCCTTTCTGCTTGGTTGTTTTGGTCGTGTGTGGTTCAAAATTGAAGATATTAATCGGAAGAGAAGTCCTGAAGACTTACCAAAAGTCACGAAATAATACAGCGTCAGATGCGTTACTTTATTTTTAACCCCCGACGCAAAAACAGAGGGGGTGTTATAAGTTTAACGTGTCCATCTGTGTATGGTAGCTCCAAAACGGATGAACCGATTTTCGTTTGGCTTTTTTTGTGTCGTAGATAATTTTATGCCGAGTGTTCTTAGCCATGTTTCAAGAAAATCTGGGGGGGGGGGGGGGGGGGGGTTTAAATAATAAATTTTGTTCTTGTCTTAGAAACTGACAGCATTTAGATAACTCAATTAAGAATCAGATATTTCTCTGTCACTCATGAAGCTCACAGTAACAGATCTGTCGTCTTCACAAGATTTACGCGTCGCACTCGCACGCACCTATGCGTGCAATAGAAAATGCGTGCACCTTACAAAACATGTTCAGATAACGTAATATTATTTAACTTTGCGTGCGAGATGCTACAATGTCATATTATATGTTGCTTTAAATGTTACGATATGATGATGACTTTTAGCTGAGGTTTTTGCTTTCATTTCTAAATATGTTTTACGACATTAGCTTTTATTGTAACTGGTTTCGCGCGCGCTTTTTAAGTAGCGTATCTCCGTCCCCGGGATAATGTTTGCTGCCTCCCTGCCAAATTTCATTAAGATCCGTTCAGCCGTTTAGGCGTGAAAAGGTAACAAACAGACAGACTGATATATAGACAGACAGAGTTACTTTCGTATTTATAATATTCTCGGGTTAGTCAGTTATGTTATTTATGATTCCAAATGGGGTCATTTTCACAAGAACTGATACTTATTTTCAAAAATCACCGAATGTCTTGGGAATGATCTAAGTTAGAATCATACTAATATTATAAATGCGAAAGTTTGGATTGCCACCTCTTCACGCCAAATCTACTGAACGGATCAGGCTGAAATTTTGCATACTGGTAAGTCTGATCCTTGAATCAAACATCGGCTACTTTTTATCCCAAAAATCAGTTCCCATGGGATATAAATAACCTTAAAACGTTTCCATAGAAACAACGCGTGATAAGCCGAGGGTAGAACCTAGTTAATAATAAATAATAATTAGAACTAATCATTATATTAAAAAATAACCGATATCTTGTAAATTGCCAAAATTAATGACAATAATGTAAATAACTTCAGTAACCATGATGGATTTAAAATATAAATTTTATTCCCCCCTCCTCGGGAATAGGTAAAATTTATAATAACATACCAACTTCTTGAAGTAACTTACCATTTACCATACATTGAGAATAATTTTTATTTTTTGAACGTCATAATTACTTCATTTAATTTTCTTTGTTTTTAGGGTTCGTGCGCCTGTACAGAGTTAAAGAAAAATAAATGAAATATGAAAATGAATATTTTCCATACAAATTGTGATGCCGAAACTTTAAAAGATACCTACAGGGTCATGTGGGGTATCAAATAAAAGGTATCAGTTTGTAAATTTCAAAATAGTTTTTTAAATTTTTATAGGTTTCATACTTTTTAAAATATTTCGAAAAAAGTCGAAAACCCCCCCCCCCCCCCCTATCTCCGAAGATTGCAGAGCGATCCATGTAAAATGTATGGAGCGTTTATAGACATGGATCTATATTTTACAGGTAAAATATAGAGAAGTTTGCAAAAAGATCATTTTTTGAAAAATCGTCAAAAAGGGGGGGAATAATTTTCAAAAGGGGAGGCCACCTCACCGAGTGGGTGTGAAATGAAAGTATATAAATGTATGGAGCGTTTATAGATATAGTTTATAGGAATATCTATATTTTATAGGAAAAATATAGAGAAGTTTGTAAAAAGAACACTTTTTGAAAAATGGTCAAAAAGGGGGGGGAATAATTTTCAAAAGGGGGACCTACCTCACCGAGTGCGGTATCAAATGAAAGGTATTGGCTTGTACGTTTCAAAACAGTTTTTCAAGTTTCTGTAGGTTTCATACTTTTTGAAATATTTTGAAAAAAGTCGAAAAAATACCCATCCCCCCCTATCTCCGAAGTTTGCAGAGCGATCCATTTGAAATGTATGGAGCGTTTGTATATATGGATCTATATTTTACAGGAAAAATATAGAGAAGTCTGTAAAATAAATACTTTTTGAAAAATAGTCAAAAAGGAAAAAATTTCAAAAGGGGAGCTACCCCACCGGGTATCAAATAAAAGGTATATATTTGGATATTTCAAAAAAGGTTATTGAAATTTCTGTAAGTTCATGCTTTTTGAAGAATATTTTGAAAAAAGTCGAATAATTCACCATTACCCACTTTAACCGAAGCATGCAGAGAGATCCATCTGAAATGTAGGTTGGTAACTATTATTCTTAGGTATTCTTTAAATTGCGAAGTCTCTAACCGGTACTTTTGGTACATATTTTTTGACAAACGTTCGAAACCCTCGGCGCGCGAGTTACACTCGCACTTGACGGATCTTGTTTAAAATTTTATTGACTGTCTGTAATACTATTTTATGCAACTTGCTATGTACATATCTTATTTTTGTTTGAATTAATGTAATTGGTTCTGAAAACCGTTGGACCACTGACCGCTTTAAACTGATACTCAAGCAACTTCTCCTTCTTTGCAGCGATCACCATCGGCATCCGCGTGATAGGTCCAGCACTGGGTTTCCTCCTGGGCGCTCTCTGCACCAGGTTCTACGTGAACCCGCTCATAGTGCCGGAGTACGACTCCAGCGATCCGAGATGGGTCGGTGCTTGGTGGCTTGGTAAGTTTAAGTATACGTTACATCGGCCGTGTGGTGCCGGCTTAGAATTTACACTACCCCATTTCTTCCCGCGCGTAAGTAAAGTGAGTGTAGAGTAATAATGTCCTCCTATCCCAATTTCAACCACGGCGGCCAGTCTCATTGGAGACTAGCCAGATGCGCAGGACATTATTATAGTGCACAAGTGTGTGCGACAACACAGGTGCACTCTCTATTCCCTCACTCTCATAATCCTATGGGACGGCAGACCGACACTTCCACAGGGGAGAGGTTAAGCGCAGGACCAACGGCTGAACGTGCGTTCCGAGGCAAGGGGGTGTAACACCGTCAACTTTCTGACTCCGGGCTGCTACTGTGAATTTTTCTTGATAGAAAAACCCCAATAACAAATATAGGCCCGACCCGTGATTTGATCCCAGGACCTCATAATCAGCGGTTAAACAAGCTGACCGCTAGGCCAACGAGGCAGTGGAGGAGAGGGGGAGTACCTATAGCCGATGTACCTAACCTCAACAGCCTATATTGGTCCACTGCTGGACGCAGGCTTCCCCCTGATAAGCGCCTTATTGACTTTTATCTCATGGGGTAATGCCCATAATCCCCACGCTGGGCATGCGGGTTGAGGATTGCAGTTCGGTGGTAGAATTGTTCTGCAGGGGGCGTTGCTGCCCGCCCCCGGTAGATATCCCTCAGACGCCTCTCGACACCCGCGGGAAGAGTTGGGCTGGTGCAAATTCTAAGCCAGCACCACACACGTCCTGCATTATTTATTTGTTATTAATGTGTATCTTACTAATTTAATTCAACAAAGTCCCACTTCACAAGTCACCACCCTAAGTGGTCGTTCTACTAACAGGTTGTAACAATGTCTCATTACAATAGTGTGCTAGCATGGTTACAAACTGCATAATGCATTCTAAGCAACCTGTCCGCCAAACTTAGCTTTGCTTTGCCATAAGCGGAACGCTGGAGACTTGAGATTAATTAATATTATGTAATTGTTTTGAAAAAACTTAAATCCGCCTTCTAATTCCGTAATATTTAAAGTTTTTAGAGTTTCGAGATCGGTTTCTAAACCCTTATGGTCTCGCTTAGTATATCCTTTTTTTCCTCCTTAATAAATCAGCAACTACCGCAGCTATCAACTTGAAATTTTAAAAATAATACATTTCGTACTTGAACAAAATAAAATGATAAATGAAAATGAACATTTTCCATACAAATTGTGATGTCGAATTTTTAAAAGATATCTACAGGGTCATGTATGAGTTTATTCCTTGACACTATAAATCCCTGTAAAATCTAGAGTTGCAAGGTGAGAAATAAAGAAGCAAAGAAAATCTAATCTATAAGAGCGTTATGTGATCATAATCAAATACCAAAGTGCTTTATGTCCTTTAGACCTAACAGGACTCCTGGACTCAAACGAACAAAGATCAAATTACACAAGTAAAACTAGGAAATAAAGAGATAACTTTGATTTTTCCGAGGACATCCGTGAGGACGGGTGCAGAGGCAGATTTGACCGAAGATCTCAAGAGGCGCAAATATACACGTCTCGACAGAGCCTACAAATTTGCTCCCCGTGGAGTCGAGACCCTAGGTCCGTGGGGTACCGAGACTCTTCGGGTTTTAAAAAAATTATCTGAGCGTCTGGTCGAAGCGACGCGTGATCCGAGAGCTGGTCAGTATCTGGCACAGCGCATCAGCATTGCCATACAGCGGGGCAATACAGCCAGCGTCTTGAGGACGCTTCCGACTGGTATTGATATGGATTAGGTGAGCTACATGTAGATTGTTTTCAATAGTCTGCAGGTAGCTCAATTGTTTCAATTGTAAATAGTAGTTCTATTTTATTTGTATTATTTGATTGTAATTTTCTTTGTGAATAAAACGTTTGATTTTTTGTTCACTTCAATCTTTTAAGGTAGTGTAAAGAAGCGAACAAGAAACCTTTACCTTGTTAGGTTGTTAGTTTTCGAGTTGCAGCAAAACTTGTAACAAGCTTTTTTATCCTCTAGATAAGCTGATATTTTAAAGTAAGCCTTTTTTACAAAGGCAATTACTTTGAATGTATTTATTGGTAATTTTTGCAACTCACTTGGAGTTTTGTCGTAGATGCGTATACATTGCCATTTAAAAGATACATTTATCTTGTGTAGCCTAGTTGTGGGCACAGTGAGTTTATTCTTATTTCTGGTACTTGATGATCGAGCATCATCAAATACCTACTAGAAAATCAACATTCATAGGATATAAATCACCTTTAAAAGTTTATAGAAACAATTATTTATTTATTTATAATCTGAAGAATCTGATTAGCGTTTTACAAGCGTTTTATAGTGGATATATTAGTGGATAAGATGATTGATTCAGTTCCGTTCACTACGAGATTCAAAGTCGTATACATAAATAACATCTTATCTTACAAATAAAAATTCCAATAAAATAATAGACGTAATTAGAACTACTATTTATAATTGAACCAATTGAGCTAACTGCAGACTATTACAAACAATCTACAGGTAGCTCTACTGATCCATATCAATACCAGTCGTCGCGTCCCCAAGACGCTGGCTACATTGCCACGTCGTGCTGATCATCATGCTGATACGCTGCACCAGATACTCACCAGCTCTCGGGTCACGCGTCGCTTCGACCAGACGCTCAGATAATCTTTTAAAAACTCGAAGAGCCTCGGTAATAACATTAAGTAATTTAAACAATCGCCAGAGGCTTCGTTCACTACAATACATTATTTATGTTCACGCGAACCTATTAATTGTTGCGTTCAGAATATCTTACCCATGGATTCTACATAATTAATGGAATTTGCAACTAGCTGTACCGGGTTTTTATTTCTACAACCAGCAAGTTTATTGGATTTACTTTGCGTAAATTTGCAACTTTGTGAGTTCACGGAGAGCTTAGACTGCTAATTGTATTTTTAAACACGAAGGTGTTCTTTTGAATCTAGTGTTCCTTCTATAAATAGCAACAACTTGCGACTTTTTACTTTTGCGCGAGATTACATATAAAACATGTTAAAACTAACTTTGTATCAAAGTCACTTTTGGAGTCTCCTCAACAACATTTATGATCCACTGCTGGACGCAGGCATTCCCCTGCTATGAGCTTTATTGGCTTTTATCGCATGGGGGGTAGTGTCCATAATCGCCACGCTGGGCATGCGGGTTGGGGATCGCAGTTCGGTGGTAGAGTTGTTCTACAGGAGGCGCTGCTGCCCGCCCCCGGTAGATATCCCTTAGTCGCCTCTTATGACACCCGCGTGAAGAATTGGGGTGGTGCAAATTATAGCCGGCACCGATTGGGTACAAAAAATCAGCATATAACCAAATGCTCCAAAACGACCATTAAATTAATAAATAATAATAATTTAATCGCATTTATTTTTATCATGAGTACGTACATAGTACTGATGGTTTATGATTTGCGGTGAATAACTTCACCGCTAGTTTTATTCCTTGTAGAACACAGCAATCATAAAATAATGCAAAAAATTAATCTCGCGCCAACGTTAATCGAACCAGGAGTCTAACAAGCAGAGGAAGGGTCTATCCGATACGGTTATAAGTAGTTATAACCGTTGTAATAGCTTTATAATAACTAGATATGAGTTGGGACTATCGTGCAGGTCAAATTACGCGCGTGGGCATCCTCCCGGTCCCGACATTCCGCACCGTTACCGCAATTGCAAAATACCGCGCAAAATCCGCGAAGAAAGCTCGCGCGTGATGCGACTCTCAAACGCAACTGCCTCCTTTCACACGCGTGGAAGCGACAGCTGCGTTTGGGAGTCTCTTGTAACTTGTTAGTCTTATTTCACTAGCACCCTCGCAATAAGGATCACTATAGCGTGGTTTTCGCTTTCGGGAAGTAATAGCCACCTTTAGAAAACTGCCCCGACCGTGCCTTGTATGCTAAAGCAAATTCGCGAATACGCGTCGAATCGTTTCTGCGTATTTCCTCATTGTTACATCGCAAGTTCATGAATGAAGCTTTGAATTTTAATAGGTTCAGAGAATAAATCCAAACGTATTTCATGTTATTCATTTTCTTCTAATTCTAAATTATTTATTATGGCTCTAAGAAGATTGCAAGTTTGAAAGTGGTTTTGTGAAGTGTAGAGCTATGGGAATATGGAGGTGTTATAGTGTAGTAAGTAGGCATCTTAAATCGACGTGACATTTGGCGTCTCGTATCAAAATAACAGAATTCCTCAACGTGTAATGAGCTGGTGATCATGCCGCAATATGATAATAATGATCGACTCCACCGAGCTTCAATCGCATCACAATAATTGCAACGTAATTGATTCTTCGAAGGGGTAAAGCGATTGTTGCTACCATATTTACTGCCGTAATTACGTCTCGTTTTATCGTTTTCCAAAGTTATTTATTACGAAAATAAAAGGCGAAAGTTATGATGTTTGTAATTCCTTAATATAATATTAATGTTTGGCGTCGAACACACGGAATGAACAGGGCTTCTTTATGTGAGGGCCGAGCGTCAGCGCATCGCGGCTCGTTGCAGTTTCCACTGCTTTCGCTTTTTCTTGAGTGCTGGGGCGTCACGCTGCGTCGCACGCTTCTAGTTACATAACGCTTACATCAGAGCGTCACGTCACGGCTAAAATAAGCGCTCCATCCACGGCCGGTCACGGCCAAGGCTGCGCGTTGTTGCCTACAATTATTCCGTCTCCATTGCCGGCCTCGTGTACCTAATGAGGATTTAGTGGCTGGAGTGGACACGCGACTCTGCTCACTTTTACTTTTGAACCGGTTTCCTTGACCTTATCTCTACCACCAAGTTCATAGTTGAACACTACCCTGTTATTATGGTCGCAAACAGGCCTACTGTAAACAATATATAGATATAGATATGGTGTGGTGTAGTGTGTACTTACACCGTCTAGCGAACGCCCTTGACTGATCGCCGACCGGGCGACCTTGTATACGTTCAAACGTTTCTGTTTTGATGTATAGGAATTGTTTTGGTAATAATCCACGGATATTTCTAGATCTGGTATTTTTACTACCTACATAACTAACTTAGATAATCTTGACTATTCCAATCACGACCTGCATTGTCCAAGTAGCTCTTAAATTTCTGTTATGGGATTTTCCATACCATGGTTAGTTGACAGATCTTACCTGTGAAATTTTCCATTAGCGGCTTGGATATCGGCTCCGCCCAAAATTCTTAAGTGCGTCACACATCGTAGAATATCTTTAATATGAAATTCCGGAGCCTAAGTATGTCTCTTTCGAGCTTCCAGTTTATCTTACTGTACTCCGATAATTGTCATAATTGGAATACTCCACATGAGTAGTTCCTGATATCCAAATACGTTATTTAAACAAAGACCTTTTTTGCTCGGTATATATTTTTTGTCTACGTTTATTTCTTTCGCAAGTTTTGTTTAGTCATATTATAACTATTTGAATTCATTGTTAGCACACCTAAGCTAGACAGAATCAATGTTTGTAGACTTCACAACGCTCATGACTTAAAAACTATAAACTTTGATGCTATAGGTATGTACAGGATATGTCAAATTCACTGCTATGACGATAGTCTATATATACACCAAACAAATATGTATTAAATTTACGATCTGTAGGTCTTATAGCTATCGTATAGATAGCGTTGAGTCTCAAGTCTGAGTCTCTCTTTTGAGACTTGAAATTTAGAATAAATAAATTTGAAATTTAGGCGACAGGTCAAAGTAAAACCACCCAGAGTAGTATTTTTTTATAGTCAATATACCATCATCGTTTGATCACAATCTTACCTGATGGAAGGCTAGGCGGGCCAATGGCGAAAATCTAAGAGCTAGAGCTTGCTCACATAATTTACATTAATCAAGCTTAGCCATTATCTAATCATTTAACTAAACCATAAAAGAATTACTACATAAATAAATAATGCTAGACAATTCACACACACACAATTGGCAGATTATAATCATTCTAACCCTCGCTTATTAAAGGATTCGAAGGACTATTGTAATTTATAAATATCCGCCAGCAAACCAACCCATACTTACTGAAATTATCATCTTTGTTTTCCAGGAATGGTTTTCATATCAGGCTTCGTGGTTCTCCTGTCTTCCCTGATGTTCTTCTTCCCGCGACAGATCAAACCTGAGCTCATGCCGCTTCCTCCTAAGAAGATCAAGGCGAAGCGAGAACCTTTCTTCAAAGGTAAGGGGTAGCGGTCAGAGTGATGTAGTTTTGTATCTTTCTGTTGCTTTGGATTGTGTGTGTTTGAGCGAGATGTAATGTAATATTAGGCGCAAAATGTATTTGATCTGATTCTTTCTTAGCAATGAACTGGGTTTTCCAGCAATAAGGATTTGAGATCAGGCGATCTTTCTTAATAATTTAATGTGTTTCAAAGATTTTGATTGGGTTTGGTCAGGGTAACCTATTGTCATTCTTATTATCAAGTAATTGTTACAAACACGTGAACAACTGAAGACAACACAACAAAGCATTAATTTCCGTTTTTTTATGACAATTTTAACTTTGTTTCATTCGAGACCGGTACAGTACAATGTTTTGATGCGTAGTTTATTTATGACTCACACATTTACAATATAGTTTTTCTAAGTGTCTGGGACTAGATTTATTTTAATCACCACTCAAACACCCGTCTCGTGTAGTACTCTTGATATTAGGAGATAAATGTCTACCACAACTTTTACTGGGCTGGAGAGGTGGAATAAAGTTGGTTGACAAATAAAATGTTTAGAGTTAGGTATGGTTTTTTTGTAGAAATATTATTCGTTTTAGAAGTGACCTTTAATTATTATGAACCTGTAGTGTAGGCAGGTAGGTATTTCGTAATTTAGTATCGTCTGAGAATTTTTAAATGATTCTCTTGTTGTTTCTGTATCTTAAACATTTATCTTATTTACTGGATTGTTTCAGAACGGCGTCGCTTACATTGTGATATTTCAATGTTCCTAATGTTTATTTGACTTGTCACCCAGTAATTTATCAGAGAAGCCATTATGAAAATAAATTCTGTTTTGATTTGACCTTCCCTTCTGAAGTAATGAATTGTCGGTTTTGGCATGCTATATTACCTATGAAATATTGCAAAATAGAAACGAAAAATATATTTAGGTGCATGACAAATAAGCTGTATCAATAACTTACGATTTAATTTTTGACGACCTCTGTGACGCGCCGGGCGAAGAACGTTCGCCTGCGTGCTACGCAGGAGGTTGCAGGTTCGATTCCCACCTCGGAACAAATGATTGTACGATCTGTAGTTATTAATTCCGATGTTCTGGATATTTTCTATGTACAATAAAAAATATTTATCTCTGTGGTATATTGCATTAAGTATCAGATATCTACTACCCATAACACAAGCTCTGCTTAACTTAGGGCAATTTTAATCTCAGAGGCAAAATAAAAACTTTTTAATCAAATCGAAAATCTTTAGGATATCTTTGCTACAGAGATGTGCTACGTACTAACAGCTCAACGTAGCTACTTAGATATATCTCTAACGTTTGTCTTAAGCGTCCACAATGGCGGGTGTGTGTCAGCTTTGCTACCGTAGAAAATCTAGTGAAAAGGCACTCATACCATGTAACTTTATGGTAAGGTGGATCGCTCATAAGCTATTTCATTCATCCAAACGTACCCTGTAATTCCATGCGTTAAGGCTTATTTTTCTTTGTGACATTTCGGAGTAGAAACACGAGCCAACTGAAAGAGCTTGAAAGTAGGAGTTTGTCCTTGTCTTGTTGTAGCAAGTAGTCATGAAAACAGTGACCGGTGTACTTTTGGTTTTTTCACCTTTATTATGCGATATTATTTACTAGATTTTCTGCTGCGTATATGGGTTGCAAAAAGGAATGGTATCGGTGCTGCAGCTGAATATTCCACTGGTGAGGTAGGCTAGGTATTTAAAAATTTCTTATGAAAAAGTGATGGTCTCCTTTGAGAATTTATGTTCCTTGATGGGTCCATGATGTAGGGTGTCCGTCCATTGAACAATACGATGTCACAGGGCTTTTATACAAAGATTCTGAGACATACGTAATTTTTTTTAGAAGCTGTAAAAATTACATAGCAACATAACCGTAAGAATGTTCATTTCAAATCTTTTGCGCACTATGAAAGTAATAGGTATTAGTGGCTAGTGGACAATGAATATTACTACAACCTAATTCAAAATAATCATTAACATTTTATATTGGTATCATTTTCTACAACAAAAGGTATTCTACAACAAACACATCATAGTTTCTATAGAATTTATAAAAATGTTCAGATGTATGTATGGATATCCTACTAGAAAGAGATGCATGACTACTTTGCGGCCTGTCACTCAGCTCGTTTTTATGAAACACTGCGCAGTCCATGTTAGATAAAGGTTCATGACATAAGACATCGAGTGTTTGACAATAAAGAAAATAAATTTATTGGGACACAAAAAGCTTGTTCTAATAAATATATTTTCTTTCTTTCGTTTTTAAGGACCACACTAGACTCTACAATATGAACCATCAAAACAAGAATCCCCTTCAATTTCCAGATTTCTTCGCAACAATAAAACGGCAGCTAACCAACGACATCCTAATGTGGCGTACCGCGAGCTCGGTCCTCCACTTGATGCCCATCAGTGGGGTGTACAGCTTTTTGCCCAAATACCTGGAGAAGCAGTTCCGGCTGCCCACGCACGATGCCAACCTTGTCTCGGGTGAGGTACTACATACAATCACACTTTACATGATCAACATATTCATCATTCATCAGATTATTGTTTACATACACAGTAGAGAACGATTTATTCGATCTAGGGAAAATAAAAATGTCCTAGAATGCTCCTTTGTAACCCTGTATTAATATTTATGGTGTTTTTAATAATCTTTTTGGGAATTAACTTTTTTGTATATGTTAATGCGAAAAATATTTGAAGTTTATTTCTTATAATAACTTACGCGTTGTATGATAATAATGGTTACTATCTTTCCTAACCAGTTTATACGTATTTTTTTAACCCCCGGCTAAAAAGATTGTCGTCTTATGTTTCACGTGTGTTTTTGTATGTATGTCTGTGGCGTAGTAGCTCCCAACAGATGAGCCTATTTGAAACAAGAAACTAAATTCAACCAGGCTCATCTGTTGGGAGCTACTACGCCACAGGCATACATACAGAAACACATGACGACAAACTTTAAAAAGATTATTTTGGATTATTTTTATATCATGTATTTTTTTAACCCCCGACTAAAGTCGGGTGTAAAAAAAATACGTATAATCTTGTTTGAAATGTGACTTGATCGAGACTTGGTCTTAGCAAAAATCCGTGCGGCCGTTGTTATGTTATATTAATAACTAGCTGTACCCGCGACTTCGTTCGCGATTGCCTTACCTGCCGACTAATTAAGTTCACATTTAACCACAGTTTTTCTCATATTATGAAACGCCGTGCAAAAAAACTTCGATGCGCAGAATTGGACCTGTTACACTTTTGATATAAGTATCTTTATTTAGATACCTACTTAAATAATTTAGTTAGATTTTTACTTACTTGATTCACTTATAAAAAATCGATTCCAATAACTAAAATAGGTAATATCAAATAAGTAGGCATCCTGGTAAAGTAAATAAATTTCATAAACATAACCGAATTTGTTTTAACCTCAAATTTTTCTTGAATATTAATACAAGCAGATAGGCAGGTAATATAAAATAAATAACATATAATAATTGGTCATAAAAAACCTCTAGTAAGATGATAATGTTGTAGTGAGTTACGATTTAAGTTTGCAATAATCGATTATTCGATTTTTCTGATTCATTTTTATTTTGGAAACCTCTATTACTTTCCGTTCTACGCAAAAAAAAAAAAAATTATAAAATCTCCGATTTTATAAATAAATGTTTTCTATTTTATATTACGTGCTGAACTGAAATTATCAGAAATTAAATTATAATTAGCCTCCAATGCGAGCTTTTTATTTCGGACTCTTGTGTAGACAAAAACAATATCATTGGAAGATTCAATAGTTTAGCCCCCAACATTACAGTTGTAGATAAATGTTCACTTCGACTCCTTGGTTCACCAATTCTTGATGAGAAAATTCAAAATTTCAATAAAACTTCGGACAGATTGCTCAAAATTAATAATCATATGGCTTTTACAATTATTCGGTTCTGTCTATTTGTACCTAAATTTACGTATTCTTTGAGATGTAGTCAACTGTGGAAACACAGCGAGCTCTTGGAAGGCTTAGACAACATAATAAAGAATACTTTATCATCGGTTTTGAATATTGATTTAGATGACAAGGCATGGTCGCAGGCCTCCCTGCCTGTCAAATTGGGAGGCTTAGGTATACGCAAAATTTCAAGTGTAGCCCTGCCAGCGTTCTTGTCTTCTGTCTACAGCACTAGTTCTTTAGTTGACAAAATTTTAAAGCCTTCTCGTTTGGTCCCGCCTGGAATGTCATTAAAAATTTCATTTTTAGACGAAGCTCGAACGGCTTGGCATATTGCTTGCCCCGATGCTGCTCCCCCAAAATCACTTTTGTCCCAACGGCAATGGGACGGGCCTCTGTGTGAGTTGACACGGAATTGTTTGTTACAAACGTGCTCCAGCTCTATGGATCGTGCCCGCCTCCTGGCCGTTTCTAAATGGGAGTCAGGACATTGGTTGCAAGCATTTCCTTCATATAACACTGGTACTTTATTGGATCCCGTAACTTTCCGTATCGCAACATGTCTTCGGTTGGGTGCAAGGTGTTGCGCGCTTCATCAATGCCAGTGCGGTACTGCTGTCGAACAGCTTGGTCATCACGGATTATCGTGTACTAGGGCAGCCGGTCGGATATCTCGCCACGCCAGCCTTAACGACATCATCCGGCGGGCCTTTGTCACCGCTAACGTACCAGCTATTCTCGAACCGAATGGTCTGTTACGTGACGATGGTAAAAGGCCCGACGGTATGACACTAGTCCCATGGGAGTTGGGGAGGCCCATTGTGTGGGACGCTACATGCGTCGACACACTTGCGCCTTCCCATCTTCCGAGGACATCCGTGAGGGCAGGCGCGGCGGCAGATTTGGCCGAAGATCTCAAGAGGCGCAAATATGCAGGTCTCGACAGAGCCTACACATTTGCTCCTCTTGGAGTCGAGACCCTAGGTCCGTGGGGTACCGAGGCTCTTCGGGTTTTCAAAAAATTATCTGAGCGTCTGGTCGAAGCGACGCGTGACCCGAGAGCTGGTCAGTATCTGGCACAGCGCATCAGCATTGCCATACAGCGGGGCAATGCAGCCAGCGTCTTGGGGACGCTTCCGACTGGTATTGATATGGATCAGTTGAGCTACCTGTAGATTGTTTGCAACAGTCTGCAGTTAGCTCAATTGTTTCAATTGTAAATACTAATTATATTATAATTTTCTTTGTGAATAAAGGCTTCTGCCTCCAATTATAATTTAATTTTTGATAATTTCAGTGGTGTACTGAAATTCTATGGGTTAATTAATACGTTGAAATGGAAATAAAATTTATTTGTTTTATCGAAATATTTATGTGACAAAATCGTAGTCAATTGAAATGAATCGCAGTCCATCTGTCAGGGAACGCTTCCTACCTGAAAAAGACTATAGTACCTAAATGTTATTTTTATTCCACCTATTCTCCTAATACAATACACCTAAGTCCTCAAACTACTAACACGTATTCTTGTTCGTTGCAGGTCTGGGTGGTATTCTCGTGATGGGTCTGGGAATCATAACCGCTGGTGTGGTTATTCTAAAGCTGGTGCCGACGGCGAGGCAAGTCGCTGCTTGGACCGCCGCCACTGCTGCCATCTACAGTGTCGGTGAGTCAACTAACAAGCTATTGACTGTCTAGTCTAACCCCCATATCTTAAGACAATTCTTGAAATAATCCTCCACTCAAACTTGTCTGAGGATTTCTCGAGCGTTCCTCCAAAACATACTCGAGTTCGGTATGCTTAGTCGATAATTTGCTTGAATCTCAACTCCACTCGAATAAGGTTGAATCGAGTCAAACCCACGATTGTTGACACTGTTGTTGATTTCCAGCAACGGTAATAGTATGTGCACAACCGAGTCTTTGCTGAGGCGGTATCTTCTACGGAATTCACCAGCGTCGTAAAGCTCCAAAGGGTTTTCAGCATCTCTTAAATACCTTCGCGATGGGTAATTGTAGGCTTCATCATCGTAAATGTCATAAATGAAATTGTGATAGTCTCCAAAATCCATTATTTATAACAACAAACTCTTTTGAGGAGCATTCAAGGTAGGTCGCGAGGTACCTTGAGATGACAGGTTCATTTCTCGACTCGTATGAGAAAATTTTCTAAGGTTAGTTCGAGTGGAGAAACTTTGTACGATCAAGCATACCGAATCGCATTTGGAGGTTGAGTAGAGGTTGAGTCGAGGTCGAGGTAACAACTAAAGATATGGGGGTAATAGTGGTGGTTTAATAACCGCCTGTGTGGTCATTCTGAAGTGAAGTGTCGATGGCGAGGCAAGTCGCTGCTTGGACCGCCGCCACTGCTGCCATCTACAGTGTCGGTGAGTCAACTAACAAGCTATTGAATGTCTAGTCTAATAGTGGTGGTTTAATAACCGCCTGTGTGGTCATTCTGAAGTTAGTGTCGACGGCGAGACAAGTCGCTGCTTGGACCGCCGCCACTGCTGCCATCTACAGTGTCGGTGAGTCAACTAACAAGCTATGGACTGTCTAGTCTAATAGTGGTGGTTTAATAACCGCCTGTGTGGTCATTCTGAAGTTAGTGTCGACGGCGAGACAAGTGGCTGCTTGGACCGCCGCCACTGCTGCCATCTACAGTGTCGGTGAGTCAACTAACAAGCTATTGACTGTCTAGTCAAATAGTGGTGGTTTAATAACCGCCAGTGTGGTCATTCTGAAGTTAGTGCCGACGGCGAGACAAGTCGCTGCTTGGACCACCGCCACTGCTGCCATCTACAGTGTCGGTGAGTCAACTAACAAGCTATTGACTGTCTAGTCAAATAGTGGTGGTTTAATAACCGCCAGTGTGGTCATTCTGAAGTTAGTGCCGACGGCGAGGCAAGTCACTGCTTGGACCGCTGCCACTGCTGCCATCTACAGTGCCAGTGATTAAACTATTAAATTATATTGAATTATTCGTATTTTGTAGCACCATGTAATTTTTTCCTCTGTAGGTCTCCTCGCTTCTGTTCTGTCTTGCTTGATATAAAGTCAGACATTAAAATAAGTCTTCAATAGACTCTTTGCATTTCGTTGTAATTTTCTTTTATATTTTATTTCATGGACGCGAATATGACTCGCAAACCCAAATTAACAATCGTTCCTCAATAGGAGGCATATCAAATACAGCGCCCTATAGATTTAGCCCTATTATTCAGTAACCATGCAACTGTATGCAAAATTTTCTCATATGAGGACTTTTTTCTAGGTATGGTTATCCTAATGTTCGTGAGCTGTCCTGAAGAGAAATATAGACTGCTTGGCAACGGTAACGGGACTCAGTTATCCTGTAGCAACGACTGTTACTGTGACAACGCGCCTTTCAACCCTGTGTGTGGACAGGTATGTGATATTGTGACTACGATTTAAAGGAATAAGGTTTAGATTACCGTGAATTATTTCTATGGCGTAGGGACTCAGTTGTCCTGTAGCAACGACTGTTACTGCGACAACGCGTCTTTCAACCCTGTGTGTGGACAGGTTTGGGATATTGTGACTACGATATAAAGGAATAAGGTTTAGATTACCGTGAATTATTTCTATGGCGTAGGGACTCAGTTTTCCTGTAGCGACGACTGTTACTGCGACAACGCGCCTTTCAACCTTGTTTGTGGACAGGTAAGGAATATTATGACTTTTCAATAAGGAAATAAGGTTCAAATTAGTAACCGCTTTTAAAAAGTACCTATAGTCATAGATTAATTTTCCCAGGACGCCTTCACATACCTATCACCGTGCCAAGCGGGCTGCCTGGATCACAAACAGTTGGACAACAACACGTGGCTATACTACAACTGCTCCTGCATCGACAGCAACGCGAGGGGCGACCGCGCTAAGACCGCGTAAGTATTATATTCAAAAGTAGTTTTGTTGAGTACTTCGGATGCTTTTTTTATTTTTTGTTCGGTCCTAAAATGGTTTAATTACACCAAAATCGTGTTACACGAAAATTTCTCCGTTTGCTAAGAGTTAATATAAAAATAAGTACGGTGAATGCAAGAATTGATTAACATTGTCCATTTATAAAATCGTTTTTTGCCAGTTTTACACCTTACCATACCACCATCACTTCTTGGAAGCTTGTTCTTGGACAGCAATTTTCGTGGACTGTACAACATTTTCTTGGACTGTAAATTTTGCTTTAGTTACGGTGTACGAAGTGGCTTGACAGAGGGCGCTCATAATTTTTTAGCATCGTCAATCATTACATTATCATTGTTTATCATTGCACAATGGGAAAGAAACAACCGACGAAGCTGACTTTGTAACAGCAGGATCTAGGTTCTTCATTGTCGAAGGCCTACGGTCTTCAACAAAACACCACACACAACGTTTCTAGGTTATTATCAATTTATCATCATCATCATTGGCCTATATCAGTCGACTGCAAGACATAGGCCTAATAAGCGTCATAGCGCCCTGTCTTCAGCGCATCCTGCCTGCAGTATTTTGCAGGTCGTCATCCCACGTGACCGGAGCGTCCTACACTACATTTGCTAAGTCGCGGTCTCCACTCAAGAACACGTTTACCCCAACGGTTGTTGATTCTTCGCGAGATATGGCCGACCCACTGCTGCTTCAGCTTGCTAATCCTTTAAGCTATGTCGATAAGTTTGGTTCTAGGTTATGCATTTATATGAATTGAATTAAAGCTAAGTTATATCTATTCTTTTTTGTTTCCAGCATCGACCGCTACAATCTCTACAACTCGTCCTACCTCTCAGAAGGGTTCGCGGTGAGCGGCGAGTGCGGCGGCTCATGCAACCGAATATACATATTTATAGCGATATTCGCGGCGATCATGTTTGTACACTCGAGCGGGGAGGTCGGAGCGGTGCTGCTTATTATACGGTGCACGGATAAACATGGTAAGTATCTTTACAGTTGCTATAGTGTACTCGATGTCGTTGTGTTTGACTACGAGTAAAACACAACGGTATGGGCATACATAAAAGTTAAGAGAACACAGAAAATAAACATTTTAAGTAGTTCACTGTCCAGCCGCTTTATGAGCAGAACCTGTGCGGCGTGGGTAATAAACTTTCAGTCTATACAGAGTGTCACGGAAAGGGTGTACTAAGCCGAGAGGGGGTGATTCTCGACCTCTCGCGGTCCAAAATCACCCCTCGGCTCAAGTACCATATAAAAAAAACTAAATTCAGAATACGTAACTTACAAGTTGATCTCCTTGGGGTCCAGAATCACCCATCCCCTTTCGTCTTAGTACACGTGTTACGTGGCACCCTGTATAATTCACAAAGCGGTCTATCTCAGCATGAGTTGGTTATATCTAGAATTAAGGGCCTTCCGACAAAGCCGTATAGTGACTGATATTATTACGAGACTAGGTATTTCACAAGTGCCCATGGTGTCAATTCAGATGTTGCCTGAACTAAACTGAACTAATTTGACAAGACTAAAAATGACTCCATCCTTTTTCATTTAGATTGGTCTGAAAGGGATGGCAATAATAATAGTCCAGTCGAATTAGTTTAGTTTTTTATAGTTTAGTTTTGGGGACATCTGAATTGACATCAATAATGTAATCTAGAACAAACCCAACCCGCCTGCCAAGCTTGGCTGCTATGGCAAACCCACCAAGATATATGACAGACGTGCCATTGTTGCGTAATCTTTAGGGGAGGCCTATGCTCGTGGCTGTCGTTCAGCTGAGATGATCATGATAATGGTGATTGGAGTCCAACTATCAAGACACCACTATAACTAGCATCATCTCTTTCCAGACAAAGCAATGGCGATGGGCGTCATCCAATTTGCGATCGGCGTGTTCGGCAACGTGCCGTGCCCGATAGTGTTCGGCGCGGCCGTGGACGCGGCGTGCCGGCTGCGCGACGTGGCGTGCGGCGTGCTCGGCGCGTGCGTCTCCTACGACAGCGACAGCTTTAGACATCTCTATCTAGGTAATTCGTAGGTTCGCCGTGTGGTGCCGCCTTAGAATTAGCACCACCCTAAAGCGGGGTTACCACCGCGAAAGAGTAATGAGCGGGAAATGAGAGAGTGAGCCGAGTTAATTTCAACGCTTTCTGCTCACACCTTTCGCTCGACTATTTGTTGGTGGAAATACAAGTATACAGTTTACTCTTACGAGCTTAAATGCGTCCGCTCTGCTCGCGGTGGAAACGTGGCTTAACGTCGCTTCCTTCGGGTGTCATCCACATTCATTCCAGTGTGTGAATTATGACATTACTCCTTAGTGGTAAAAGTTATAAATGCGCGTATCAGGGGAGGCATATGGCCAGCAGTGGACTAACATAGGCTGTAAATGAGATGACGATAGATAGATGAAGTAGGTAATACATCCAAAAAAGCGCCGTGAACACAAAAAATAGAAATGGACTGAGAACGGTTCCCTGGGGAACACAAATATGACTCATGCTTATACTCAGGCTTTCGACAATGCCAAGGTTATTTTAACAACGGATTGTTTCCTTTTTGATAAAATAAAATAATGGGTTCGAAAGCTTCTCTTTTCACACCAAATATCGACGAATCATGAACAGATATCTTTCATGATTGACTAGGTCGAAGGCTTTTGAAAAGTCAAAAAATGCTCCTACGGTCGTCCGTTGATATATCCTACGAATCATGGATGTATTTAACGAAGGTAACTTACACATCAGTTGCTGCTGCATACTACTAATTCACATTTTTACAGCCCATATTGCGCGTATTTTGTATTAAATAATAACATAATCAATATAGTAGACTTCTGTGGTTTCAGGTCTATCCGCTGGTCTAATGTTCCTAGCGTTCATAATGGACATGCTGGTTTGGAGCAAGGCAGGCCGCATCGACATGAATCCCGGAGATTCACCCCCAGACCCGGCTATCCTAGCCCCACGCACGCCCCTGGCTTCGCCCGACACGCAACTCTGACCGACCAGATACGAGTCGGGGTTTTAAACGACTCTACATGGACTAAGTGAACTATACTGGTTTAGAATGAAGTTTACTATGATTCTAATTTAGAAGAATATTTAATCTACATTTATAAATCTAAAATAGGACATACAGCTGTGTGTTAAAGTGAGCTGCAAATGAAGTTTTTGAAAGAGGTTTTCTATGATCCGTATTTTAAAGACGCGTGGCTTGGCTTGCCCGGCGTACGCCCCTGACTATGACTGACACTCTGCTTTGACTGAATAGCTACGAGTCGTTTAAATAATCCTACAGGGACTAAGTAAAAAGGTTTACTATGATTCAAATTTTGAATAATTCTTTATTTTTTATGTACGACTCTAATGGGCTACTAACTAAACAATAGGAACAATAGGATTTTTGAAAGACGGATGCCACATTTATAAACAAAACCTAAAGAAACGTGTGACACAAATTGCATTTTTGATAATTTCTGTTTGAATTTCGAGGAATTTAGCAGTTTTGATGGTTTCTCAATATCTTGCGAGATTCTTAGGTTCAAGGGATTCATAGTAAAATTAGCAAGGCGTCTGACTTTTTTGTGGGTTTTTGACCTTCGCAGTTAAACGCCTCATTTAGTGTAAACTCCTGTATGAATTGTAGAGAAGATTTGTAAAATTCCCGATTTGTATAGCACGTTAGTGAGTAACTGGTTTGTCAACAACTGACTATTCTGGCAGTCAGTGGAAATTGACCCAAAAACCCCTCGAAGGTGTTAAGCGTAAATGTAGCTAAGCGTACTGTGAAATGTTAATTTTATAGTGAATTTTGTTTTGTTACTTCTACACTCACGTGTGTTCACATGAGTGTTTGTTATGAACTTGAATTATCAGTAATCAGCGATTTTAGTACTAAACCTCTCATTTTCTTTACTAAAACAAACAGTTATAGAAAGGAAAAGCTTATTGATACGTGTTACAAATCTGACCGTATTAAAATTCGTCAAATTTCTTGGCATTGGTGCAATGATTTGAATAAAGGTGCTTAATTTGAAAATTATTATATATATCATTGTTAGAAAAACGACACGGTTTTTTACGTAACCCGTCATCTGTCTATAAAATGAATATGAAATGAAAATAATTATATTTTGCCATTTTATCGATTGTGCATGCTTAAATAAATACTTGATTGTATTTTTTTTTATATTAAAGCCGTATTCGGTTATTTCGCTTTAAATGACAGAATTGTGCAATTAATGTTTAATTGTATTTTAATATATATTATCAAAGAGTGCATTTAATTCATAAATACACAAAGTACGCTTGTACGTGCTCAATTTGATCTAAATCTTTGGTTAGTGTTTCTCTGTAGCTTTGGGATCAATTTTATTTCAATAATTTGTTTTATTTGCAAAGGCCAGTTTCACCGTAAGTACATCACAAAATATCACATTTTTAATTAAATAAAAATTATTTTTCGTCTTTTATTTGTGATACACTACACGTTATAGTGTTATATCAATAAATATACATTTGTAGGGAAATATAATAAATAGCTTGTATTTATAACATAACGTCACAGCGTTGCATATTACATTGCGAATTACATGGCTAGTGATTAGAAGTTTATATTTTAGATTAATTATTACAAAATTAAAATAATATACAATGTAAATATATCAAACTGATTAATTAGCATAATATAATTTTACATGTTAGATGTTCTGTTTGTCATAATAATGTTAGGTGAAGTTGCAATATACGATAGTTTTGATGAAAGGAAATGTTGTAGCAAATCGATAATTATTTTTTTATATAAAATAATAATAATTATGGTTTGTCGCAGTTTAATTACCTCGTCGGAAAGGCTGGGCGAAGTGTAAACATTTAAAAATTAGTATAAATTTGTAAAACTTTATAAAATTCGGTCGTCTATTTTATATCGTATTTTATTTGTGCATAAATAATTTATTTTGCATAGTCTGTGATTAAAATATCCATCTATATAGACTTATTAACGCATACTTATGCATGTTTTATATTTATTATTTTGTGTACCAACATAATTTTACAAGTGCAATAATAGTTTTTATACTATTTTACTTTATGTACACCATTGAGTTTTAAAAGCATTTTTTCTAAAGATGACTTAAAATTATATGAAATTCCTTTTGGAAATTGTCCATAATAAATCGAATATTTGAACATCACAACAATGAATAATGTTTTTGAAATTAAGTGCATTATTATGTGCAATAATTTACATCGTTGTTTAAGCCAATGTTGTTTTTTATGCAATATTATTTAGTCTAAATTTATTGAATTTATTAAATGTATATATGAAATGTCAGCAGAATCACATTTAAATGAAATTTATAATCAAATTTTAATACGACCCCTGCCTATTATAACTTTAGATAAATTATATAATAATTATTCTACGTTATTGTTTATAAGGAAGCTGTACTTTTAGATAAATGTATGTTTACAAGGTATGTTTTGGCGTAGTTTACACAAATTATCAACTAGTCTGCTTTAGGCCACGGTTACACAGAAAGGTGATGCCATATTTTAGCTTTCTATGTAAATGTGGTCTTGTAGTTTAGTCAACGATACCTCTTTGAGTTAGCCTTACTTATAAAGGCCATTTTAGCAGAACCCTCTAAGGCGCTAACCCGACCCAAATCAGCGCCACCACCTATTTTATGTTATTACTAGCTTCGGCCCGCGGCTTCGCACGCGTATCTTCGGTATAATAAGTAGCCTATAGTTTAAGTTCGGCTGGAACGTAGCCAAACTTAAACAATAGGCTACTTATTCTATATTTATAGTACATGCCAAATTTCATCTTGATCTGTTCAGTAGTTTAAGAGATCATAGGTATCAAAAATTTCACATTTCACAAACTTTCTGATTTATAATATAAGTAGGATTATGTTAAACGAAGAAATTTTCAAAAATCGAACTTGCAGTTTGTCAGTACCTTTCATAAGGGGCCATTCATTTATTACGTAAGACGATTTTCGATAGTTTTTGACCTCCTCCTCCCCTAATAAAAGTAAAAATAAGAATAGGCCGACCCCTCCCCCCCTGTTTAATATTTATTACGTAAGAATCTAGAATCTATAGGAAAAAATGAATACACGTTTGGTTATTTTAATGTTTATTTTTCAAAGTAACAATTTTTAGAAATGTTTTTTTTTTGTACTTACAAAGGTACTAATAATTTTTATTTTTGGTAGTAATAAACTTTGGTTTTTTGTAATCTTACGTAAGAACTATCGAGACTCCCTCCCACCCCCTTGTAAGAAAAAATAAGACATGGTCGACCCCCCTCCCCTCCTAAATCGTCTTACGTATTAAAGATATGGCCCCTAAGCTTATTTTTAATGCCTGTGTAAAAGTTTTGTTTTGTATAGTGTAGGCAGAGATGCGAAGTTGCTCATTTTGCTCATAATCGTGACCAAAAAGAGCAACTTCGCATCTCCAACATAAATAATACGATAAAATAGGTGGTGTCGCTGATTTGGGTCGGGTATGCGCCTTAATATAAAAGGTACAGGTAAAATAGCGTTTATGAGTAAGACGATTAGAGATAAAATGGAATGTGATATTTCCCTATATAATGGGTTATGGCTTGTTCGCATTGATTCAGTAAACGTAGATTTCTTCCTGTATACGACTCTGCAGCCTTCTCACTTCAAATATGCTCGACCACTTCTGACTGATTTTTTTTATAAAAACCATCACAATTTAAATGTTAGTAAAATAAAATGGTCACAATATGAAGTTGAATAGCTTTAGCTAAGATCTGTTGTAAATAGTAAAATAATTACTATAACGATTAAAATAAATCCAAAAATTTCGTTTTACGTGTTTTCTATGTCGTGTAGGCGATCAAATTTTACACTATAGAATTGTATGCATTATTTATGTCAGTAACAAAGTACGTGACAGTACATTCACGGACAATTTTATTTACCCATATTATTTTACACTATTTTGATTGTTTTGTAAAAAATAAAAAACCGACTTCACTTTCATTAATATTGACACTGTTTTTTTAATTTTTGTGGTAAAAATACTGATCCCTCAGGAATATTTTTTCCAAACTAAAAGAATCATTCATAAAATCGTTCCACATTTGAGAAATCGACAAACATACCTACATAAAATACAAACAAACAGCTAAACATAGAACTACTCCTTTTTGAAGTCGGTTCAAAAGTGCATCACATTTTCTGTGCTCATATGGATTTTGATTTCATATGTGAATATATTTCTTCGGTACATATTTGTATCATTCTGTTTAGTTATTTACGAATTAATGTTACAATTAGGTGCAGTTTAGAATTGTTATTATGTGACTTTTGGTCGCACTTTTTTAATTATTTGTAAATAAAATTATTGAGATACGTTTATGTTTTATTGAAAGAACCTACCATTTGCTTTCTGTTGGTATAAAGAAACACTGAAAAGCTAGGCCTTTCCTAAACAAGGGGTTTCCCATATTTTAGGGTTCCGTATATTATTCCGTATATTACCTATAATAAGGTAAACCTATCGTGTACTCGGGATCGCGAAAGTCAAGTTTTGATGCGTGATCTCATATTTGAATTTGCTGTAAGGACGTTAGGACAGGTTATTACTTTATTCTTTGTCAGGTACCTATGTATTCTGAGCAGTGATATAATTTTAATAGTCGTAGACATAGACTAAACAGAACAAAAGAAGTTGAGATGCCAAGGTAATTCCTGTTTGGTTCCTAGTACTTATTTGTTCCCTTTTTGTAATGTGATGTATATTTCGTTTTATTTATTCCATTTAATAATATATTACAGAATTCTTACAAAAAAAAAACATAGGTTATGGATTTTTATCAGCTATATAAAGTTTTTATTGATTTTTTCACGCCGCAGCCGACTGTACACCGCTAAAGAAGTGAGATCGTCATGAGGGGAATTCAGGCGCGGTCGCCTTTACAAGAATCGATGTAACGGGAATCGACGTGCGAGGAACAATTCTTACCTATCTACCCCCGGAACCCTCTACACTAGACAGACGCATGCTTATCCGGTTACATTTTGATCTATGAGGAAAAGTACAGACAAACATCCAAAAAATTGCATGTTTTTTGCGCAGGTAGGTCACCATTGTAGACCGAAGCCCGATTGTGAGAATCATAGAATGAAAAAGTGGTCAAGCATGATCTGGTGTTCATAGAATTCTGTACCCGTCAGGTGGGCATGGCTGATATCATCTTTGTTTATTTATAAAGTTGTTTGTTTATTTATAAAGCTAAGACTTTTAGTAATTTTGTAGACTAAATTACGACTTCTATCTTGTAGGGAGGACCTATGCTCCAGCCGCGCATTTATTTTCTTTGACTGAATGATAGAATGCAATCTATCATACTAATATTATAATTACCGCGAAATTTAAAAATACCTACATAAGTTTTGATAAGTGCCCGCCCTAGCTTGTAAAACGTTCTTTATTTGATTATGAGTGCATTCTAGGATTAAAATTACACTAGTAATTGTACCCGACTTATGTTAATTAAGGTTTTATAATAAAGAATTTTTGAATCTGAACTAATATTATAAATGCGAAAGTTTGGATGGATGGATAGATGGATGGATGGATGGATGTTTGTAACCTCTTCACGCCAAAACTACTGAACGGATCGGGCTGAAATTTTGCACACAGGTAATTCTAATCCTTAAATTAAACATAGGCTACTTTTTATCCCATAAATCAGTTCCCATGGGATAGAAATCACCTTTAAACGTTTCCATAGAAACAACGCGTGGGAAGCCACGGGCATAAACTCGTACTGATATAATAATTAAAAGTAGCTTGTCTGTTACATTTTCACGCTTAAACGGCTGAACGGATCTTAATGAAATTTGATATGGAGATAGATATAACACATAGGCTACTTTCTTCCTCGGAAAAGAGCGTGCAAAGCTGCTGCATTTCTAAATTGCTCGTATTTCATAGACTGCTCCTTTAAATAATAGTGATGCGAATATATCGGCTCGAAAAATAGTGGGACGAGCTTCGATATTTATCGAGCTGTTACGTTTGTATGAAAAATTGTATCTTTGATTAAGTCGGAGAAAATAAATGCGTGGGCGGAGTTGGATAGTTGGACTGGCTTCGTCCAGCCAAAGTTATTCTGTCTGTCTTTTACCTTTATCGCCCAAACGGCTGAATGGATTGTAATGAAATTTGGCAGGCTAAAAGCTACTTATTAAATTTTTGAAATTAATTAATGTGCTTTTTACGGAAGCAAAATCCGTGAATTTGAAATCATAACCAATTCATCCTTCATCCATCCATCCATACTAACTTACTAAGACTTAAGTATTATAATGCGAAAGTTAATCTGTCCCATTGTCGTCTGTTACCATAAACGCCTAAAAGGCTGAATGAAATTTGTTAAAGAAATTGATTGTAGGTAGGCTAGGTGAGGAAGAACATAAGGTACATTTTATTTCGGTAGAACGCGTTTGGAGTCGCGGGCGATAACTAGTACAGTTATACAGGGTGGGGCAAATTCTTGGCCCCGTTAGGGTAGCTTTTCTTTTGTATTTAGAAGGTTTTGTTCTTAGGAACTTTCTGTTTTATTTTGAAGATTTTTTTTGCCATTTTTATATTTTTGAAAAAAAGTACGATTTACCCAAAAAATTACATTTGTAAAAAAAAACAAGTTGGACTTAATCGACTCTATTTCCAACCAGGAACACTTTTCCCAAAGTAACAGACCAAATCAAATCGTAAGTTTTGGCAATAATTAAAGAAAACCATTCCCATACATTTTCTATGTATGTATTGTATGGTATTAGATATATATCTTACACTCGAAGTTTATATCTTCTAAAATATGTGAAAATATTTGCTTTGGATGGGACAGGAAACCACTTTTTTTCCCTCCTTATTTCCTCAGGTAGAGCATGTCATATCGGCTCGAGAATTGGCTTTAGAGCATTTTTAATTTAAATGGTTCTACCTAAGTAAGGTTTCATATGCTAGAAGTTTCTACGTATGGTTTTCAGCTCCCTACGGAATCCTAACAAGGGTTTGGTGGGTGACAAAATGACAATCCAATTTCTCGGTCTCGCGTAAATAATCGGGATGATTTGACACTATGGGACATATAAAGGCTGGTCCTAAAGTGATGGGTCCATTTACCACCATACCTTACCATCATCAACCACCTTAGTGTTAGCGTAAATCGTGCCTTGTGGACCTAGAAGTCGAGACATACCCAGTAGAAATGTTCAGGATTATGTGCACACTGATGATTTTGGTTGTAAGCTGTTTGGCAGCACCTGGTGAGTTTTTGATATTGTCTCTTTTAGAAACTTGCAGCTAAATTATCATCTAGCTACTAAATTATTATGGCCCCAGAGTCCCCTATTAGACATAGAAAACATCCAGACCCGAATCGAATAGGTAAGTATTTGTACATCTTAAAAATTAGGGTTGGGGTACATCTGGTCCGAATCTAAATTCTCTTGATTTTAGATTCGGATCAGTTGTACCCTCAACCAAAAGTGAAGGGGACATCTCGTCCGAATCTCTTCGTTACTTTTCAATAGGTCTCCTAACCCCGAATACTCAAACGCAACTCAGATTTTAGCAAGCACGACTCAATTTTTGTCAGTTTTCAATGAAAATTTGTCAAAAATTCGTCACTTGAGACTTGCTTGAGACGAGCTTAAATCTGGGTTGTAGTAGTGGGAAATCGGGAATACAAGTTAGAACATTTAGTCTCAGGCCATAAGTACTTAGTTTTATTTTCTAAACTTGTTTAATCTTCATTCTTTTTCACATGCATTTGAAGACAATGAATCAGTGGAAAAACCACAGACCTCGAAGGAAAATCTTGCTTGTACCTATTCCATATTCATATTTACGGTAAAACACTAAGTCCATTATAGGTAGTTAACATCTGGGTATTACCTAATCGAATCGTGATTATGAAAAATGTAATCAATTATTTCACCAAAGTACCTTTTTTCAGGAGATCGAGTAAAGAGATACCACGAGTATGGTGTAGGCTATGGCGGCGTCGGTGTCGGTGGCGGCCTCGGTTATGGAGGCCATATAGGCCACGGAGGCCACGTAGGCCACGGGTACGGAGGCGTGGCGGTTCCCGTGGCTTCTCAGTCCTTCTCCAAATCCTCCGCTAGCTCTAGCTCTGTTTCTACCGGAGGAACCTTTGCTGGATGAGGTTCGTATCATGTTCTAGTTTCTGGTCGCGACTTCGCACGCGTTGTTTCTATGAAAACCTCAACCTCAACAGCCTGTATTGGTTCACTAGTGGACGCAGGCCTCCCCCTGATAAGCGCCTTATTGACTATTATTACATGGTGGTAATGCCCAAAATCTGCTCCGTAGGTCATGACGGGTAGGACGCACTGATTGAAAACTTTAGTTTTCAAGCATTGCGGTATGGATGACTAGAAGACTCGACGTAGTTTCCCTTCTTTATTAGGTATGCTAAGCTTATTGAACATCACATGACATCACACTATACAGGGTGTTAGGCTAAACAGTCTTATCCTTGAAACCTGAAGTTCAGAATCATGAGCAGAGTCCAAAACCGATGAAAAAACTAAACTTTTTTTTTACATAATTTTGAAAAAAATATCCTCATACATCATAAAAGCATTTCACCCTACATTTATACCTACGCCGCCTGCTTTGTCGGTTTCAATCAAAGACCCGCTCGCGCGCCGACTTAAAGGCGCCGCCTACCTACGCCGCGTCCGCGCCGCGCAAACAAAGACGCCGCTCGCGCGCTCGTCAGTCGGGGCCCATCTGCTAGGTAGTGAGCACGTCACGACGCGTTCCGTGCTAATTTGTGATGTGCCGATTTGTTCGCGTATTGTGTTAAGTAGAGAAGTGACGATGTCGTTCACAAATGAACAGTGGACTGAAATGGTGCGACTTTATGCCATCGCTGGTGACAACATGAACTTGGCTCGTACGATGTACGCAGAGCGGTTCCCAGAACAACGTGTGCCAAGCCGGGTAACGATCCTAGCGGCTACACAAAGGCTACGTGCCTACGGCCAGTTCAAAACATTTATGCCTAATGTGAGTAAATCAAACTGTACATAAAGCTGTAAGTTTTAATTGAATTGTACATAAAACTTGATTGATGATGAACTTTTTAAATACGCCAAAAGTACCTACTTACTTTAGCCTTCTTACTGGCAAATGTGTTAGAGTAGCTATTTTTGCCTGTCCTAAGCCAGGAAAAGTATGAAGAGAAAGTTCCATCACAAGTTGTAGGTACCTACAATTCGAGTGGTTCGATATCTACACCACCGGCCGGCTACAGGCGAGAGCGGGCGGCGCGGCGTGATAAGGTCACTAGGGTGTCCATGAAATCACGTAGGATAGCAGAGAAATGAATTATGAAATTCCATCGAAACCAATTGACTTTTATTTTTAAAAATAACTAGTATCGTCTTATTTTAGGGGTGTACATACGTGGTTTCAAGGATGAGACTGTTTACCCTAACACCCTGTATAACACGAATCATATCACATCACACTATAATATTATAAATGCGAAAGTCAGGATGGATGGATGGATCTTCGTTACTTCTTCACGCCAAAACTATAAATAAATAATAAATAAATTACTAATTTTTATCTTATGAATCAGTTTCCATAGGATAGAAATTACCTATAAACGTTTTCATAGACCCCAACTCTTCCCGCGGGTGTCGTAAGAGGCGACTAAGGGATATCCACCGGGGGCGGGCAACAGCGCCCCTTGTAGAACAATTCTACCATCGAACTGCGATCCCCAACCCGCATACTCAGCGTGGGGATTATGGGCATTACCCCCATGTGATAAAAGCGAACAAGGCGCTTATCAGGGGGAGGCCTGCGACCAGCAGTGGACCAATACAGGCTGTTGAGGTTGAGGTTGAGGTATCATTAGGTAGGTAACTAAAAGCCTATACTTACCTGTACCTACTAATCCGAAAGGAGGAATACCTACTAATTTGTATAACATAGGTACTACATTATATTTTATGTAATATTTCAGATCGTTCATTTTGTTGCAGATGATTTTTCAAACACAGAGGCTACCCAAAATTACTTGAGCGTGTCCTTATTTAAATATTTACCGACGGTTTTCACAACATATTTATTCCTAACATATTTTTAATGTAGCTAAATTAGGCAAACCAACTAATAATGTAAAAATATACTTACCTACTAAACTTAGAATAAGTACATAGGTTATTATTATAATAAATTTCAAAAATAAATCAACGGGTTGGTTTTGCTCTTAATTTATTTATAAAGGAATTAATTTCACACTAATTAAAAATTTTCCTGGGTCCAATTATTCCTGGCCAAGTCATGAGAGGTAGCGATAGCGATTCCCCGCTTCACCTCTGGTGATTACGACTCCCATGCTGCTGTCTTCCATTCGAGTTGTAGTCCTCTCTTCCCCCTCTACCGTACGATGTATCCCGGTGTTCGTAGCTGAGAAAACAAATGAACGAAAAAATAAACGTACTTAGTTTAGTATGGATCTCTCAACACTATTCGGCAAGGATATTAAATGCTGGGCACATTAGGCAGTGGGCCCCTAGCCCCTATCGACGGAACCCAGGTATTTTTATTGCTTTTTTTTATACGTCTGTGAGAGTGCGTATCCCCCTATACGGATTCTCTACGGACGAGAGTGGAAGAAAAATAATACTTACTTATCTAATTTGCATGTTGTGTTGGAAATCTGGTGAAAGTGCTTATAGGTAGATAGATAGATAGATACTAAAAAAAAATATGATAAGAATAGACGAAGTACAAAGGCGGCCTTATCGCTACGACCGATGTCTTCCAGGCGACCTGATTATTTTCTACTTAATATTTGGATAGGATACCGGCTGTTTGCTACGACGACGCCTTGCAAGTACCTAGTAGCTAAATATAATAAAATAAGCTAAATATAATAAATATACTGTCATGCAAAGTTATCCTTACCTTTCACCACTATATCCGTCTTGTGAATCGCTATTGTCGCTCTCCTCACTTCCGTGGCCGTAATACCCGCCGCCGCCGCCGCGCCCGCTCCCGCCCCCGCGTTCGCTACCATACCCGCTGGTGTTGTAGCCTCGCTTAGCTATCTTCCCTGAAACAGAATTTTGAACTTTAACTTGCGAGCATAAAGGTTACATTACATTGGGATTTGAAAACTTACCTGGCATACCATTCACGCTGAAGACACATAGTACAAGCGCAATAATCACTAAAGAGCGCACCATCTCAACAAATCGTTTTCTCTACAAACACAATAAACCTGAAGCTTTTTTCTATTCAGTTCAGGTTTTTCTCTGATGATGACGTCAGTGGTCCGATGACTATGGACAAGGTTCGCTCTGGACCGATTGAGCTGATGTGTAAAAGAGGCCTCGTAAATGTCTATAGGCTGAGAGGCTTGGCACCTTCTTCTGTTATCAAGTAATTCGTTACGCACCCGGGTTAACACACACTAAAGTTGTTATGGTTATAGGATGGTAGAGCTGGATGATAGTACTTTTATAGTGCCAGCAGGATGACTTGCATTACAAAACGGAAGCGTCACGGCCAAGTTGAATGTCACGGAGATTGAAGGACAAAGGGATCTGTGACAGGTTTATTGCCGAATCTCGGTAATTTGGCTCAATCAGATTAATTTTGCTGATTTTGGTAGATAATTTAGTTTTGTCACAAGGCTTTCAAATAAAAAAGTATGCGCATTTTGCGTTTGTGCTTTGAACGACGCAAACGTGAGCATTGATATGACAGAAGACCTACATAATAAGCGAAAGGAAGAGATCTCGGAGAGGGCTCACAGAAAAGGAAACTCAGGACTTGATCCCACTATCTCCAGGATAAGCAGACGTACGGCGCTTTACCACCATTATCTTGTGGATATTTCTTCTACTTGTACCAAGTAAGCGGTTCTCCTCTAAAATTATCATTCGTACCGCTAAGGTTCGGAACTCACTGTCAGCTTCTGTTTTTCCGGCCAACTACATCGTGGGTTTCTAAAAGTCTTCAAGACAAGATTGAGTCGGTTTCATCGAGATCTTCGTGATGCATCGTCGGCGACATCGTCACTTGCTTTCAGGTGAGATTGTTGTCAAAAGTGCATGAATCATGCACGAAAAAAAGGACCACGCATCTACGCAATAACTTGCATGGAAGAATCAATATTTTTACCCGGACATCTATGGTTTTGATCCTCAACTCTTTCACTGCCAGGCTTTTTTATCGCATATTCGGTATTGCTTAGTAAGCAATTGGTGGTCTTCTATTGCTATTCGATATTGCTCACCTAGCAATTCACGCGTCTTCGCTATTGCCAAGTAATTAATTGACTCGTCTTTGCTATTGCTATTCGATATGGCATAGTAAGCAATTGTCACGTCTTCGCTCGCCGTTCACCTGAATTCAAGCAGTTCGCGCCGGAACATACCACCGAAAATTCGGATTCAAACCATAAATTTACCATCGTTCCACTCTTCTAAGGAAAATATAGGACTTGTAAACTGGACCAATACTTTAACTCCACTGTGTATCTACTAGAGTGGCAGTATTTTTTTTTATTTATTTGATCAACATGCACTTATACAATAGTAGTAGATTAATTTGATGTAGTAGAGTAATTTTAGGATAAAATATTAACTATAAAACCAAAATAACTTATTATCTTAGCCTTTGCAGCCGTACTGTGTTAGGGGTTTTTCATAAGTGTCCGGTCGCCGGTTCCGGGTACCCGGCGTCGGTACATATGAGAGTTATCGTACATGCCCATACACTTCGCCACCGGTTACCCAGAAACCGGGACGTTTATAAAGGGTCTTATGGTCTGCAAAATAATATGTAAACATTTTCATGGTGGCGCAGGATGAATTCAGCTTTTTAGTTTCTCTGCTGTATCCCACACTACCTTAATCATTGTATTCCGACACCCTTTCCAGCCCAGAAACAAAACAAATAGTCCAAGACGAGGATTACATGTCTAGACTTCATGATTATACCAACATTACCAACCAATACTTCTGATTGTACCAAACCTAGTTATCTACCTCTTATGTTAATTATTTTGATCTTATTAAACAAACAAAACATTTTGACCTTGTATGAGTCTGGCCACTTGTTTTTTGCCACGCATTGCTGATTCGGAGATAAGGAGGTAAAAAAAATTTAAACCTTTCATGAACAAATTGATGATTAAAATAGATAAAGGGGACAAAATAACAACTACATTCTTGGTATTTATATAACAAAAAACATGCTGTATTAATTTTGAAAATTGTTTACGAAAGTTATGGCAACAAATCTATCTGTAACTTATTCTAGTTTATCACATTTGCGCTTTTGTGGTCCACATTGTTTGTCTTTGGAAACGGCAACGGATTATTTTCTGAAAAAGAATAAAAATACATATTAGAATCAAACAAATCATCAAAACAATCACCGATAGAGTTTGTTAACTCTGTGAGTACGAACGGACTAACACTTGTATTATAATTATCATATATGATGATAAGTGACCTGAGACAATTTGTCTTTAAATGACCCTACTAGAAAGGGGTTTGTATACCTAAGCAAGAACTGTTCGATCTCAACAAATCTTGTCTTCTGTTTTCTGCGCTGTATGTTCTAGCCGCACATAACAGTTTCGAATCCTTGAAAGATGTATCTACTATAAATAAGGCTTAAAAAGACTCTTCTAGAAGGTGATAGGTTTAACCTACGTTCTTAAAGCTTGGGATTGAGAATGACGTCATCTCTCATGCTGTCCTGCTCAGATAAGATTCTAACTGAGCACGACAGCATGATACGTAAATCATTTCAATCCTATTCGATAAGTATGCACGCAGGTTATACGAAAATGTCTTCTTACCCTTCTTACTTGCCGCTGTAGCCTGCGCCAGCTTTAGAACTGGCGCCAGCAACGGCGTATCCACCGGAACTGCCACCACTGTGGCCGCCACCGCTGTGGCCGCCATCGCTGTGGCCGCCACCGCCGTGACCTCCATAACCGCCGTTGCCGCCGCCTCCGTGGCCGCTACCACCGCCGGCTCCGTGGCCGCTACCACCGCCGGCTCCGTGGCCGCCACCACCGATGGCTCCGTGGCCGCCACCACCGCTGGCTCCGTGGCCGCCACCACCGCCGGTTCCGTGGCCACCACCACCGCCGCCTCCGTGGCCGCTACCACCGCCGGATCCGTGGCCGCCACCACCGCCAGCTCCGTGGCCGCCACCACCGCCGGCTCCGTATCCACCACCACCTCCGCCTCCGCTGCCGCCGCCTCCGTAACCACCTTCGCTACCACCACCTCCATGGCCACCGCCGCCACCCCCACCGTAGCCGCCTCCGTCATTCTTGCTACCATACCCTGAAAATACAATGAATTACTCGAAACATATTAAGGTATTCCGATAAGTGGTAGCCAGGCGCACTAATTGGTCGTCTAGCTAACTTTTCAATATAATAGAATAACAAAGTGAATCTGGAATCAAGTTGTTTATGTTTTTTACCTGGAGCCGCATGCACGGCGGCCACAAGGCCTAGAGCCACCACAGCCAGTGTTAGTCTTGCCATCTTGACACTGTGGTGCTCACCACCCGCCTTCACCTTTTATACACTGACATGACTTCATCAGACAGCCAATGTTTATTAGATTCTTCAGTTTTTGCTCTGCTTTTTAGTGCTTAAAATAAATTTGGGGTTCAGTGCGCTAATTTGCGAATGGAGAATACATATTGTATCACGGGAAACGTAACTATGCGCGATTTTATTTTTTTAACTTCTTAGCTTAGAAAAGAGTTTTTATTTAACAGTACCTAGATACCTGGGTACCAGAGTTTAGACGGAAAGGATGGTAAATCTAAAAACTAATTATCGGTAGATTATTAACTTTTCGAACATGCAACAAAGCTAGAAAACTGCTGGTAGCTCTCAAATCTTACTGTACGGTAGCGTCGTCGTAGCACGCATTACGAATTTCTATGACATGCTGTATTGTATTTAACGGGAAGGTAAGAGAAGGAGTAGGAAAAGTAAGCAAATTTGTGAGTAAAGAAGGTCTAATATTCTTTATTTATTATATGTAGGGAAAACCACAACTCAATAGGTTTAATAGTTTTAGACATAATGAAGAATTTAGTTTGTTGAATAAAGTGGTCATTTGTATGCTACGCTAGACTGGCGCCGTAGCGTCGTAGCACCTGCTACAAAGCTCTACGATGCTTTATGGAAGCTTTATCTAGAGGGTAAGGGGAGGGGTAAAGGAAAGTGAAATAATAACAGAGGAAAGAAAGTTAACTCTTCTACATAATAGTGAAATTAGCAATTCTATACGACATCTATTTCCGGAGATATTGTGAATTTTGTGTTTTTTCTAGCGCAAGTGTCTCCAATATCCTCTCAAGCAAATGTCTTCTCGCTCAAATGTCAGTCGCGCAAGTGTATCTCGCGCAAACGTCGTGGTACCGTTATTAAGAATATATTAATTACCTAAGCGGGCCTACCGGTGGCAGCAGCCCATCACCGGTAGGCCCAGTTAGGCCACGCGGGCGCTTGTTAAGCGAATGTGGGAGTCGATAATAAATAATATCGATCAAACCATAATAAAACCAAACCATCAATGTCATGCTATAGGTACATATATATTTTTTATCTGTTTATCCATATCGATACTAATATTATAAAATCGCTGTCTGTCTGTTACATTTTCACGTCAAAACAAATTTTAATAAAATTTGTTAGATGGTATTCCGAGGAAAAAGACATCAGCACGGGCTACTTCTTATGCCGGATGAATACGTTCAAAGCCACGGGAAGAAGTTAGTGCTACATAAATGCGTGAAAGAGATAGAATTATAGTTAAATCTATGCGTTAAAACAGGCAGTTTCGCTAGTGTTCCGTTCTCCTACATTCGAACAAGACATGGCGAAATTACTGCGGTTCCGCTGTTAAGGTTTCGCAGCGGAGTTGTGCTACGGGCGTGAGCCACAAACGCAAAGGTGCGTCCAGATTAAGTTATAAAACATAGTTATTTACATGTTTTATCAGCGTGGACGTTTATATAGCAAAATCAGTTTGGATGATTGATTGGGGTTGTTATAATTACAGGGTGATCGGCAGACCGTTTGCCATGGTGGAACCAAGTGCAATAAATAGCTTGGCTGCTTTTTAATCCTGAAAAGCTTCTCGGCTATTTATAAGATTTGTTCGCATATTGTTATTTAACAAAGTAAACCGACGCGACGACGACGCATTGGTCAGTATCTGGCGCAGCGCATCAGCATTGCCATACAGCGGGGCAATGCAGCCAGCGTCTTGGGGACGCGACAACTGGTATTGATATGGATCAGTTGAGCTACCTGTGGATTGCTTGCGACAGTCTGCAGTTAGTTCAATTGTTTCAATTGTAAATACTAGTTCTAATTTGTTTATATTACTATATTGTAAATTTCTTTGTGAATAAAGGCTTCTGACCTTTTATCAAAAAAAAAAAACAAAGTAATATTAACATTAATGTCAGTTTAGCTACCTGTAGCTTGTTTGCGACAGTCTGCAGTTAGTTCAATTAATTGTTTCAATTGTAAATACTAGTTCTAATTTATTTCTATTATTTGATTGTAATTTTCTACATTAACATGTCACTTAATCTGGGCTATTCCAGTTTTTCCCCTTCACAACGCCACCGTAAGGAATCACATTTTTTGAATTTCAAAGCTTTGAGTTTTGTTTTTTGAGTAAATAGAAGATTTGAAATATAATACACAATTAACTAAGTACAGAATCAACTCAACAATAATGTTGTTATGATATTCGCTAAAATATCATCTAGTATGCCTTTGATAATTTATTGGTGTTTATGAAGGTAACTATTTAGGTTCAAAGCTAAGGCTATGGGTTGAGTATAAATAGTAAGTTTAAAATTTGATTTAAAATTAACTAAGTACGGAACCAACTCTACAATAATGTTGTAATAATATTCGCTGAAACTTCATCTCGCTAATACATATTTGGTGGTCGATAGCTTTTTTGCGGGCACTTCGAGAGTTATTATACAAACCATCCATAACATTTTAGTAACTGTCAAGGGCAACTGAGACTCTAGCTCGTATGGTTCCGTACATACATCGTCATCGGGTGACATCATACAGAATTTTTATTCAACTTATTTTACTAGATATCTTTCTGAACTTTGATAGCTGGTTATTTTTTGGGTATAAAATACTAGTATCTCCCGCGGTTTCACACGCATTGCTTCTACGGAAACGTTTAAGGGTTATTTCTATCCCATGGAAACTGATTTATAGGATATATCAGAATAATAGTGGTTATATGCGGAGGTTTTACTCGTTTTGAACCTATATCTATACAATATTTTATCGCGATTCGATAAAACTTTACTTTTAATGACTGTATAGGACACTTTTGAAAAATAAAATAAGTTTTAAAGCTCATACTATAAATAAAGGTTGATTTGTGCAAACCTGTTTCCTATTTATATCCGAAACCGATAAACCGATTTTAATCTGGTTATTTTTAAAGTTTGTTGGTGGAAATTTTATTTGCTATGAAAATCAGTGAAGCCGCTCTTAAGTAACCGCCGAGCAATTTCAAATTTATGTAAAATTCACGTGGTGTTTCACAATTTTACTACGGACCCCTAATAACCACACGCGGAATCTTACCTAGGTTTATATTCAACATGATGCATAAATTTATTAAGTTGGTACCTACCGAGTTCATACTCACTCGATAATTTTTATCCTTATTGCTAGTAACCTTAAGTACGTAACTTACCTACTTGGAATTTGTGTATAATGTAAACAAGCAATGTTAAAGGTGTAAGGCAAGGTTAAGATTATTTTTGCATTGTTTAATTAATGTGCCTAGTTCTAACAAAGCGTCTGGTCGAAGCGTCGCGTGACCCGAGAGCTGGTGCGCAGCGCAGCGCATCAGCATTACCATACAGCGGGGCAATGCAGCCAGCGTCTTGGGGACGCTTCCGACTGGTATTGATGTGGATCAGTTGAAGTTACCAGCTTATTTTATAAATGTGGTAATTTTCTTTGCAAGAAGTCACATGCCTATAAAGTAGCATATTTAAATTAGCTATAGTAAATTAGATTATATCGGCATCAAATGTATCAACATGTACCTGGTGGAATAGATAAATGAAATGAATCTTCATTTTCATCTACTGAGGAGCGGTATCATGCCACTTGCGCGAGAAGATATTTACGCCAGTGGACATTTGCGCAAGTGGACATTTGCGCGAATGGACACTGTGCAAATGAACATTATCGCGAAAAAATTACAAATATCCTAATATCTCTTGAAATAGAAATTGCAGAGAGTTGCGCTGTGTAGGTAATTTTGTTGTCTTTCTTGTGATGCATCTAGCTTTCCCCTACCTCTCCCACTTCCTTCCCCATGACGAGAAACATACTTACACGTAGACCTTCGTAGCACGTTCTACGACGCTATCGGCGTAGCATACAAAAGACTTTAACGCGCACGCACCTTCTTACTAGACAAAAATATTATTTCGTAGACCATCGTAGACCATCGTAGCATCGTAGCTACGGGTGAATTGGCAGTATAGCTGACCAACTAGGCTTCACGTATTCATGACTATGTAGAGTCTGTGAGACATTCAGAGCTGTCAGTAGTATACAGTATAGAGGTGACACAGTCTTCTTTTTTACTGCCAATCTTTGAAATTTTTCTTTGCTATCATAATCGTTTTCGACTCAGTCTAAAACTAGCTTTATGTAATGTACTCAGTCGCTTTCGACTAGCGCTAGGGATACAAATTCGTTTATTCGTTAAAGCTACAGAACTACTGGGGCAAAAGTTGTCCCAGTAGTTCTTGTAGCTAGTTTTGTGCACAAAACAGAACATGCTATGCTAAATTCGCGTAGCAGAGCAATTTTTAGAAACTGAAGAAAATTTGTTTATCTGTTGCCTTTGCATGATAGTTTTACTACACTAAACTTAATTTAAGGATGTTATCAAGTATTTTCTGTACAGAGTGAAAGACGAAAAAAGATCTGCTCATAAGGGTTTGATAAGTTTTAATAACTGAAGTCCTGAAAACTTAAATCAAAACGTCTTGGAAATTTGAAAATCTGAGTGATTTTTCATCTTAAACCACCATAAGAGCAAGTTTTATCAGATTTCTAGTAGCATGCATCAAGTTTTAAACGAACAAAGGCCCTTTTCTTGTGATTTTGTTACATATCAGAAACAGAACTGAAAATTTCATGAAATCGGTCTTTGTAAAATGTCAAAATGGAATTCAAGTGCATAGGATTTCTTTAAATTCAAAGAACCTTAAAGTTATTTTTATAAAAGTTCTGAAAATTAAAACTGCATACGGCATTTTTGTTGGGAACTTTTTTGTATGTTTGCACAAATTGGCTGGTATAAATATTCATACATATTAGGTTAAGATTTTAGGTATTTGAGGTAGATATAAATAGATGAATAGATGTTTAACTACAGCGCAGATTATTTTGCTCGCAGAATGGTACTATTAATTATTATTTATTCTTCAAAGGTTTAGTTTGGCACAAGTTTTAGTTTTAACAATGTACTTAAAACCAATGTCGCTAGCTGAAGTGGAGTCCCTCGTGTCTACATACAAGTTCATACTTAGTTAGAGCGAGGAGTCAATGTATCACTACACATAGGTTTTAATACGAAGTAGGCAAAACTTACTTATTATTTAAAACACACAGAGTAGAGCACTATGTTCCTTGTTGCTCTACGACTCTTTTACCTCCTTATTTTACTTTGTTTATATAAATTAGTACCCTCCTATTTGGTCTCAAGTAGCTTCTTAGTTTTACCATAGATAATATAAGATAGGTTAAAACTTCTACTTTGTAAAACCACGAAATTATATAAAGTATTTTTATTTTTTATTTATGTATAAATCTAAAGTGAATCGTGGAGTGTTCAAGAAAAGACATCTGAAAGAGCTAGACTAATATACTGAATACTCCTTGGCAGCTCTGAATGTGGCCACGCCGCCAGTCCACCCGTAGCCATCGTAGCACTTGCTACGTTGGTCTACGAAATGACATTTTGTGTGTAGTAAGAAGATGCGTTCGCGTTGAAGTCTTTTGTACGCAGATCCCTCTTAGCATCGTAGAACGTGCTACGATGGTCTACGTTAAAGTATGTTTCTCGTTATGGGGAAGGAAGTGGGAAAAGTCACATATATTACGAGAAAAAGAGTAAGATTCCCTACACAGTGATGAAATCTGCAACTCTCTGCGACTTCTATTTCGAGAGATATTATTAGTTTTGTGGTTTTTCCCTTGTAGCAGGTGCTACGAACGTCTACATTAAAGTAGGATTCTCGTTATGCTGAAGGAAGTGGGAGGGGTAAGGGAAAGTGATATATATCACAACAAAGACAGCAAAATTACCTACACAGCAGTGGTTAAACTCGTAACTCTGTGCAACGTCTATTTCGAGAGATATTAGGCATGTTGTGATTTTTTCGCGCAACTGTCTTTTCGCGCAAATGTCCTTCGCGCAAGTGACTTTCGCGCAAGTGTACCAAATCCCTTAGAAGCTACTCAAGTTTTATGAAAACCAACATTATTATCACACTATAACCCGTCTTTTGTAAATGAGTTCTCACATAAATTACCATCATGGTAATAATACCTATCATGATTTTATCAAGTTATTTGCCTATCAAGTTGTCACAGCATCGCGTGATGGCGTGAAGACTATTCCATCTGTAGATTGCCCTTCTTTGTAGTGTAGAATCATCTTTCTAGGTTCAGCTAACGTCAAATAGATCTAAGCTAATAGATTACTAGGAAGCAGGTAGGTATTGAATTTAAATTATTTATTTTTATCAATATAGAGTCCTATATTAAGCTAGTATTACGACCAGAATGAGTTAAAATATCTTTGCAGCAATTTTGTAATTTCTAAGAGACTTCAAAAAAGGTGGTCTATAACTACCTCTTTTCCCTGTTATTTGTTCCTTTCAAAAGTAAGAAAGTAAGTAAGTAAATAATTTATTTGTCACATAAAACACACACATACAATTGGTTTACTTATAACAAGTTGGCAAAATTTAACAATAAAATTAAAAGTAAAAACAGAAAGTATATATTTCAGTTTTGTGTTATTTGTTCTTTTCCCTGTTGTTTCCTTGTCTTTTCCCTGCCTCTGCTGTCCGTTTGTACGTCTGTCAGCGGTTCAGCGTCAACTGTTTCTAATGAACCACGTGACAAATTTAGAGCAAAACTAGCCAAATTTTCAAGTTTTTTTATGATTCCTTCAATTTTGATATTTATTTAATTTTTATATATGTTGTTATGGCAGCAAAAGAAATACACATTTCGACAGTTTCAAATTAACCAGATGGGCGAGATGATGTTTGTGAAATTGTGAATAAGTACAAAAAAACCTGTTATCTACACTTCTCTCTTATTCAACTCCTCGACTTCGAGTGAACTTCAGTTTTGATTTTCATTTTGCATTTGAAATTAAATTTTATTTCAGGAAAAGTTTAAACATGAAGTCCCTAAAAAATTCGAGAAACGTTAATATAACCTATAATAACAACCTATGCTACCTATGTGTATACCTACCTATGTGTATACCTACCTATGTGTATATAATACCTATGGAACCTATGATACCTATGTGTCTAGGTTAGGTTAGGGGTTAGGGTTTAGGTACATACCTAGCTATCAACATATGCATCACAATCTTGCTAGAGAAGTTGTGGCTTGCAATTATGAGATTGGCGTTTATGTGGATTCTGAGAACATAATAAAACAACAACATGCAATTAACTTAATTTATTTTATTGACTAACATTATCTTACGAAACTATGACCATATATAAAAGAGTATCACAATTATTGAAATAAAAAAAACTAAAAGGATTTCTTATTTTACAAACCAGAGAAAACATGTCAAAGTAAGTATACAGAATCACTTCGTTCTTAGTATGCTATGCATAGGTTTATAAGAGCATCTCTATTAGTAAGTTTATTAGTACCTAGGTACTTGTTTTGGAAATAATCAACAAAAAAATATGCCTACGCTACGTTTTAAAGCAAAAAGCTCTTGATTTTATAAATCATGCATTGACGATATTCCAGACGCATTAAAGTCAGACACAAATTGATTTATCACAAATTCACATTTTCTAAACGAGAGTTTTATCTTCCGTAGCCTCCCGCACTCGAAGAAGCCTTAGCACTAGCCGAAGCATATGCACTAGAAGAGCTGTGGCTGTAACCACCATCGCCCCCGTTTCCACCACAGCCTGAAGTGCAACCTCCTCCATTGGAATCCTTATTACCACCATAACCTCCTGCGCCGCTAACACCCGAGTCACCCGCACCGCTTCCGCCGGAACCACCGTAACCACCGCCTAATCCACCCCCGTATCCTCCACTGTGGCCACCGCTGGACCCGCCTCCGATACCACCGCTGTGACCCCCAGACCCGCCGAGGCCACCGCCGCCGCCGAGTCCTCCACCAAATCCAAAGCCAAGGCCACCGCCGCCACCTCCACCTAGTCCGCCAGCTCCACCAGATCCACCGTATCCTGCACTGCCATGTTTACCGGCTCCGCCGCTTGAACCGGAACCACCTCCTCCGTAGCCACCACTGCCCCCATGTCCTCCAGATCCTGAAGCTCCGTATCCACTGCTGCCACCTCCGCCCAAACCAGATCCACCTCCTAGCCCACCGCCGTATCCACCTCCGTGGCCACCACCGCTGCTGAGCCCACTTGATTGATGGCCGCCAGATATTTGGAGTCCACTTGACACTGAAGAACCACCGCTACCACCGGCACCTCCCAGTCCACCTCCATAGCCTCCGCCAGCACCTCCAGCCAATCCAGCGCCGCCTCCATAACCACCGCTGCCTGAACTTCCATGGTTCAATGCGCCACTTCCATGCCCGCCACCACAGGCCCCAGATTCACAGCCGTGGTCGCTTCCCAAGCCGATGCCGTTCCCACCTCCGCCGCCGGCGCCACCTCCGTATCCGCCTCCGATGCCGCCACCTCCTGAATATCCTCCGCCACTGCTTCCGTGTCCTTTCCCGCCACCGTTCCCAGCTCCGTAGCCTCCACCGCTTCCTCCTCCGAGGCCTGCGCCTCCACCACTTTCTCCTGAATGGTGTGCGCCTCCGCCCCCGCTGTAGCCGCCACCACCACCGTATCCGCCTGAGCCTCCTCCAAGCGTCCCAGTGAAGGCGAACCCTCCAGATTTCCCATCAGCTGACTGCGTGCGAACAGATTTGTAAGACCCATCAGAACCGCCGCCGCCGCCGCTGCCACTAAGACCTCCTAATATGCCGCCGAAACCAAATGCTTGTTTTCCGATGATGTCTTGGACTCCTTTTTGGATGCCTTCAAGGCTAAACCCGCCGCCGCCTCCATAGACGCCCCCGCTACCTCCGTACCCGCCTCCACCGCCGCCTCCGCCGCCGCCTCCCCCTCCAAATCCGCCTCCGTATCCACCTCCGAAGCCACCACCACCACCGCCACCGCCGCTATTGTAGCCACGCCGTGTTCTTACTGCAACAAAAGAAACAAAATATTAAGACACACACAAAAAACTGCATAATGGTAGTCACCCGAGGCGAGTCAGGTGAATAAATTATATTTGCCATTCGTAGAGATAATTTTAAATTCAAACCTTTCAAATTAGAAGTAGCATATCTACTAACTAAACCACACTTATCCTTGAGTTAATCTGTAACTAAATTTTAGTAACATAAAAACTAGTTTGACCTACCAGAAGCATGTCCTAACCCCACGGCTAGAAGCAGGAACAAACTCGCTCGCAATGTCTGACCCATGGCTGTCGGCACAATTAACTGACGTTCAAATAACATTAGCATCCTTTTATATCGTTATTATAAACCAGTTGTTACTATTTACAAAGTTTATTATGAGAACATACGTAGGTACTGAGAAACAATAATTTGTTTTTATACTGTACGTACTTCCCGCAAGAAGTTCGCGGTTTTTGTTGATGGTAGATTACCTCGTACTGTAAGTACTGATTTGAAGAGATCTTGATTGTGTTCAAACAATGTTACTCTACCAATCACTTGAACTTAGCAAGTCTCCACTTATCTTCCGGGAATACCTATCAACATACCAAAATCCCAAATTGACGACATGCGCAAAAAAAGTAATGTTGAAAATCTACATACGACCCGACACCTGTTGCAATTTTGATTCAGTGAATGAACCTACTATACCAAAACTGGTAATCATAATAGATCATTTGGTGATTTTGGTAATGTAATTAGCGTAAAAAAAACCTGATCTTTTGCATAAAATGTCGTGCTTCTATCACGTAGATATTCGAAACAACAAATCTGATTACATACAGATATGTATATCACTTACGCACGGAAAATAACGATGATCAAGATAGATTTTATCGATCTGTCAATAAGTGCCTAATAAATCTTTATAGATTGCATCCATTATTTGGTGCAGTTCTGAGTAATTTCTCAATAAGTATCCATAAGCTAGTCACGCACATGCTGCAGTCAAACTGGGAAAATATCTACACGTTACGTTATATTGATAAAAGACGTAATTTAAATAGCAGGAAGAGCAAATTGATCGTGAACTTAAAAGTAAGAACTTTTACCAGTAAAGTCAGGTTTAGTTTAGATTACAAAGATGAATTTGATGATGTCCTCCTAGCCGAATTTTGGCCATGGCAACCAGTCTCAACGGAACTTAGTCTGCAGTGCGCAGGACATATTATAGTGCACAAATGTGTGCGCAAACACAGGTGCACACTCTATTCACTCACTCTCATAATCCGATGGTAGGCAGACCGACACGACCGGAGTCATTAGAGGATATATTTTATTCCTCATAATGAAAAACCTTACATTTATTTATTTGAGATAACATAAATAAACTATTTTAGTATATACTATACCTACTTTTAAGATACTTATTTTGTTATTCCCATTGAAATGGTCAAGTGGTCAATGCGGAGTCGTTCAGCATAATATGCTGATGATATTATCATGTTACAGTGAAAGTAAAAATAGTTAGTCAATTTGTTATTTACGTTGTTGTTGAATGAATAATTTTTTATTAGTTTTTTATTTATTAAGCAACTAATACGATTAAATTAACCAATTACATTAGTTACATAGATTGAAAGTTAAATAAAATAGTATTAAAATTATTGTTACTTACACGTTTAAATTAGTCAAATAAATTGAATTATTGGGAATAACATTAAATAACATATATATATATATATATATATAATGAACCTTTCACGGTAATTGTTGATCCAGTACGATTTCTTAAGAAATGTTGATCCACCTATTTCAAGTGTACATTCGACTCTAAACCTAGTAAACAGATATACTTTGATCCACATTTGAAGAGCACATGGCAACGCTAGATCTACATTAACTGGTTATCGAGATACTCGCATTCAAAATATCCCAAAATATCAAAATTTTGTTGATCCACTAACGGTCACAAATTTTACACTAAAACGTCTTTTTCACATCCGTTACATATTTAACTACGCGTAACATTAGCTTAGACAATGTTGATCCGCAGACTTTGGAGCCACAAATGACTACTTCGTCTGTTTTCAAAGCGGCAACGCCGCAACGCCGCGACTGTGAAACTGACAAATTACATGTTTATGTAGTTCCGACCACTTTTGAGTAGAACATATAGGTACCTATAGTTATTGGTTATGAGAGCGGACGTGAGGTGAATGAACCGTATGAAATTAACTTCGGCTGAATTAAGACATATTTGCTAATAATTCGGCTAAAATAAATTACATACGATCTTCACTGATCATTCCCCAACTTAAGGTAGGTTCATCATCATCATCATCTACAGTCCACTGCTGCACATAGGCCACCCCTAGTGAGCGCCATAGCGCCTGTCTTCAGCTTGCCGCATCCAGCATCTACTTGCAGTCTTTCGCAGATCGTCATCCCACCTGGCTGGAGAGCATCCTACACTACGTTTGCCGAGTCACAGTCTCCCCTCAAGGACACGTTTACCCCAGTGGTCGTCGGTTCTTCGCGAGATATTTGGTTCTCCCTCAGATGTTTTCGTTACGAATCCTATCCTTCAGAAAGACTTCGAGCATAGATCTTTCCATAGCTCGCTGAGCGTCTTTGAACTGGTGGACCCGCCCTACCGTGAGTATCCACGGCTCAGCTCCGTAGTTCATGACGGTTATAGGAGGCACTGATTGAAAGCTTTATCATTCAAACATTGCGGTATGGATGACGAGAAGTTTCGACATAGTTTTCCATACACTGCCCACCCTAGCTGGATCATCTCCTTGGCTCCTTCTCAAAACTATTTTTACATGACTGGAGGCCTGAATTTCCCCTGATTGCAGAATTTGCCCAAGATAAGTACACTCAGAAACAATTTCGATAAGGTGATGGTCTGTAGTTATTCAGGAGAGTTTTCTCAGTCTGTTCTTTAAGATGGGTATCTCTCCCTTCTTAAACAAGATCCGCCTCGAGGTGGTTCGAGAAAAGGGTTCCTGGTGGAGGTTGTGTACTCCACACGGTCCACTACTGTGGGCCCTGATAGGTGTAACGTAGATATTTAGGCGAAAACAAAATGAAATTAAATAATTTATTTGATACATAATAATTACAAAAGCTATAAAGAAATAAAACGATACGTGCGAGTCGAACTCGCGCACTAAGGGTTCCGTTTAATTGTAAGACCTTGTTTCTTGCGCAATATCATGATTCTAGCTAGGTCAACATGAAGCAGGTACCTACCCTGTATTTTTTGGCCGAGGGAGAGAATCAAAAATTATATTTTTTTAAATAATAAACTACAAACTTACGGTTTTCAGATTTTTCTCGTTATTTGTGCTATATGACCTTGCATCTTACCAAATATTATGATTCTAGATAAGCAGGAAGTACCCTATAGGTTTTGGTCTATAGCTAGAATCAAGTTTTTTTTGTGAATTAATTACAAATTTCCTTTTTTCGGATTTTTTCCTTTATTTGGGCTACATCTTGCCAAATTTCATAATTCTAGGTCTACGAGAAGTACACTATAGGTTTTGGTCCATGGCGAGCATTAAAAGTATTTTTTTAAAGTGAATAAATTACAAATTTATTTTTTTCATTACTTGTTCTATAAGACCGTGCTCCTCACCAAATTTCATGATTCCAGGTCTGCGGGAAGTGGGTACTTCCCGCAGGTATAGGTTTTGTGTGCTTGTGATTCCCTTGGAAATCTCAAAATATTCGGACATAAACGGCTGCAACTTTTGAATGCATTGACTTAGGAGTTTTATTTATATTACGGCTTCAAGAAGTTACGGACTTGAGTATTTGACGAAAATTTCAACTCGATACGTCCACGCGTTCCTGAGAAAAGAGGGTTGACAGACGGACAGACCGACAGACAGACAGACAGATGGACAACAAAGTGATCCTATAGGGGTTCATTTTTACCTTTTGAGGTACGGAACCCTAAAAACTAAACAAGGTACGAAATACCAAGAAATAAATCACAAAAAAAACTGTTTATTTGGTTATAGGTTTCAGTTAGTAACACAAACAAACAAGATTCGTCAAGTGCAAGCGTAATTTGCGCGCCGAGGGTTCTGAACGTTTGTTAATTATACAAATATGTGGGTTCTTAAGGTAGGTACCGGTTCTACCTAAAAGTAGTAGGTACCGACCGACCTACATTTAAGATGGATCGCGTGCATACTTCGGAGATTAGGGGGCTATGTTCAATTTATCGACTTTTCTGAAAATATTAAAAAAAAAATGTTACCTACTGAAATTTCCAGAACGGTTCTAAAATGTACAAACCGATACCTTTCATTTGATACCCCACTCGGTGAGGTAACCCCCTTTAAAAAATTATTCCCCCCTTTTACCTATTTTAAGAAGTATAAAACCTGCAGAAATTTTAATACTCTACAAAACGATACCTTTAAAAAATTTCATTCTATTTTTTTTTATTTTTCTTTATATCTGTTAAGGTGCACAAATGTTATATTATTTTAAATTTCAAGTTAATAGCTGCGGTAGTTGCTGATGTATTAAAGGGAGAAAAGGACAGACAAAACGAGACCATGAGGGTTTCGAAACCGATCTCGAAACCCTAAAATCACAAAATAGTTACATAATCATCGCTAAAAAGTATTGACGGATCAACATTTGACCGTAGAAAATTGTACGCAAAGGAATTTGAATAATTAAATAATGACTAGGGAACGCGATGTCACAATAAATAATAAATGTAATGGAACATGGCGTTACCTAGTCAGTACGATTCTAAACGAGTCGACCCCTCCCCCAGACGGAGCGGCAACGTCGCAGCCATTTTCGACCAATGCTGCGTTCTGATTGGTTCATTTGAATCGGATCAACTTGTGCAAAATGGATTTGTATATTGGATCAACAAATGGTATCATAATGCCTAAGGCTACGGGAGGTCAAATGTTGATCTGGTTGGAGCCACACTTGTTCCTGGAAATGCATAATAGATCAACAAAAGAGGCTCGGATCAACATGTGTTTTTGGATCAACAAAGTACTCGCCGTGAGTCGCGCCTGATCAACATTTACCGTAATGGTATCTCTATATATATATAACAAATAGATAACACAAGTCAACTTAAAAAAATATTTTGTCAAAACATATGCACATAATAGGTATGAAATTTAAAATGTTAAAAAAATCTTTATATTTATTATCTCTTTTACACATTGGGTGCCGACGACGTACATCTCGAAGTAAAAATTCGTATAGCTGAGGGGTGAGACAGGCCAGAGAATGACTTAACTACTATATTAAATTGCACATTTTACGGTGGAAGGTTAAGCTAATAAATTTTCCTTACATTGTAAACAGCCCATTGCGTGTTTTGTTCGTATTAAGGTGCGACACGTCAAACAAAACATAGGTCTATTTCCATTGATATAAGATTAATTTAATAACTAATGCATGATTCATAAGTCCTATCGCTTATACATGGTGTTCCAGTAATCATCATAAGCACACACATGCCCACTGCTGAACTTGCCTCCCACAAACAAGGGGTTTTTGTCATAATCACCACGCTTTGCTGAGGAATTGGTGAACACCAAGCAGTGGAGGTGTTAAAATGAACAGGATGCTGCTGCTTCTGATGAGGTTCCAGTCGTACACAATCGAAAGAATACGTGTTCGGGGTTTCAATGTGCATCGGATGGATCCTAGTAGGTACATTGTCATATGTTCTGTGATTTTAAGGGTTTCGAGATCGAAGATCTCAATAACTCAGCAACTACTGCAGCTATCAACTTGAAATTTAAAATAATAATACATTTGTGCGCCTGTACAGATTTAAAGAAAAATAAATGAAAAATGAATATGAATATTTTCCATACAAATTGTGATGCTGAAATTTTAAAAGATACCTACCCTAGGGTCATGTGGGCTGTCAAATGATAGGTATCAGTTTGTACATTTCAAAATAGTTTTCGAAATTTTTGTAGGTGTCATACTTTATGAAATATTTTGAAAAAAGTCGGAAAATTTACCACAACCCACTTTAACCGAAGCATGCAGAGAGATCCATCTGAAATGTAGGTTAGTACCTACTATTCTTAGGTATTCGTTAAATTGCGAAGTCTCTACCGGTACTTTTGGTACATATATTTTATTTTTGTATTTTTAGAAGAACGAAAAATGTTAATCAACAATAATTTTTCAATGTTAATATTTTCATGGAGACATTTTTTCTCTCGTTAATTACCTTTCAATTGCTTTTCATTTCAAATTTCAAAAAGTGAACGTAAAAGTTACCATTCTTCAAGTGCGCTTAAAACATGCCCATAATACCTCTATCGCCAGCAACATAATGCAAATGTATGCGGTGACCACATCCGGGTAAGATCTCCTATAATTACTGGAATTTAAATAATAGGGGTAAAACTGAGGGATTTGGTCGATTTGCTAAGATAGATTTGAGCCGCCTCTAGATTGTCTGCAGTTAGGTAAACTGTTTCAATTGTAAATATTAGTTCTACTTTGTTTCTATATCCCAATTGTTATTTTCTAGATAGATTTTGTTTCTACGATTGCTTAAGTTATTTTTCCTAATGACGAGCCTTCTACTTAGGAAACGTCCAATTAAATTTAGTGAATATGAACTTTTTGATGAGCTGCGAAGACGTGATATCTTTATTAATTGGGGAAGCCTTCAGTTTTTATTTAACCGCTAATAAGTAGGTAGAAAAATAAACACAAGTACAAAGAGGGTTTTCGCTATAAAAAGCGTGCATTGGCTCTACTTTTGCCTCTATCCTCTTCTCGCTAAATAAGATCTAGTTCGGCAAATCTATTACTATGAAGGTATATAATGCCTATTAGCTCAATCAACAACCACCTTTGGGTTCAAGGTTAAATCTAATGATTACGTTGTGGTTGTAGCTCTTATACTTATCAAAATAAAGAAACCGGTTTGTGTAAAAAAAACCTTTATTTGCAACCGTTTTTATGTTATACAGTAAACAAAAGTGACTAATCACCACTTTAATTACAATGGGTAATCCAATAAAAAAATATATAAACAGATTTTTTGCAACAGTCTGCTGTAAGATAGGAAATGTACTAAATACTAGTTCTAATTTGTTTCTATTCTTTGATCGTATCGTAATTTTCTTCTTTAATCAAAATTATCCTTTTTACAAAACAGTTCAACCTCTATGAGAATCTATGAGTATTTTATAAAAGATATGCAAGTAAACCTAGTGGCTCTTATACCTTTCCTGCTCTGGTCTGGGCGCGCCGTAAGCCGTCGCATGGCTGGTGGCAACACCACCGCGGCCGGTGCTGTACGCATTTGCGATTGCCGTTGGACCGCCTGGTCCACCTCCGGACCTACCTCCGTAGAAGAACATCGGGAAGAATGCACTGGCGGGGATCTTGGGAGCATAGTCGTCATCATCCTCCTCGCTATTAACAGGCTTCTTTTGCTTCTTTCTGGACACCGACTTCTTTTTAGGCGCTGGTTCTTCGACCTCTTCCGTTTCCGCTTCAGGTTCTACTATCTCAGGTTCGACTGTTTTGAGTGTAGTGGAAAGAACGTCAGTTTTGTCAGTCAGGTCTGCGATTTCGGTAGCTTCGGTTGGTGTGAGAGGGTTGATTTCTGCTTGCTGCGGGTAGAAGTCATTTTGTTGTGGAGGGATGACTTCGTTCTGTTGAGGCGCGTAGTTGTCTGCAGTGGTTTGCCGTCTTCGGTCTGAATAGTATTGGCCGGATTGCGGGGATTGTGGCTGGTAGGCTGATTCTTCTGGACGGTACACGAAGGCCATTCCTCCGCTCGAGGCGCGTGGGTTGTAGTAAGGGTTGTAGTAGCGACTGAGGACCATGCCACCACGGGAACTGTCACTCGAGCCGTAGGACACTGAGGAAGAGACGGTGGTTGCTTTATAATGAACTGAATAAGATAGGTACGCATCAAGAGGTACGATAGCGCTCTGGTCGAGTCCTGAAAAGCCACAAGACTCGCTCTTACAGCCTGCAAACAAATGACGGTTGTGATCACTCGTCAAATTGTGGACGGCTATCTACGATATAGTAATTCGACAACTGGATATAGGATTAACAAGCATTATTAGATTCTTTCCATACCTAACACAGTTCGCAATCTATCAATCATGACCATAAAACTTACCTAACCTATATGTATAGCCTTGGAATTATTAATGAACTTGCTACAGACGTCATTACTCACCGAATAATACGTTTGAGACGATCGTAAAAATATTAATAATCATTTAATAATTAAGAAATAAACTTCACTAATAAAAACCCTAATATCAAGTAAGTACTTACAAGAATCCATATTTCCATAAGAAGGATAGTAACTATAGGGATATCCCATGGTTTCCCAGAGCGCGCAGCTCAGCAGAACAACAGTATGAACAAACTTCATGTCTGCACTTTTGACACTCGAAACTCTTCAGTGCTATAAGATGGCTCTCAAAGGGTGTAGTGTGAAGAACTACTGCTGTGTTTCTGAGGAACGGCGGGTAGTATCGCGTTATATAGTCCAGACTGACGGGACTCATTGGGATGCAGCTCACGGATCCATTGAGTTTGCATCGCGGACAGTTTACACTATTCGGCTGGTCAGAGTCCGTTACTGAAGATTTGGTAGATATTGGTAGCACGTACTAGGAACCGTTGGACTTTTAGTTTTGTTTTTGCATGTTTCGCTGAATTATGTCCTAAATGAGAGTACATCCAGATTTTCTTATAGTATTTCTGAGCATAAGTCGTTAATCGCTATTGCAAGAGATTGCGATGAGAGAGTTGCGATGGATCAAAATGGCTCCTAATTTCTTTAGATGTGTTTAAGATTCCAGATCTTAATTTAATAAAACTGTAAATTAAATAATTGCATGCCTAAGTACATTACATCGTTGCAATTAAATAACTTTTACTTCACCATGCCAAAAAAACTTATTTTCAAGAATTCATATCATTTCCTAAATTTTCGAAAAGGAAGACTCGAGACCAACGTTGTGCGAAAGACATATACTTATCTGTCTCTGCATCCCTGTTGCACCAATCCCAAGTTTTAGGCTGTTTTCCTCAAACAACCTTCTAGACAATCGTGTGAATTTTGAACACAAAGTGCTATAAATAAGGGAACTTGCGTGTGGTATTATGCAGGCCATGCCCTACGGTACGTGGCATGACAAGCAGTCAGTAGTTCGTTCATTCATGGCGATTTATAGCAATCGCAGCAGATGGTTAACTACTTCGTGGAACGAGGACCAGGATAAGCAGGGTTTGTAGACACAGGTGTCCGTGAAGACGGCGGAGCTTCCCTTCCCATCAGAGAGCTTTTACAGCAGCAAACAAATATTACCAGCTTGCAGAGCGCACTCCGTGGATTCCAGCTCTTATCAAATCTTTCGGTGTTTAAAAAAAAAAAAAAATCCACATAGTTTCTGGTAAGTTTAAGAGCTGTTTTTAAGATGTTCCTAAACCTATGTTCATTTACAAACCATGGTAATTTTTGAACACAGTTTCGGGTTTATATCCACTTGTTTCGTTTGTTTCCTCCTGAAAACGTGTGGCTATACGTTTATTATCTTTTTGACTTTAGTGTTAATAACCATGATGGATTTAAAAGTTTTACGTTTATTATGTTGGCAATTTCAAGGTTTTACAGAAACTGTGCCTTAGTGCTACGAAATATTAAATTCCGAGATAAAATTATTCATTTTACTCACTAAATTCAATATCGACTATTGAAAAATCTCTCCCTCCCCATAACTGGGTACAACCAACCTTAGGGTACTTACGAAAATTTTGTCGGTACAAAACACCGTCATCGTACATCGTGGGCTTAACATGAAAGGCACGTGATGGCTACCGTAGATATGATCAGTCGGCACATCTAAACTGATACCATCTGCACCTGTTCGCTGTACCGGCTAAGCGGTAGTTACTGTCGAAATAAACTAAACAGTGCGACGGTTTATGCATCATAAATTGACTTGGTGGGTTGGTCATCTACTTTATCTTTATCATATATAACAAAATTCCACTCACAATTAGAGAATTGCCTACTACGATGTTTCAGAGAAAGCTGAGAAATATTTTGTCTGAAAAATGTTACTACACACACACTGAAAGATTTTATTAATGAAAAGAACTTTGACAAATAACTTTATAACAGCTTATTATTTGTAAAATTTATGTCAATTCTATGTATGTCAACTTTATTAATTCTATTTATTAACATTAATTTTTGTTTATTATTTACAATTTTTTTAATAATTATTGCATGTAAATTAATAAGATAATTGCACGCCCAAAAAGGGCAAATTACATTGCTACTTTTCCACTGTATTTACCATCTTTTTACATGTAATTGCAATAAATATACTTTTACTTTTACTTTACTTTAATAAAACAATTGCAATGAAAATGCACATTAGAAATCGTTGAAGTTAAATACGATCGATCAGCAATATAATATAGGTAATTCGTTGACAATTATTTCGAGCAGTAAATCAAGGGTTAACCGGTGGGTCAGTAAAGTATTTAATACATAAATACAAATCCACGCGTTAATTTTCTTTTTGACATATGCGCATCTATGAAGTTCCCTAATTGTTGACAGGTGACTGAATGATTATAGGAATGCAATATTTCATAGACAGTTTCTTTTTAGAAACAGTGATGCGAATCTGTCGATTCGATAAATATAGGGCCTTTGAATGCTTCGGTATTTCCGACAGATTGTGTAACGAAGATAATTCCAGTTAATATTGAAACACTTGAGCTACATTTGTAAAGAATCTACAGGTAGCTCAACTTAGTTTACTAACACGCGAGTAACCAAAAACCCGACTTTAGGAACTTATTTTTGTATGTATCTTATAAGATGTATGAGCATGCTCATGCCGGAAGCAAGGTGCCATCATTAGTATGACCGGCAAGCGCTGTGATTCAACCACGGACCACTGACCAGTTATCAAGGATAATGGATTTCTTATGGAAAATCTCATATTTACTTTTGGTAGTTTATTACTGTCGTCATTCATAGTTCATGTTTTCGTTCCTTGTTTTACAATTAACTACTAGATTTGTTTTCAAAAACATCTTCCTGCTTTACCTAATTAAGTAATATAATAGGGATCTTATGATGCCAGTTATGAAAAATGCTCTTTTCAAATAGAAATCGATTCAAATGTTTCATGCAATCGTTTGAGACCATGCATACATTCATACATTTCGTAAAAGACAGCGGTTCTTGCGAACTGTGCTCTGCTGATGGCGCGATATGCTTGCAGATGGTCGATAGTGATGCTAAGCAGGGGTCGGGGACCTACGAATTCTGCTTGGCCTGCTCATTACTAATGAATATAGAGGTAACGTTTTAATTTATTTAATATATTTTTATTATATTATATTCTTGGAAATCCGTTTTTAATTTTATATGGGTTTATTTAATCATTTTACGAAATCAAGAAGGTCCGTCCAGATGTTGGTTGTGTAAATGGACGCTTGCAACGAATCGTCCGATATTAGTATATACCTATGTCTCAAAAAAAAGCCTACTTAGGTTATTTATAATACGTATGAATTTGAACGTTTTAGGCTCTGTATAAATGAACGTATTTAAATTCAGTCAGTCAAGGGGAATCTCTTATACCCAAAGAAATTCCCATCACGGTATCCATTTGCATACGCGAATTACTCCACTCAGTGATTCTATAGAGGCTCATCGTTTCATAGAATCGACTTTATCGTCTGAATTAATTTATAATTGACTAAGTAATCGTGGCCGTTATCGAACTCATGTATCGACGAAAGTAATGATCCGTCTATTCCATAATGTTGAACGAATAATAGGGACCCTAGGGTTGTATTAAAATGTCATCTCTAAGGACGTTTGCGATGACTTGATCATCGGCCAAGAAACCAACTCTCGAATAAGTTGAACAAAAAATAAGAAATACTTACCCAAAAAAGAGATATACCTATTAATAACGACGTCTTCTTCTCTCTCCATACATACCTATTGTGTGCCCAGCAGGGGTTATAGGGTATGTATATGCATGTGACTTAAAAAAAGGTAATATTTTTTTACGTGTTCTTTACTGATATACAAATATATCTCTTAATTTATTTTTGTATTTTTTGATGTTTTTATTGTAGAATTCTTTCATTGAAAAAGCAGATATTTTAAATCTCAATCGCAAAAATTCTAAATGCAACGCTAATAGGCAAGAGCGAACCGTGACGTCACATTTCACATTTTGTATTGACATGAAGTTTTGGCCGGATATCTTTTTGTATTATTTCGCGGTTGTTTGGTGTGTTCTGCAAAGTTAAATTTTAGTTTTTAGCGTTTGTTTGTATCTAATTTTATTTTGATTGAAAAATCAACGAAGAAACAGAAACACTTTGAGTTGACAATTTTTAGTGTGACGTCACGGAACAAGGGCAATATTATGGCAGCGTTTTATCATCCGAAACTGAGTGCAGTTTTAGTTTTTGTTTTTTACTATAGTAATTTTAAATTTTTTGGGTGTTATATTTTTCGGTAATGTATTAACCTAAATAACCGATAAAAAAAATAAAAAAATCTATGCATAGGCCCTATTTTGACCACGAGTCGGGATTGAACCTAACTCCAAAAATTCACTGACTAAAATATTCAATAAAGTTATTATAAGTACTCAGTTAACAAAGAAAATTACAATCAAATAATAGAAATAAATTAGAACTACTATTTAGAATTAACAATGGAGCTACCTTAAGACTGTTGCAAACAATCTACAGGTAACTCAACTGATCCATGTCCAACAAGTTAGAAGCGTCCCCAAGACGCGCTGGCTGCATTGCCCCGCTGTATGGCAATGCTGATGCGCTGCGCGAGATACTCCCCAGCTCTCGGGTCACGCGTCGTTTCGACCAGAGGCTCAGATAACTTTTTTACACCCGGTGGGCCTTGGTACCTTACGGACCTAGGGTGTCGACTCCAAGGGGAGCAAATGCGTAGGCTCTGTCGAGACCTGCAAATTTTCCTGATCCTCCGCCAAATTTACCGCCGATACTTAGTTACTAAAAATATTCCGTTGTGTATATTATATGAATCGGTTGGACTGGACACACCGTCATTTCCCTCCTTTCAATTCAAAAATCCTGGCAAAGGGCGCATTGAATAGCATCAATTGTTTTGCATCTTGACGTCAATTGCCGTATGCAGACATTTTCCTGCTCTTTGTTCTAGGAATTAACATGAGAACTAACGTGTACACGATCGAATTTGATTTATTGATGTGGATCAAAGCTCTCGCTGAATTTACTATTACTTAGATTGTGAATTATTTATAAGGTGTCCTTTTGAGTGCTAATTTTACTTTATTATTCGTACAGTGACTTCTTTAGTGGTTTATGGTTGTGATTATTTTTACAGGTTTCTATAGCCGAACGAATATAATTTGCTCGAAAAAGGTTTTATATAAGTAAAAATAATGCTGGACAAGCCACCTTTCATCATCTAGCCCCTAGCTAAGCAGAGCTTGTGTTATGTAAAGTAAAGTTAAGTAGTGATTTATTGCTTGAAATACATGTAAATATAGTTTACAGTTGATAAATCATGTCGTTTCAAGAACCAATGTATTTCTACTAGCGTGGTGTGCAATTTCTGGTTCACAAATTTCAATAGTTAAAAATGCTTAAATTAGAATTAATTATGAAAATTTAAAACTAATGAATGAAATTAAAATTACAGACAAGACATTAACAAAAACTATGGTTACTAGATGACTGATATACCTCCGACAGATGCTTCAAGTATGGCACGTCCTAAACTTCCAGACGGACTGTTTTAGGAGTCCGCTGACGTGGGCTATTGTGAGTGACATCATGGTGTCGATTACTCATTGTGATGATGATCATGGGTTTTTACGTTATCTGGATCTCATTACCCACCCTTAGTTAACAAGAGATGAAATACCATAGGATACCCAGGGTCTGCTTTGCTTAAAAATCTTTGTTTAAGAAGATATTTATTCATCACATAACACATACACATTACACAGAATATAATAAAAAATACATTTATTTGGACACCGGTAAGGAAAACGAAAACAATATAACATTATACTGTTTTCGTTTTCCTGTGTGTGTGTGTGTTTCCTGTGTTGAGTGACCCAAGAAGGTGATTTTAAAAATAAGGTGCCTCTGCCTCCATGACCCATATCTGTTGATGTGAAGAATAAATATCTCTCCTCACCGCACCGCAACAGCCTATGCTGGTCCACTGCTGCACGCAGGCCTAATAAACGCCTTATTGACTTTTATCTAATGCATGCAAAATTTCAGCCATATCCGTTTAGCAGTTTTGGCCTGAAAAGGTAACAAACATCCATCCATCCATACTTTCCTTATTTAAATCCAAACTTTCGCATGTGTAATATTAGTATGATGTTTTTGCGGAAATAGGTGTGGAAAACTTGTGGTTGCATCGCACGTGATTATAATACATAACTTATCATAAAATTTATCTAAGGTGCATCAGTTATGCGCCACACGAGTTTTTATAGTTTTACTACGAAATAAATCCGTGGACGTCAGCGAAGCTAATATAAATCCTAAATTGCGTTTTAGATCGATGTGCAATAAACTAGCTCCAACAATGGTGTATAAACTAACAAATAATGAATATTTCATCAAGTTTTAAAATAATATAACCAGGTTGTTAATAAAAATAAAAGCTTATCTGAAACCAATGAGGATAATAGCTTATTGCTTATATAAGCTATTGTAATAGCTTATATAAGCTATTGTATATAAAATGATCCCTAAATGGTCCCACTAATAAAATAATAAAATTTTATTCCCAGAGAATTAGTATCTGTCCCGCAAAACTTAAAATTAGTGTAAAATTAAAGGATTTAAAAGTCGGTTTTAGTGTTTTCAAAACATTCAAATTATAATTATTGTGATGTGGCGCAGTGGGCGAAGGTCCGCCTGCGACGCAAGAGGTTGCGGGTTCGATTCCCGCCTTGGGACAAATATTTATACGATCTGCAAACGTTTGTTCCGGGTGTTCTGGGTATTTTCTATAAATAATAAAAAAATCTATCCACGTAATATATTGTTTTATGTATATCAGTCATCTAGTACCCATAAAACAAGCTCTGCTTAGCTTGGTACTAGATAATGCTGTATGGATTGTCCAGCATTATTTATTATAACTATTATTATATTGTTCAGTAGATGTTAGAAGTACCTACATCAAACCCTCGGTTTAGCCTTTATTAATAAGCAAAAGCTTGCTGGCCTATACATATGCACCTGTATAAACTACCTACTGCCGAATTTTAATCGTTTGCAATTTACATAAGGTTTATTTGCATTAGGACCTTCATGTCATTGAAGGATTGCTTAGCATGAAGGACGTACAAATGAATATTTAAAACACAATCTCAAAAACGTGGTAAATTACTACCTAAGCACATGGAAAATTAGGTTCTAAAATAATTGGGCAATTAGCAGCTGTCGTTGATTAACTTCGACGATTGACGCATCATGTATAAAAACAGATTTCAAAACCGTCAATTAAATGTGTAAAATGTACACATCCGATTAACTTTCAGAAGAATACCATGATCCAGGTTGGTACCTAACTGAAAATAATTATATTGTTTTGACTTGAACTTCGGATCCACCATTTTACACTTTTTTAAGTTTTGCGGGACAAACACTAATTGAAGTAAAAAAAGAAAGTATTATTAAATAGTAGTTTATGCCCGCGACTTCGCACGCGTTTAAAGGTGGTTTCTATCCCATGGGAACTGAATTATGGGATAAAAAGTAGCCTATGTTTGATTCCAGAATTAGAATTACCTGTATGCTAAATTTCAGCCCGATCTGTTTAGTACTTTAGGCGTGAAGAGGTAACAAACATCCAGCTATCCATCCATCCAAACTTTCACATTTTTAATATACTAGTTTATGCCCGCGGCTTCGCACGCGTTTTTTCTATGGAAACGTTTTAAGGTTATTTTTATCCCATGGGAACTGATTTATGGGATAAAAAGTTGCCTATGTTTGATTCCAGGGTTAGACTTACCTGTGTGCAAAATTTCAGCCTGATCCGTTCAGTAGTTTTGGCGTGAAGAGGTAACAAGCATCCATCCATCCATCCAATATTAGTGCGATGTGATGTGTTTACTGTGATTGTCAAACATAAAAAAAACAAACATACAGCCGAACATAGCACTCCCTCGTTTTTACGAAGTCGGCTAATAAGCAGCGTAGCTCGACAACGCTGACTACGAACTCTGCATAATAAAAAAATATTAAAGCTATCCAATACTTTTTTAGGGTTTTGAAGATCGAAGATCGGTTTCAAAACCCTTATGGTCTCGCTTTGTCTGTCCTTTTTTCCCTCCTTAATAACTCAAAAACTACTGCAGCTATCAACTTGAAATTTAAAATAATAATACATTTCGTGCGCCTGTACAGATTTTAAGAAAAATAATTGAAAATAAATGAAAAATGAAAATGAATATTTTCCATACAAATTGTGATGCCGAAATTTTAAAAGATACCTACAGAGTCATATGGGGTATCAAATGAAAGGTGTCATTTTGTACATTTCAAAATATTTTTTGAAATTTTTGTAGGTTTCATACTTTTCAAAATATTTCGAAAAAAGTCGAAAAAATACCCATTCCCCCCCCCCCCCCCCTATCTCCGAAGATTGCAGAGCGATCCATGTAAAATGTATGGAAAGTTTATAGACATGGATCTATATTTTACAGGAAAAATATAGAGAAGTTTGAAAAAAGAACACTTTTTGAAAAATGGTCAAAAAGGGGGGGAATAATTTTCAAAAAGGGGAGCTACCTCACCGAGTGGGGTATCAAATGAAAGGTATCGGTTTGGACATTTCAAAACAGTTTTTGAAATTTCTGTAGGTTTCATATTTTTTGAAATATTTTGAAAAAAGTTGAAAAAATACCCATTCCCCCCCCCTATCTCCGAAGTTTGCCGAGCGATCCATTTAAAATGTATGAAGCGTTTGTAGATATGGATCTATATTTTACAGGAAAAATATAGAGAAGTCTGTAAAATGAATACTTTTTGAAAAATGGTCAAAAAGGAATAATTTTCAAAAGGGGGGCTACCCCACCGAGTGGGGTATCAAATGAAAGGTATCGGTTTGAACATTTCAAAACCGTTTTTTTAATTTCTGTAGCTTTCATACTTTTTGAAATATTTCGAAAAAAGTCGAAAAATTTACCTTAACCGAACCACCCATTTAACCGAAGCATGCAGAGATACATCTGAATTGTAGGTTGGTACCTACTATTCTTAGGTATTCGTTAAATTGCGATGTCTCTAACCGGTACTTTTGGTACATATTTGTTGACAAACGTTCAAAACCCTCGGCGCGCGAGTTACACTCGCACTTGACGGATCTTGTTTTTAAATTACCATTGTTTCTCCACGTGCTTCTCATTGATTGTTTTGAATAGAAGCCGTTATCTCATTGTCCTACTCCGGGGTCAAGCTGTCCAAAAGATCCGCCTTTCGCCGATAACTCGATAATTTAGATTAAGGCCAGGTATTCCTGCAGCAGTAGGCGTAAGGGTAAACGCGCGCCTGCCAAGCCACCGCGCTCGGGTTCTTTGTAGTTATTTAAACATGGTGATTAAGAAAACAATGTTATCAAGTCAAACTCGGCGAATTTGTTTAGAAATATTGAGTGTCTTTAGATGAGTACAAAAAAAAATTCAAATATCAGTAGTTCGCTAGTCATAATATTGAAAAAACATTAGAAAAAGGGGTAACTTTGGGATATTTTTTATCGAGTGAAGTTCCGTAAATCTTGTATCTGAATGCGACTTTGACCAGACTAAATCCTTTAGTAACATATATCTTTTTTTCAGAATTTTAAACACTATTTTCTATGTCTCAGATGATTTAAAAAATCACAAAAGTGCAACCTCTGCCGGCCTACCAAGCCTTAAGGATCGGTCACAAATCATGAGTGACTATCGCATTGTAATGGTCTGAGATAGTTCCCCGAAAGAGGTTTTACGAGATTACTTGAGACCAAAGCTTGGAACAAGATGGTAATGTGAGACTTTTTGGTGAAGGGTCATGATTTGTAAGTACTGTTATGTGGTACCTTATTTATCTGGTGTAAATTTTTTATCAAAGTAATCTTTCAATTTTATCAAATAACCTGTCTTCTTCGAAACTGCCGCCAGTTTGGAGACTAGGTATCGCCTCGTTTGGCTCGTCGATCCCGATAAACGTTGGTGTTCTTCCAACACAAATAAGGTTCGTAGTTAACCCGCTTACATCCGTAATGTCTATCCCTTTAACAGTTACACCGCCCCACTTCAGCGTTTATGCGCCAGGATAGTAAGTAAGTAGTACTTATACATTGCTTTGGCAGGCTTTACTTATTTACTTTGGCTTTTTGTATCTCGTCTCTTATCTCAGTATCTCTATAAAGTAGGTAGTCAGGAAGGAAGAAGAAAATATGCAAAATCGTAGAGGTTCGCAGAGGATCTCCGAATTTTTCAGACCAGCAGCTGTGAAAATCGGCGTTTTCATTATTTAACTTACTTAACTTAACTTACTTAACTTACGTTATGTGTCATCATCATCATCATCATCAACCTAAATTAGTCCACTGCTGGACATAGGCCTCCCCTAATGAGCGCCATAGCGCCCTGTCTTCAGCTTGCCGCATCCAGCATCTGCCTGCAGTCTTTCGCAGATCGTCATCCCACCTGGCCGGAGGGCGTCCTACACTACGTTTGCCGAGTCGTGGTCTCCACTCAAGAACACGTTTGCCCCAGCGGTTGTCGGTTCTTCGCGAGATATGGCCGGCCCACTGCCACTTCAACTTGCTAATTCTTTGAGCTATGTCGATAACTTTGGTTCTCTGTCGGATGTATTCGTTACGAATTCTGTCCTTCAGAGAGACTCCGAGCATAGCTCTTTCCATAGCTCGCTGAGCGACTTTGAACTGGTGGACCAGCCCTACTGTGAGTGTCCACGTCTCAGCTCCGTAGGTCATGACGGGTAGGACGCACTGATTGAAAACTTTAGTTTTCAAGCATTGCGGTATGGATGACGAGAAGACTCGACGTAGTTTCCCAAACGCTGCCCAGCCTAGCTGGATCCTCCTCTTGGCCTCCTTCTCAAAATTATTTTTACCCAACTGCAGAATTTGCCCAAGGTAAGTATACTCGGAAACAATTTCGAGAAGGTGGCCATGTACGACGACCGGTCCCGGATCAATGAGGCCATTGATCATGACTTTGGTTTTATCCAAATTCATGCCAAGACCGATGCGTCGCGAGGCTGAGGCTCGGCCGTCCAGCATCTGGTTCAGCTCCTCTAGCGACTCCGCCATTAAGACTATGTCATCAGCGAATCGCAGGTGTGAGATGTGGTCGCCGTTTATGTTGATGCCCTTACCTTTCCAGTCCAGCGTCTTAAACATATCTTCCAACGCGCTCGTGAACAGTTTCGGGGATATAACATCCCCCTGTCTCACTCCTCTGCGCAGTTGGATGGGTTTAGACTGCTGGCCCTGTACTTGGACACTCATGGTGGCGGCCTCGTAGAGACATCTCAGCACCTCGATATAACGATAGTCTACTTGGCATCGCTGTAAGGATTCCAGAACAGCCCAGGTTTCGACAGAGTCAAAGGCTTTTTCATAGTCCACAAAGGCCACACACAGAGGCTGATTATACTCTTCGGACTTCTGTATAATCTGCCTCACCGTGTGAATGTGGTCTATGGTGCCAAATCCTCCGCGGAACCCGGCCTGTTCTGGTGGCTGGAACTCGTCTAGTCGAGTCTCCTGGCGAGACGATTCGTGACCACTCGTGAGAACAGCTTATAGACGTGGCTCAGGAGCGTGATGGGTCTGTAGTTTTTAAGGAGGGTTTTATCTCCCTTCTTATAAAAGAGCACCACCAAACTCCCGCTCCACGCCTTTGGAGTTCTCCCACTGTGAAGGACGGCGTTGAAGAGGTTCTGTAGCGCCTGTACAACAGGGGCACCTCCGGCTTTCAAAAGCTCTGAAGTTATTCCGTCCTCACCGGGGGCTTTTCCATTTTTAAGCTGCCTCAGAGCTAACACGATCTCGTCTTGACTGATGTCTGGCAGTTCGTCGGTATAGTGGCGTGTCAGGGTGGCTCTAGAATCATGGTCGTCTCGCCGGGAATGGGGGGCATGTGCAGCGTATAAACGGCCATAGAAATCCTCTACCTCGGCGGAGATCTCCGGTTTCGACAATACGGTCCTCCCGTCGTGCGTTATAAGCTTCGTCAGGTGGCTCCTGCCAAGCTGCTGAGTGAAAACTTTGGACCCTCGGTTTCGCTCTATCGCCTCTTCGATGAGGCGTGTGTTGGAGCTCAGAAGGTCGCGCCGTACCATCTTCGCAATTCGCTTGTTCAGGTCTGACCTCTCTAACGAAGACGCTTGAGTGGTTTCCCGTTACGTTATGTGTGCTGAGGTATAACAATACAGCTAAAAACAAAAAACAATTTCGGATTTGGCATGGCACTCCATGTTCGGTAAATATGTATATTTTTAGCATATTTTATTTTGAAGCTCGTGCTCGTTGAAGTAGAAACCACCCCAGATGTATCTGCCAACAGCAGCGTATTTTTCCTTTTTGTATCTACCTCATCAAGTATCTTCTTGAATATACTCGTAATGTTAGTTGGTAATACTTATATTCGTACGGATCGTCTTCACGTGTACATTATGCGTAGCGTGTGCGCACATCGGTATGGGCCTCGCCGTGTTGTCTCTGAATACCATTACCATGGATTATGCTTTTCGTACGTCTACCACGTGACATTGATTTTTGATAATAAATTAAAAATGTTTCAAACAATGACTAGTTGATACGGATTGGCCATAAAAAAAACAAAAGAATAAAGGTGGCGCAAACACATTTGCATTTTTGAATTTTGGAACGTAGCGCGTTGAAGTCTTTTGTACGAAAACGTTTTGGGTTCAAAATAGGTGCTCGATAAATATCGAGCACCTAACCCATTTTTTCATTGATGAATGCAAGGTTGCTTGGAAATCCAAGCAACCTTGCATTCATCAATGAAAAAATTACAAAAGAGTTTTCATTGCACGATGCCCATGAAAGCTATGCCCGTGGCTACGTAGCTACGTAGGCTTTTTGTAGATAAATAGTACGAAGATACAAAAAACTAAAAAGATATGGCATTCAAAGGCGAGATTAAGGGACATTATCGAACTAAAAAAAATAAATATTTCAGCAACCGTGAGTTAAGTCTACCGAACAAATCTAGCCCTCCAACTCCCCATAAAATTATGTCGGTCCCAATACCAAACACCCTGTACAAAGGTATCTGTAAAAAAGTAACAAAATGAGAGAATTACTATAGAGATCATTCATAGAGTAGGATAGTATTATGTTTGTTTTGAATCGTGGTTTACCTAACTGCCACAATGAACATTACCCACCACTTTACCCATATTTAACAATATCGTTGCATCGTATAAGCGCCACCTCTGACTGAAATACGCGAATTAAATTTATTTGCGTGAATCAATTTGCCATAAGTAACACCGCGTAAACACGGACGTTCCGGCTTTGATTGGTTTATGGAGAGGGCCGCATGCGCAGCCAAAACAAGTGTTTATGTGTCTAGTCGATGTCTCTGGTGTACCGAACCAATAGTCATCATCGCCATTGAAGTTAAACCATTGATCTACATAGGCCTTCCCCGTTGAGAGCCTATAATTATAGCGCCTTGTCTTCAGCTTGCCGCATCTAGTATAGGTAGTCTATCGTGTGCAAAATTTGTGCTAACTTGTAAAATAACAGACAGCCGACAGGCACGGAACGTGCGTGCAATTCATCACAAGGATTTTTTTTTAAAGCTAGCGATTGCCTTTATTTTTTTTGATACACTTATTCATGCTGACGTCACAAATCCAAGCCTCTAGTATATGAAAAACAAAAGGAGATCGCGCCAACTTTTAAAAATAATCCTATTGTTTTGCGTCCCATTGTTTTTGAGATCTAGATTTGGCTTGATCTTTACATTATTGTTTTATCTTTCGCAAGACGCTCTTGGTATCTATTATTAGGTACGATGTGATGAAATCTAAGATCAAGCAGCCTACGTTCCGAATACTTTCTCTCAGGATGAAATAAGTAGGTAAGCGCCTGGCTAATTTACAATACACATTCCAAAGTTTGAAGACATTTTTCTTAAGGCGTTTGCCGGCGTTGTGGTGGCTTTGCTAATATTGGACCTTTCTAATTTAATACTTTTAGCAAGATTTGAGGCTTGTCTTGCTCCACACATATTTAAAGGTTAATTTTATTAGATTTACCCAAGGTTATTGAAATTAGTGGTTGCCAGAATTTTTATGGGTTACCTATTAAAAAGCAAATAAATAAGTGCACTACGATCTCTTAGTAAATTATGTACTTAATCATTTTGTTTATAGAAGGAATATTTTATCCATAATTTTATCATTAGAATTTGTCATAAATGAGCTAGGGAGGAAAATCATAGTAAGTATTATTTATTTTGTAATAGGGAATTACTAAAATTGTTAGTACCTAGTCCGGGGTCCTTTTCTAGCCCAACTAACGATTAAAGACAACGCGTTAGACTTCTGAAAGGCTGCATGACAATTTTTTTAATTATACCTATAACTAATTTATACCAGTGACTAAATAGGTACCTAGTGTGGGAAATTGCCGCCGTGTGGTGCCGGTTTAGAATTTGCACCAAACCAACTCTTCCCGCCGCGGTGTCGTAAGAGGCGACAAAGGGATATCCACCGGGGGCGGGCAGCAGCGCCTCCTTCAGAACAATTATACCTGCGAACTGCGATCCCCAAACCGCATGCCCAGCGTGGGGATTATTGGCATTACCCCCAATGAGATAGACGAGAATAACGCGCTTATCAGGTGGAGACCTGCGTCCAGCAGTGGACCAATATAGGCTGTTGAGGTTGAGGTGGGAAATTAATAAAAAACGCAAACACAGGTGCCAAGAAATAAGTGTTTTTAATCATTGCAGTTCAGTATTGATAATGTTAAGTTTTTAGCTTGATGTTACAAATCCTCAGATAAGGATGTGTTATGTACTTATGTATAAGGTTATAGCACAGCCTACCTATATGCATACAGTCGTTCGACGAAGGCGTTTTGACAGGGCAATTGTGCGGGCCAGAGGAACGGGTCGGGGGAGCGGGACGGGCCAGAGGAACGGGTCGGGGGAGCGGGACGCTCCCGAGTAACTGAGGCGGTGATGTATTCTACTCAGGAGCGTATTTAACATATAAGTCGTACTCACGCGTACTCAGGAGCCCTCCCCGTCCCGTCCCTTGCCCCCCCGTAAGATTTGTCTGTCAAAACCACGTCAAAATGCCTTCGTCGACCGACTGTGTGCATAAAGGTAGGCTGTGGTTATAGTGTGTTCAAGCAAATGATAATGCACGCACAGTCTCTTTTTGTGGAGGTCAAACAAATCTATAAGATATTCTTGTTCTCCTGCACCCTGGTCCCGTCCTGCAGGTTGGTCCGGGTGTTGGTCCTCGCCTGCCGTGCGGATGGACTCCTCACTTGCAGCTGCGTCTCTACCACCACCTCCTCCACGAATGGAGTCTCATTGTCTGGAAATAAGGTGCAAGGTGAGTTTCAAATAATTTATTTGCCAGAAAACTTATTTCGACCATACAGTTGCTGGTGGTCCCCACACGAGGCAAGCCTGTGTCGCGGGAGGTGTTTACAATAATATGTTTACCGTTCGTAGATTAAGTGTACAGATCCAGGGCAAACTAAGAAACAGTATGCAGCAAATGTGGTGCTACAATTGTCGTAATAAATTGGCTGTCTGGCTGGTGTGCTCGCTATCTGCTGTTTTTTTTTACATTTCGCTACATTTTATAAAACAAATTCCCCGCCACGTTTGTCTGTTTGAATTTGAGAAACTCAACTACAACTGATTGGATTTTCATACGGTTTTCACCAATGGCCGAAGCGATTTGTGAAAAATGTTAAGTTGTAACGACATTCTAGTGCTGGAAGGTGTATTCGACATACACCTTCCAGCAATACCAGTTATGCATTGACTTTATTAAAACTCTTGTTTACAGAAATTTGGCAGTTTTGCACGACAGTTATACGGCTTTAAAAAGCTCTAAAGGACCTATCATTATTTATGAGCAAAAACTTCTTGATGTAAACTTTATGAGACTCCAAAAAGGAGGATTAGTGTAATAAGATAACTGTTTTGAATAACTGATCTATTATGAAGAGCAATAAAAATTATATAAAAATAGTCAAACAAATCAAAATGATGCGGTGTGGATTGTCCAGCACTATTAATTTATTTTTTATTTATTTTTATCTTTATCAAAGTGCCAAAGCAGAATTATCAGTGCGCCAATGTGTGAACAAAATCAGATATTTTGGCCCAACATGCTGGCTCAGTAATATCAGCTCATCTTGACCCAATGTTAAAGCGAAACAAATTGTAATGAGTGAGCCAACACAAAATCTTTTATAAAATTAATAGTAGAATTTAATTGTTATTGTAGTACCTAAAATAAAACACAAGCTCTGCTTAGCTTGGGCCTAATTATGCTGTGTGAATTGTCCAGCATTTTGGGGAAGGCATTAATTTTATTTTATAGTATTTATTTATTAACAAACGTAGTATATCGAACAACGACGTAATTTGTGGGTCGTAAGATGATATCATCAAATGAGCCATTGTATTATTTAGAACGTTGTCTATAAAAAAAATTAAACCGGTTCAGAGGAACGCTTATTGATTTCTTTGAATAGAAAGAAAGATTCCGTTGATTGTAGACAGATTTATTGATTACGGACATTTCATTGTGATAATTGATCGACAAAATATTTTGACTAATACAAAAGTAGGACTAACTGTACATATTGTACGTGGGCTATGAAAGTGTAGTCTGGTCCCAAGCTAAGCAGAGCTTGTGTTATGGGTACTAGATAACTGATATACTTAATACCTACTATACACTACATAGATAGATATTTTTATTATTATACATAGAAAACATCTAGAACACCCTGAAAAAATATCTGCAGGTCGTACAAACATTTGTCCCGAGGCGGGAATCGAACCCGCAACCTCCTGCGTCGCAGGCGGACCTTCGCCCGCTGCGCCACAGAGGTCGTCAAAGAAAAAAGAATTATAATAATAAAAAAGAAGCCGCAGAAAACAAAACGCCAATTTACTGTAGCTAAATATAGTGACTTTATACCTTGGTAAGTCGCAACACGATAAAATGAGGATAAAATTACATTATAACAAAATAATACAGCGTCTCTGCAAATATTAATGGAAATACATAGAATTAAGTGATCTGATATGAAATTAATTGAAAAGTTACCTTTATCCCCTGTCTCCAGCGCACTCCTGGCAGGCGCTGCAATGACAGCAACCAGCAGCAACGCCAGTGCAACACACAGCAACGGTACTCGCATCACGCCTGATGTCGTGGCACTAGGCGCACAACTAGGGCGCGCCATGCCCCACTGTGAATCAAGATGTGTACAGGGTGTGCAAGGATGCGATAAAACAAAATTACTTATGTTAAACGAAAAATCATGATTATACCTTGGCTACTTTATGTCTTAGTCACCAATACTTGCTAACCAAAGCAATCTTGTAATCTTGGTTAATTATGATATTTTAGGCTTTCAGAAACCCTTAAGCCATACATGCCTTAAGTAACCAAATACAAAAAAAAAGCAGACACAGCATTTTTTTTGTATTTGGTTACTTATGGCATGTTTTTGCAAATAAGTAGTAGGCAGTACCTTCCTATCGTTAGGGACACTAATAATACTGGGCATGTCGTACAGCATGATCTAGCCACAGTCAAAGCAGTCATTGAACGATAAAAATATGCATGCATAATTGCAACTGACAAAATGTCTCTTTTTATGTTCTGTTCTGGTACACCTTGTTACTGACTCAATAAGGACAGATCTCGTAATAGCTAACCGAGGAGGTATTTTGCAATGTTTACAAATAAAGTATTAGTCAGTCAGTTTTACATAGAATTAGGTGGGCATATGAGTAGGTAATACTATCGTATAGGATGTTTGGGTGGGTTGATTGGAAATAAATTAAATGTACGTAGGCACAAACTTCGGATTGCATGCGAGCAAACTTCAGAGTCAATGCTGCCCACCCATCGAAACCGAGACCACCAAATTAGAATATGTAGGTTAGAAATATATATTTAAAAATAGTAAAATAAATTAAAAGTATTCTAATGATTTTTAACAGATGCAATGCAAAATACTTTCGTCTTATTTTTGGTGAACAACAAAAATCCTTTACTAAAAGAGTAAGACGCGCTCACTTTAGATTTTCTCCTTAAAACATTTCATCGTACTTGTGAATAAAACAAAATCATGTATAAAGTTTTAACAATTATTTATTAACATTCCATAAACTCTACTTATTTCTATCTTAATATTTAATAAATGCATAACTTGTCCATGTGCCATTAAACGTATACCGACCGTTACAACTATAAAATGTGCCGCATGTGGTTTTGTTCGCACCCACCGCTTTTGCTCTTATCAAACTGAGTCAAGTGTGGGTAACTTATCTTCGCCAATAGTTGAAAAATGGGCTGAAATTAGAATAAGGCCAACCCTGCCTAGGCATGTTCGTATTTTCAAAACTAGGTTGCCTAAACATGAACATACTCGGGAACCAAGGATTGAAGCTTCTTGAACTGAAGTGCGCAAATGGATCCTGATAGATCATGTTATTCCCCTTGAAGTTGCTTGCCTTGAACATTTGATCAGGCGTTTTCATCGCTGATTTGACTTTGGTAGAGCCTTCTGGCAACACCGATCCGGCGTATGAGCTTACTGATACAGAGCCTGAAGGGCCATATTTGATATGTCCAACTGTCAACGTGCCATCCTCTTCCTTCGTGAAAGAGATGGGTTCAGGTATTTTTTCACCAGACCTGCCCGTGGGGAAGTTGAATGGATTGGAACCGGAAGGGAAGAAGTTGACTCCGCTGATGGAAGAAACTCGGCCATTCCTGGAGGTTATTCCTGCAACGCTTGCGACGCCATAGCCGTTATTGGTTTTGAAAGTCTTGATATAGGTTTGTGGATCCTGCTGTCCTGAAAACAGAGTTTGAAATTGCTTAACTAATTCATAAAAAAATGTTTTACAAAACATGTATGAATATTTCTAAAAAGGAACGTTATAAAAGTATTAAATTAATGAAGTAAAAGTGGTCCCCGTCTCATTATGGCCACGACCAGTCTATAACAGGTTGTGTACCTGCAAGCACGGTGGCAGCCACCGACCACGCCGCAACAACTCCGAGGAACCTTCTCATTGTGACAGCAGATGAATAAATGCAGGTCCCATCCAAGAACTTCACTTTATATCCCCCGTGGAGCTAACCAAGATCAGTTTGCCTTGTTTATGGTTGGTATTCAAAACGGTTCTTAATAAATATTTATAGAAATATGCGACATACCTACCAATTTTTGGCTAGTAATTCCTCTATTATTAAGAAGTTAATGTGGTTGCGATAAATTAAAAGTTTGATTAATTCTCTTCGTGATAAGGTGTCGCGGTCCGCTATGGCAGTTTTTGTCGGGGCCGAGAGTTCACAATGAATCTGATCTAACAGTACTTTTATAGGCGAACTGCTGTTGAACGATGTTCGCTTTGTGCTGATGGGATAATTTGTTTGCTAAGATGTTTATAATTGAGCGATAACCAACGCAAAAAGTGAATTCGGATACACTTGCCTGTCAAAGTTTAGTTTTATTTCGTGAACGTTCTACTCTACAGCATGCAATTAAAAACTCAGTTGAAGCTCTCGTTGAAAAACAGGAGGACCTATAATTACATTTTTGGGTCAACTGGTTTGAAATGTATGTCTTACTTAATTTTAATTACATAGCTAGACGGATCAAAAGACGTATGAAGTGAAAAAGAAATAGGAGCTAGTTATAATTTTGATCAAACAGCTTTTGTGCTTTGATTTAGTTTACAGTTATCCTTCTACTATATTTGTGTGTTTAATTTATTAATGTCTGGGTGTGTTTATTGCTTTTTTAAGTGTATTTTCTGCCCGAGGCTGTTACTCTGCTATTCATTAGCTTAGTCGACAGTTTGGCAAAATTAGTTTTAATTGCCACCATTTTTCATGGTTTGAGAAATAAATATCCGGTCCAACCATGTTAACAGACGCAATTATTTTAAAATAACATTTCTGTGATAGTTTTATATATTAGCTTAAATGTGTAAGCTCTAATAATGTATTATAATAATCCAGTCTCACTGTGTGCTGATCCACAATAAACAAAATGAACTAAGTAGGTACCGAAATTCTTTTATTGATTTGGATCAGTTGATCTCTAGATTGTTTTGGTACCTACCTACAACAGTCTGCAGATAGCTCAACTGTTTCATTTGTACTTTGTACAAGTGTATGTAAATACTTATTGTAATGTTAGGAAATTAAATCTCTGTAAATAGAGAAGTTTTTACCTTACCCCAAAAATGACATATGTAGGTACACTCTTTTGACTGAGTTTGACTTTGGAGGAGTTTTAGTCGTTGGACATCATTTTATCGTCAGGATCATACGAAAAAAACATACAGACATATTGAGAACGTCCTCCTTTTTTTGGAAGTCGGTTAAAATATAAGAAAGCAAGTGTTATTATCTTATGTCAGGACGTGCTATTCTAAAACGTATGTCGTGCTAGTTTATCTTGCTATTAGCTGCATTCTTACTACCCGTTGTCCTATTACCCGTTTTCCCGTAGGAATGAAGCATTTTCCGGCGGTAAAAAGCCTATGTTCATTAAGAATAATGTGGGCTTCTAATGGTAAAATAATTTTTCAAATCGGTCCAGTAGTTTCGGAGCCTATTCAATACAAACAAACAAACAATCTAATCTTTCCTCTTTATAATATTAGTAGATATAATAAGAGTTCTATTTTATTTATGAAATTTTTATATAAATAGTAATTCCTCTAAAAAAACACTAACGTTCTTCTGATCAAGTTTTATTGGAACAAAAATATGGGATTTAATCTTTTGTATTAATAAAAATAAATCAAGACAAGGATGATGTAGGTGCTTTCACAATTATATACGACGACCGACTTGGCGCGGCGGGCGAAAGCCTGCGACGCAGGAAGTTGCGGGTTCTATTCCCGCCTCGGGACAAATATTTATACGATTCCCTGAAATTTGTTCCGGGTTTAATAAAAAAAAAATACATCTATTGTATTAAGTACCAAATACGCTATCAAATAGTTTTATCAACATAGGTAACCAATTCCATTTTGAAATAGACTTTTATTTTGAACTCTATGTATAATAACCTAACACTAAAAGCTAAAGAAACTTAATTTATCTGCTCCATCAATCTTCTGCGAATGCCTGCATCAGTACCAGTTCATTGATCCCAGTACATTGATCATTTACAAGTACCTACTAGTTTATTGTAGGTATATAAACCTTGGGTTAAGTAATATAGCCTCATTCAGAATCATTTCTTAAAGAGAGTACCTACTTTGGATTGAAAATGTCTGTGCTTGTTTTGTTTTGTCTGTCTTTTGCATTATATGGTGTGTCATCAGTGCCTATAGTTATTAAAGGTGTGTGTCGTTTTCATTTGTCAATAAAGTAGAAACGTTTTTAAATCCAGCCTTATCTTTACAAAAGCTTTCTTATTTTCTCTAATGTATTTATTACCTTGACATTATTGCTGCTACTTCCTGACTACAAAATTTTATAAAGAAAGCGTTATCATCTTTAATGGTTAATTTATTTAATGTTCATATTATGTGTTTCTTTTGTTGACAGAATCTTCCCCAAATGGGGAGTCGATTATTGCGATCTCATCATCAGATCCTGAAGTGGAGAAATACTTATTGAAAAGCTACACTTCCCAGCGAGCTAACCCTGACAGCAGCCTGTTAAGATCAAACTTCTACGATCCAGAAACAAGCTTCTCTGTCTCAAGTGTCTCTCGAAGTCCAGGATACAACGTTGATTCAAAGGAGGCTATCGGAAATAGTCGCAATTTCGCCGAGCCCAACCCATTTCTTGTGCCTTTTATATTACCTCCTAATTTCGACGCGTTTCAACTGAATAACTGGTTTAGAAACATCGAAAATATTTATGATCGTCCTGAGCCAAACTTCGGCGGACATGTTAGAACGGTCACCGCTGGTAATGGTAACGGTCACGCCTATACCAAAGCTGAGACTGCTCATTTAGATAAGAAGCCATAATTTTAAGATCGCCTAAACCGGAGCTTTTATAGTGATTGTGATAAGATGGTAGGAAAATAAAAAGTTAATTATAAATAAATCGCAGTCTTTAATAAACGTCACCACCTGAGTAGGTAAGTTACAGTTACCGATTCGGAAAGGTATTGCCACAAGCGCTTTGCGGTCGTTTCAATATCTTTGCCATTATTTTAGCTAATGATTAGTAGAAGGTGCCAGTGGCGCCTGTGTTGATGGCGTGGGAGTGGGATGCCTGGATGCCGGGCCCATCAATGGTGGTGGCTCCGCTGTGCCGCACCTCGCCGCCGCTCTGCTGAATGGCCTGAGCGGTGCTTCCTCTCGCGCCACCAGCGTCCTCAGAAGCAGCAACGGCAGCATTGATTCCACCATGGCCATCGTAAGTCTGAGAGTATGATTTGGCATTGGAACCAGCGCCCGTGCTTACGGCGATGGAAGAAACGGAACTCCCGAAGTTTCCGAAGGGGTTTCTAGACTGGTAGGGGTCGTTGAAGTTGGTGGCGGTCGCAAAGGAGCCGAACGGTCCGTTCTGGGAGTGGGCGTTGGAGTTGCCATAGCGTCCGACATTCTGCGCTTGGGCAATCGTGTTACCGTAGCTGTCGCGAAGGGGAGTCCTGTAGTTGTTGTAACCGGTGTTGTAGCCTACGTTGTAGGGGTAAGTGTAGTAGGGAGTGGCGGCGTACGGATAGGCGCTATATGCGATGGGGGCAACGGGGGCTGGGTTGGTGTGGGCATAGCCGACTCCGTTGGCGAAGATGCCTCCGTCGGTGGAGCCGATGCCGGCGCCGTAGGCCTCCCCATCGCCGGTCTGGAAGGAGGCCCCGATGCTGTTGGAGTGCTTGACGCCGCCAATGTCGCTGGCGAACCCACTGCCGAAGCCGTACGCGATGCTCGGGGCCCGCCCGGCGCGCAGGATCCTCAGTTCTGGGACAGCTGAAAGTGGACAGGAGGTTAGGTTAACAAGCACTGAACAGGTAGAGCAAAAACTAGTAGGCAAATATAAAGTTTAAAATAAAAATCTAATTTATAAAAAATCTAGACTATCTCTAAGAGCTCATCGATATTCAACTGTGTGGGAGGAACCGATCGGCCAAATTATTATTTTATTAGTAAGGAATTTACTAATAACAATAAAATGTTCAATAAAAACAATAAAATTCGCAATCATTTGGCACTCCCTATAAACTGTATTTTTCATATCGCGACCTCTTGACCGCGAAACAATCGATAATAATGTGAAATTTATACAATGGCTTTGGTTTTACAAACAATGGGGTGACCTCAGCACTCGGAACTCACCGGAGAAGTAGAACGGTTTAGCGCAGCAGGTGGCCACCACCGCGGCTAGCACAACCAACTTTGCAGACATCATTCTATCAGGATGCGTATACCTTTCTCCAATGTTTATGAATATTGTGATTCATTTCTTTAAGCTTTTATACCAGTATCATCTTTCCCCCCACCACTGGCACTGGGTCAGAACAGCTGAACACCCGAAGGCATTGACACTCGTAAATTAGATTTATCTGGCCCGTCACGAGTGAACCGTTTTTGATAGGTCCTGATACCATAAATTTTATGTACTGTGTCTTCTAAACAGTGAATTGCTGAAATGGGCTCATAACTCAGAAGGCTATGGGAATAAGCATCTTCAAACTCGTTACAGAGGACCTGTTTTCGATGGAGGCAATAAATCATCATCAAAAATAATGACGCTGCTAGGTATTTATTCAAAAATCACAATAAAAAACATTATTACTCTTCTAAACTTGAGAGTTTAACGTAATTGTGAGCAATTAGGTTCCTCTTTGCCGCTAACAAAGAATATTATGCAAGCCATTGAAATACTTATTGTATATATTGCCACTTATTCTAAAGTACTTGCACGAATTGCAACAATTTGTTTTCCAAAAAACATAACTAAATAGGTAAAGTATATACCTTAATGTCGGTATAGATGCTAGCAAAAAACCTATTTAACATAATTTGCTACAGCTACAAAACAACCAATCAGAATCCTCAGGTCAAGAACCTTTAATAAATTTACATATAAAAATCCTGATTTTAGACAGGAAATGGGTCATTTGTCATATATTTCTAAAAAACTGTATAATAAGCGAGAACATTTACCTCTACCTCTGCAGGATGTCTAGTTTTATGACTACCTACCAGTATCTATTCAATTCAAAATGAATTGGTTATAGCATATTAAAATATGCATGTATAATAATAATCTGCAAGACCCGATTGTGGTGTCTAAAATAATCTCAACAATAACAAAGACTGTAGTGTGTCAAAAATAATTTATTAGTAGGTATTTACAACATAATAATGTAACATTAATTTATCACAGTAGTTCCGGATCCTTGAACCTAGGACGACCTCTATTCAAATAAATTTTCGTAATATATTCTATAAATATCTACGCAGAAGCTTTGCTCTCTGCACTGGCGAGAGATCGTCCATATCCAAACCCTTCCTCTTCACTGCTGTCACTACCTTCATCGTAGAAAGGTCTCTGGAAACCGTAGCCTCCTCCCTGACCACTATAGTAGTTCCCGTTGAACTGGTTGTTAGAGGAACCTTGCCCATTGCCATAATAGCCTAGCTTGTTTGGGTACCCTCCGTATCCTTGGTTATAGCCACCATAACCTTGATTATAACCTCCGTAGCCTTGGTTGTAACCTCCGTAGCCTTGGTTGTAACCGCCGTGTCCCGGGTTACCAACGTTGTATTGATAGTTATTTGGATAAAATCCATTTCCAAAACCACCGTCTGCTCCGTTGGCCGAAGATTGTGATTGGCTGATGGCAATGTTTATTGGGTTTCCTGGATAACCACCATAGCCGCCTTGGTGGCCTCCATAACCTCCTTGGTTGCTCCCATGGCCTTCTTGGTGACCGCCATAGCCCCCACCGCAGATCCCGAGTTTATGGCACAACTTTTTCTTCAGACTTCTTGGATCTCTCGCACTCGATTCGACAGAATCTGTAAAGATCCATATTAGCACTTAAGTATCGAAAAGCAATAAAGATTTAAATTATCGATTAGAAGCTAATAAAATTATGTAAAAGGTAAATAACCTGTGCTTAGGGCTGTGCCAATAAGAATGGCAAAAACTAAAAACAGCGCTCGATCCATTTTGTGTTGTTCTGTACTATGTCGATGTTGCTGGTCATAAATGCTTTATAGGTCGAAAAAGACGAGGTCATCCCCCACCCGACTGAATATATTTGCGAAAATCTCACGGAAGTTGTAAAATGTACAATGATGAATTTGGAGTAGGTAGAAGCTTCCTGCCTTTGAACTATACCATCATATTTTGCATCTATTGCATGTATTTATGTAGAGCTGCGAAAACAATGTCTTCGCAGCTCTGCAACCCTAAACCCGAATCCCTGAAAACCTAGTTAGAGTCATGACATGATTGTATGTAACTAGGTTTTTAGGGTTCCATACCCAAAAGATGCCAACTGGATCCTACTATGAGGACTGGTATGGTGTCTGTCTTTTGGTCCGTCAGTCGTCACACGCCAACTTTGTAACACAGTGTGTAGCGATCTGTAAAAATTTAAGTCGCTACAGTATCCAACTACTTATATTTTACAGAATAAAACGTATTCTGTATTTTTTTTATATTACTTAGAATGCTACGATGGCTCCGTAATTACGTCAGGTACACAAGTTAGTAAACAAGTCTGCCTTACCAAAAAAAAGAATACCTACCCAATGTCACTCGGGAATAACAAGAATGATGGTAAGAATTCCAACAATACCCCACACATCCAAATCTATTTAGGCATACAAAATTTAACATACGTACCTACATTTCGAAATGAATACGAAAATATTACAACACTCGTTGGGCAGTTGTGTAAGAAAGCTTAAACTCGATTATGATATGCTACGGAACCCTTAGTGCTCGTACCGACTCATACTTCGTCAATTTATTAGAGTCTATATTAGGGCGCTCTTTGTGTTCTCGGCAGCCTTAATTTCAATAAAAAGTTTTTACAACAGTCAATGAACCACACAATGTACTCATTAAAATGCGATGAAACGTAGATTTTGTATCTACAAGAATCTTAATAGCTTTTTAGTTTCGATACATCAGATTAGGTGCGTTGCTTCGACTGGGACCTACTTCTAATTTTCTTACTCGGTATAAGTGTAGAGACCTAAACCTACTAAGTATATAGGACCTTGGGGATGCTGTCGATTGATATTGATATGGATTAGTTGAGCTTCCTCTAGATTGATTTCATCAGTCTGCAGTTAGCTTAACTGTGTCAATTGTAAATAATAGTTTTATTTACAATTGAAACAATTAACATTGAAGTAGGTAGTTAATTATTGTTACTAATTTGTAATTGAAGGTACATTTTTTTGGTGTATAATATATTTTTATGGAGTGAAAGTAATCATTAGAATCAAGCATCACAAACCTCAGCGGCGCAGTGGGCGAAATTCTGATTGCGAAGCAGGAGGTTGCACATTCGATACCCGCCGCGGGACAAATGTGTGTATGATCTGCAGGTACTTGTTCAGGGTCTGGGTGTTTATGAATTACATGCTAGCTTCTGCCTGCGGCTTAAAAATTAGCCTTGATGTTATTCCAAGTCCAGATCATTATGTGCGCAATATTACATTTTTACATTGTCAAATTGCAAAAAAAACGTTCGCCAGTATGATAATACTAATATCAGCTGGCGGTTCAGGCCTGAATGTTGCCCTTTCAGCCAAATGAAGTCCCCGAGAGAGAAACCCTTCACCTACATTCAGCTGGAGATGCTTCCCTTGAGTTTAAACATAATCAATATTTTTTATTAAATTAGATGGTGTTTATTGTGTAGGTATGTGTACCAATGTATTAGTAGGAGGATAGGATATTAGTCATCTAGTATCCATGACACATTCTGCTAAGGCTCTGCCATTTGATGTTGTATTATTAGGATAGGAAGTTTTCCAAGCACGTGTCAAGGAGATTTTCCTATCAAAAAGTGAATGTTGGTACTATCTATTTATTATATATCTATGTAGTATATTTGTTACCTACTTATATGCCTTGTATGTATATGTGTATGTTTATTATGTATTTATAATATGTATTGTCAATATTTATTATTGTATTATATTATGATTGCTTATAATTGGTACACCCCTGCCTTTCTTAAATTCACATAATCCGCCCATTGTACTTGTGTCTTATTTAATGTCTCTTTTATTGTATTTTTGTTGGTGTATAATAAAGTATTTTTGTATTGTATTGTATTGTATAGGATATCAGTCATCTATTATCCATAACACATTCTGCTAAGGCTCTACTAGGTGATGTTGTATTAGTAGGATAGGATATCAGTGATATCCTAGATGACTGATATCTTATCAGTCATCTAGTATCCAGAACACATTCTGCTAAGGCTCTGCCAGGTTATTTTGTATTATCAATTCTATATAACACAATACATAAGTACCTATCTAGCTTCTCAAATTACAAATTGTCTGTTATTGCTACTCAATTAACATAATTTTGTTTTATGTAAATCTATTATTACGGAAGAAGTTATTTCCTTAGTTTTATAAGGATTGAATTTACTGGGTTTGGCCAGAAACATATGAAGGTTTCGCGTAGGTGTGCAAAAATAAAGAGCTCATCTACCTCAAGCTATACTATTTTTTCCTAGAGCTTTCGTCATAGCTTTGGTAGCCATTGAAAGAGTCAAGGAAAAATAGTTTCATTGAAGAAATCTTAAACAAACGAAGAGATGCATACACCCGGGCACTGACCAGTGTTTCGGTGCGTAATGTACCATTCGCAACGAACATGATACGTAACGCCGCCGCCGCCGTGAGCAAAATAAAATCCATTTCGTTGCTCGTTGCGAGCGCCTTTTTCCCCCGTGCTGACTGCATGAACGCTCGATATGTATGTAACACGATAAATTACTCCCCGTAAATAACGCCGGTCAATACCCAACAAGTTCGCAGTTTAATTCACAAGCTTAACAAGAAGAAAATCAAAAATTTTAAAACCCCCCGACAGATTTTCATGAAACATGCCTAATAACACTCGGGATAAAATTATCTATGACTAACTAAACTAAACTAAACGAAAATCGGTAAATCAGTTTGGGAGCTACAATACCACAGACAGATACTCAGACAGACACGTTAAACTTATAACAACCCTCTCTTTTTGCGTCGGGGGTCAAAAATGTAGTCATTCATTTAATTTTACGCTTTTTTGATTCGTTATTAATTCCTTCCATCAATATTTAACAAAGAGTTTAATCTACAGTTCCATGAAGTCCGTGATTGAAGTGAACACGACGGTCGTATTTGGCCGGAAAACGAAAGCAGATAGAGTTTCTACATCGCAAAATATCATAACAGGTTTTGTTGGACGACAACCTTATATTTCACCTTGGGTCGTGCGAACTTGAACTTACTGGTGAATTTAATGACTATAAAAGTTTCTAGCCATAAAATTATCTCTTCGATCAAGATTGACGAATTACTCACCTACTTTTATGACACGCCTTTGACCTAGAAAGCAATTTTATAAAATCTGATGGTATAAAATAACGTGTTTTTAAATTTCCAACTAGCCAAAAATAAATCTAGATAATCTCAAGTAATTATCAATTCGCAAAAATTGTCGAATTCGACGGGACTTGAACCCGCTTCCTTCACTCATACGGGTCATGTCATGTGACGTAGGAGTTGAAAATTTTTGGGACTTCTACGGTCTCTAGCGCCGCCGTTCTAATTTTCTTAACTTCTCCGCATCTCTATCTCATTCATCTCCATCTCAGGTATCTTCGGAATTAAATGAAACTCAGGTTAAATTCAACTTTATATAAAAACAAAAAAACAATCCTTAACTTAGTCCTTGATCATCATTCAATAACTGTAAATAAAAACTAGTGCGCATTTGCTCTAGCAATGGCAACGGCTACCGCTTGTCCTGACTCACTATTGGCGTTGCTAACTGCGTTGCTGCCGTTCCCTCCGCAAGTCGTACAAGGAGCCGCTTGGTTACCATTCCCATTACCGATTGCATTAGCTGCTGCATTGCTGTTGCTACCGTTAATACCAGTGTTGGCTTCCGCGTTACTTTCAGCCTGGGAGTACGCTTGGTATCGCTGCCGGTCTTGCTCCCATGGTGGCGGATGGTGGTGGTGCCTCCAGAACGGTGGAGGCGGTGGCGGCGGCCAGTATGGTGGTGGAGGCGGGGGTGGTGGTCCGCAGTCGTAGTATCCTGGGGACCTCTTTAGCCGTTGGACGAGAGCGGGGTTCACGCCAGCTGGAAGTAGGAATAGTTAGCATATATTACGACGCAATTTTATGACAGACTCGTTTCTGTTATTAACACTTTAGAAGGCCGGTCCCTTGTTGTTACGGGCTTGGCCAAACATATAGGGCCTAGGTATATTATGATTTGATATTTTCTGCCTACTTCAGATCCTGAAGAAATTTTAAGTAGAGAGAATAGTCTTATTAATCTTATTTTGGGGCTAGATGATGGCGTGTGGATGTCCAGCATTACTTATTTATTTATTATTTCCTTTATTCATATTGCCAAACTTTTACTAAAGATTTGCTATCGACACTTACTTTTAACGTCTCCCGAGACCTCAAGAGCCGTAGCCAGGATAAGAAGACCTAACCGCCACATTTTGTGCAAAATAATGATAGATTTTCCCAATTTGTTACAATTTATACCGGCAATAATATCGCAAACCAAACAATGTTCAAAATACGGAGATTTCGTACCCATATGCTAATTAATAGTTCACATCACGACACCTCGGTAGTACCTACCAGTGCTAAAACAAACATCGCTGGTGATTCCCTCATACCGATTTTTGTTTGTTTAGGTACTTACATAATAATTATTAAGGTGTTCTAATAAAATTATTCCATGGGGATGCCCTACTCTTAGTTTGTTTTTCTGGAAACTTTTCTGAAGTGCCTTGGTGGCTGAGGGCCAAGTCAAGTCAAATTAACCATGGTACAAAGTACTCTTCCAAGTTTTACCGGATGTGCACACTTGTTTTACATGATGATGCCCTCCTAGCCGAATTTCGGCTTCGGTGGCCAGTCTTACCAACGAGGCAGCCAGCAGGCATTTTTACGTGGCCATAAATCGAGGCGTATCATATTTGCACGCCTGCGTGCAGGCTGAAAACAAATTACTAAAATTGTTATAAGATCTGACATATTGTATGTTTCTCAATTTTGTATTCTGGCAAATAAACGATTGATTTGATTAATGCAGGAAGTCGGGGAGGATCTTTGCCCAAGAAAGCGAGACTGTAAATACCTGAAAAACCTTCTTAGATATTTTGAATTAGGTACCTAATTAAATTTTTGTAACTACCAAATGTATTTGTAACACCGCAGGGCGAACCTGGATGAGATTGGCGCAGGACCGTGTGGAGTGACACAAAAGTTTGGAGGCCTATACCCAGCAGTGGGTGAAGTCGGGTTGCGGATGATGATGATGAACGTGTAGGTATGTGTAAAAATGACATAATGAAACATAACCTTGGAAAAAAATGCACCTGGACGAAAGATTGTTAAAATTGCATTATACTGTAGAATTAACTAAATAAATTATCTAATTTGTTTAGCTGGAGGTAAAATTCGACTTTAAGTCCTAGGCAAAAATCACTAAAAATCATTTTTTATCTGAAATCATCAGCCGGTACAAGACATTCGTCCTCTTACATAAAGACTCGACTTTTTGGTGTTCCATCAACAATGAACATGTATATTTTATTTGAATTAATTTTGAAAATGGAACTGAAAGTACAGTCTTGATGATTGTTGGATGTTTATTTCAGACATTAATTTGAAGTTGAAGAAAAGTGGTTCTTCCTCCATGATCCATGCGTAGGTACTTTGCGTTGCGCGTAACAAAGACATTAAAAAAATTTTAGGTTAATTGAAGGTGAGCGTGGCATATGTACCTATTTAAATTAATTGTAAATTTCATCACCTCATCAAGCGGAAATTAGGACAATAATATATTTTGCAAATGGAACAGAAGGGTAAAGCAAATAATTAATATGAATTTGTTGCGGTCGAAATCACGTGAAATTATATTTATAGACTTACCTACGATTAATTCATGAAGTAGATAAGTGAAAAACGTGTGCATTATTTTCCTGAAGGTAATTTTAGATTGCTGTATTTTCTCACAATCGAAGTGAAGAGTAGCGTGTTTAACTCGGGTCAAAACAAACCATTATAATATAACACGTTCTTGTCATCCTCCTTCGCTGCGCTCGCGAGTAAAACAACTTAGTACCTATATAATGGGGTGGTTTAGTCCCCCTAGTAAAACAATCTACTATTTCATTAAAGACAATTTGCTCTTACAAAAATTTTATGTAATTTTTTCTTGTTGTGTATAAGCACTCTGCGAGACGATTAAGATTGTAACAATACTTTGTGCCAAATTATAAAATTTTAGTCGAGTTGCGTGATCGATTTTGTCGCCCCACAGTAGGTAAAAAAAAATGCTGGATATGGTTCTCATAGCACCATCTATCAACAAGTTAAGCAGAACTACCCGAAACAAATATCTGCAGATCGTACAACCCGCAAACACCTGCGTCGCAGCTCGCTGGCGCCCGCTGCGCCACCGTGGTAGTAAAATATACATAGGTTCGTGAGACTATTATGCTACAAGCGCCATCTTTAAAGAAATAAAGATTCCAACTTGCAAGCTTACTCTTGACATTCATGCCTGTTCTAAGTAAACTATGTAGAATAATCTTTTTACCCAACTGCGCAAGCATTTAACAATACCCTTGATTTATTGTTAAATTCACCGATCACCGTACCTTGATGCGCTCAAGAGGGCATTCAGTTGTAGGTAAAGTTACGTAACCCTTTCAATAATGGTTCGATTTTGCACAAGTTTCTAAGTTTCCTTTCAGTAAAACCTCAGATACATAGTTCGTGATAAAAGATATGCGTTGCGTTGCTACATGATGTACTGCCTAACCTGTTAATAGGTATCACCAAAACTAAAGTGATGCTTAAAACAAGGTAGGTTTAATAATTGAAAACAAATGTAAATTATGCAAAGTTTTATTCATAACAGTAACAAAAACATCAGAGAGAAACGTACAAAAACAACAAATTCATTTTATACAGGAAAAATCAGTTCATACAACAAGCTCAAATGATACTCTAACCACCAATGGACACAGCAACAGCATCTCCAGTCTTGCTCTTGGCGTTGCTGAGTGCGTAGCTGCCGCTACCGCAAGTGCTGCAGCCTGGCTGTGTTTGCTGTGCCGCTTGCAGCCCTTGGGAAGCCAAGCCCAGCGCTCCACTTAGCGCTGACTGGCCACCACTAGACTCTTGAACACCTGATTCACCTCCTGCACCGTAGTTGGACTTGCCAGCTCCGAACGACTGGCTGCCGCTTGTAGAATCTGAGTTGCCCTGTTGCCACTTCCCGCTTCCAGAAGATTGTGCCTGTTGCAAGTTTTCGCTTCCAAACCCGTGGTTAGAGTCATGTCCATGCTGCCACTGACCGTTACTAGACGACTGGATTTGCTGCTGATTTTCGCTTTGAAGGACCTCGTGTTTTCCGGATTTGGGACCATGGCCGAACCCTACACTATTTCCATTTTGCCCTTGTTGCTGTCCAGCGCCGTAAACTTGAGCGGAACTTGATGCCTGGTTTCCAGAACCGCGACCAGCATCAAAGCCGCCGTTAGCTCCTCCATGGCTATCAAAGTGTTTGTTTCCCCCGCTTTGGAAGGAGTAGCGGGATTCCTTAAAACTTCCAGATCCAGTGATCTTCTGGCCGTATCCGGCGCCACCGTTCGCAGATTGAGAATCCGAGTTTGACGATGATAGACCCCCGTCTCCTCTGACTGACTGGGATTGCAAGTTTGAAGACTGGCCTCCATATCCGTTTGACTGACCAGAAGATTGACCATTAAAGCTTGATTGTTGTGTCGACTGTCCTCCGAAGCCATTAGATTGACCTGATGACTGTCCATTGAAGCCATTTGTTTGGCCAGCTGATTGTTGTGCTAACTGTCCACCGAAACCACTTGATTGGCCTGCTGATTGTTGGGCTGACTGTCCACCGTAGCCACTAGTTTGACTTTGGCCTTGCTGCCCATAGCCCGACTGTCCTCTCCGACCCCCATAGCCACCAGCTCCTGCTGAGGAAGAAGCCACGGAGAACGCCTGTCCAGCCGCTTGGTTGTTCAAATCAGCTGCAGCGGCAGCACCGCTGAATACTCCTTGCCCTCCGTCGTTGCTTCTGGCCAGGCCGCTGTATTGGAGCGTGCGGAAGAACGGAGGTGGCGGTGGTGGCCCGAAGGGATGATGCGGCCCATGGTGCGGTGGACCAGCGCCGTCGCAGACATCACAACGCTTGCCTCTCTTGTGACTGGTCTCGTGAGGGTGGTCTGGTAAACAAAAATACTTTAAGGATTTTGAATCTCTGATTTATCCTGGCTATCTACTATTGCATTGCCATAAGTTTGCAGGGACTAAAAATCTACATACCTTTGCCTTTTATTGAGGCACATTGTGCAAGGCAGACCAAAAGTGCCAGGAGTAGTACTATAATTGTTCTCTGCATCTTGCCTAGGATCAATCTGAAGCAAATGTAAGAAGTTCGCAGTTATATACGAGACAGAAGGATGTGATAACAAAGCTTCCGAGAATGGCATCTATCCTAGATGTTAGCGACAAATTGATAATGTACACAACACAGTTCACATCACACGGATTGTTTGGACTTCATGCAAATGTCGGTACATTGGCAAAACTAGCGAAAGGGGATTATGACATCATGATAGTTTATTTTTAACCGACTTTGAAAATAGGAGGAGGTTTATGTTCGGCATGTTTTTTATGTACATGTACCTACAGTTTTATGTACTGATTTGTTTTTAGGGGTGCGAGATTTCGAAACCCTTTAAGGTCTCGCTCTTTCTGACCTTTTCCCCCTCTTTAATATCTTAGCAAGTACCGCAGCTACTAACTTGAAATTAAAAATACAGATTTAAAGAATAATAAAACGTCAAGTGCAAGTCCGACTCGCGCACCAAGGGTTCCGTATAATGTAAGACCTTGTTCCTTACCAATTATCATGATTCTAGGTTCTAGGGTTTCGTGTGCATGTGATTCTCTTGGAAATGTCAAATAAACGGACATAAACGAAACTTTTGATTACATTGACTTAGAAGTTTTATTTATATTACGACTCCAAGAGGTTATGGAGTTGAAAATTTGATGTTAATTTCAACTAGATATCTCCACGCGTTCTATACGTGGAGCAAGCCGGTTTTCGCAGAAGTTTCAGCACGATTGACCATATTCATACTCTAGAACGGGTAATTGAAAAATACCAAGAGTTTCAGAAACCTCTATATCTGGCTTTCATCGCCTTTCAGAAAGCTTTTGACTCAATAGAGCATGAGTATATCTGGAATGCCTTGAGACAAGCTAAGGTAGAAGAAACCTACATAGAAATAATAAGAAATGTATACGAAAATTGCAGAAGTAGAGTAAAATTAGAAACAACGGGAAAATTTATCAAAATCGGAAGGGGGGTACGGCAAGGAGACCCCTTTCGAAGACTCTATTTATTACTATCTTACACTCAATTATAATAGAGATCCCCTGGAAAAACAAGGGCATTAGAATTAACGACAAAAACCTAACATACCTAGCCTTCGCTGACGACATAGTCCTTCTTGCAGAAGACGCGCAAAAACTCCAACGCATGTTGACTACCCTACACAACGCCAGCAAAACAAGAGGATTAGAAATGAACCTACAAAAAACACAAGCCATGACAAACAACGAGAAGAAAGAACTACTAATTGAAGACACGACACTAGAATACGTAGGGGAATATATTTACCTAGGGAAACAGGTATCTTTCAAACCATCAAACAACATCGACGAAATAGACACTAGACAGAAGAATAACAAAAACCTGGAAGAAATTCTGGGGCATGAAGGAAATTTTGAACGGCACCTTTAAGGTTAAAGAAACGAGTATTCGACTCTTGCCTACTCCCAACGCTTACCTACGGTAGCCAGACATGGACCTACACGCGAGAGGCAAAAGACAAAATTACAAAATGTCAAAGAGCAATAGAACGAAATATAATGAAAATAAAGTTGAAAGACAGGATACGACATACAGAAAACAGATTAAGGCCAGGTAGTCCTGCAGCAGTAGGCGTAAGGGAAATCGCGCGCCTGCCAAGCCGCTACGCTCGTGTTTTTTGTAGTTATTTAAACATAGTGATTAAGAAAATCATTTTATCAGGTCAAACTCTGCGAATTTGTTTAGAAATATTAGGTGTCCTTAGTTGAGTACAAAAAAAAAGTGTGATATCAGTAGTTCGCTAGTCATAGTATTGAAAAAACGTTAGAAAAAGGGGTAACTTTGGGATTTTTTTCTATCGAGTGAAGTTCATTAGATCTTGTAACTGAATGCGACTTTGACTAGACTAGATCCTTAAGTAATATATATCTTTTTTTCAGACTAGTAAACTCTATTTTCTAAGTCTCAGAAGGTTTTAAAAATCACAAAAATGCGGCCTCTGCTGGCCTACCAAGCCTTAAAAACAAAATTTATAGACGCTCTACAACATGCTCTAAAAATGAAGTGGGGATGGGCCGGACACGTCGCCAGAATTCCAAAAGAAAGGTGGGGCTACCTTAGTGACCTCATGGAAAGGGCCTAAGGGGAAAAGAAGAATTGGCAGGCCCCTAGCAAGATGGGCAGACGAAATTAGGAAGTACCTGAAAACTAAAAACTGGACAGACGTCGCAAAAGACCGCAAACACTGGATAGAACTGGAGGAGGCCTTTACCCGAAGAGGGGTCCTAACCTAACTATTGACGAAATACAAAGACATAAATCTATAATTAACTTATCAAATTCATTTATTAAATCTTTACTAACACTAATTCTATTATACTTGACATACGTTTTTTTAAATTAATATAATTCATCGATAAATGTTATTTAAGGTTAAGGAATAAAAGGCTTTTTTATTATTTTATTTATTTATCTCCACGCGTTCATGAGAAATAGGGTTGACAGACAGACAACAAACAACAAAGTGATCCTATAAGGGTTCTTTTTTTCTTTTTGAGGTACGGAAATATCCCTAAAATAGAAAATAAATTTAATGAGAAATGAATATGAAAAATTATCAGTACTTATTAATTGTGATGTCGAAATTTGAAGAGAACTACAAGGTCAAGTGGGGTATCAAATAAAAAAGAAAACCCGGAACATATATTTGAAAATCGTGTATCAATGTGCTGATCAAGATGATCTCCTTTAGAAGATCTATTTAGAATTTTTAGATTTCTTATTGGACTATGATCACATAGTCTAATAACAAGCAAGTAGCCTGAAAATGGTCTTATTCCACTTACACAAGAACAAAATGAAAAATTTTAAAACCCCCCGACAGATTTTCATGATACATGGCTAAGAACACTCGGGATAAAATTATCTACGACACAAAAAAAACTAAACGAAAATCGGTTCATCCATTTGGGACCTACGATACCACAGACAGGTACACAGATACACAGACAGACACTTTAAACTTATAACACCCCTCTCTTTTTGCGTCAGGGTTTAAAAATAGAGCACAAATAGAGGGGTGAGTCTATTTGACGTGAGTAACGAACGAGACGATCGTGGCGTATCCTTTTAGTATGGGATTTGCGTAGTTCCCTGTCCGCCGATAGAGGCGCTGTACCAAATTTTATGGCAAAAGGAGATGCCACGATCACGTGTCGTTACCAACGTCAAATAGACTCAACCCCCAGGCTCCTGTTATGAAACTGACGACCGAGGTGGCGCGGGCGCAGCGGACTTATATAGGCTGTTGAGGCGAGTTGAGGTGTGGTGGCGCAGCAAGCGAAGGTCCACCTGCGAAGCAGGAGATTGCAGGGTCGATTCCCGCCTTGAGGTAAATGTTTGCACGATTTGAAGATATTTGTTCAGGGTGTTCTGGATGTTTTCTGTGTTTCGTAAAAATTGTCTATCCATTTAGTGTACTGTATTAATTAAGTATATGTTATCTAGTCCCATGACATAAGCTCTGCTTAGCTTGGGACCAGATAATGCTGTGTGAATTATCCAGCATTATAGCTCTACTGGGTTTAAAAAAGCCAAAACATTAAAGATACTCTATTGCACTTTTGTCCGTAGTATTTTGGAGTACGCGAGTCAAATATGGAACCCGAAGTATGACATCTATATCTCACGAGTGGAGCGAATTCAACAGAAATTCATCAAATTCTTATGTTTCAAACTTCATATCCCTTATTATTCTGATAGTTACTTGTATAATTGCAAGCGTTTCCACCTTCTGCCACTATCTACTAGACGCGATATAGCCGACATTACATTTCTATTAAAAATATTAACCAACTCCATTGACTGTCCAGAGTTACTCAGCAAAATCAACTTAAACGTTCCCTCTAAGCGGTTGCGATATAGTCCAACCCTCAATGTTCCATTCACTAACACCAACTATAGGCAAAACTCGTTTATAATTAGAGCGTGCACGGAACTGAATAAAGTTTGTAAAGATAACGATAACATTGACCTTCATTGCACAAGCGTGCATTCGGCAAGGCGGCTGCTTAGCAGCAAATTTTTTAATAATGATTTATAGTAGGTAGGTATGTATTTGTTGTCAATTTATGTACATAGGTTTTCCCTTACTTATAGGAATCTCTCAACATATCTGAGCAGTGCTTTTTTCACACTCAGTTAATATGAGGAAACAAATGACTCTTAGCTATTGCTTAGTGTTGAGAGAAGTCTAGAAGTTGGAGGGTTTATTCTTCTTTTTTATTGATTAGGTAGGTACATTGTTTTCATTGTTTTTATAGGTAAACTTAAATTTTTTTTTCTCCTTACCATTTTCTAACTTAACTTGTTTTTCCAAATTATTTTATATGATTGCATAGCGTATTTTATATCCACACTGTCATTTAGCCGTGAAGGCCATTAATTAGCTTTTATGTTGATAATTTTTGTTACTCATTTTGTTATTACCTAAGCTGTAGGCCTTCCTTAAAAATAAATAAATAAATAAATAAATAAATTATTTATAAATTATTCCGATTTGTTGGAGGATACTACGGTTTCTGGCTGTGCTCCTCGGTGGTATAATGAAGGTTTCTTAAGCCTAACTATATAAATAAAATGAAATTAATTAAATGAAGTAACGTTATTATTTATTTATTCAATTTCAGTTCCTAAAATTTGTTTTATTATTTTTTTATCTCAAACTTCGTTACACTGAAGCTAATATGTGCTAAAGTCATTCAGCTTTCAGTTTACCGCATTCAGCATCTGCCTGATGTTAGGCACGTCGTCGTCCTATCTAGTCGAAGGGGGTCCTACACTACGTTTGCTGAGAATGATTACAGGGGCAATAATTTTCTTAAAAATATCTCATTTTTTTTTATAAAATATTTTTATTCATCTTAAAGTAACTCACAACATCAAATCATTTGCTATGTCAATATCACTATTCTATCTACTTTCCAGCAGCAGACTGCGCACTGGACTGTGAGCCGCCAGCTCCTCCTCTGCTGATGCTGATACTCTTCGAAATGCTGATAGAACCTCCTTGCCCGAAGCGTGGTCTCGAACCTCCAAAGCCACCTCCTCCGAAGCCGCCTCCCCCAAACCCTGGCCGGTAAGGGCCTTGTGGCCCGAATCCAGGCTGGTAGTATTGTGGTCTATTGAAGCCGAATCCTCCAGCTTGTGCGTTCGCTTGAGCCTGGCTGAACCCACCGCCGAATTGTGGTGATCTGGCTATTCTGGCTGTAAATATAAAATAAAGTTTGTTAATGACTGTAGGTAAATCTATAAAGGAAAAATAAAAAGGGGGAGAAAGGGAGAGATTCGAATCGGAAAATTCTGCAAAGAAAATTGATTCTTCTCATCTAGTTAATAAAGCAATTTTTATTCTAGAATTCTTGATAACAAAACATTAATCAGGTCTTTAGTTACAGTCTTGAAATGGATCCAACAAAATTCACAATAATCACAATTACATTACCTGCATCGCTCACATTTCCATAAACGACCAATAAAATGGCAAATCCAAAACAAATGGCACTGAACGGAGACATCTTGACGAAAATTATGAGAACTGACAAGGTTTGAATAGCACCACAATTTATATGGACAATGAGTGTGGTTAATTTGACCCTACCTGACGATTTTAACACCAAGATCTATTTACATTTACTACTGGACCATTTGCACGCTGGTATGAACTAGCTTCTGCACCTCACCTCGCTCGGTAAAGTTGGATTGCAAATTCTCCTAGTGAACGACTGAGTTCTTGTGTGGAAATAACGCCACTTACTTACAACGTGCGGATAGGGCTGATATTTTGCGTAGACAACCTAATTAATTTCCTTAAACATAGGTGTTCTTTTTTAAATAAATATAATTTTTTTAATGAAGTAAGATAAAATTCAAGAACAGGAACAAAATTAGTACTAGTTTTTACAATTGCGCTTACTGCACACTGTTGCAAACAATTTAGAGGTAGCTCAACCGGTCCATATGCAAACTATTGCGGTAGCGTCTCCAAGACGCTGCTGGCTCACAGTCTCAGAAGCGTCATAACTTTGACAGTGGGTAAAATTATCTAAAGTTCTCAAAGAAATATAAAAACCTAGGTTCTCGAATTTTCTCGATTTACAGATTACGAACGTCTTTCAAACAAACTGTTTTTTATGATCATGAAGTCAGATATATGTCTCATTCTCATTAGCTTAGTATAGAAATACCAGCGTTTGTTTACTTGCGCGAGCCAGCACATCGATCCATATTATTTGCATTTAATATTTGATGGTTTATTGACTTGTGGGTTTTCGTCGAATCTATTCAGGGATTTTTGTTTTCCTTGTTTTGTTATCGTATTTTAAAGACTGTACGTTCTTATGTGCGTAACCTGTCTTTCTTCACATTAACATAAATAAATTACTTAATATAAAATCAATTTGGAGTAATGGGTAGGTACCGGTAATTCTTATTATTATAGGTAGGTACCATAAGCTAGCCGTAAAAATTATCGAAATCTCGAAGTTAGTTGTATCATGGGTGCATAGAAAATAGTTTACGACTTATTTATTGTTTCTATTATAAGTATATAGGTAGTTTTATTTGCAGAACGCGAAAGATAAACTCGCGCCAAGACGAGGAACGAACTATCAGCATGACTTATCTAATCACTTAGATACTCTTTGGTTGAAAGCTTGAAAGTTTCAAGCTTTCAACCATAGAGATAAGATTGAAACAATGAGGCTGTATGAAGACAACTCATGTAGCGTTATCTGTGGCAAGTTGCACGTTAAAAAAACAACAAAAACGACAGAGATATTTTGGTAGATTTTATCAGTGTAATACTACTAAAACAAAATTAATTAGGTAGGTAAATAGAAAACGACGCAAGTCTAAGGCCTCATGCGCTACTCTGAGCAGGCCGCCACTCTACAACCTCAGCGTGATGATGAAGGCAAAGAAGCCAGACCCCGTTATAAGTTCCAGAGACACCTGCACATACTCATTTGGAAATCTTACATTCAGCGACAGTAAGTGCTCACAGCAGGTACTACCCCAGTTACGGCGAGTGAGGCTCTAAGAGAAAGTCATTCCGACCCTGGTGGGGGCACAGAGGGGGCCTCAAGGCTTGGCACCATTACCCCGGCTTGAACTTGAGGGGTGCGACTCCGACCCTTCGGTCATTGAATTATTACTTTTGTTGAATTAAGCGTGTGTCACAGCTGCTGCTGCTACGCCCTCAAGGTGTCGCATTAAACCAGCACACAGTAGCGTCATCGTTACTGTGCATCATGCTGAGCGACGACCTCTTTTGATGTCACGGTTGTAACTTTTATTATTGTTTTTGTACTAGCTTTGTTTTCAACTTTGCTTGCAATTTTGTGTCATAATACCTGAATACTTTACTTATTTTAATAAATAAGAAGCCTTCGTTTTTTATGAATTTGAGCGGTTTATTTGCGATGGAGAGTTAAAAAAAGGTCAGAGTTGGTTAAAATAGCTTTATCCTTTCCCAGGTTACAATCTATCTTCTTGCCAAACATAAGGTTTCATTCAGCCTAAACGGCTAGGCCGTTTAGGCGACAAATGGCAACAGACAGTTACTGTCGTATTTATGGATAATGCGTAGGTAGATAAAATAACAAAATCTGCTGCAGAACTAAATTCATTCGTCTTTAGTCCAGTTTACGACTCCTAATAATTGATGACGGAATTTGGTTCCTCAATCCTTATTTGGGTTTATTGACGACCTCATTGGCGCAGCGGGCGAGAGTCCGCCTGCGACGCAAGAGGTGGCGGGTTCGATTCCCGCCACGGAACAAATTTGTGTACCATCTGCAGAAATAGGTTCCGTTGGTCTGGGTGTTTTCTATGTGTAATAAAAAAATATATCTATCTATGTATAAAATGTATTAAATAATGTATATCAGTCATCTAGTACCCATAACACAAGCTTTGAGTAGCTTACTTTGGGGCTAGATGGTTCTGTGTGGATTGTCCAGCATTATTTATTTATTGGATGTCAGGAGACCAACAGGAGACAAAGAATACTTAATTATAGAGGAACCTTAAAACTATCATGGTTATTAACACTAAAGTCAATAACGGGATATTTACCATGATTTGAGTCTTGACTGATTTGAGTCTTCCAATATTTTGGTACAGTTTCATGCGCCAGATCACTGAATAATAGTTACTGCGAGTTAGTCCATGATCATGGCGCATGAAACTGTGCCGAAATATCCGAACTAATAAACTGACAGATCGTTATTGTTATAAATAAATGACTTTAAAGAGGAACCTTGTTGCAGGCGACGATGGCGTTTGCTAGTACTCGAAATATTCGTGGCTTGTATATTCTTCACAATGGCTGTGGTCATTGCCAAGCCAGTGTTCCTGACCGCACTGGAGTCGGAACCGGAACCTCCGATAAGTACTAGCGATATCCTGCGCTCGTTAGACAAGAATAACATAGTTGGCTTTGCACCGTCCACTGAGCCTTATGTGTCGATTATGATACGAGCGGCTGTGTTGCTGGAGCATGGTAAAATCCTATTCAGTATATTTATTCACAAATGACACGGTGCATATACAGGGTGGTTTTTTGAGAAGGGCGGTGATGGCCAAGTCCGAAACCACGAGAGTTAGAGAAGAGTCGTGAAAGGAGTGTATGTTATTTAGTTTATTTTTTCAATCTTTTACTTTTGAAGGAAATCGAGACAAGTTTTAAAAGTAATTTGTAAAAATTTGCTTTTTCGTTTTATTTTTAGAAATACATTTCTTTGCAAAGATTGATCTTTATCAGCAATAAAATTCATTGGTTATATAATACAGGTGTCCTTTTTTTAAAAAATCATTCGTGTCGATTTCCGACAATAGTACCTAAAAGGTTTCTAAAAAAAACTAAATAAGCAATTATTGTTTTCTTACAAATCGAGGGCATGACTCCTTTCACGACTTTTCTCTAACTCGCGTGGTTTCAGACTTGGCCATCACCGCCCTTCTCAAAAAACCACCCTGTACATTGGTAGAAGACTGTAGAGCTGCATATTTGGCCCGAGTACTGGCACCTAAGGGACTAGCCGATATTTAGGTATACTTTAGTTGATAAGGCTGCGTTTGGTGATTCAGTTATCAGAAATCAAAAAGTGTTATGATTCTCTCTTCTCTTCAATTTTTTTGTCCACTTGTGGGAGAAGTGGATAGTTGGAAGATCAAATATTAAATAAGCACGTTTGATCTGCCTGCACATGTAAGTTTTGGGGATGCAAGTTATTACGTATGAATACTGATTTATTCTCTGAACTTAAGAACAGCCAAGACCTTCAGAGTTTGAAGGTTGTTGCTTCAAACTCTGAAGGAACTCTTGGACTACCGTTTTTCATTCGTAGTTAATTTAAAATCGAATTAGAACTAGTACGCTTGTCGCATTGCCCCGCTGTATGGCAATGCTGGTGCGCTGCGATACTCACCAGCTTTCGGGACACGCGTCGCTAGGAGGTAGGTACCTAATTCATACTCATAAGCCGTAGGAGTTCAAGGAACACTTAGTTGGTGGGTGAGGTCTGCTTTTTCTTTTCTTCCCCTTTTTAAAGTTACCGATAAGAATTGCAATACGGCGTAAAACAAGTAATTTATTGTTGTAGACATTTACGGTGCGCTGACCGAAGAGGACCTGAACAAGAATTTGCTGATTCAGTCGCAGAAGGGAAAAATCTCTGACCCCGTGATCTGGATTGTTTGGAAACCTAACGTAAGGAAATAAAGTCTTTTTTTAAATTCCTTTTAGGATATTGCTATTCAGTGGCATCTTTATGTAGGTAACATCACATGGTAGAACTCCACAATTTTTATCCCTTTGTCTTCGCGTAGGTATCTTTTTTAATATTTTGCACAGAAATGTGAGAAATAGATATTATCACCCATCAACATGACTTTGTGCCAAGCAACTATGCCTTTCTCAGCCCATTCTTGTTTTTGCTTGGCCTCCATAAGAACCTTTGTCTACCAGTCATAATTTTTGTCATTTTCTAAAAATCCCAATCTTTATCTACACAACTTAAAACAACCAAAAAACCGTCAGGGCCTTTTTGTAATTTTCTCAAAAACTCGTAGAGTAGGTACTCACATTTCCCTCCTCACCTAACAGATAAACTATACATGGCAGTTCAGCATCCGCAGCACGGAGCGAGCTACGCAAGAGACTAGCTTATCTGCCATCTTCACACACATGCACCTACGAGCTGGCTTCTTGGCTGTTCAGATGGCCGTCAGTCGGGCCATCATCGAGCATGCTGCTACGACTACGTTGCCTGATTATAGCGTGAGTATCTGAGGGCTAACGTTATAAGAAGAGAGATGGTAAAACATACCGAAGTTAGCCAAGAAAAAATATCTAGTGATAAAACGAAAAGAAACAAAGTGATTGTCTGGATTAAAATCCGTCCACGAATTTATTTTCTGTTTGGTATATGCACGACTATGAAGGTCACTAATTGTTGACAGGTGAGTGACTGAAGATTGAATGACAGAATGATGAAGTATTTCATAGACCCAATTACTTTTGACCAAAGATCCTATGACTACGTTCCTTTTGACAGAGAGATGCGAATATGTCGACTCGAAATACATGAGGAATTACGAAAATTTTGATTTTCATCGAGCCGACATAGTAACGAAGATTATTCTTGATGATTTTTCCATAAAAAGTATTGAAATAGAATAAAAATTATATTTTACAAAAGTAACACAAACTGTCTTACTTTTTATAACGTAAAAACGCGTGAAATGTCGCTGGCAGAAGCAATAATACAATTTTATTCTATTGAATATTCTGATTCCTAAAACAAAAGTCATTTAGACGTCTGAGTATGTCTTTAAAATAATACAAAATATTGATCATAAATAACAAAATCGATAACAGCTTTAAGTTGACTTAAAAAAAACGAATTAGTAAGTTAAACTAACTTAAGTTAACTTAAAACAAGATCCGTCAAGTGCGAGTATAACTCGCGCGCCGAGGGTTTCGAACGTTTGTCAACAAATATGTACCAAAAGTACTGGTTAGGGACTTCGCAATTTAACGAATATCTAAGAATAGTAGGTACCAACCTACATTTCAGATAGATCTCTCTGCATGCTTCGGTTAAATGGCTGGTTAGGTGGGTAATGGTAAATTTTTCGACTTTTTTAAAAAAAAATTCAAAAGTATGAAACCTACAGAAATTTGAAAAACTGATTTGAAATTTCCAAACCGATACCTTTCATTTGATTCCCCATATGACTCTGTAGGTATCTTTTAAAATTTCGGAATCTCAATTTGTATGGAAAATATTCATTTTCATTTTTCATTTATTTTTCTTTAAATCTTTACAGGCGCACGAAATGTATTATCATTTTAAACTTCAAGTTGGTAGCTGCAGTAGTTGCCGAGTTATTAAGGAGGGAAAAAAGGACAGACATCACCAAAGATCAAATACAGTCCAAGGGAAATTAATTTAAACAAAAACGGGTGCTTGTAATGAAATGCGCGCGCGTTGAAATCTTTTGTACTGAGCAACGAAGTGCTACTGCTACGAACTTTCGTAGAGGTTGTATTTTATCATTAAAGTGCACACATAGGATATTATAGCTTTTATTTGTGTTAAGTTCCGGCAATACAATACCAGAGAATATTATAATAATACAACGTAACAATACTTAAATTTACATAAAAACTCCAAAACTCAAAATACGCCTTTTGAGAAAATGCGAGCGCGTTGAAATCTTTTGTACTACAGCGCTACAAATTGCTAAAACTATTGCTACGATGCTGGATGCGGCAAGCTGAAGACAGGGCGCTATGGCGCTCATTAGGGGAGCTATGCCTATGTCCAGCAGTGAACTAATCTAGGCTGATGATGATGATGATGATGATGATTGCTACGAACTTTCGTTGAGACAAAATTTATTTTGTAAGTGAAGTAGAGGCCTTTGTCCGGCAGTAGGATAGGATGGAATAGGATGAAAAAAGTGAAGTGCAATTAAAGTTGATATAACTAGACGATACAAAGTCTATATACGAAGATACAAAAAAAAGATATAAACGACGATACAAAAAAAAAAAGACGATACAAAGATATAGTCCAATAGAGCCTTATACGAGTACGCGATAAAAAAAAATACTGCACTACGCTACTATTACGAACGGTCGTAGAGAGGTTACTTATTAATTTGATCGCCAGTAAAGTAAGGTTCAGTATTGCTTGCTAATAAATCAGTAAGGTTCAGTTCAGTTAGTGAAGTAGTGAGACAATGCGTGCGCGTTGAAGTCTTTTGTTACTGATACTATGTACTGTTTACGGTGGTGGTGTGCTTTTGCGTAGACTTTAAAATGTCTGTTAAATTAATGTGTCGTGGTCCCGTGGTCGCGTTTCTATCCATTAAATTATAAACATTAATTTTGTGCACATTTTCGTTAAAAAGAAAATAAGTATAGTCGTTAAGACACTATAACATAAATTGTATTATTATTCAGGTTATTTTTTGCGTTCGGTTTTCATACAATAAATTCAGCATCAATATAACGCTACGCATCAGAAGTCTCGAAACATGCAAAAAGACTTGCCGAAACCCGGGATCGAACCAGGGACCTTTAGATCTTCAGTCTAACGCTCTCCCAACTGAGCTATTTCGGCGATGATGAGACACGCGAAATTACACTACATACTATGCGAAAAAATAATAAGATAGGGTGACACAATAAGTTGGTATATTTGTCTATTTTATGTAAAATCAAATAAACCATGATCTTGCTTGGCCAAGTCGCACGCACAGATAACTTTCTTTGCCGCTACTTTACAATTCGACTCGAAGTACACGAACACACCTACCCCTGACACCTGAGAATAAATAGGCGTAAATCCTCCCTCGGGGTAAATCCTCCCTCCCCAATCCCCACTCGGGGAAAAGCCGCGGAAAATGGCAACGGCAAATGCGCCTCATCAGGTCTTAGAGTATAAGGGTTAAATGTCAACTCCATGGATCTCTGAATTCATAAAGGAGCAAAATAGTTCGGCAAATTTGGGAAAATTGAGGCATTTTAATATGTTCATTTTGTTCCTCACAGATGATTAGATAACTCTCGTGTCGATACCAGTGTCTCTCCTGATACATGATGCTGTTTCACGCTCGCTCTCAAGGCGCCATAGAGGACTTTGAAGACCAGCTTGGACTTGGACAGTTTATTAAAAATACAGCATTTTGCTCCTCACAGATGACTCTCGTGTCGATGCCGGTGTCTCCCCTGATGCAGGAGGAGACGGTGAGACGCGCTCTGTCTGGCATCCTGCTCTGCTTCACGCTGGCGCTCATGGCCCCTACCTTGGAGATAGTGTCGTTGGTCGTGCATGAATCTATCACTCGGTTCAAGGTTATAATATAATAATAATAATTTTTTAACCACATGATACCTTCAGAGCAAAAGGGTTATTGTGGCAATGTCACAACCCTATTTTGTGTAACAAAACTAGAGGAGTGATAGATCTATGGCTGGCATTTGGCTTTTGTTGGTTATCGACACATTATTAAGTCCAGAAAATCGATATGCCGTACCTACTAAATGCTTCTAGGTAGAGCTATTTAAAAACAAAATGCTGGACAATCCACACAGCACCATCTGGCCCCAAAGTAAGCTACTCAAAGCTTGTGTTATGGGTACTAGATAACTGATATATTTAAAACATTCTATACGTAGATTTTTTTTATTGTACATAAAAAACACCCAGACCAACGGAACAAATTTCTGCAGATCGTACACAAGTTTGTTCCGAGGCGGGAATCGAACCCGCAACCTCTTGCGTCGCAGGCGGACTCTCGCCCGCTGCGCCAATGAGGTCGTCATTTTGAAAGTCTTCGTAAGAAAATTCCTCACGGAGATGTCAATGAAAATTAGGTGATTTTATTTGACAGGTTTGGTACTTTGAATTTTAATCAGGTATACTTACACCCGTATTCAAGAACAATACTATGAGGTCTCACAGTGCACACGAACGCACAGGCCCTGTCAATCTGGTTCATACACGAGACATGTGATCGGCGGCGTGCAGTGAGCGGCGCTGTTAGTGCATTCATCTTAACAAACACCGACGCCCGCCGCACGCAGCTCAGTTCCGCTCTAGCCAGCACTGCAGGGGTATTTTGATTCGTCGGAAAGGCCGTCGGATTCGATATCGAAAACGTTTTTCTTCGTAAAAGCTTCCGATATCGAATCCGACGGCCTTTCCGACTAATCAAAATACCCCCGCAGATCTCCGCACATCTTAGCGGAGTCTGGGCGTTGTACCGGATTTTGATTTTTTTCTCCGTAGAGGGCGCTCTGCCTCCGAGGCGTCTCCTTCATCACCATGTATGCAAGTTGGTTGACGTTCGCTTTGATGACGTCACTACCGATCTGCATCCTAGCCGCTATCACGCTCATCCTGATCTTCCGCTGGGTCCATCTGATATTGGCACTGGTGCTGATGCTGTCATACGCGACGGTTATGATCATGTTTGCTTTCGTCATGTCCATGTTTCATAGCAAAAGTAAGTTACTAAACTACATTACCTAAACTCAAGCGAAACTCGATGCGCCCACTGATCGGCAATCCGAATGACGTCATTCGCATTAAACGGAAAAGTTGCCTTTAAGAATCCTCGCCGGCATTGCCGACAGTCCGCTCCGTGCGGTACGGATTTTTTATGTCAATCCATTTTGTTGGGGCCAGTGCGGATTGTCCGATGCTGGCCTGTGAACGCGCACCCTAACGTTTCAACTGCTAACGTATGAGCCGTAATGCCGTGCCTTACCACACCGTGATCGCGGTCCCAGTCTATACATCAAAGTTTGTTTGTCCGTAGAGTGGTTAGCCTGCGTGTGGACGGCTCTATTCGCGTTCTTACAAACCTACCTAGCGGAGCTGTTGGTGCATCATCAGTACGACAAGGAGCATAACGTGTTCTCGTTCATTATGCACGTGATGCTGCCTCCCTTGGGGCTCGTGCATGCTTTTAACAACTTCGCGCTGCTGCAAACTGGACGTGAGTAGTATATGTTAGCATATCAGCCTATACACGTTCACTTCTGGACAAAGGCTCCAGACGACGACGCCACAAATAGCGGTCTTAAGGCTGCATGAGTCGTCCAGTCCAACTCATCAGTGGGCGCGGCCTAAATGTATGCCATGTCATCTGACATACTAGACATTCTCGCGCGTTTGATGAAAGGCAAATAAATTTATTCGAAAAACGGTCGCGTAAAAAAATGAGAAAAGACAAGCACAAGCACAAGGGTTATTATAGAAAATCTATTGAGAGTAGGTATCATTTCAAAATAAGTTTTGAATAACTAAACTATGTCTCTACGGGCTTTATTTTAGTTTTTTTCTCCGTATGTTATTTATTTTCGCCCAAAGTTGAGCTAAAATCGGTGTTGAAATAATCGTAAATCGTAAAAAATAATCGTACAAACATTTGTCCCGGGGCGGGAATCGAACCCACAATCTCCTTCGTCGCAGGCGGACCTTCGCCCGCCCAGCAGCCGTTATTCCGTTATTATTTCCTCCACCACCACTCCCAGATTCGCAAGTCGGACAAATCAACGAAGACAGAGAGCTGATAATCTACACCCTATTCTGTTGGGCCGTGGGCTGCGTGCTTAGCTACCTGCTGCTGATGATGCTGCAGTACACCTTGAAGGACCGTGCTATCTACGGACAGATGTCCTGGAAGTCTATCATATTCAAGAAAGAAAAGGTGAAACTTTTAAATCCATCATGGTTTTAACACTAAAAGTCATTTAACAACTCACTCGCAGTGCCGTCAGTTATTCCGTGATCATGGCGCATGAAACTGTGCCGAAATATATTGGAAAGCTCAAAACTCAAATCATGGTAAATATCCCGTCATAAATGACTATAGTGTTAAAGAAAAGGTGAGCTGCTTTCAGTTCAATACGTTTATTTTAGGCAATAATAATTTTTTACTTGACATAAATTAAGAAGTCCTTAATTGAGATGAATAGGTAATTCTATTAATTAAAAATAGCCACGTAAAACACTCGTCAAGGGAGTACAATATACGCTCTTGTCCAGTGTTCCATAAAGTCGTCCTGATGAGTCCCTGATGCGCACCCGGCGCATCAGGAACGCAGATCTTTTGCGCATTATCGCCGCGAACCCGTCTGATCGTGCGTCAGCAGACATTCCTGTGCTGCAGAAGCGTGGCAGCCCCACCTGAACGAGTTGTTGCACTGGATCCGCAAGCATTCCAATGTATCTTTTGGTCCAGGGAGAGAATCAAAACAATTTTTTTTGATAATAAACTACAAATATACGGTTTTAGGATTTTTCCCTTTATTTGTGCTATAAAATCCAGCTTTTTGCCAAATTTTAAGATTCTAGGTCGAAGGGAAGTAGGTACACTATAGGTTTTGTGTGCATGCGATTCCCTTGGAAATTTCAAAATATTCGGACATAAACGGCTGTAACTTTTGATTGCGTTAACCTAGAAGTTTTATTTATATCGAGGCTTCAAGAGGTTACTGACTTGAGTACCTTTTTGATGTTAATTTCAACTCGATACCTCCACGCGTTCCTGAGAAAAGGGGGTTGACAGAGAGACAGGCAGACGGACAACAAAGTGATCCTATAAGTGTTCCTTTTTTTCCTTTTGAGGTACGGAACCCTAAAAACATTGTAGGTACTAGGGAATTTAAAGTTAGTGTATTATGTACCTTTTTTAAAGGAAAATCACATGCGAAGCTGTGCGATCAAGTTATTAATAAATATAAAAAATTAAAATCGTCGGTATTTCCATTTAGGACGTGAACAGACTGCGCGTCATCGAGAATCCTACAGGCACCGAGCGGCGCCGGCTGCAAGAAGTTGACGGACTGGTCGCTAAGGCTATTAGTTTCCGAAGTGTTACTAAGGTAAGAATTCAAAATCAAAAACTCTTTATTTCCATAATCTATATAATTATATAAAAGAAAGTCGTGTTAGTTACACTATTTATAACTCAAGAACGGCTGAACCGATTTGGCTGAAAATTGGTGGGGAGGCAGCTTAGAACCAGGAGACGGACATAGGCTATGTTTTATCCCGGAATTACCACGGGAACGGGAACTACGCAGGTGAAGCCGCGGGCAGCAGCTAGTATACAATAAATGTACACTTAGAAAAGGTCTAATTATAAGACTAAACACTGACACGGAAATAAAGTGATATTTTTGATTGCTATCGCCTCTATCGTGCGGACAGTGAGGGAACTACGCAAATCCCACACAAAAATGAGTCGTCTAGATCACGTCTCGATTCTATCGACAACCGGAAACAGGGCTGATTGATTACTGACTGTTGTAGAAGAATATTTCGAGTTGGTAAATCGTTTTTCCGTACAAAATGTATGGAAAAAGTTTTTCGCGATTTCTGACATTTCTTGTATTCAAACCTAAGTCAGTCCCGTCAGTCCAGTAGAGACTTTTGATCCATATAGGCAACAGGATCGATTGGCATCAAAAAAAGTTTTTGTGTAAACTTACCATTTTCTTTGCCTACATTTTTTCCAAAATCGCATTCACCGATTTTGGAAAAAATGTAGGCAAAGAAAATGGTAAGTTTACACAAAAACTTTTTTTGATGCCAATCGATCCTGTTGCCTATATGGATCAAAAGTCTCTACTGGACTGACCAGGCCCCATCAACGCGCTATGATTGGATGGCGGCAAAACTGGGTCACAAGTAATGTTAAAACTATCTCAAAAATTTATGGAAGGTCTCCTAGGAAAGTTAACGTTTACGGTACCTGCCCTTACTGTCCCGTCTCAAAAATCCACCCTCTATACTTATAACCGGTACACTTCGAAATACAGGCATGCAAGGACGTAAATTGCTCAAAGTTAAACTTGCAAATGTATTCACTGTGTGCCAGTTACTTCTACAATGTACTAGGTAACGGCATGTAAAACGGAACAGTAGCTGCAGTGTTCCATTTTACAGGCATGTGTATTCCCGGCTATAGGAAAGGTGTTATGTATAATAAGTTTGACGTATGTTGAGAAACTGCATCTATGTCCGAGGTAACGCAGCTCCCAGTATCCTATCCAGAAAAGAAAAACCTAACATAAATAAATTTTATATCGTAATAAGTAGATAACTATACCTACATAGGTGTTACCCGCGAACTAAGCACATAAGTTGGTATAGAGATTAAATTTTAAATTGTCATATTTGTACTTTTAATTAATTATTTTGTCCATGATTATAAATAAATAATAAATACCTAATGCTGGACAATTCACACAGCATTATCTAGCCCCAAGCTAAGCAGAGCTTGTGTTAAGGGTACTAGATAACGGATATACTTAATACAGTATAGCTACTACATAGATTTTTATTTATACATTAAAAAACATCCAGAACGCCCTGGACAAATGTCTGCAGTTCGTACAAATATTTATCCCGAGGCGGGAATCGAACCCGCAACCTCCTGCGTCGCAGGCAGACCTTCGCTCGCTGAGCCACAGAGGTCGTCATGTGTGATTAAACCATATAACTTATTTTTTTCTATATATTGAAATAAATGAATCTGAATATTGTGTATTTTTATAAAGTCAATAAAAATAAATATGTAGTAAAAAATGAACGATTGTTGCAGTCCGTGATGGGCGTAGTAGTGTTGAGCAACGTTACGTTCGATATCTACCGAGGAGAGTTCACGATGCTGTTCACAGAGCACATACAGGAAAGGATACTTAACATTTTAGAAGGTCTGATTACTGGTGAGTTCCATGGATAAATTCATTCATTTTACCCAAAAATAAACACAAGAACATAACAAGAAAAAAGTGCATATAATAATGTAAGAAGTAAAACTTATAAGTACTTAAATATAACAATTTACTATACATAGGGTAATATGGGTCCCTATCTCAGCATTTTGCAATAAGTACCTATAAGGAATATGGCCAATACTGCGCTGGTTTTCAGTTATGGCCCTTATGGAGTGACGGCACAGTACCAAATTAATTAACCTTGTCCCCACAGCGTTGCAGTCTTTTTATGTTGTTTTGCCTTGTCTTTTTCATGTTACAAGAGGTTAATTATATCGCCGGAACCAACCGTCCCAGTATGTCCTTAACACTAATACCTATTACCTACCATACCGCGAGCATCAACTTGCATGTAAAACATGGTGATTAGGTACATATGGCAAACCCATCGGTCATGTCCTGCATTGGATTTTAGGGATAGATTTAATAGGAATGTATTATAATAATAATAAAAATGCTGAAAAATCCACATACCTACGCATCATCTAGCATCAAAGTGGGCAGAGCTTGTGTTCTGCTTACTAGATAAAGATAACTGATATGCTTGCTTACCTATTACATACCTAAATATTTTTTGACTATCCTACGTAAAAATATCCGAAACAAATATCTGCAGATCGTCTAAACATTTGTCCCGAAACGGGAATCGAACCCCAAACTGCGCGTCGCCGGCGGTCCTTCGCCCGCTTCGCGACAAAGGTCGTCTAACTCCGCTTGGCGGTCACCAGGTCTGACGATGCCTGACAGCGGAACGGTGACGGTCTGCGGTCAGGAGGTGAGCTACGAAACCAACGTGATGACCACGCCACACCTGATGGGATACTGCCATCCGCCGGCCACGCTTATAGACGACATGACTGTGCGAGAGCACTTAGACATGTATTTCGATGTGAGTCGATGAAAATAGTTTACACACTAGAGTTTTCTTTTTCACTTCTTTGCTCCAGCTGAACAAATTTGAAGTGAATTGCTTGCACTCCGATTCACGTCACGACACTCTGCTATCAAGTATAAACCAGAGGATAATATTATTAATAACTAGCGACCCGCCCCGGCTTCGCACGGGTGCAAAGCTGTTACGGACTTGTAGATCTTTGTAAGGTGTACAATACTACATTATTTTGATCTATCTCGTAGGGTTCAGCCAGCGTTTGCAATGTAAGCGCAAAAAAATTTGTTTATTTACGGCATCACATTAGAAACCTCTAAAATTATCAGTGTTTCTCTACTATATTATGCACGTATTTATACATATAAACTTTCCCCTTGAATCACTCTATCTATTAAAAAACCGCATCAAAATCCGTTGCGTAGTTTTAAAGATCTAAGTATACATAAGGACAGGCAGACAGTGGGAAACGACTTTGTTTTACACTATGTAGAGAAGCACTAACGGTGGTTTCTGAAGTTTCTTAGAAAATGATGTGGATCGGAGTCAGTTACTCCGACAATGACGTCCGCGTGAGGTTCGTAAGGTAGATACTTCTTTTATCCTGATGATATTGCAACGAGATTGTAAATAAGATAGTAAGAACCTAGCAGATTTTCGGGTGGCCTCCCACTCGATGGACTAACGACATTGTAACGATCACCGACTCGATGAAAGGAAGGTGCTCAGGATCGCTAGGTATTTATTTTGCGGCGTCTTTTTGGCTTAGCAATGGAGTGGACTAATATGGTACACAGATCAATTGTGTTCCAGATTGTCATGTGGTCGGAGACCCGAGAGTACATCTTCCAGTACAGCGACATTAGAACCGCGCAGCTACTGAAAGAGTGCAACTTGTTAGGAGTGTGGAGTAATCGTGTGAAAGATCTGGATGTTTATTACAAGGCGCAGCTGTGCTGGGCCATTGCTATGATGTTGGAACCGAAGGTATGAACTTTGAAGACCCGCTTACTTAACCAAGTTTTTTTGGGTAGGTAAAACCTTGCTAAGGATGATGATGTTGATGTTTTTTCCAGTATTTTACGTGTCGGTAAAAGTTCGCAAGTTCTCTGTTTCCAAGGCATTTCAAATAGCCGTGAACTGTTGCAGACCTACTAACGTGTAAAAATTTGGTTTAAGTAGGTCAGTATTTAGACATGTGGTTAGACGCAAAATGTTACTACCAGTTGCTGTAACTTGGTACTCAATGGGTAGGTAAACGACCCATAGGCAGACGAGACTACCTTATTTAGGTAACCTAATTTAGAAAAAGGTCTTCCGAAGACCGTCATTAAGACTAACACCGCGTCGAAGATCGTCTTCGACGCGGTGTTAGTCTTAATGACGAAGTCTTTAATAGACCTTTTTCTTCATGTGCAAGATCGCAAAAATTATCTGAGCAGAACTTCCGAGAACAGGACGAAGTTGATAGTTTTTTATTGCAGGTGATATATTTACCGCACCCCGAGAATTCCGCGGGATACCTTGCAGTTATAAAACACAAGATCATGGTAAGTTACTAAAAGAACTGTTGAGAGGTAAGTCTACTGAACCAACCAGGGAAGTTATCTACTTGTTTTGACAACGGTTTGCTGTAATTTAGGGACCTTTAGATGCACCCGAAGGTTAAAACCATAACACGTGGTGGCACTTGATTGTGGATCGCAGGGATGCACTTTGAAAACTTGGGTTGAAGAAACCTGTTGTTTTGTTTGCAAATCTAAAAACTCGTGTACACAGGGTAAGAAATTTTCGGTGTCTGTTGCTGTTGACCAAAGACTCAAATCTATGTACAGAAACTTCTAAAACTCTGCAGTAAGCCTTTTCTTGAAGTAAACACTTTGAATTTTTTTTCTAGGAATACAGGAAGCAGATCACACTTGTGACGAAGTTTCACTCTAGCTTCAATCTGGAGTACGCTGACAGGGTGTTTCTGTTTGATAACAAAATATTGGCGTTTGGAGGAACACCGGCATACATGTTCTTCCAATATGGTTAGAAGACAAAATATTCCTTCAGAGCAATCATAGCCTGAAAGGACTGAGCGCACACCTAGGCCCGTATTATGAAAAATTCCCCAAGCATTAGGTTACATAAGCATTCATTACGTGAGCTCTACTCAAGCGTAGAATCTCTGCTCAAGTAAATCTTTATTATAGAATGAAGGTAGGTAACTCTGGCCCTATTCTGAGCCCAGTCGTCTCGATCACGATTCAAGTCTCGTTACTAACGTCAAATCGACTCACCACTCTGGTTGCAATCTCAAAATGTCTGCCTCAGTAAATAGGTTCTATGGTCTATGGTCTGTTTTAAAATAACTATCACACGTTCCTTTTCTTTAAAAATCAGAGATTCTGCGCTTGAGTAGAGCTCACGAAAGCGTCCTCAAGCATTACATATACTGCATATGTAATGCTTGAGGACATACGGGTCTTCAACTCAAAATTAGACATAAGCATCACTCAAGCATATATCAATGACTGAGCAAGCTTTCATAACACGGGCCCTAAACTTGTACGAGTACTTACTTACAAACAGACAACCATGGATAAGATATAAGCGACTTTAATTTGTACCTACTAAGTATTTTCGCGACCTGGATAACCGACACAGAATAACTAACTACTATAATAGTTACATACTATACTTACCTACTTAAATCAATTAAAATAATTTTAATGTTAAATATTAGGTAGGTTAGATTTTTAAATAAAGGCTTTTTGAATTGAATTGAAAGTATTTTCACTGATTCCAGGACGCGAGTACAAATTCCGCATGACACTTCGCTCCGAAAGAGGTTCAAACGACGACGCTACGGCGGCACTGCTCGCCAGAGCTACAGAGGCTGGCGCTACGGTGAGGGCTCACCTCGGATCGCTACTGATCCTGCGGGTACCAGCCAGCCCAACAGAGAGAGTAGCTGAACTTGTCGAGGAGGTGCATCAGAACGCTGCGAAGTACGGCTTGATATCAATGAACATCAGTGTGCCGGATTGTGAAGAGGTTTTTAGAAGGTATATAATAGATATACCTAGTATAGTATTCTATTGTGATAGATAGTTAGGTATGGCAAGCTAAAGACGGGTGTCGATTTGCAAAAAACTGCTGGTAGATGCTGCATAGCCGGCAAATCTAAGACAGGGCGGAAAGGCACTCATTAGAGGAGGCCTTTGAGCAACAGTGAACTAGCGTGGGCCATGAGGATCACGTAGTCGATGTATGTAGATAGTTACCTAAGTAACGTAAGTACTAGGTAGTTACATAGGTATAGGTTTTGCTGTAGTTGACAATATTCTCTGTTAACAAAGAGTGTAATTGACTAACAAACGTTTAAATACAAATAGATAAAAACTGTTTCAGAGCTTTAATTGAATCAAGACACGAAAAAGACGAAATAGCAACAAGCCAAAAATGTAAAGATGCCAGTAACAGATTTGCAGGCAAGTAACTTCAAATGCTTGCTACTGAAGTTTTTAAGGGCCATAAGATAACTAAGAATTTCACATTTCAGAACCAGTTGAATGGGAACAAAGGCATACGTCTTTATTGGAGCAATTGAAAGTAATCGGTTGGAAGGTTTTCTTTTTTTATACGAACAACAAGCTATTTCTTATGCTGCTGTTATCATCAGCTTTTCTGACGGGAATAATGATGGGATTGTCGTTTTCGAGGTTACTTTTAGATTCCGAACGTGAATCTGCTGATAAAATCTTAATGCATGGTGAGCTACTTACAGTCGAGAACACCAATAGAAAAACGGTACTGATGATGCGTTCCGACGCATCCGCCACAGCAATGTCTGTAGCGAACTCCTACGTATTTTCGGAGGTAAATTCCAACAAGAAAAATGTTGACAAAATAACTTACACGGCTATAAACAGATCCGAAAACTTGGTTGAATACCTCGTGACACGGGCTATTGATGCCCCTCAGAAGTATATCTTCGTTTACGCATACGGACTCGATATCTATGAGAATGAGAATGGGACTCTTGTCGTGAACGCATTGTACTGTCCTCTGCATCACGACGTCGGCGCGGCAGCACGCTCCATGGCCAAGTCGTTCACGGCGTTGCTACGCCACAGCACCGGAAACTACGCAGCCAGCATACAGGTCACCGATGATCCTTTGGCTTTGGATCTTAGTCCATGGATGAAATTAGCAAAGGCGCCGCCTCTACTCACTCAATTCCTGCTGATTGTGACCACGTGCCATCTAACGTTGATACCTTCGCTGGAGTACGGTCTCATCAGACACACGCAGAAGCACGGGATGAAGTTTTCACCGGCTCGGTATTGGCTCAGTCTGTACATGTGGGATTTGATCGTGTACTGGTTGATGGTCGCGATAATGTCGGTGATGATGCTGCTTGTTATGCTCTTGATGGCTCCCGGAGATATATTCAGTTATTTTGATCTTCTGATGGTTCCGCTTTTGCTGATTTTTTATGGATTTAGCTGCATACCGCAGGCGTATCTCTTTAGTTTGGGCCCGCGCGTTGCTCTGAACTTTATGACGTACATTTTTATCAATGTGATTTTTGGTAATTACTAATTATTTTACCTATCTCATTATGCAAGATTTTATCACTTCTCGATATATACTTTATAAAATGTCGTGCATTACTTTTACAGGTGAAAGTACAATTATTGCGAAAATATTTTATGGAGATATCCTTGATGTTGTGCATGTCTTCATGAGTCTTTCGCCGCAATTCAACATAGCGTATGCTTTAGTAAAAATCAAGACTACATATTTATATAACAGCGAATGCTACTTTTTTGAGGCACGAAAGCTTTGCGAGAAAAAAACTTTACATAAATGCTGCGGTAAGTAAATCAAATTACTAGGTCTCAGAAGTTACCTAGTTTCCAAAGAGACACGCGCACGTTAGGGCAGGGAGTTCGGCAGACCGTGTGGTGTCATATCATAGCTGGGGGGTATGGACATCAACATCGGACATAAACAGCTGTAACTTGAGTGCGTTGACTTAGAAGTTTTATTTATATCGCGGTTTCAAGAGGTTACGGACTTGAGTATTATTGACGTTAATTTCAACTCGATACGTTCTGAGAAAAGGGGTTTGACAGACGGACAGACGGACAGACAGACAGACTGACGGACAACAAAGTGATCGTATGAGGGATCCTTTATAGGATCACTTTCCTTTTGAGGTACGAAACCCTAAAAATTGGCTTTTTTTTTATCGAATTTTTTACTTGGTTTTACCTACCCCCAGTTATGATATGGCACACGGTCTGCCGAACACCCCGTATATCTAAACATATAGGACTGAATCCTCTCGGTAGGCTTATCGGTTGCTTTATATTTTCACGTGCAGAAAAATGCGGTGTCCTCCAGGCATGCTTTACCAAGAAAACTTACGTGACCAGGATATTTTATCAGTTATTAGCATTGATAACGACGGCAGTGTTGCTAATGGGTATACTCATGCTGATAGAGTACCAGGTGTTTGATAGATTGTGGACCGGTCTGTTGAGGAAATGGTTATCTTCGGAGCCAGCTGATGCTATCTTAAAACCTGGAGCGGCAAGAGAGAAAGTGGATGTAGAAGATAAGAGAAGACAGATAATGTGTGAACAGAATTTGCCCACCTGTTCTAAGGGTAAGCACACTTGCCATATTACCTACTGGATTTACGTCAACAGGTTTTAGCACCGCTTTGTCCTGTAGACTCAACGGTTTGGGGTGTCTTGTCACCAGGTATATTTTAGGAGATTTGATCCGCTTAGAACCAAGCAGTTTTGGTGAAAAAACACCCCAAATATATCCCTCCAACAAGCAGCCTGGCTTATTAAAAATAATGTCTATGATAGGTAAATAAGTTTCCTAACGGCTGCGTATGGTTTTAGGTAAAAAGATAGATACTTTCGGCGAATATATCTTGGCACAGGATCTGACCAAGAAGCACATAGGATTCCCGGATATGACCGGCATTTACCTTGGAGTAGGGAAGGGGGAAGCCGTAGCCATAACCGGCCTGAAGACGCATGGACGGCGGCAGCTGTGCGATTTGTTAGCTGGCGTGACCATGGCCGATGAGGGACACGTGTGGTCGATGTCCAAGTGGATGCAAGCAAAGGACCCACATATGGTTGGTTTGTGAGCAATATCGTATCTCTTTTGTGCTACAATAATTCGACCAAGTACTGTTATCGTTTAATTAAACAAACGTGCACTATAAGTTTTAGGCTCCCGTCAAATTTAATTGTGTGACTATGAGTTATTGGTTTCAGTACGCTCAGCACATATCATACAGTTGTGAGAAAGAAACGCTGCCCCAATGGATGACAGTCTACGATGGTTTGTACATGATTGCGATACTGCGTGGTGTGCCTGAAAAATACGCGCAAGCTGAAGTAATGAACTTGATAGATGCAACGGGTGAGCTATTACTGATCAGGCTGGTCATCCACCATTCAGTTTAATTTATTTATTTACCATAAATTCACAAGGAACACTTGGTCAAGCACCTGCACCTGTCATTCAATAATTCAATTAATCCATATACTCCTCGCTGTACATAATATCCTTCTAAGGCTTGGACTACAAGCATCTCGAATCTACCCGGTCCGAGTAAAATCCGAGTTCGGCATGCTATTCACTCCACGCGGCCCGTTTGAATCCACTCAGTCGATCGCTGTTCATTTGCGCTGTATCCGTAACGTTTTTAGTTGAGAATGCAGATTAATGGAGCTAAGACATACATAACACACAGTGCAAAAAAATGTATTCTACGACAAATATTGACGAAGTTATGACCAAATTACTAGCAAAGTTCAGTGAGTGACGCCGCGGGTGCGTGTGACGTCACTCGCTCGGTCGCCGATCGTTAACCGTAGTTTTTAGTGACTTACTCCGAAACTATAAGTTTTGGAAAGAAAATAACAGAACCAGATAGACTCATTTTGAGAGACCCATCGAATGTTTTTTTTTTCATTAATTTTACCTATACACTAGAATTTGCAAGCTAAAGTGGCAGAGGGCCGGCCATGTCTTGCGAAGAAGCGACAACCGATGGGGTAAACGTGTTCTTGATTGGAGACCGCGACTAGGCAAACGTACCTAATCTAGGACGCCCTCCAGCCAGGTGGGATGACGACCTGCGAATGACTGCAGGCTGGATGCGGCAAGCAGAAGACAGGGCGCTATGCCGCAGTGAAGGGGGCCTCCGAATTTGCCAGGGGCTATTGCATACTGCATAGGATCAGGAGCCCTGATCCTATATTGTCAATGCGGGAAAAATTCAAATGTTTGCTAGAAAGACGCACTGAATCCGTGCTTGTCCGGGGCCATTTTTTCCAGGCAAGAGAGATCACGGATGCTTGTAGTACGAGCCTAAGCTTACTTTAGTACAAGTTACTCCTGTGGTTCAGCGACCCAACATTTACGCCCCCCCCCCCCCCCACAAGCCTTCTCCAGGCATCTCGGTTCTGAGCAGTCTCTAGTCAGCCAGTGGCATGTGGCAATTCGTCTGTCAAGCGCTACCCGGGGCGTTCGACTGGTCTACGCCCCGATGGTTGTCCCTCATACGCCTTCGTCTTAGGCTAGGCTCGGTAAATGACAATACAAACTAACCTGCGTGGTTAGTTTGCATTGTCATTTCCCGCATTTGTTTCCAGATCTTAATGAAGAAGTAGACACCCAAATCCGTTACATACCTCGGACCGAGCGGACGAAGCTGCACTTTGCCACTGCCTTGGTGGGCACCCCACCTGTTATCATACTGGATGAATACACGGCTTATCAAAAGCACTCAGTTAAAATGGCTATGTACAACATACTTGTTCATTTGAAGAAAAAGGGCCATGCTCTTATCATGAGCTCTAACAAGTAAGCTTTCATTCCGATGAATGTAGTCCTCAAATTCCTCAATCCTCATATTTCTTGGCGCCGAGCCGTTAGGTGACCCTAAGTCCGTAGGTAAAAGTAGGAAGTTTTTTCAAGAAGTCAGTCAGACCAGACCCCACTCAGAAGACAACCCGGATCACTATGAATTTTGGAATATTCTCTGCAAATCCCGAGAACTTAGCTACCACTTACCCAGTTATATACGACCTATACGAGATAGTACACCAAAGAATCTCTCGTATCTCTCGCATAAGTACGTTTAAATGTCACAAACGTAATAGGCCTACCAAATGAGTTAATGATGTGCATAAGCTTCAACTCTAGTTCTTCCCTCAGTGTGGAAAGTCACTTGCCAGTGACCAATCGTCTGGCCCTACTGCTCAAAGGGTCTATATACGACATCGACTCAGTGGACAAGCTGGTGGAACGCTACAGTACAAAAGGATTTACAGTGGTGCTGCATCTTAAGGACGAGGTCAATGTCAAACAGATGTTCTCGAGGCACTTCGAACAATTCCTCATAAATGACACTTCAGAGGTTTGTCCATGAACTACGCTACCAGTCCACGTGGCAGCGGAGATTTAATGTTAAAAATATTAACCAATGAAATTGCATAAAATCTCCGCTCCACTGCATCGCTGCTCTCTCAAACAGACGCGGGCTGCGGTGGTGGCCAATTAGAGGTTTCGATCCCGGGACCCCGAGTTCTCGGATTTTTCATGAAATCAAATTAGTTTTTTTTATTTAGGATTATGTTAGTTCTTAATATGTATACATTATAGGTAGGTAGGTACCTACTTTTTATGTTCCTCTGTATACCTAATGTAACGCTTCAGCGCATAGCTTCAATGTTGCATTTTATGAAAAATTAATACTATTAAACTAGGTATTTCTTATCGAAACAGCCCGGTTCGATAGAAGGGATTGATTCTGATAATGCATTATCTTGTACTTACCTACCAGCAGAGTTTATTTTATTTTGTACCTTTGTTCAAAGTTCACACGTTGTTTCTTTTACGAACTTCATTTGTCATACCTACATTTACATTTAATCTCGTAAATAAACATGGATACTGGCTTTGATACTGATTGATTTGGCTATAGGTACCTACTATGCTCAGCGTGTGATGTGGGGGTTTTAATACTCCTAAACATTTATTTCAACACTATCCCAGCACAGGCATAACTGGGTTCATGTCAGATTGATCCCTCCAGTAGGGCAAGCACGAGGATTTTTTTTTGGGTTAGACTAGAAAAAAAATAGATACCTACGCCATTTGTCATCGAACCCGTAAATTATTTGAAACTAGTTCATGCCCGCGGCTTTTCACGCGTTGTTTCTATGGAAACGTTTTAAGGTGATTTCTGCCTGGGAACTGATTTATGGGATAAAAGGTCCCTATTTACCTAAAGGAGCCTATTTTTGATTCCAGGATTAGAATTATCTGTATGCAAAATTTCAGCACGATCCGTTCAGTAGTTTTGGCGTAAAGAGGTAACAAACATCCATCCAAACTTTTAAATGCGAAAGTTTGGATGGTGTATGGATGGATGGATGTTTGTTTTGTTACCTCTTCACGCTAAAACTACTGAACGGATCGGGCTGATATTTTGTGTGGACGTAGTTCTAGGCATGGGATAAAAATAGGCTACTTTTTATCCCATAAATCAGTTCCCATGGGATAGAAATCACCTTTAAACGTTTCCATAGAAGAAATGCGTGCGAAACCGCGGGTATAAACTAGTTTATAATATTAGTGTGATTTATTCCTTCAATTTCAGTAACGTACGCAATGCGCTGTCATTATTGTCTATTATACCCTAGAGGTCAATCCCCGTGCTTGACTACTGGGGGATCAATCCCCGTGCTGGCTACTGCCTAGAGAAAAAAGCACATCTGTAAAGCACCACTACAGCTGCTTCCACAAGCCTCCACCTCAAATAGTACCTAATAACGCACGCTGTTTATGTTTATACACTGTGTGCTAGCAGCAAGCTCCACGCAGATCGGCAAAGAGCTATTATCAATCGAATGCTTGAAGCTTGCGGTAAGCAAGGCGTAAAACCAACGAGCAAATTAATCAAGGTAGCGGCAAGCTCTATACCGCGTTTCTGCTATGCTGTCACTGTAAAACATTTTTAAGGATTACGCTGTTGATAAAAAGGCTGATTTTTTTAAATGCTGACTATTCATTACTTGTCTCAAATTCCGGGATCCCGGGATTGCATAAGTCAATGCCGAAATTGGAAATAAGGACTGAGATCGAATACTTTACGGCCAATACAATTTGTTAAGCGTAATACAGCGCAAATTGTACTACTAGCAGTCACCGCATCTCTCTGGGAGAGGCTTCACGGTGATGTTGGTACCATCAAAGATTTTTTAAGTAGGTAGCTGAGCGCCGTGCGACGTGATTTCATAGACAAGCAAAAATTTACATCATTTCATGGCAATCACAGTGATAGGTAACATTTATCACAATTTATGCCAGCTCATCAATCCTTGATCCTTGATTAAGAGATGAAAGAGATGGTTGACATAATTTTACAGGCTATTTCATTATTACAGGTACTGGTAAACGTTCAAATCCTAGATTCCGACTTAAACTGGGCTACGATCTTCGCGAAGATGGAAGCTCTCAAGAACAGCAACCGAGAGGTATACTCCTACATCATCACGATTACCACAATTGATTACATCTACAACAAATTACTTCAAAGGGAAGTCGACCCCAAGCCGAGAGATATCTACTCGTTTTTCAAAATGAGATCCACGGATAAAAAATCAAAGTGTAAACCCAATCAACATACTCTGCAGCAGCTACGACCATTCCAAACGAAGTACAACATAACTAAATTGAATGAACTGCCTTGGTCAGTTATTTTTCACAGATGAAGAGATTAGCTATGTTAAGTGCAGAAGTTATTTAAGTTCAGTGTGTTTTAGTCAAAGAAGTATTAAAGTTATGTTTTAGTAAGCTTGGTCTTATAAAGTTATTTCAGATATTATGGATATTTGATGACATACCTAATCCTTAAAATTATTATAATGTACCCACAAAATAATACTAGAGCTACATTATCAATCTTTGAAAACCATTCTTGAATTGGCTCTTTAAAAATAATTAAAGCATGGCTTTGGAATTGGTTACTTAGCATGATAATGTAGCTTGAGTAGGTATAAGGCAAAACAGTACTCACCACCATAGCCATAGCCCCATATTCAGATTTAGCAGAAAAGCAGGAATAAAAGGTAACTGATAGGGACTTTATCATTCTTCTTTTATTAATAACACCTTTTAATACTGGAACCATTGAATAAATGTAGTTAGTTAAAAAAACTGGAACAAGCAAAACAACATTTTGCTAGGGCACAAGTTCACAAACACATGAATTGTAATTAGCTAGTAAACATGAGACATTGACGTGGAATGAATTTTAATATTCCCTGGGCAAGACCAAGCATTGTAAGTATGAGATAATAATGTAATTAATACAGAATGTTAGCACAGAAATACTATGGCAATTAAGTCAAAGTGACAAGCTTAGATTATGCATTTTAACGAACTCTTTACATTTAACGGTACGCTTAGAACCGGTGTGAACAGTTACTAAAAGTTTTCGAGAGCTTGATAGACTAACCCCCAAATACTCAAAAGCAACTCAGATTTAAGGAGTTTTTCATGAAAGTCTGTCAAAAATTTGTCATTTGAGACTTGCTTAAATCAAAGTTGTTTGAGTATTTGGGGGTTTAACTTCTATCTGACTTACACATACAAAAAAATGAGAAACATAATATTCCATGTAAATACCCTCTGAAATCTCTCAAAACCACTTGAAAACTAAAAATCAAGTACCTATGTATGAAACAAAGATCGTAGTAGCCTATAAGCATGAAACTATTTAACTGCTGTTAAACTTGTTATGTGAAAATTTGTTCAGTGAAACTATCAAATGTACTAAAAGTGAATCACAATCATAAACTAACGCATAACTGGTACTAACGTAAACTAGTAAAAGTGAGACCTTACCTGTAACTTAAAATATGACTAGAATGCTGAGTTATGCTCTCAGTGCTCTGCATTGTGATAATATCTAATAGCTAGTGAAGTGTGGTGTGGGAACGGTGCAACTCATTGGAGGAACCTCGAGCCTGAGCCATGATGTTCTCAATCCTATTGGTTGTCTCCCGTACCATAGAGAACTCTGACAGATCGGGCAAGTCCAACACAATGTGAGCAGATAGACGTTTGTAAACCGAGTTAGAATCCTTTTTATTTTTCCTAGTTTCTTCATATTTTAGCTGTTGTTTTAAGAATATTGATTGCTTTAGCATATCTTGTATGTTTTGGAAGCTGGTGGCTGCTCCATCCATTGATTTCACAGCACTGAAATGTGATAAAATGATATAAGTGAGTGTAGTTTCTGGTTTAGTGGACCACCACTCAACACATGTGTGCAGAAGCAAGTACCTACTAAATAACTATTTAAGGATGTAGGTAAGGTACCTACTTGCTTCTACCTGCCACTTGGCATGCGATTTACCAAGTAAAAATGTAGGCTATAATAAATATGTTATTCCAGATCTATTAAAACCTTTGGCTTTGACTTGACCCTAACAACAGCACACATTTTCGCCATTATAACATTAGTAGAATAGTATACATAATTATTTGTAGTTAGAAGCAATTTGTATCATTGCACGATTCAATGGCTAGCTAGATGATGCTGTTTAATAATTCCAGCTTTATTACAATTTTTTTTTACCTTAGAGCATACTCTACATCGTAGCACCTGCCTTGCAATTCGTGCTGAAGCTTCGTGACCTCAACTCTCCTCTCAACCATGGGGGGCAGAGCTTTTCTAACATGCTCTTGCAGGCGGTACAACGCTAAGGAGGGCTCGTTAGCCACTATGTGCATATTTTCTGATATTCGCTCTGCAGCTGAAATAAGTAAACAAATTATGTACTTGAACGGTAATATTATGTATTCGTAGGCATGGATATTTATGTTCGTAGGTTTAAGTACGGACAGGACATTGGATGTAAATAACGCCCTACCTTTCTTTGCCTTGGTCTCAAGTTCTTGATCCCCTTGATAAACAAACGCCATGGTTTTTATGATAGTTTCAAAGCATTGCAGGAATCTGTTAATAATTATACAATAATTCTACAAAATACCTATCCCAATCCCAAACAAATCCCCAAAACAAGACGAATAGAAAGATGGAACCGGATATCGATACATCGATTTATCGATATTTAATATTTCAATATTTCGATATGAAATTCCATGTATTGAAAAAGTATAAAAATCTATATTTTGCTAACATTATTACAATACATTTTATGCTTTTTTTTTGTTTTCTGTCGACTCGATTCGCTGCATTTTAAAATGGTACTTAAGTTGGTAACTCTGGATTAATAAATAATTGATATTATTATTCATTGTTTTTGATTTTATATGATGAGTATTGGATTCGTATTAGGCTTGGGTAGCTCATGTCATGAGTGAAAGATAAAAAAGATATATATCTTTTCAACTGAGCGAATGTATCTCTCGCTCACCTTGGTTTCAACTATATCCAAGGAACATTATACTCTATGGGAGACTATATCTTTCGCTCATTTCTGAGCGAATGAGCGAGCGAAGACGACCGAGCGATTCATTCTGATTGATATGATAAAGCGAGATGCACGATGTCAAATACAACGTGAAAAAGAAAGAGATAGCTAGACTCGGTTCAGGCCTATAATTTATGCAAAAATGGTTTGACTGCAATTGATTTGGAAGTAATCAGTTTGAATGTTTACTGTTTGATCGATCGGTTTTCGGAAGTAATTTTGGAAGTGTAGTAATATGTCTTAGTGTAAATTAACAAATAAAACAATTATTTTTGTTGTGTAAAGACAAGTATGTAGTAAGTTAGTGTATGTAATAAAACGAATGGTGTAGTGTAGATAGGTACATTTTAACTTTATTTTTTTTGTGTTGTGATATAATTAGGAATAGAGAGATCTGTGTAAATAATATAAAAATACAATGTCGGCTTGGAAAAGGAGTGCCAGAGTTGGGTAGCTCATGAGTGCAAGTTAAAGAAGATATATATCCTTTCAACTGAGCTAATGTATCTCTCGCTCACCTTGGTTTCAAAATTAAAATATATCTTAGCTCATTTAAAATAAGATTCATTTTCGAACTTTGAAAATTGCTGAGCGAATGAGCGATTCAATAAGAATGACTTGATAGAGCGAAATGCACGATGTCTAATACAACGTGAGAGAGAGAGATAGCGCTACCTACCTAGCCAAGACTACATCAATGTGATCATTGATCCACTGAGCTAAATGTGCGAAAGAGCGAAATGAGTGATATATATCTTTAGATCAAATAGATATATATCACTCTTTTCATTAAAGTGATATATTATGCGCATCTCTAATTCGTATTCATCTAGTAATGTAAGATGATTGAAGTAGAATAGACTAAATAATGCTTGCCACTCTTAGACCTTACTCCTGCTTTCCATGAAGCAGAGCAGAGTCGAGTCACTATAGCAGGCTAATAAAACAAATTTAGAACGCCAATATTCTCGGTCAACTCACACTGATATTTCGATATTTTTTAATAATAATATCAATATCGATTTTGATAAATTTTTTAATATCGATATATCGATATTTTTTTTCACTTCCGACATCCCTACAACAAAGTTCGAAAGATATTGACAATGACAGACTCATTCATTCTGTTGTATGACGGAAATGGCAGTGATATACTCCGATACATACTCCGCATACGATTGCAGCATTTTTTTTTTAAAATACCAGCTTCACCTGCCGGAAATCTACCAAGAACTACCAAAAACGTACGCGTTGTCCTTGGAAAGCGCATCGTCATTCGTCATAGATCAAAATTGTAATCAGTCAGTCATTCATTCTCATAGTTACCATGCCACATCCGCATGTGACTTTTAACCATTGTTTTTTTTCTCTTTGCTTAAATTCACCAACAAGGCATTTTTGGAAGTACTTTTTGTTTATGGGCTTAGGTTACCTTCCTACGTTTTTCGACTAAGTATAAGTAGCAAAAGTTTTAACAAACAATGACACATGCATTTGTTTTGCTATCGCCTTGTTGATAGCCGGAACTACACTATACCTAAATACCTACTACAAGTTATCAGAAAAAGTGTAATCAGTGGTTTTTGAATTCATTAGGTACATTTTCGATCAATGTTCAATGTCAGTGATTATGCATAATCCAAAGAAATATAACCTCACGAAGCATTAGAAAAGAAACTATGGTAAGAAAGTTTTGAATTTATTTTAAGCTAAAATTATAGCAACCTAACTTGTGATATTAGGTATTAAAAGTACCTACATCAATTTCTTACAAATAAAATTAATTGTTGACTCGTAATTGAAATTGTTTTTTATTTTGGGTGCGTCGAATTCTATGTCAAGGCCATAGAAAGAAATTGATAGGTAGGTATGTATAGTAGCATTTAAAATTTTCCTTCTATCTACTCTTCCTTAATTTTTTATTGTTATTATTTTCAGGAGTCCCGGATCATTGATACGTTCATGGGAACAATTTTTAATCTAATGTTTCCCATTAAAATGTTGCTGCGATTGTATTCATTCTGCATTTTAATGATAGACATTGCATGGGTAGTGATAAATGCAGTGTGTGCGGTGTTCCAAGCTGGTTATGGAATTTTCAGACCACCACCATTGAAATCTGTGAAAAGAGAGACAGCTTTGGTAAGTCAAACTTAGCCCACAAAAATGTTTTCTGCGAGAATTAAAATACCTACCTACTTAGGTATTTATGTAGGTAGGTATTTTAATTCTCGCAGAAAATATTTTTATACATTAGTCGTTACTTTACCTGCACTTTGTTGTTATGTCTATCAAAATACAAATGATTGGAACAAAACAAACTTACCTATTTTAAACAGTGTGCATAAGTAGGTACTTACCTTTGTAGGTACACTGTCAAGTATTTTGAGATTAATAATACCTATTCTTTAAAATGTTATATTATATTATTTTAGGTGATTGGCTCTGGCCGTGGAGTTGGAAGAGAAATCGCCATTCAGCTGGCAGATCTAGGAGCAATTGTGCTTTGTGTTGACAAAAACAAACACAGCAATGAAGATACAGTGGAATTCATCAAGCGGCGCGGGGGGAAAGCAGCGCTTTATACATGTGATATAACAAAGAAGGAAAATGTACAGAAATTATCTACACAAGTCAAGAAAGACATTAGATTCGTGAGCATGCTGTTATACTGTTGTGGCATTCCTAGCCCAAGATCATTGTTGACTCAGCCACCTCAGGATATACATATCACTTTGGATCTCACGTTGACTTCCTACTTTTGGGTAAGCTTTTGGAGATGCATGTTGCAACATAACTAGGTACTTCTAATTTTTTCCGATTAAAAATATATATGCGTATAGTAGGTATTCTACTGATAAGACTCCTCAGTAATACGTGCAGGTAGGTACCTACGCGTAATAGTATTTAATTACCTACTTCCTGGGTTATTGGATGAGAAAGTTTAACGTTTACCGAAGTAGTGTTTCATTCAAATAAAGTGTATTAGTAGGTCAACTTCCTCGTTGGTCTAGCGGTCACCTTGTTTAACCACTGATTAAGAGGCCTCGGGTTCAAATCCCGGGTCGGGCCAATAGTTGTTATTGGGGTTTTTCTAGCAAGAAAACTTCACAGTAGCCAGCCCGGTGTTGCATCCCTTGCCTCGGAAAGCACGTTAAGCCGTTGGTCCTGCGCTTAACCTCTCTCCGGTCGTGTCGGTCTGCCGTCCCATCGGATTATGAGAGTGAGGGAATAGATTGATTGCGCACACACTTGGGCACTTTAACATGTCCTGCGCATCTGGCTAGTCTCTGATGAGACTGGTGGCCGTTGTCGTAATTCGGCTAGGAGGACATCATTAGTAGGTACTTACTACCTACCTGTTGGCCTACTGAGGCCTTGACCTTGCCAGATATCTAGCTATCAGCACTCATACCTAAGTCCACGGCTGAACGTGCCGCATCCAAAAATTTGGTTTTCTTGTTATCATCACCATGCTTTGCAAGCGGATTCGTGATCGCGGTAGAGATGTTAAAATACATAGAAGGAAGTAGGCCCTTTCTGCCCTTCCTTCCTGAGTTAGAGGGGTCGATTCTTAAGCTGCGACCACCACGGCTACTACCAGATGACTATTTGTCTACATTTTACTATCTTAATCTTACATAATTTTAAAGTAGGTAGGTACTTCCATGCTTTCTAAATACATTTCTACTGAATAATAAATATTAATAATGATCCATCCCTAACACTTTCTATTTCTTTACAGCTGATAGACCACTTCTTGCCCGATATGAAAGCCAAGAACCATGGTCACGTTGTAGCCCTGACTTCGGTAGCTGGATTGAGCTACATAAAGGATCAAATGCCACTCAGTGTAGCTCAGTTTGCAGTTCAAGGTCTTGCAGAGAGCTTGATGGAAGATCTAAGAGTCAATAAGATTGACGGGGTGTATGTAACCCTCACACACATTTACCCGTTCATTGTTAGTGATGATATGCCAGATTTAGTAAGATTGAGGTAAAATAATTTTGAGTATTTTGTTACAAATATTTGTTTTTTTCAAAAACGATTTAGATTTTCATGTTACTCATGAATTAACGATGCGCGACTGCGAATGATCTGGCTAGTCGAATGATCTAAAACTACTAATTTACTCATTCGACTTGATTATTAGTAATATACTAATCTTCAAAGTCGCATGGCAACTACTAATTAGTAATTAATAATGCCTCTACGAATTGATCGAGGCGTCGAATAACGAATTGAATTCGACTGCTCGACTCGGGCAGTTGCCAGTACTAACCATATTAGCTGTGATATTAGTAACTAATTTGGTTAGTAAAAGCGAGAGGCGTCGAATAACGAATTGAGTTTGACTGCCCGACTCGAACAGTTCCCATTATTAACCAAATTAGTTACTAATTTGGTTGGTAATAGTTAGTCGGGCAGTCGACGCAAACTCAATTCGATAATGGACGCCACTCGCCATTACCAACCAAATTGGTTATTAATTTGCTTTAGTCATTCGAATGGTTGGAATGATATGTAAAGTCGAATAATTCGAATGAAATCATTCACAGTCGCGCATCTTTATCATGAATATTTCCTATTTGTTTCAGAATACCAAGCTACTTTGGCACAATAACACCAGTAGAAGCAGCGCGGTCTATTCTTGAAAGTGTTCGTCGTAACTACCCCGAAGCATCGGTTCCGAAGCATTTACTTTGTCTAGGACACTTGCTCAGAGTGTTACCTCGTAAAGCTACAGTGCTGATTCGAGATTTACTAGACACTGGTGTTGATTTTGCATGACAATTTGTGACTGTGAAAATAAATATTAAGGAATTCTATATAGCATTAATGAAAGACTGAAATTTTAAAATAATTAATAAAAGCATGGCATTTACCAAACAAATATATATTTCATATCATTAACATAATATTTTTCCTCAATAAGTAGTTTAAGAAGCGACCTCTTTAAATGAGGCGTTTTCCACAAAGAAAAAAACCCATATTTACCTACTTTAAAACTCAACAGATAGCGCGGTTCTTAAGAATTTAGAATAATAATGGTACAACACGGGCCTTAAAAATATTTATTCCACGTTAACACGTTCCCTGTGCATGACTCACTGGTGGTGCATTTTGTTGAGGCCACTGGTGGTGCATGACCCACATATGGGGCATAAGCCCTAACAAGTTCAAAGGCTTGTAAGAATGTACACACGAGAGCTTATCCACTTTATCGGCATAAATACGTGTAGCTAAAATATTTATTGACAAGAAAACCGGAGGACTTTTCATTTAGGGTTGCCAATATCCCCTAATTAAAATTTCATTTACACGTGGAGGGTCGACTCCATAATCTTGTCTGCACAGGGAACGTGTTAAGTGATCTAAGGATTGTCCAGAAGCATGTCGAAATGATTTTTGTTATTTTCATATAATATTCTATAAAAGTTTCTAAAATAGAAGCAATTTTAACTAGGAGTGGTAACATTGTATGCTTCTGTCACTTTTGTACTAACAATCGAATTTAGCGCCATCTCTGAAAATGTTGGAAAACTACAGTTCTATCGGACGTTTTGTTTCTGCCAATTTTTGTGAAAATTTGAGTATTGGAAAATATTGAAAATAATTTACTGTAGACGCAGTTCCAAGTTGTTATTTCCACGGTTTTATAAAGAAAACGGACCTGCGTTGCTGGACATCAGCGTTCCTGTAGCATGTAAGTACAATCTCTCATTCACATTGAATTACCTACGAGCACGTACCTACAAAGCCGATCGATACATTGAAAAATATTAATTCGTTTCAAGTTTCTTGAATTGAAAGGTGCTATGCCTGTAGTATTGCAATAATTTTAATTTTGCACTTACGAATAAGTTTTTCTTATTCATCGATCTTGTCACCCAGCTGTATCTATAAAGACTAAGTAATTTCTTAAACCTACAAGAACGAAACTTTCACTACTAAAAGCTCTTTTCCATTTGTGATGTAAACTGGCCTATTTAACCCTATCTCTGTGCTTTTTAAGTTCTGGTTATTTATCTATAATAGTCTATACAAAACAGTTGAATTGTACCTTACAGACAGAAGAATTCTAAATTAGGTATCTGTTCTTTGAGAGCAGGTACATAATTAAAAGCTTCAAATATTACATATATTTGTGTGCTTTAATGCATCTTTTTCATTGTATTGGTAGTGGAAAAGATGGTAGGTAAACGGAGAAGTAATTTTCCATAAACAGACACCTTTCCACTTTCAAGTAAGACCTATTAGTATTGTAGGTATCTACATCTTGATATACATTTAGATGCAATATAATGCAAACATCTCAATTTTATGCACCAAGTGGACAAAACATTATTCCTACAATAGTTACATTATACATACTGGCCCAATTTCAATAGCTCATGTATTGTATTTGCTTTCAGTCCCATTTGATCAAAACCACCCATTCCACATGCTGAATCCCTTTGACCATCCCGATGAAACATTGACATCTTCATGAACTTGATCAGTAACACAAGAACCATCATGTACACAGTTTATTATATCTTAGATTGTCATCTTTGATCTGCTTGTTAATCTATATATATAAAAGAAAGTCGTGTTAGTTACACTATTTATAACTCAAGAACGGCTGAACCGATTTGGCTGAAAATTGGTGGGGAGGCAGCTTAGAACCAGGAGACGGACATAGGCTATGTTTTATTCCGGAATTACCACGGGAACGGGAACTACGCAGGCGAAGCCGCGGGCAGCAGCTAGTATTATAATAAAAGAAAAATAAAAAGTTGGGCTCTTTTTATAGACCTATTTTATACTATATAAATTTATCCTTTATGAATGAACAGCTTATCATAGACAATACAAAAAAAACCACCAATTGTGGCTACATCATCTAATTAGTAATTACTTACATACTTATATTTTTAAAATCTTAGGAAATTTTGGCAATGAGCTAAGCAAGCTAGAGTGTGCTGAATTTAGGTACCCATTCCTTGTGCAATGTTGTACCAGTTGTGATAAATAAACATATAAACGCTAGCTATTAAACAAGTTTCACATTTTAATTTTAACTGCTTTGAGTAAAAAACAATATTTTGATCGAAAGCAGCAGACAACAAAACTTTATAATTCTAAGGCTTGTAATAAAAGTAGTCATCTATCTATACACAATTTTCTATGGCAAAAGCATTACTCAAGCATAATATTGATGACTGAGCATAGTTTCATATCATAATATGGCCCTTAGTAAAACCATTTTAGTAGGTTTGAATTTATAGTAGGGTCATTCCAGCGAAGATGACACCCTAGGTCAAATAAATAAACTACATAATTCTTAGCTGAATCTGTTATCACAGCAAAGGCAATGAACAAACTTTTTTAATATTTTTACGATTTTCGACATTTTTATTGAACTTGAACACAGCTGTAGTGCGATTGCCTGGTATGGTACTGTATTTTTTCTACAAGTTCATTACCAATACTTTTCTATGCCTTTTATGTATAATTTTAAAAGGTGATTCGACATTCATAATACAATTCAAGGCGTTTAGGACAGTGACAAGTTATTACATGAGAATAAATTTGTTGAGAAGTTATAAAAGATCAACGAAATGCTTATCTGGTGTCCCACCTGTTACAGCAAAACATAGGTACTCTTTTTTATCCTGACCTAAAAATATAGAATCATTTGGCTTTCGGGTTTCCAAAAGTAATAATTATGCTATAAGTAACGGTTTTGGCTGCGTGGAACATGGAGCAAATTAATACTTAAAGAAATATTGAGATTTGAAACATTGTCCCACCTGTCACAGCGGCCTGTGGGACCAAATAAAGCCTTGATGAATTTGTGATTTACATCGTGTAAAGGGTTTGAATGTTACATATAACTATAGTTTTGTTGATCTACGGGAATTTATCGCGTTTATTTTCATTTTTCTCGACGTTTCAGAAGATTTACACTCGGATGTGGTCATGGAATGACTAAGCCGGCTGAAACGTCGGGAAAATAGCTAAATAAATGTGAGATAAACCCTTTAATAATAATATTTCGATGTGGACCGACCAAATAGTTTTTTTTTTATGACTATGAAAAAAAAATTCTTTGTAATTTTTTTCGTTTTAACCCGTTTTGTTAGAGTATTTCCTATAAATGTGTGAAAAAAACATGCTTGTCTAAACAGTTGTGTGTGTTTTATTCGCGAAATTATGTCGTAGACTTGTAATACTCGCACACAAATGTTACTCGTCCCACCCATCACAAAACGTTGTCCCAGCTGTCACAAACTATATGAGACATTATTTTGATAATTCGCTAATAAAATACTTTCAATTTAATGTAAAATGCAACTTTAACATTCTGGTACAACCAATGAGAAAGCGACCTAGCAAAATGTTGATCTATTTTGTCTTGATTTGGGAAGCAAAGCCGTCCACTCAGATAGCTGGGTGTCATGGGTGTCCCACCCGTCGCACTTAGAAAATGTCTATTTGCTGGGTCAACTGTGTTATTTAGGACTGGGTTTTTATGTTTTCATATAGAACTATTATGTGGTTTCATAATGTCATTATGTTCTGAACATTCTATTCTGAATTTTATTCAGTTGAAACTAAACCTAAGAAATTAGGTCTAAAACACTTAGGGTTTGGGAATTCCCGACAATTTCAAAGTCCCGGGACACGAGACAGCCTACAATCAAAGTCCCGGGAATTCCCAGAACTTTGAAACTTTTAAGAAAAAAAATCATTTATTACTTTTTGAGGGGTAAGCCTTTTTGTGAAGAATTTTAATTGAGTTAATTTCTGGTGAAACGGATTAAAAAAAGACAATTTTTTATAATGATCAACATTAACAGAAAATTAATTCTACATAACCTTATCGGTTAATTTCCTTCTTAATAATTGCTTTGTTTATTTCTTTAAATCACACACAGATTCACATCTAAGCAGTTAAAATCTTATAGTTATAAAACGAACTTAGTTAAAAAAATCATACATAATCTGAATACTTATTATTATATAGTAGTTCTAGTATCTAGTATCGTATGATGGCGGTGCGGCAAACGCATTTATTGTGTTGTGTATTCAGTAGTTACGTAGTAGCTAGTACACCAAGTAATTATTCATTAAATTAACAGATGGCGCTAGGCTCCTTCAATTATTAGAAAATAAAAATAATTATATAACAATTTCGACAATCTTGTCTCGTTCGAGTCTCGACCCGAAAGTCCCGGGACTCGAGACATCTAAAGTTACGAAAAGTCCCGAGACTTCGAGACACGAGGCGTCCCGAGACCGAAACCCTAAAAACACTGTATTATTAGCAGTGATAGGAATAGGTAGTGCAATTCAACGGGACTTCATGAGGAAATCATAATGTGGACATGCCTTACAAGTCCCGGGAATTTAATGAGAAATGGATACGCCATACAAGTCCCGGGAATTGAATAAAAAACTATTATTTAATACTATGTAAAATATTATTTTAAATAGACATTCTTACGATATTATCAATTCAACATAATTATTATGAATGAAGCTAAGCTTTCCGCAACATTGGTATTTACTTCAAGTTATACCAAAAATATTATGGACTGCATTGTTTCGGCATCATAAAGGCAGCGATAAGATAAGAAATGATCATAAATGCAATTAATTTTATTAGATAGATAGATAGAAAACACTTTATTAAACCACACAAATACAGGAAACAATACAAAGAAAATGCTTAGAAAAAAGGAAGTATAAAGGGCGGCCTTATCGCTAAGAGCGATCTCTTCCAGGCAACCTTATTATTAATTTTAAAGTCAAATCGTCGTCGTACAACGTCAGCCACCGTCTCGAAATAGTTTCCTAGTATTTATTACCTCGGGTAAGTTCTGCAGCAGAGGCAGCGTAAGGCGTGGGCGGTGTGGGCCACCACCCACTGCCTCGCGGTGCAAAGGGCCTCGCGCCTCACAGCCGAAAATAAATTAAACAAGATCCGTCAAGTGCGAGTGTAACTCACGCGCCAAGAGGGTTTTGAACAGTTGTCAATTATACAAATGTCTATTAAAGGTACTTCGATATTTAATGAATAGGTACCTAAAAATAGTAGAAACAAGCCTACATTTTAGATGGATCTCTCTGCATACTTCGTTCGGTGATAGGGGGGAATGGGTAATTTTTCGACTTTTTTCAAAGTATTTTAAAACGTATGAAAGCTACTTGTTTTAAAATGTCCGAACCGATACCTTTCATTTTTACCCCCGTTGGGGTAGCCCCCCCTTTTGAAAATGATTCCCCACCTTATTGACCATTCTTTAAAAAGTGTTCTACTGATAAACTTCTCTGTATTTTTCCTGTAAAATATAGTTGCAAATCCACAAACACTATACATTTCTGATGAATCGCTCTGCAATCTTCGGAGATACAAATTGTGATGTCGAAATTTTTAAAAGAGTCCTCATTTCAAATTAGTTATTGAAATTTCTGTAGGCTTCATACTTTTCGAAAGATTTTGAAAAAACGTCCAAAAAATACCCATTCCACCCCCCTATCGCCGAAGATTGCAGAGCGATCCATGTGAAAGTTTGTAAAACGAACACTTTAAAAATGCTTAAAAAGGGAGGAATAATGTAGCATTCATATGGTGAAAGAATTTTTGAAATCGGTTCAGTTTTTTTAGAGTTTATTCGTTACAAACAACGAATTAGCAAGTTGAAGTGGCAGTGGGCCGGCCATATCTCGCGAAGAACCGACAACCGCTGGGGTAAACGTGTTCTTGAGTGGCGACCGCGACTCGGCAAACGTAGTGTAGGACGCCCTCCGGCCAGGTGAGATGACCATCTGCTAAAGACTGCAGGCAGATGTTGGATGCGGCAAGCTGAAGACAGGCCGCTACGGCGCTCATTAGGGGAGGCCTATGTCCAGCCGTAGACTAATATAGGCTGATGATGATGATGATGATGAAAAGTCAAGTAAAACTTGTAAAATGCAGTTATTGAAAACGGATAGTTACTGCATTAAATAAATTATTTTATTCTAATCCCGGAATCTCGGGGGCGTATCCATACTATTTATAATGTTTGAGGTCATCAACCCTAAATTGCACTACCTATTCCTATCTCTGATTATTAGGTACTGTTATGACCTTTTAAAATAAAAGTTTATTAATATTCTACACTCGGCATCAAACAAAAGAACTGGTTGGTGCTCCGCTCCCAGATTCCACTCCTAGCATCAATTTATCGTAATGATATTATTATCTACTTTAATCTACAGCCTATGCTACAATTGCTGGACCTAGGTCTCCCCTGATAGTAAGTGTCTCATCATTACCCTCCGTCCACGCATTATTTTCTTTGACTGAATGAAAGAATACAATAGTTCATAGACTGCTTCTTTTTAAGACTAGTGATGCGAATCTATCGTCTTCATAAATATCGGGACTTACGAGAGCTTCGATATTTATCAAGCTGACAGATGAATGAGAAAATACAGTGTATGAAAAATACAGTGTATGTATGAAAAGAAAATAAATGCGTGAATGGAGTATAGGTGGTCAACACGCTAGGCAGGCGGATTGGGAATCGCAGTTCAGGGGTGGATCTGTTTTCCAAGTTTGCCCCAGGTGGATATTCCTCAGTCGCCTCTTACAGCACCCACGCGAAGAGTTAGGGTGGTGCTAATTCTAAATCGGCACTATACGGCTTCTATTTGTAATACCTTAGGATTATTTTTGAGAAAAATCTAAGAACAGTTAGGTGTAGTTGAGCGTCCTCTGAATCGCAATCGCAATTGTACGCGGGGTCGCGCGCCGGTAGGTATATTTGGAGGCATCTGTAAAATGTTACAGTCGTGTGTCAATAAATAATTTGAATTTTGATTGACAATACCTACCTACGCCGATAGGGTGCGTCCACAGTGCTATCGGATTTTGCATCGGCAATAAAGGTATTTACAAAGCCTACGAGTATACGGATGACGTCATCCGCAACAATCTCGTCACTACGAAGATACGAGTATTATTGCGGATGTCACTACGAGAATATTGTTGCGAACGTCATCGGCACAAATACCGGTCTCTCGCATATCGGTATCGGCAGGTCCTATGCAGTTGACGCTGTACCATAGAAATCAATACAAAGCAACAAATCCTTACGCTCCGATTCCGCTCCGGAGGACGCACAGCTCTACTCTCAGTAATCACTAGGTAGGTATAGGCAAATATTGGAACTGAAATGGAAGTATTGATTTTATCATTTGTCGAAATGTCTCATTTTTCGGCACTTTCATTCCCGGCTTTTGATTAATTGCCCCATAATGGCACAGGGCATTAGCAGTCCGCAATTTATTGTTAATTTGATGAGGATTTTGATCTTATTTATTCGTGGGATTACAATCCTGTAAAATTCCAATAATGGCTATTGAATTTTGCATTCAAGCATACAAAATTAATGGGTTCGTAAATTGTGTCTGACGAGCTTCCAAATGATCGTTGTCGTCCAAGTTTCATTTTATATGAAGAAATAAACATTGTATTCCGTACCTACCTATAAGTAGATGCCTAATCGGTCAAAATCCTAGATGTTTTCTAAATAAAGGGGTTACAAAACTAAAGATATATTGATGGATAATAATATTTGACGACACTGGTAAGTATCGGACTTAGGACAAAATCCTAGAAGCTCGTAACAATTTTCGGTGTCACATTCGTCATTTCATTCGTCTCTTACCCGTTTTCAAACTCAAATTTACACCTTTTTCGCTGCGCATGTGCAATTATGCATTGTTGAAGTACTTATGTGTTTATGTTTTATTGGTTAGTTGGATGCGTTGCCTTGTAGTTTTTTTTTTGTAATTTTTATCAGTTTTTGTTACATTTTCATACATAAATGTAATGAAGTAGTTACCAATTATAGACCACTAGTTTATGCCCGCGGCTTCGCACGCGTTCGTTTTATGGAAACGTTTAAGGGTGTCTATCCCATGGGAACTGATTTATGGGATACAAAGTAGCCTATGTTTGATTCCAGGATTAGAATTACCTACCTATGTGCCAAATTACAGCCCGATCCGTTCAGTAGTTTTCGCGTGAAGAGGTAACAAACATCCATCCATCCATCCAAAGTTTCGCATTTATAACTTAAATGTGATAAGTGTAATAAATAGTCAACGGTCAACAGAGACTTGTTGACATAAAACATATTGGATTCTAGAAATAAGTAAAACGAGTACCCTTAGCGAAATAAATATTTCCCACTCCCACATAAGTTTCATGGGGTTGGTTAGGTACCTACTTATCTACGTACGTAAGTAACTCTGACTTTCTCTTCGGGTAAATATAAATTTTCTTTACCATCCCATAGGTAGGTACCTACACTAAAAACCGTATTTTTCTAATATTTTTCCTAAACATAGATTCCAGGAAGCCCGGCCTCATTTCACGACTACCCTCTTTGACATTTATTACGACAGTGCGACGCTTCTAATGCCTACTGAGTACCTACCTATCTAAAAATTCTGTACCAATTTAGAAACCGTTCCCAATATTTTCTACATTCTCAACAGAACTATGTTCTACGTAAAGATAGGTACAAACTTGGTTGGTAAATAAAACGTCGAAATATGGCTTCAAATAGAAATCTAGACAGGTTTCAGCAACAAATTAGATCCGTTATATGTAGGTATTATTATGGACCATAAAAGAAGTTACTTAAAATCTATAACTGTTCTAAGTTGTCCGAAATAATGAATTACGAGTAGGTATTATTATGAGTCTCAATTCTTTATACGTGTGAATGTGTAGCTGTATGTAGGTGACTTCTAGACCTTCATAATACATCGCCGGCCACTCGCCGGATCAAACGAAGGTCTATTGATTATTACCGTCACCATGGAAGACCAGCGCTATGGCATTATCCACTCTGTCATAATCATAACCCAGGCCATCCGTGAGTGGTAACCATTTTGTCACGTTTCCTATATTTTTAACCGACTTCAAAAATTCACAAAAGAAGGAGGTTCTAGATATTCATTCGGCTGTATGTATTTTTTTATGTTTATCGATTTCTCCGTCAATTATGGACCGATTATGAAAATTATTTTGTGTGTAGAGAATGATCCCGAATTGGTCCCAAAAAAAAATATTTTCGAGGGACTTTATTTATTACTTACTTAGTATTTATCCTGAAAAACAGTTTAAAACTACAGCGACAAGTTGTCGCAATTTTTATTTTAAGCCGTTAGTAAGTACCATCCTTCAAATGACGCGGAAAGCTGCTCTCACATAAAAATATTAAAATGATGTGTTGTGCGGTGAAAGAGTGTAAGGCGGTGTTTAGTTTTTTAAACAATCAAATTAGGGTACTGGTACCTAATTTGATATAAAATATATATAGGTATAAATATATATGGCCCTATAAAGCTATAAAATTGTTTTGTGTTGTTTCTATTTTATGGCAAAAAAAACAAATAACATTTACTTTAAAAAAAATTGTTGACCTACTTAGATAGAAAACAAGATTGTTTGGGCGTACAAATCTATGTCACTTCTCCCTCTGCATTAAAAAGCTCCGAGTAGCAGGTGCGTGTAGAATCAGATCGTTTTCCAAACATTGGTTCTCCCACATTTGAATAAACCATTATCCCCCTCTTTAATAATCGTATTTTTCCAAATCCACTGTAACAAGTCCTAATAAAATAAACCTAATAATTTGGATGAGTTTCTCGTAAGATATATCCTATCATTATTATTGCATTTTATTCAGTAACTATCCGTTTCCTGTTTCTAAGATTTCTGTTAGTAGTTAAAAGTTTTCAGTTCAAGCACAGAGTAGGCAATTCATTACTGAGTAGTATAGTAACTGAGTAGGTTACAGAAATTAACCTACCTAAGGTAAATTTTTGACGACCTCAGTAGCTCAGCGGGCGATGGTCCGCCTGCGACGCAGGAGGTTACGAACTCGAATCCCGCCGCGGGACAAACGTCTCTGCTATCTGTAGATAATCCATTGTAATATGTAAATTTATCAGATATCTAGTACCCATAATACTCGCTCTGCTTACCTTGGGGCTATATGATGCTGTGTCAATTGTCCAGCATTATTTATTTTTCTTAGCAAATCATTCTGCAATATAAACGCAAATACATACAGATTTCCAGGATGCAAAATGTAACTACTAACTAAGTATACCCCACCCCTTGTTAGCTTCGTTAAACAGTAGCGAAGCCAATTTTCTAAGAAGCTAATTTCAGTATAAACTGAAGTAGTAAGTAAACAAGGGTAATAGTTACCAGTCGATAGGGTTAATAAAACCAACCTTTTACGTGCTAGGTCATTTAATTTATGCAATACCCTACAGCTCCGGCAAATTACATGGCAAAATGGTTCTGATTCTACGAAAGGTGCAATAAAATGCAACGTCTAGGAGGTACTTCTAGAGAGATTCGGCAAGTTACCGTTATAACTCTTTAACGCATGCATCTTCAACCTTTTTTGTGCAAGGGCCAATAATCCATTTTTCATCGCCCGAAGGGCCGCAACCTGCAATCCTCTATTTAATTTTACTCTCATCTACCTTAAAAAAGGAATACTCTTCTACCTTAAACAAGCAAGTTTAAAATTTTCAATAGTCTGGGTTTATGTGTATTATTAAAATTTATTTATTTATTAAAAACCTTACAAAATAAGTACAGAAACTTGAATCAACGCGATGTTTGACACTGTTGCTGTTTGCTATGGCCTCCGAGGGCCGCAAGAAAAGACCCGGCGGGCCGCGGGTTGAAGAAATTTGCTTTAACGCATTCACTGTCCAGGCACGGCGGTGTAAACGTAGGGGGGCGCCGCCGCCTCTACACGGGGCTAGGAGAGATCATTTGCGTCGTGGGCCATGGAATTGTTAGTATTATGGTAGTGGGCGACAACTTTTGAATTTTGCATTTCAATTTCCAGTCTTAGGAAGCGGAGTTCGAATTCTGCGTGGAATGACACCATTCATAACCACGTCTTTACGTTCCATTCTAAAGGTATCTCGGACGCCCTCTTTGAATTTTAATTTTTCTATGACGTTTTTAATTAAAATCTATATAACTGATAGGCATAAAGGTAGGTACGTTAGGTATGAATTATAGGTCTAGGTATTATAAATATCATGACTGGCAACTTATTCTGCATTCAGCAATTTTGATGCCATAGAAGTTTCTTCATCTTTACTTTCTGAGTACCTAGAAGTTCTTCATTTTCAATTTGTTCTTTCCTCATCAACCACACCACCAACCATCATCATAGTGTAACAACCTTTAGGTCACAGCCGCATGGCTGTGACCTAAAGGTTGTTACACTATGTACTTACTGACATAATAGTATTATTTTCAATAGGCTTGCGTTTGGTCTGAACTTGCTCTTGCACTTTTCTGTTCTGATTTTTGCTACTATTTATTTATTTATGTAATCAGAACGGAAATATAATATATTGGGTAGGTATGCTAGATTATTACATAATAAAAATAATCAAGATTAGTTAAATTGCTATAGCTTATTCTAATGTAAGATTTAAGTAATGTAAAGTCACGAATTAATTATGTTATACCTTTGTTCAGAACACCTCGAGTGTTCCGGGTAGGTATCTTCTATGAATAATAAAAAATATCTATCTATGTAATTTATTAAGTTCAGTCATCTAGTACATGGGTACTTCCATTAATTATGGGCTCTAGGCATGCGTACCCTTCACAGAATCTTTAGAACTAGATTTTTGACCTATTTAATAATAGCCCCAAGCTAAGCAGAGCTTGTGTTATCAATGCTGGACAATCCAACAGCATCATCAAGCTCCAAGCAGAGCTTGTATTCCATAACTTATGGAACACAATATCTGTAACTTATGGAACACAACCTCTGCTTTGCTTGGGGCTTGATGATGCTGTTGGATTGTCCAGCATTATTTATAATTATTATTAAATAGGTCAAAAATGTTGTTCTAAAGATTCTGTGAATTGCACGCTTGCCTAGAGCCCATAATTAATTTGCCTTTAAGTTGCCCGTGTAAGCAACTTGGTCCTGCAGGTGACCTAGATCCCGATGTTTATCCGAGCACAGTCCAGCCTCCGTAGCCCGTAATTAAAAGCCTGTGCGGTAGCCTCATCAACTGAGTAAATAGAAACCCCAGCCTGTAATATGTAGTTTGCTTTTTTAATCCCAGTTTATGTTTGTACAGATGGTTTTACAAGCTGGGAACTTGACGTTTTATCGCTGCATGTTTCTTCTACATTTTAAAGCCTGGCAACATCGGTAGTACTACGTACGCTACTGACTCAATTTAACTTCCTAGCTAAACTGTTAAGAACAAAGGTTTTTTTTAATCGATTTCAAAAAAAGGAGGAGGTTTTATGTTTTCCTGCAAGTATTATGTATGTTTTTAGGGTTTCGAGATCGGCGATCGGTTTCGAAACCCTTATGGTCTCGCTTTGTCTGTCCTTATTTCCCTCCTTAATATCTCAGCAACTACCTCAGCTATTAACATGAAATTTAAAATAATAAAAATCATACCGTGCGCCTGTACAGATTTGAAGAAAAAAAATGAAAAAAAATGAAATATTAATTTTTTTTATGCAAATTGTGATGGCCAAATTTTAAGAGAAATACAAAGTCAAGTGGGGTATCAAATGAAAGGTATCAGTTTTTAAATTTTAAAACAGTTTTTCAAATTTCTGTAAGATTCATACTTTATAAAACATTTTGAAAAAAGTCGAAAAATTGCCCATTATACCCCCTATCACCGAAGTATGCAAAGAGACCCATCTAAAATGTAGGTTGGTGCCTTCTATTTTTAGGTATTCATTGAATTACGAAGTCTCTAACTGGTACCTTTAGTACATATTTTTTGTATAATTGACTAACGTTCGAAACCCTCCGCGCGCGAGTTACACTCGTACGTGACGGATCTTGTTTTGTGTATGTTCGCAGAATTTTTCATCAATTGTGGACTGATTTTAATGATCCTTTTGCTTGTAAGTACTTAACATTTTATTTCCGAGGATTTTATTTTCGTATTTGCCCCTCAAAACTAAAAAAAAAACAGTGTAAATAAATTAGTATTTGCCCCTCAAAACTAAAAAAAACAGTGTAAATAAAAAATCGTTATACCGTGGCGGAAAGAAGAAAAAATGAAACATTTTACACCAACTAAGAATTTCGTTTTAAATAAACTAATTCATTTAAAAAATCCATCATACCGTCTCCCCTTTAAAGCTTTCTTTGTTGTGCCAAAGTGGGACTAATTTGGAGCCATAATCTGGAAGATTGCTCGTTTGATTAACCCTGAAAGGTTACACCAACGGCTCTTTAGTTTCCATTTTCCTTGCCCGAGTCTAATTTGATTTCACTGAGTTGTTCTTGGCTCTTTCTTTATGTTTTTCTCGATGGATGAACGGGAAGGTGCCATCCTTTTATCTTTTGAATCTATTGTTTCTTGAATTTTTGTCTCGGTCAGAAAACTTTTAATGCTTTATTTCTAGAAACCATTCGTCGTTATGGAAAACATTAAAATATGTATCTTCTTTAAGTACTGTACAGTATTCTTCTTCCAGTCCCACAGATAGATGGGTTTGGCACAACATGTATTTCTCTTCCAGAAGAAGTGGTGCCGACGCCGGCCGACCGTCATCTCCTCTAGGTTGGTATTTTCTTTAAACAATTTTATAATACAATGCTTTTGCGCATAATGTATTAATTTCAAGTACTTATTCATCCATGCTAGATAACATAATCCTGCTGTGTTAGGATTTTAGGAATTAACGACAAATTTATTTCTTATTCAGTATTGGAGGAATTAACTGAAATGTTAAAGCGAGATCTATACATCCAAAGTCAAGTTATGTGTAGCTAACCTCCCTAATGTCCGTAATACCTTTGATATCCTTGAATAATGCCGTCCGATTGACAAGATTCCAGGCACGTCCCAGTCGGACGGATCAGCTTGACCTACCAGACGTTATGACAAGCGGACGTGAGTGCCAGGAGAATAGCAAACCTTGACAGATTGTGAACTGTGTGATGCTGATGAACCATTCTAAAAATGCACGCCGAGTGTGAAGTTTTGTGGCAGGGGCATTTTTAGAATGGTTTATCTCTGCCTACCTATTGTATAGGTAAGGCATTTATAGTGTTTGAGTACATTGGCTTCTGCTAGTGAACTTTGAACTTTCGTACAGATGCTACCATGTTTTTTTTTATAGTTAATAGACCTTCGTTTGACCGCAATCTCACCTGATGACTACCGCAATTTTTAAAATTTAATTTTAAATTTGTCCCGTCTAAAGACGTTATATATTTATTGGTTACGAAAAGCGTTTGACCACCACACTTACGAAAGCGAAGATGTGGCCTAACTTTGGCCACATGTTCGCTTTCGAAAGGGAACTCGTCGTTTGGGAATTTCTTCGCTTGCAAAAGAAACGAATTCACTCGGAATTTGACTCCAAGATTGTACTCAACCGGAAAAACAGACCCCGGAAGTTCGTGTAATATTCTTTAAAGGACTCAGAAAGTGTCTTTCTCCAAACCTTCCTTTAATGCTACATGCGTCCTAGTGGACTGATATTGTATCTCGAATAATATTGTAGGGCTACTTAAAACCAATCCATTTACAATCTCACCAATGTGTTTACATAACTAATTAAAACCACTGCTGCATTGGGTGAAATTGCAATTTGGTAACCGCAAAGTTGCGCGCTCAACTTAAATTACACACATGACTCGGCGAAATAATCCTCTTTGGGAAAAGTACCTCTCGGAATCGCTTTAAGTTCCTTAGATTCCACCCTGTCCGTCATTGAAGCGTCAGAGGAACAGACTGAAGATAAACTACCTGACCGAAGGTCTTGTGGTTCTCAGAAGAAATTGACTGTGTATGGCTTAAACGTCATCACATCAATTTCCCCCACAGCTTTGCTATGAAACGGTGATGAATGATGTGAGGTGACGAATCCCTTTACCTTCGAGGATATGCTTTGGAACAATAGGTACCCAACCCTACTAGGTAGTTGAAACTTACGCAACGTAATACCTGATCATTTGTTAACATCGGACCATATTGTTGGTCTGACCCTAATCTTGACGGGGTAACTTGCGGGCCGTCTGGCTAAGGCAGGTCCTGACAAACGAATGATGGCTTAAAAATATTACTAAGTAGTTCATCATCAGCCTTTACTTTACAGTCTGCTGGACAAAGGCCTTCCCTAATGAGCGCCTGGCGCCCGTCTTCAGCTTGCCGCATCCAGCATCTGCCTACAGCCTTTCGCAAATAGATGCGAAACTCTTACTACATAGTTAATTTGTATGAAATACCACCTAGCGTATACCTACAATATTAACGCTTATCTTGTGATCTAAAAAACAACGCAGTTTCCATCATCTCTTACCCAATTTCACCTACAGCTTGGGACTGGCCTCCGAACTCTAGTGCTACTCCCAACCAACGGCTCCAAAAAGTTTACTCGCAGTTTTTTCAGATACCAAAAACATACTAGCTCTGCTCATTGCCTGATTACGAAGTCGCCAGCCATTCCATGCGTCCATCGTTCGCAAGTCTGTAAACAACGTAACGTAATAAATGGTTTCGTAAGGTCCCGACTATCCCTAAGATTAATAGCTGTTAAGGCTCCTGCCGTCTGGGTGAAAGCTGCTTTAAGTTCCGCTTAAATTAAAGGAAAACTTATGGCTTATAGTCATTGTTTTCAAATGTCTGTCAGAAGAGCACGTAAGTTTGTGCGATGATTCATGATATTCATAAGGACGGAGGTGTAAATATAAATAAATACGTTTGCAGCAACTCAGGTGTGAGTTGATGAATTATTAAAATTCATACTACGTCCCAGCTATTCATTAATTTGTTATTTTTTCAAATCCGGCATTTGTTTTGAAATCAGCCTCACAGCAGAGTGAAAACGCCCGGGGATTCAGATCCGGGATAAGCCTGGGCTGCCAGTGTTGCCAGAATAACGCCCCGAAAAGGATTTACCTTTGGCTTTTTATTCCACGTTCAAATGGACGGAGTAAATGAACTTTGCTTTGATAGGATTGTTAATCCTCGGTGTATTAGGTAAACTAGGAACGATGTACAGAGCTGGCCATTTTGGCGTAATTTTCGCCTGTTTTGGCCTCGTCTGGAAACTCGATAATCCAGTTAAACTGTCTTAAGGCCAGGTAGTCCTGCAGCAGTAAGCGTAAGGGAAAATGCGCGCCTGCCAAGCCGCCGCGCTTTTTGTATCGCGTGTTTTTTGTAGATATTTAAAAATGGTGATTACGAAAATCATTTTATCAAGTCAAACTCTGCGAATTTGTTTAGAAATATTGTGTCCTTAGTTGAGTACAAAAAAAGTGTGATATCAGTAGTTAGCTAGTCATAGTATTGAAAAAACGTAAGAAAAAGGGGTAACTTTGGGATTTTTTTCTATCGAGTGAAGTTCATTAGATCTTGTAACTGAATGCGACTTTGACTAGACTAGATCCTTAAGTAATATACATACATATATATCTTTTTTTCAGAATTTTAAACACTATTTTCTAAGTCTCAGATGGTTTTAAAAATAACAAAAATGCGGCCTCTGCTGCTCTCCTTTATTGAGAAAACACGATTACGAAAAAAAATTATGATAGAAAAAAATCATGAAAGTGCACTGTTTTGCACATAATTTGGTCGAGAGCTCAGGTACTATAGAAAATATTTTTGTTCCGATTCGTTCGTATACTAATTCTTTAGTTCCTTAATACAGACAGATTCTTCATAAGTTGTGATTTTGTAGTTTTCTTGTAAATAAGCAAAAACATAATTTTTGCGCTTACGCCGGCCGGCCGTTCCAAAAACGTATGCTCCGTCCCGCTCATATGAACGGGAAATCCTATGCCTATCCTTTTCACAAAACAGCGCGCAATGAAGAAACCCATCAGCAAATTTCTGTACGCTTTCCCGGTTTAACAAAACCAGCGGGCAAAAGATACTATGTGAATTATCTACAATCAAGTAGTCATTTAAGGCTCGTCAAGATATCTAAGTGCTTTCTAATAATTACGTTCTGATATAATGTACCTATGTAAGGTTTAATAGACATCAAAGTTCTAACCTTGAATATTAAGGAGTTCCAACTGAAGTCAACATAAATTATACCAAATGTAATAGGAGGTACTCGTTGTCAGATAAACATAAATCTTCTTCGAATTGAAATAAGATTTAGGTAAGTATCTGTAACGCATCTCTAATATTAATCAGTTATCCACATCAGTACCTACACGCGTTATTGAGCACGCTCGAATACTAAATGCTTCTAAATTTATGAAGATTCTTTTTAATTTCGTGTAACAAACGAGTTTCTCCCGGTTTTTCGGGAAAATTATGTTGTGAAAACTTGGCACTTACGAAAGTTTATGCAACAAGTTCACAAACAACCTAACCTACAGCTATATTACTGCATAACTAGGTGGAAAAGAGAAGATTACACGGCAGCCTAGCTACGTTACATAACCAAGTAGCAAAATGTACCCTAAAGCAATCTAATCTCAGGATGGCAGGAAATCAAGTAGAATTAGATGTCGTTAGAAGCTGGCTCGATTACCCCACTTCGGTCGCTACCCGCTTGTTTGCATACACTTGAATCTAGACTAGAGCGAGTTGTGATAATGCTCTGTTCCTAACTAGGTTAACTTTCTAATTTCCGTGAAAGTACTTGGATATATCTCCTGTTTTCGTTTACATTAGAATATTGTCGACTCTTTAGTCGAACGGGTTTCAAGCTACCTACATAACCATAAATATTGCCAGTTCATTCAGTCGATAAATGTCTGGTTTTTATGAAGTCTTTGTTCGCACTAAATCATCACCCTACCCAAAACTACAGAAAACATGATGGATGACCATTATAAACGCATTCACCCTCCCACAGTTGGGTCAAGAAGAATTATTGCAGTGAAAGTATCACGTTAATCATTCTTCCGGAGTGCAAAACCCTGTACAACTGGCCGGAGCTATTTCTACGGGCGAATGTTCGTCTATTTACCTAATTCCACCTTTGATTGTTTCCACTGAGTGCTTTCGATATGAGCCTCCATTGGCACGGCTAATGGTGCTGAAGTGGGTATTAGATGTGTGGTAATCGTAATCTTTATCATGTTAGCTTAGGGGCCTCCTTTGGCGTCGGTTTAGGTCAGTGAATCAATTTTTTTTAAATTTCCGAATCGAAAAGGAAAGGTTTTACGAGGAAGAAAAGGTTAAAGGAAAGGTACCTAGAGTTGAGCGTTTAAATATCTTAAATTAATACCTACATACCTATATCAAAATAATAAAAGCCCATTAATAATGTTTGTGTTTAATAATATAAAAACATTATCGACACAGACCTATAATTTATTAGCCACCTAGGTTCACACATTTACTTAAACGATTTAAAAATAAATACTTTACCATTTAATATACAATAGAACACACATAAATAATACATTGAAATAAATCACCTCATTATTACTTGAGGGAGACATAGACGGGTAGGTAGATTGAAAATTCACCAGCAATATTTATTTACAATTATCAATGGTTTGTGTTGTGGTTGGTTTGCGAACTTTCAGAGTCCAACAAAAGCAACAAAGGTTGGTAAAATTACACAAGCCCGCCTGCGGGTCAAATCAAAGACCCATCAATTAGTGGTCTACGTGACCACAGTTATTTGCGATCCCAAACCTCTATTACATTAACACCACGCCATTTCGATTTCCAAATGAATCGAACAGAGGTTTCCTGAATTACCGCGCTGGACAGTCAGCATTAACTTAAAGTACCTAGGTAGGAATCAAATTTTGCCAAAATTACTTTGGTATCTTATTCATACCTTACAATTTACATCATTTACCTAAATGATTAACAATGCGTATAATAATAATGGGTAATGCAATAGAAATAAGTAAAATTACAGAATTTTACTTATTTCTATTGTAATCTACAGAGATTTGGTACGTTCTCCCAGGGCCAGCTCAACAAATGGCCTGTGTTGTGTTGCAACTAAACGCAAAGACACGCTATTTCCAATCCATTGCAAATTGCAATATTTATCTATCTACCTAGTTTTGGGAAATCAAAGAAACCTCTACAAATTTTTATAGTTTTATTAAATAATTGATAATATTATAATTATTTAATACTACTCAGTATTTCAAGAGGTGTTTTCGCTTCCAAGTCTAGAGACCGAATGCCCGACCTCTCGTGTTTTTCCCACCAAAACCGCTTCTCCTCAATATGACGTCGACAAACCACAGACAAGACCGCGCTGCTTAATTCAAAGACAACGCGTCAAAGTCAAAATAGAAGAAAACACGAGAAGCCGTCAACTGTCAAAATGACCTGGATTTACAATTTTATTCAAAACAAACACCGAAATCATTACACTCGGCCATCCGTCATCATGCTATCTCCTGAAGCATGGTTAGAATAAAATTAAACTTAATCAAATACATTGTACATAATTGTAAGTAAATACTAGTTGTAATTTATTTCTATTAAGTATTTGGTAATCTTCGTTGTGAATAAAGGTTTTTATTATAGTATACTTTAGGTAGGTATAGAATATTCTTAAATAATATTGATAATACATTGTAATCTTTACCTACGAGAAACAATTTACTTATAAATAATTTTGTGGACTAGCACATTTGGTACTTGCATATAATTACAAATTTTAAAAGTCTAAGTCGTTATATCATTATCTACATCTAGCTAGATCATTAAATCTGACAGAAAATTAATCATTACACTCGGCAACATTTTAAAATTATTTTCCATATACATCTTTGAAACCATACAATATGTTAAAAGGACTTAACATGAATATAAAACAAGAACTGTACCTAATACTAACGTTATTTTTAGGCACAAAAACATTCTTAAAAAATTGCCTAACTGATTATGTATGTCCAAGAAGCTTCCCAAAATATCAGGCCGAAAATTATACAACTAACTACCCGATAATGTAAAATCCATAGATAGTTTAAAATCTTTCTGTTTTCAAATTAAATCCCTACTATGAATATTAATCCCTACTCAAACAATATAAGTACAATAGAAATAATATTTATCGAATGACTATAAAAGAAATTAAATTGACAATACAAGACCAGACTGATGAGAATTTTACTTAATTACACACATTATTAGAGATTAAAAACTTGTCGTTGACCAATCTGTTTGAGTGTTGTGCTGTTCAGTTGATTGAATATAAAATTATAATAGTAGGTATGTATCTATAGAGTACCTAAACAAAATAATTAAATACATTCTTCAATAAATTAGATAAACTACTGACCTATGTAACAAAACTAAATACAAATAATATTATTATAGTTGGCGACTTTAATATATAGAGACATGCTAAAATGTAACAATATAGCACAAGAATTTGAATGCTTATTACTGAACTATAACTTGAAGCTAGCGTTAAAACAGCCAACACGTTTAATCACTAAATCTTGAATCGATAACATTGCACATAACTACAAAGCTATTTGTAAGACTGAAGTGTTAAAATTAGGCTAGTCTGATCACACTGCCCAAATTATTAAACTACCAGCTAAAAATATTCTTAAAATTAAATATTGGCGCAAGGAAGGTATCTTTATATGATCTCTCTTTTTTTGATATGTACTCGTATAACGCTGAAGGCTCTTCTGTGGCATACCGGCACTTTATTGAAACATTCAGTTTGTTTTATGAGTTATGCTTCCCAAAAAAGTATATTTTAGTAATAGTAGAAAGAAAACATATTATATGGATATCACGTGGTATACGTACTTGCAGTAAACGAAGAAGAGATCGTCTTTGGAATTATTGATCTAGGCCCACAAAGACAAATAGATCAATCTACATTGGATATAATAAAATGTTTTAAAAAAATAATTTCACTAACAAAGCAAGCTCAAAATAATCATAAAATATTGACATCTAACAACAAATCTACAACAACTTGCGAGGTAATTAATAAGTCTAGACCAAATATACCCAAAGAATCTATATCGAAAATAAAATATAATAATGTAGACTTAACAAATCCAATCGGTATTGCTAATATTTTTAACGACTACTTTATCAATAAGGTAAAACCGATACCAGGAATAGGTAAGAACGTAACGACAAAAATATATAGACAAGAGAGATCCACGTTTTGGCTCCCTGCCTACCACATCATATCAATAAACTAATAAAATCACTAAAAAAATACAAAAAGCTCAGGATTTGACGGCATTAGTACCAATATTATTAAAGCAGTGAATGAATCTATTAGTCCTCATCTAAGCTTCTTGATAAATTTCAGTATAGAAACAGGACAATTCCCGGATGACCTAAAAACTACTATAGTCAAACCAGTATTTAAGAAAGGAAATAAAGAACTGGTAGAATTTTACAGACCCATTGCTCTGATTTCCATAATTTCAAAAATATTTGAAAAATACTACTACGCCGAAATAAACTCTTACTTTGAAAATAGCAACATCCTGTGTGAAGAGCAAAAAGGTTTTCGCCAAAAGAAAACAATAAATATGGCAATTTACGACTTCTTCTACAATGTTATTTGTAAAGTTGACAAAAGAACTCCAATCTGTAGTATATTTTGTGATAATTATGTCACAAACTTTTGATGACGTAGACCACAATATTTTACTAAAAAACTGGAAACGTAAGGTATTAGAGGGAACGTTTCAGATTTAATTGAATCGTACCTTAGTAATAGAAATCAATTCACAAAATACCAAGAATACAATCTAAAACCAAACTTGAGGTAATGCACAAATCAAAAGTACTAGTGTACTAGTGTAAACTGACATTAATAAATCAATTGAATCTATAATACAATGGCTTGACAATAATAATTTAAAAATTAATTTAAGTAAGACTACAATTATGCATTTTGACCAAAGATCCAATACTCCATCCGACAATAATATAACATTTAAGACCAATTTAATTAATCAAGTTGATGCTACGCGATTTTTAGGACTTATGATAGATAAAAAAACTTAACTGGAAACAACATAATAATAAAGAAGGACTGAGTAAGCGAGTCAGTAGCCTAGCGTATGCTCTTCATAGACTGTCGTCAACAGTCAACACAGAAGCTCTATTGACAGCTTATCACGGTATGGTAGAGTCTGTATTAAGATATGGGTTAATATTTATGGGGCAACTCAACCAATAAAAATATAATTTTCGAGCTACAAAAACAATGTTTGAGAGCCATGTTTAAGATTAAAATTACTGATAGTTGTAGACCACTATTTTTAAAGCACAAAATTCCGAAACTTCCGTCCCCCTACATAATAGAAGTCGCTCTGTTTGTAAAAAATAATACCTATCTGTTTCCCCGGCTATCTGAGGTTGTAAGTCGAAACAGGCGGGATAATATTAGGTTACGATCACATCCTGTTAAAACAACATTAATGCAGAAAATTGTTTGTTAGTATTGCTCCTAAAATTTATAACCAATTAACTAAACTTTACAGAAACCTGAATGTTCAAATCTTTAAACAGAAAATTAATATATTATTAATATCAAAATGTTACTATAGCCTAGACCAGGGGTCGGCAGACTTACCAACCAAATGAGCCAAATATCAAGTTCGTAGATTTTCCCATGCCTTCAAAGAGCCGCAATATGAATTTTATTAGTCTAATAATTAGAGTCTAATTTGCTTCATACTACAAATCTTATTAAAAATATAATGACACTATTACAGTTATAAAACATGAAAGAAATGAAAAATATATTTATTGACTTAAAGCCATTTAAACAAAAGAAAAATTAAAATGAACATTTTCCATACAAATTGTGATGTCGAAATTTTAAAAGATACCTACAGGGTCATGTGGGTTATCAAATGAAAGGTATCGATTTGTACATTTCAAAACAGTTCTCTCGATATTTCTGTAGCTTTCATACTTTTTGAAATATTTCGAAGAGTCGAAATATTACCCATTCCCACCCCCCTATCTCCAAAGATTGCAGAGCGATCTTTCTGAAATGGATGTAACGTTTGTAGAAATGGATGTAAATTTTACAGGAAAAATAATAGAGCAGTTTGTAAAACGATTTTTTTTTTTTTAAATGTTCAAAAAAACGTTCAACCTACCTCACTACCTCACCGGTTGGGTTATCAAATGAAAGGTTTGCACGTTTCAAAACATTTTTTGAAATTTCTGTAGAGTAGGTACACTTTTTGAATTATTTTGAATAAAGTCAATAAATTGGCTTAATCTCGAAGAGCGATCCATCTAAAATGTAGTTTGATAAGTACCTACTATTTTTAGGTAGGTATTCATCAAATAGCGATCGGCAAACGTTCGAAACTCTCCGCGCGCGAGTTACACTCGCACTTGACGTTCTTGTTTTTTAGGTGTTTTATTTGTGCTAAGGCGGCGCAGTTACGCAGTGAGTGAGTTGTAAGAGCCATATAATCCTATGGCAAGAGCCGCATGCGGCTCGCGAGCCGCGGTCTGCCGACCCCTGGCCTAGACGAATTTTTTAATGATAAATTGTAGATAGTTTTTAATGTTGCATGTCATCCCTCTAATTCATTTTGCATAGGTACCGTAAACGGTCAAGCATTTTGTTTCTACCTAAGTACCTATACCTATGTTACCTTTTTTTTTGTAAACATGTTTTTGCAAATAAATATCTTTATCTTTACACACAATTAAGTATTTCTATTTACAATATTCTTACCATACAATATTTTATTGACAGCCACTATACAGCTTTATGAATTTTAGTTAATCTAGTTTTGTTTGACTCTGGTTATCAACATTGAATGGAATTTATTTATGATTTTTTTTACAAGAATGGCATTTTTTTTTATTATATTAAAGAATTGTGTGCTTATGTGTCATCTGACGACTCCATTGTATTGTGCCACGCACTAGGTTTTATAAGGACAATTTTGGTGTAGCTCTTTACTTTGGACAATAAATGATATTCGATTCTATTCTTAATACTATCAGATGAACTAATTTGGTTTAGGAAGGCTCTACATTTCAAAGTAGGGGTGAATTAAGCTAGCTTTAAAATAAGACCGTTTTCTCTATGAAGATTTGAACGAGCTTGATGAAGAGGAGCTTTGAACAGAACTGCGCCTTCACCTTGCACGCCTCCTCGCATATTCAGACTTCGATTTCCTTTTTCGTCGAGAGCGTTTACTGGACGCGGCCCCTGGCGGTTCGTCTTTGGTGATGTAGACACCTTCAGACTCCATAACCTCGCAGAGAACCAATAAATTCACATTAATAAATTGACTAAAAAAATCAATATACAAAAAGTTGGAAGTACCTGTCGTAATAAATTATCGCATTTATCACATCCTAGTACTTAACGTTATTACTTATTTTATTAAAGTTGAAAAAATGCCATATAATAAAATAAAGAATAATAATTTAATGTTGGTAATAATAAAAATAAACAATTACTTTTTCTGCGGAATAAATGAAAATCAATTTGATAAAGTAATTTTACTACTACTTCCTTGAACTCGATTTAGGCGTACATAGCCGATACACAGGTTCTATGTTGGCCCCTCTAATGACATAAATAATCATATAACAAAGAGGACCCACGAAATAATACTAAATAGCCAGCAAACTACATATACGTCCCACGTTTATAGCACCCTAGAAGCCCTTGAAATATTATGATTGTGACAAACATAGCCCTTGTAATAGTGACGTACATAGCCTTTAAAACATAGCCCTTGTAAATTGTGACGTACATAGCCACAACTACAGGTCCTAATGTTTCACTCCATAGGCGTACATAGCCTTTAAAAAGATAGCCCTTGTAAATTGTGACGTACATAGCCACAACTACAGGTCCTAATGTTTCACTCCATAGGCGTACATAGCCTTTAAAAACATAGCCCTTGTAAATTGTGACGTACATAGTCACAACTACAGGTCCTAATGTTTCACTTCATAGGCGTACATAGCCTTTAAAAACATAGCCCTTGTAAATTGTGACGTACATAGCCACAACTACAGGTCCTAATGTTTCACTCCATAGGCGTACATAGACTTTAAAAACATAGCCCTTGTAAATTGTGACGTACATAGCCACAACTACAGGTCCTAATGTTTCACTCCATAGGCGTACATAGCCTTTAAAAACATAGCCCTTGTAAATTGTGACGTACATAGCCACAACTACAGGTCCTAATGTTTCACTCCATAGGCGTACATAGCCTTTAAAACATAGCCCTTGTAAATTGTGACGTACATAGCCACAACTACAGGTCCTACGATTCACTCCATAGGCGTACATAGCCTTTAAAGACATAGCCCTTGTAAATTGTGACGTACATAGCCACAACTACAGGTCCTAATGTTTCACTCCATAGGCATACATAGCCTTTAAAAACATAGCCCTTGTAAATTGTGACGTACATAGCCACAACTACAGGTCCTACGTTTCACTCCACATATAGTACGTACACCTTGGAAGAATTAATATAAAAATATATGTAGTTAAATAAGGCTGCAGCGGTCAGATATTTTGTTCAAAAAACGTAATAATTTTCACTGGACAGAGATTGTTAACATAACAAATAAATTTACTGCACAGCAATCCGCGAAATGCTTAAGCAGCACTGGATAGTCTCGGTGCAATACCGACCAGCCATGCAAACACCCCACGAAATGCGTTACTATTCCAAATTTGTTTTGAATGCAGATACCGGCTACCATTTCAGAACGAAAGGAGTCATCACGAACGGATAGTCTCGGTTTAGTACCGACCATTACGTGTTAACATCGATTCAAACATAAAACTGCAGGTAGGCCAGGCAGCTGCACTCTAATATTTTCTACGGAATTATAATACCACTCTTTGTCCAGTAAAATATTAATAAAATAACAAATACCTACCCTTCACTATTTCAAAATGTAAGCAGTCATCACGACCGGATAGTCTCGGCTTGTACCGACCGTTTCGTGAATATGACAATTCGAATTTGAAAAGTGAAGTAGGTAATCGACTTTAAAATTTTGCTATTAAATTATAACGATAATTATCTGACCAGCGCGGCAAAATATAATCATGTTGTTTTTAAAAACAAATAATAAATAAATAATGCACTAGACTTACACTCGGTTCAATCCCACTTCTGAGATTTTGGGAAATCAAAGAAACCTCTACAAATTTTTATAGTTTTATTAAATAATTGATAATATTATAATTATTTAATACTACTCAGTATTTCAAGAGGTGTTTTCGCTTCCAAGTCTAGAGACCGAATGCCCGACCTCTCGTGTTTTTCCCACCAAAACCGCTTCTCCTCAATATGACGTCGACAAACCACAGACAAGACCGCGCTGCTTAATTCAAAGACAACGCGTCAAAGTCAAAATAGAAGAAAACACGAGAAGCCGTCAACTGTCAAAATGACCTGGATTTACAATTTTATTCAAAACAAACACCGAAATCATTACACTAGTATCTACCTAATGATCAACAAAGATGGACGTATAGACCGAAGTGCGACCGAGACAACAATACCCACGCGAAACCACTAACGCCAATGGCGCCGGTCCGACTATGACTGAGATGATTGGACCTAATTTGAGCGTTCCACTTTCGAGAAGCTAGTACCTAATCTCCCGAATTTTATTTACCTACATCGATGGATAATGTTATTTTACCTTCAATGCCGAGCCTCAGCAGTGCGACCTGCAAGGACGCATAATGTCACTGCATATTAATATGAAGGTTCTTTACATCGTGCGCGTCCTGTACAGTTCAGTTCAGTTTCGCAGCGTAAGATGCGTATCTCGTCTCTACTTCTCTTGAAAAAATGGTGATACCGCGTTTATCTGCCGACCATTTTATAAGTGGAGGTAAATAATTTTTCATCGCGCGGCGCGTATCACAGCGGGCCTATTGGGCACTCTATGTGTTAACTTTCTAAGACTGCTGGAAAGCGGTTATGAGAAATTTGAACGGCCTTGTATGTTTTAATGTTTCTGCCGCTGATCGTCCATCGCTTTCAGCACTGAAAGCGGAATCGACCTTTGCGGCTGACAACAAGCAATGAGCGAAGATTTAGTGCTGGATTCACTGGACGCCATTGTGCATTGTATTGGCGGTTTTTTATAGGGCTGCCGGGTAAAACAAATACTCCGAACACGTTTGAGACAGATGATGCTGTGTGAAAATGTTCGGAAATATTTTTTATTTATGGTTTGTGAATCTGTCATATCCGTCAGTTCAGTTCCTATTGATTGCTTGTCGTTTGTTTACTTTATGATACCTATTTGAAATCTATACATGTATAACAGAATTAACATCAAGGACATACCTTGATGTTAATTCTGTTATACGAACTCTGCTTTGATCAATCCTTGCAGATATCAACGAAGGCGTGAGAAGCAGCAATGAATAAACTCGTTACACTGACATGTTTTTAATTTAATTGAACTGAACATACTCTAAGGAAACATGTTAAACTCACCATGAAGATTACGAATGCGAGATAGAATCGATTGGATTCCATCGAATCTAATCTAATTTGATCCTATCTGACATCCCTAATTACATTCGCCATTTCATAGGTTTTGGAATTGGAACGAATTGTGGGAAGTTTCGATAATTTCGCGCGTAACGAAGCATTCCATCCTGATTAATTACCTGCCGTCCCGATGTTGCCAACAAATGAGATTTGGAATTGCCGGGAAACGAATTTTTGATTGCTTTCATAATACTTTGTATCCGATATACCTACTATTTTCTAGTCAAACTCCCATACAGAGGTGTTGTTCGAAGGATGTAGTAGCCGTAGTAGGACTTTTTAAACCGAAGAAGAAGAAACACTGAAGATTACGCCTCTTTCTAAAAATCTACTGTGACTGCATCATTTTATACTAGGTAAACAAGTCACTAGTTTTATTTTTCTTGTTTCTTCTGTAACTTGATGTGATGATAAGTCCCAGAAAGACTTGTATATATCTCCTGCCCCAAGACAGGAATAATATTTACCGTGGGCAAGCGAAACACTATTTTCAAAGTTTTACCATTTCCCGCCGTCTGGCACCTTGTGAAATTGTGCAGCCCGCGTCTGTTGCCAAGACTTGTATTAAAGAGCTAAGTTAGAGGTGCTGCCGAGACGTTTTCTGGTAGTTTTCTGATAAAGTCTGAAGGCATAACGTTGAATGTAAAGTGTGGGTAAAGGAAGTGGTTCTTGGTTAGCTTCACGACCAATGTCTTGTTGTCAAGGACAACAAGGCGCATACAAAACCTGTCTAAAAAGTTTAAAGTAGTAGGTACCTAATTTGCGCCATTCGTAGGTAAATAAAGTTACAAGTCACTATCGCATAGCCTATGGCGTAGCATTTTTCTTAGTAAACTCTCGGCGACATAATGTATATTTTTAAAACCCCGGTGCCATGAAAAATCTCGACGCATATATTTTTAAAGCTTAGAAAGCAGAAACTGATTTATAAATATAGGCAAGCTTAATAATAATGTTTTAAGATTATTTTTCCTTAAAACGGTATCGTCTATTTTAAAAGGGCAGCAAGTTTTAAGTAGGTAATTTATTTTTATTGTTATTACCAGCTATAACCGGATTTAAGGCGATTTCACTCGACACGACGTGAAATTGCAATTACGAAGGGACGTAAATAACAGCCTATTTCATGAGATTTCATGCTACCTTTCGTATGTAGGCCGTCACCCAACTTTGGCGAACGGACACGACGGACGCGAGATCTAGAGATCATTCTATACATATTCGAAACAGGAACTTGAACTCCTCGTTACTGGGACGAGCCGGAATATTGAGATTAAGTTTGCTAGCGAGCATCACAGTTTCAACACTATACTAAAGTTGTCGAATATCTTAGCATGAGACACGAGGCAAAGGAGATCAGTCAAAGTTGCCCCTGCAAATTAATATTGTATTTTTTTCAATAACCGATCAATTCTTACAATGAAACGGACACTTCTGAATCCTGAAACATTTATTAAATGCATTTTACATGATTCTTCGACACAATCTTCGGTGCCACAGAAAAAGGCCTGTCTCACAGACAATGCTATGCAGCCTTACGTCACGTGACATGACAATACGTGGTCGCCGTAAGCGCTGTTTTTTACGGTTGCTGGCGTCAAATTTTGTTGTGATTTGGGTGAAGATTTTTAATTATTATATATATTTGCGATACCTAGTAGATAAACAGTATAGAATCAGGAAGTTATCCTGTTTTATATATTGTATTCATTAGCTGCTTAGGGAGCATCCTGACGGGCATGTGTGTGAGGCAGCAGTCAACGAGTCCTACTAACTGTATTTTACACTGTACTACACTGTCTACACTGATGAACTACTGTGTACTGTATGTGTATGTGTGTGTATGTTTGTATATCTGTATTGATAAATAGGTACCTACCTATTATCGCTCTAAGAACGTGTAACGTGAAAAATCATAACCTAAATTCCGAAATTCTTTTCATCTTTAATAACTTAAAATAAGTGTCCGTGATTTCAATTAGATATATACCAATTATGTGTATTTTTTTACACTGTCTACACTGATGAACTACTGTGTACTGTATGTGTATGTGTGTGTATGTTTGTATTACTGTATTGATAAATAGGTACCTACCTATTATCGCTCTAAGAACGTGTAACGTGAAAAATCATAACCTAAATTCCGAAATTCTTTTCATCTTTAATAACTTAAAATAAGTGTCCGTGATTTCAATTAGATATATACCAATTATGTGTATTTTTTAGAACCCAGAAAGAATAACCAGTGACTGATGGCCTTTACAGCTTTTACTCGTACCATCAAGCTCATTTTACACGTAGATAATCCCTAGCTTTCTGAGATGATAGCGTAGCTTCAAATAATCAAGTCTTTGGAAGACGGGTAAATAGTATAATGTTAAGTTATGTATTGGGCATTTAATGATGTGCAGTGCAACACTGAACACAAACACCTTAATTAACTTGCTCTCAGCTTTCTTGTATTAGGTAGTAGAGAGAGTAGGATAGGTTTTGAAAATCATCTTTAGTGCTTCTAAACATCCATAATAATATGCATTGTATTTTTTTTGTTATTATGAGTGAGGGAATGGCGAGTGCACCTGTGTTTGCGCACACTGTGCGTTAAATGCCCTGCGCACATGGCTAGTCTCTGTTGATGCTGGCCGCCATGAAATTCGACTAGGAGGACAGCATCATTATGGCGACCTCTGTGTCGCAGCGGGCGGAGGTCCGCCTGCGGCGCAAGAGGTTGCGGGTTCGATTCCCGCCTTGGGACAAATGTTTGTACGATCTGCAGATATTTTTTCATGGTGTACTGGATGTTTTCTATGTATAGCAAAAAAAATATAATGTAGTGTATTGTATTAAGTATATCAGTTATCTAGTACCCATAACACAAGCATTGCTTAGCTTCGGGCTAGATAACGCTGTGTGAATTGTCCAGCATTATTTATTATCATTTTAGTTAGTGTTTTGTTACGACGCGACACGTACCGTGCGCGATAATCAGTTGAACTGCAGCTTTACCTACGTTAGTTAGAGCTAGGAGTTCATTAGATTACAGCGTGCGGTTTAGCAGCAAACTTGTGTCGGAGCTAGATTGTTGTTTGTTTGTCTTCTGCCTTCCATTTGCTTTGTGGGGTGAGGGTGACTGGAGTCTGAATTATTGTGAACATTCGCCATTCACTCGGATAATTGCTTTTAGACACCTGTGAACTGATAGATACTTCTTACTCTTTGACTAATTTATAAGATCTCATGTACAACAGTTGACAAAAATTTAAATCTGATTATGATTATATTACACGTAATTATCTAAAAAGCTCTCGTAAGTAATTTTGTTAAGTAGGTATTTTTGCTATCTAGCAGTAGGAACTTAACCTACTTAATTGGTGTCCACGTTACCCAAAGGTTAGCAGGTAGAGAAAGGTATCTAGCATTATGTTCGCCTATGTATAACTTTTCGGCAAATTGGTCTGAGGTTGAGAATGCTATGCGAAGTGACAGCATAAAATAATCGCACCACGCACGCGTACGTCGCGCAAATCCATACGACCGAACGCATATCCGTACGTACCTATACCTAACGTACGCAAAAAGTTGGAAACCCCAGCTGAAACTATTAAGGTCTTTTCCGCGGTAATCCAGTGCAACTATAGGTACTTATCAAGTTTATGAATAAATCGTGCACTTACGTAGAGCTTGAGAACTTGTCCGGCAACTTTTTTGATTGAAAATGTTTCTGGGTTTTTACATTTTTATAAAATGTAGGTAAAGTAAATAAACCATACCAACAACGTAGGTAGTTACTTCATTTGTAGATTCAAGTATTAAGAAAAGATTGTTTGTTTGAACCTAACTTATGTTCCTACATATGCGCTTAAGTAAGGGAACCCTAAAAGATCATAGTGTATTTGATGAAGATGAGTTGTATAGACAAAAATAAACATACAGCCGAATTGAGAATCGGTAGGTAAATAAAAATATAGGTATAGTTAAAAACTAAAACCCGACTACGTAAAAGTGTTTAACAAGCGGTAACCGATTGCCCTTATAATTTTTTTTATTAGTTTGTCGGACGCCTTTGATCCTACTGGAACCCTACTAGATATTATGATGTCGGGTATTAGTTTTTATTATATTCTTTTCCTCTTTTTTGCTGATTGCTTGAGAATAGTAAACCTTATCAAACTTTAAAAAATACCCGAGTATATTAACTAACATTGAACTATTAAAGTTTTGACCCTTAGACCCCGCTATCTCGTTAGACCCCAACGTCGTCTGACGTCATAGTCTATAACCCTCGAGGTATTGAGACAAATCAGTCGATACCTCATTTGTCGAAATAGGACAAGTAGTTGCCCGTGGGAACATAAAAATCGGCTACATACACACAAACATGCAAACAAACATACGTAGGATGCCAACCTTATAATTATAACCTCCTCCGTTGGTAGTCGGGTAAAAATAAGATGTGCTCGCCAACTCTTACGGTTTTAGGTCGAGAAAAGCGCCCAAGTACAGATGGAAATTTAATAAATAAATTATAGAAAATATTTGTGGACTTATCTATTGGAAATGGAAATATCCGGCTAGCCTTTTTTCCCCATCACTTGCAGCCATCTCTAGCCCGCATTACAGCTTGAGCGCGCACCACAAAGCGAGTGGGATAAGCCCGCGTAATTCTCCCCACTTTTACCCGTGTTCAAGGATTTTTATATTAAACTTTAATGGGATAACAAAATGTTTTTAATGAAGGAGGATTATTAATGAAGGAAATGAGCAGGAAGGATTATTAGGCGTTAGTCTTACGGCTTGTTTTTGGCTCTTGAAAATATAAAGGACGGGTTAAAATTGACTGGGTAGAGTTGAAAAAAATGGTCTAACGATTTCTAAGAATGGAGGAGATCCATGTCCGGCTGTATGTTTTTTCGAGAGTTTTATGAGATGGTCCCATAAAAACATCAAAATTATTATTTTTATGTTATAAATATTTTATAGAAGGAAAGAAATAATGTTACTTATTCCTTAAAAAGTAATTTGGAAATGACATGCAAACATAATTTATATTGCCTTGCTCTGATCGAAGCATCTTTCAAAAGTGTCATAAACAAGCGGCCATTAAAAAACAACTTTATCAAAGAAATTTTCCTTATTTTTACAAATGTGGGTGACACTGTTTGGGCGGGAAATGTTATCTTTACTACGTAAACTTCCGGCCCTTTTGAAGAGCGGCTATTCTGGATTATTTATAAATAAAATATCAATCGACGACTTGTTCATTTGTCAAACACGACATTTTCAAGCCAAGGCTTCAAGTCAAAGAATGGAATAATTAAATATAATATAAGTATTTTTAACGATCTTCTGTCAGTTTTTACCACCTCACGAGCGTATAAATCAAATGTTTTAGGTTTTTTTTAAGGTAATAGGATAAGCTTTTTAGAAATAAACTATTTTGTATTATGCCAATGTGTTCTCAATTTATGCGTTCCTAATTAGCTCGATTTTTCTACAAAATGTATCACAGGGGAAATAAATTTATGGTACTCGTACCTTCCTTTTAAGTTATCTCGCGTTCGACATTTTCCGAGAATAACCTCCCTGATTTTTTCTACGTCCGGTGAGATAGGAGTCGACTCCATTCCTTTCTAAATGAATATTACGACATCCTTAGAGATAACACGTACATTTCTTAAATTAAAAATACTGCTGTAAAATCATGAGATCGTTGTTACTTTGTTCGTAACATCCAGAGAATGTTATTTTTATATATTTGTTTCTTCATTTCTAACCTTTGCTTTCTCCTTTCAGATTCGCTGGTGTTGTTAATAACCATCTTCTCTGTGCATGGTGAGTTTTAGTATTATATTACGTCTATTCTCACTAGTTCAGTTGTCCAGTTCAGTTGACTGAACTAGTGAGATTTCTTTTCTCGTTTGTTCAGTCGACTGGACTAGTGAGATTTCTTTTCTCGTTTGTTCAGTTCAGAAATAGTATCAACATTTCGTTAACCCCTTACTTGCCCATGACGCACATATCCATGTTCGAGCTGATAGAGCTGCGGCGAGCGTCAGCGGCAGTGAATAGGTTAAGGCGTGTCCGAAATCTAAAGAAAAAGATTCTTTGTAACATTAGTCCCAGGTAGCCTAACCCCCCCGTGATTAGGTACAGAATCATAAAATTTTACGTATTTTTCTCGCCTTGTAAAATATGGGGGAAATATTTCGTGTTGCTAATTCAGGCAGTGCCTGCGAGCTGTTTAGTCTGAGACCTCTCTGCGAAAATTACACCCTTCACGGGCTTATCTGAAACGAGGGGTGATATCGCGGTCTGGGGTGTGTTTCTGTCGTGCTACATTCATATTTTAAACGCGCAAATGAAGAAAAGAAAGGTGTATCTTTTCTTATTCTGAAGATAGATCGTATACGAAAAAAGTTACTACGTTCGAGATGAAATCGATCTTCTACATCTAGCCTTTACTGGCCCACTGCTGGACGGAGGTCTCTCCCTGATTAGCGCCTTATTTATCATCTGGGGGTAGTGTCCATAAGTCCCACGCTGGGCAAGGTGGGCATGCGGGTGGGATGGCAGCATCGGTAGTAGAATTGTTCTTGTTCTGCAAAAGGCGCAACTGCCCGCAGTGGATAATCAATCTTTCAAAATTCAAAAGAAAATGTACAAAATTTCATATCCAATTATCCTAAAATGCTGAATTCTAAATTTTTGTTGTGGCTGATAGATAAATGATCAATTACAGAATGTTCAGGGCCCGTACTGTTAAAAACTAAATCGTAGTTTCTGATTCGTTTTCGTGCAAACTCTTAAGTCGCTTATGCAAGCGACTTAAGAGTTGGTTTTACACGACAACGAAAACAAAACTTAGATTTTCCTTTTCCGAGTAGGCCCCCTGTAATTAAAATGTCGTCAACTCCAAAAAAGTCTTAGAGCGATGAAATGACCTGTCATTAAATATGGCATTGTACTTCTATGTAGCAAAAGTAAGGAGTGGTAGCGTTTTTGTTAATACTAAAAATCTAAATATAATAAACTGACTTCACTGTTTTTTTAAGGCGAATGTTTGACACAAACTAGCGCCGCTGCCTTTTTAACCTCCGACGCAAAAATAGAGGGCTGTTATAAGTTTAACGTGTCTGTCTGTGTATCTGTCAGTGGTATCGTAGCTCCCAAACGGATGAACCGAATTTCGTTTAGTTTATTTTGTGTCATAGATAATTTTATCCCGAGTGTTCTTAGCCATGTTTCATGGAAATCTGACGGCAATGATACCTATCATAAGCTTTATTTTAATCCCTCTGAAATAGTTAAGTTTCGTCTAATTTAGACAGAGAAGCGGAAACAGAGTTCCGTGGCCACCAAGAGCTACTTCGCTATCCTGGTTAAAGGTAATAAAAGAAAACTATTTTATGGGCATTAAATACAGCTTATGATAGTTATCATAAACCGTACAATGGACTTTTAAAAATTTCTTTGATTAACGTAGGTATTTTATGAAAAAAGGCAGTGGCGGCGCTAGTTTGAGTCATACATGCGCCTTAAGTTATTTTGGACAAATACTACCCTCTCTTTATGAGATCATCTCGGTAGGTAACATTCTCAATACGTACATAAGTAAAGAATTTTCTAAAATTCGAAATCGGTCCAAAATTGACGGAGAATTCGACGAACATGCCTACATAAAAACTTGATCCTAGATGTTATAAAAGTTTGTTTAGTAAGAGTCCCTTAAAGTTATCTTTCGATTTTGACAGCGAACTTGAAAGTTCTACAAGTTCTAAATAAATAAAAAATAAATAAACAATTCACACAGCATTATCTACCACCAGGCTAAGCAGAGCTTGTGTTATGGGTACTCGCTAACTGATACACATAATATAATACACTACATAGATAGATATTTTTTTATTATACATAGAAAAACATCCAGAACACCCTGAACAAATATCTGCAGATCGTACAAACATTTGTCCCGAGGCGGGAGTAGAACCCGCAACCTCCTGCGTCGCAGGCGGACCTTCGCCCGCTGCACAACAGAGGTCGCCAAGTTGTGTTCTATGTTCCATCATTAGATCAGTTCAATATGCAAGCTTGTATGCTTAACATGTTCAAAAGCATGAAGTGCGATCATAATGCTAGATACCATTCCAATCTTCCCTTCTCTACTATTCGAAAATAATCTGAATAAAACATAAAAGAATCAAATGCCCAAAGATCGTAAGTATCCTACTTGAGAATCCGCTTTGTGCTCCCACCTCAAGTGAATGCCCTGCCACCCGCAAAAAGGGCGATTGGCTTAATTATGGCCGCCGCATCTTAGCGATTTTAAGACACCTTTTAAGAGCACTCCAATTTCTGCCTATTTTAGGTATAATTGCGATCGATAGCTCCTTTAGCCTCCGATAGCTACTTTAAGTGCTATAGGCACCTACAGGTACTTTTAAAGGTGTCCTTCGTAGATACGTCTTAGGACTGCCATGACAGTGGATCTTTATTCACAATGAAAATTACAATCAAATAATAGAAATAAATTAGAACTAGTATTTACAAATTGAAACAATTGTGCTAACTGCAGACTGTTGCAAACAATCTACAAGTAGCTCAACTGATCCATATCAAGACCAGTGACAGTTAAACGATACCTTCGTATCTTTCTTTATCTTTGTATATCAGACTTCATGATATATCATCTACTAGCAGCTACATAGTCAACTGTAGCTAATAAGTAACTATTTAAATATAGAAAACTAACACTTTCATGGCCCATGACGCACCTAGTCTATCTGCAGTTCGTTTTGCGGTGGCGCCGCGCCTGCCTGCGTGGTAAATTAATAACAACATTAGCAAAATTATGTTTTGAGCTACGTTATGGGTAAAAATCTAAAGTTACGCGTCATCATAAGATGAAACAATAATTTGCAGTTGTTTTTCGAAACTAATTCTAATACAATTTTGTGACATGCATTTTAGATTACCTATTGACCCAACGTCAATATTGATAACCTGTCCAATCCAATATCAACTGAACAAACAAGTATACCCCTCAGCTACAAACCTATCCATTTATTTATTTCAAATCATGATTGAATTGAAATTGCAATATTTTACGATGATTGGACGGCTATTCCACTATCTGCCCCGTCCTAAATAAATACATATCTGTTATTGAAATATTAAACAAGGGGCATGTCAATCAAAGAGAACTACTTTCCCATGTGACTTAGTTTTATTAGATATAAAAATGTTTTTATTGATGTACTATCTCCCTGCCTTTCATTAAGATCCGAACCTACCTACGTTTAGGCGTGAAAGGGTAATCGACACACAGAAGTACTTACATATTTATAAAATTAGTTTGAATATCTCTTCTAGTGTGCGTAGAAATGAACAAAGATCCGAACATCCCCATCCATACCTAATCTCTGTCATCTATTATCCGCACTTCGACAAAGATCCGTATTCTTTGTCTTGGTCCCAGGTGAGACCTCTATGATGCTTTCTTAGCGTCGCTTGATTTATCGAATCTTCCTTTTGGCACTTACTCTTTGTTTTATACACTTGCTCCCTGGTGGTGCTTTTGTTTTTCCAATAATGTTTTTGTCTGTACGCTTTTGATCGTAAATAATGCTTTGAATCTGCGTGTTTTATTTCTTTGCATGTGCTGACAGATGTACGAAATGGTTGAGCACCTAGCTTACTTCGGTTTATACGATGTATATTTTGTTCGGTTTAAGTATATCTAACAATTTATGGGTCCAAATTACTTTTACAAATGTCTTGAAACGTCATGGATGTGTCAGGTTTCAGTGTTCTTCTAAATTAACTTTTTGAAGCTCTTGTAAAAATGGCTTCTCATTTATTTTTCATACCAATTCACTTTCTGCTTCTAGCGTTCTATCTTGCACGTAATAGAGCCCTCAAATTCAATTGTAATGCAATAACACTTCCATCATCCTCGCTCCATTCTCGCTCCGGTGATATCATATTACTGCTATAGTTCCCTGCAAATGAATAATACACTGAGATACGGAGCCCTCGTATAAATCTAAATAAACCCTGCAAGAGGGCGATGACTCACAAACTCCCCTCACTCAGCTGACTTGATACATACACAGTGAGTTCGGAAAGTGGCCGTCGTAGAGGCATTGACCAATTGCATTGGGGGGTTTGAGGTGCCGTATCATATTACAGTTCCTGGCAGATTTTTTTGTTCGCTTGACCGCTTGAGTGACTTCAGTCGATACACTTCAAAATAAATTGCTAAATTCTGAAATGGCTTCTTTTGGGCCTGCGACCATCGGTATACCTAGGTATCTTAACAAAGCATTTAACATTGCCACGAGGGACGACAAAAACAGCATTTGTATATTTATTCATCCCAGCAAAAACAGTCCTTTAAGAAAAATCTCCAAGTAAATCTTGCAATATTGTGACACAACTTCAAATGACTCCAATATCCCCGACCAGACGGCAGAATTCTGTAGGTAGTTAATCCACCCTCCTGCCTCTTTATGAGGCTGGATCTACCCACTTGCCTCTTTATGAGGCCGGTTGATCTCAGCCCCGGCACAAACACTGCCCAAATTAAACTTGACCTTTGAATTTCTTGATAAATTAGTCCAACCATGTGGAATAAGTAGATTCGTTTCCCACCTTGGGAGATATTAAACTTTTCTTGTGAAAAACGTTTGACGAATTTTTTCTGGTATAAATTGCCCTGGCTGTCAACTACTAATTTTGAATTAATGCTCGAAAAGATTTCCTTTTTTACGGGGAAATATTCAGCATTCCGATGATAAGAAGCCTAAGCTACACGCAATGTCATCAAAAGTATACTGTACTTTTAGGCTTGGAGGAAATCCAACAAAAATAAAACCTCAAGTGTGAATCGGCCTCGCTCACCAATGGTTCCGTATAGTTGTAAGACCTTGTTTCTTGTCAAATATCATGATGATTCTAGGTCAACGGGAAGTAGGTACTAGGTACCCTATAGGTTTTGGACCATGGCGGAAAGAATTTTTTTTTGTGAATATACAACTAATTTACTTTTATAGATTTTTCCCTTTATTTGTCCTGTACGACCTTGTTTCTTGCGAAATTTTATGATTCTAGGGCAACGGGAAGTACCCTGTAGGTTTTGTGTGCATGTGATTCCCTTGGGGAATATCAAAATATTTGGACATAACCTGCTGTAACTTTTGATTACGTTGACTTAGAAGTTTTATTTATATCACGGCTCACAAGAGGTTAAGGACTTGAGTATTTGATGTTAATTTCAACTCGATACCTCTACGCGTTCCTGAGAAAAGAGGGTTGACAGACGGACGACAAACTGATCCTGTAAGGGTTCCTTTTTCGTTTTGAGGTACGGAACCCTAAGAGCAGAAAGGTACGCGTTAATGTTCACACTTCGAGTAGTAAAAAAACACCAACAATTTTGCTTGAAAATTTTTAGCGTTGCAGAATAATAATGCCAGCAGCAACTGTCCACGGTAAAGCGAGAATTCCTTTTCCTTGGTCCTTGTTTTCTACAGTTTGTACTTTGTACTGAGCGGAAAAATGCTATTAAAAAGTCTGTATCGTAGAAAATTGCAGTAATGTTGTAAGCTGAAACGCTCAGCCAAATAGTTCCTGTTTAAAGGCTTTGGGAACGTATTTGCTCCACTTTAGATACTTTTTGCGTTCATAATGTTTAAACTTTCAGTAGATAAGGTGGGTAAATTACAAACCTACATTGCATTTGGATTAGAATTTGATCAAGTGGCGAAACCCCTGGAACCCCTGTACTAAAGCTGACATAGCTGATAGGATGGCATTTGTATGTACGTACAATTGGTTGACTAGTCCAAGTGTCAGTCCTAAATTTTTTGTCAGTCAAAAATGTTTTACAACTGCCGCAGAAAATCATAATAATTAAACTGACTAACTGACTGACTTAAGATTCATCGATAGCTGGCTGAACTAAAGACAACATTATAGGGCAGGGGTCCCCAAATGGCGGTCCGCGGTCCGTATGCGGTCCGCCGACCCATTTTGTGCGGACCGCGAGAACAAAGCAACTTGCTCTACAGAGTACGTAATTTAATAAATATATAAATGAAAATTTGATTTTCTACGACTGTATTATTCACCAAACTGTGCTTTGCTGCAAACTCACTCATAATTTTGAGCGTATTATGCAAGAAGTAATGAAAATAGTAAATTTTCTTCATGCAAAATCATCACTGCGACATCGTGAATTGAAATCATTCCTTGAAGAATCATGTTGTGCATCAACGTACAATATGACGATCTACTGCTGCATAATAAAGCGAGATGATTAAGCAAAGGCTGCGTTTTAGAAAGATTCTTCAGCATTTTAGAACACTTGAAAATCTTGTCAACAGTGATAAAACGAAAAAGAAAACGTAGCTGCCATTGCTTTTTTGACGGATATTTTTAAAGATATCAATGACCTGAACCTTAGAGTTCAAGGCAAGGGAAAGCTTGTATGGAGCTTATGTCTAAAGTAAAGTTTTTCGGGAAAACTCGATCTCTGTATTAATCATCTCGGTAATGAATGCTTACACTTGCCCAATTTAAATAAAATAATCTTCAGTGACAATGATATTGACGTCGGCCAATAGATTCATTAGAAGACGTTCATTACGGATCCTAAATCGGAATACAAAAACAAATTCGCAAATTCTAAGAAAATTGAGAATGTTGTAGAAATACTCAGTAGCATTTATTCTCTGTACCTTGATGGTGAATGGAGCAACAAAGCTGCTATTGTTTTCGGGTGTGATAAAGCTACTCTGCAGATGGAAATGATCGATTTCCAAGAAAACACAGTTTTAAAACACAAACATGCATATCATAGTATCCAGTGAAGAGTTCTGGATAAAATTTGTGTGTGGTAATAAATATCCAGAACTACAAAATTAAGCTTTGAAACTTCTTACTTTGTTTGGGTCAACTTATAATATTAGTGAAGCAGCATTTTTTTTTTTTTTTTTTAATAATGCTGGACAATTCACACAGCATTATCTAGCCCCAAGCTAAGCAGAGCTTGTGTTGTGGGTACTAGATAACTGATATACTTAATACAATAAACTACATGGATAGATATTTTTTATTAGAGATAGAAAACACCCAGACCAACGGATCAAATTTCTGCAGATCATACACAAATTGGTTCAGAGGCGGGAATCGAACCCGCAACCTCCAGCGTCGCAGGCGGACCTTCGCCCGCTGCGCCACGGAGGTCGTCATTTTCTAAGATGAAGTTAATTAAAAATAAATTTCGTTCTCGACTTACTGATGAACATCTCAAGGATTTAATGTCAATAGCTTGCACCAATTTTACGCCAAACTCCAGACAGATAGACCGCAATAAAAAATGTCATTTTTCTCGTTGATATGTTAAAACACACCTTAGTGATTTCCGTTTTTACATTTGTTTAATAAATATTTTTTTATTTAATGTTATGAGGACCGCCATGGTCATTGCATTTCTTAAAAAGGACCCCGAGCGAAACTAATTGGTGACCTCTGTTATAGGGTATAAAAAGACATACCAAAATAAATGACAACTTAAACAACAAAGAAAATGTCAATCAAAGAATAGAAACAAATTGGAACTACATAGTATTTACAATAGTTAAACTGACTAATTATTAGGATTTTCTGTGGAAGATGTAAAACAATTTTGACTGACACAAATTTTAGGATAAACCTAGCTAAACTTATACAATATGAATGACACTCGGGCTATTAGACTTGACCTCAGTTAAATATTTATTTATGTAAATACCTTGTACTGTCTTGTATTGAAGATTATTGCAAAGATATCTTGTCTAGATATTTACATTCAGCCTTGAAGCATGGGAGTTGAGGAGCCAAGGAGAATATTATAGATATTTAAAAAAAAAAAAAAAAGAAGAAGTTCATTTAGAAGTTCATTGCTCGTCCCTTGAACAAGCGAATGCCTCTCCCGGCAATGTACCTTACTTTGAGAGCTTTTCATCTGCTGGCTGACTAAAACCTTATTACCTTAACTGACTTGCTTGCGAGGCTGAGGAACCATGACGAGATAAGACAAGACACACATTACAGGGAAATAACCTTGGAAATGGAACACACTTAAGACCGTATCGATAGCTGGCTGATCTAAAGACAACATTGTAGATAAAAATACACTAAAATAAATGACAACTTTGATACCAAAGAAAGTGACAATTAAAGAATAGAAACAAATTAGAACTAGTATTTACAATTGAAGTATTTAAAATTGACCTAACTGGAGACTGTTACAAACAATCTACAGATAGTTCAACTTATCCATATCAACCCACCAGTCGGAAACGTCCTGAAGACGCTGGCTGCATTGCCCCGTTGGATGGCAATGCTAATGAGCTGCGCCAGATACTCACCAGATCTCGGAGTCACGTGTCCCTTTAATCAGATACTGAAATAGAAATAAAAAGCTTCGATATCTTAGGGTCTCGACTCCAAGGGGAGCAGATGCGTAGGCTGTGTCTAGTCCTGCATATTTGCGCCTCTTGAGATCCTCAGCCAAATCTGTAAGCAGACCTTTGATATGGGTATCATATTAGATGACTGATACACATAATACATACACATGCAGACCGGGACAAAAACATGCAGATTTTGCAAACATTTATCCCGCGGCAGGATTCGTAAAGCAAGAAGCAATGCATACGCTAAAATGAACCACACGAAGCTCTTACTTACTCTGCGTGTAATACATCTGACGTTGCATTGCTCTCACCTCATTACCATTCTCCGAGCGTTCAATTTGCAGCAAAAACTGAATTCAATAAGGTAGCATCTGCTGAGAAGCAAATGCAGAATTCATTTATCAAGCTGGCGTCAGTGTTAATGGACCGATGTCGTACCGTGTCGTGGAGGCAAGGAATCGCGAAAATGTTCACTGTAACTGACACTGCCTCGAGGCATCTTTCTTATATCAGTTTTAGTAAAAGTTTTAGTTAAATTAAGAACTGCAACATTACAGTTACTCTTAGTGACTTATCTTAACGGTATGTTATTCCGTTAATAAATAAGAGATATTACAAGATGGCGGAGTCAATTCAGACGATGACGAATGACCTATTTGTTCTTCAGCATGAAGCAGAATGGAGAGTCAAATAACTCTGTCTAACTTTGAGATCAAAGAGAGTTAATTCATTTCGAAAGCAACACAGACAAAAGGAATAACGTGTTGAGATCTCCAGCACCTAGCCGAAAGGTCTTGGATCGATACTCGTATCCCACCCCAATAAAAACCGGATCAAACTTCATTTCGCAGCGACAACGCTCGTGGTGGATAGGTTTCAAATCGAATTTACTCTACTAACTCATCTCGCTTTATTTCCGTTTACCACACAAAAGCGCGCGCGAGAATACTGAGCCGAGTCGCAACGACTGAAAGATTTCGATAAAGGTTATAACAAATGGTCCCGAATGGGACTTGGGGCATGGCTGCCAAGTGGTCAGGTCACTAACATTAGAACGAAACAAATCGATCCGTCCGAGGCAACCCCGTAAAATATATTAATGATTCCTTTGTGAATCTTTTGCATAGCATTTTAAAAGTCAGCTATAGGTTTTGTAATGACTAATGAAAGACATTCGTTGCCTTATCTCCATGAAAACACTTTCGAAAAGCTAATTGTGCAAACTAAATTAATTTTGGGAGGCTGTCCGTCTCGTCTTCGCGCTCGTCATTTATCTCGAGAGCCCTTACCTCCCCTTGCCTGTTCGCATTAAAATTGTTTTAATTGAAATCCAAATCGTATTTCCATGTTATCAGAGTTGAGTTTTGTTTTATCGGGACAGAGCGGGCACGTTGTACGAGCCATTGTAAGCACTCTTGTTTTGCTCTTCGCCGTGTTTCGTTAATCTTTTTATTTTGTTTATGTAATTGGGTTTTCTGGTTTCTTTTTTGTTCGGGCTAAGTTTATTAAATGACGTCGCGCTTTGTGCTTCGTTGCTTTAATAATTCTTACTGTTGAAACTTGGAAAAGCCTTTTAAATACCATCGTTCTCTAAACCTTTGGTCTTTGCAGTTAATCCAGAGAGTTAGTAGAAGTTCTAGCGATAAATTGTCTATTTGGAAATGCAAGAAGCTTGCCGTATTTTATTTGCGTAGTTAACTGTTTCATGCCCTGGGGGGGTTGCGCTGTGCCAAAGTTTCCGAACTTTTAATTGTGCGCTGCACTTCAAAGTTTCTAGCTAAGAACACCAAACATCAGAGACTTAAGGGCACATCTTGATTTACTCGCCATCAGACTTAACTTGAGACCCGACGAGAATTTAATCAGTATGAACAATCAAAACTGATATTTTTTATTCGGCTCAGGACGCCAGAGCATCGCATCTTAAAATTATGTTCGCGTCGTCGCGAGAATGTAACAAAATATCGAGGCAAAAAATTACACTTTATGTCGGCTTGGTAGTTTCGAGGACAAAATGTTTGGTTAATTATTGATTCTATTCTAATGCAAGAACTGTTTATTCATTGCAGACAATTTAAATCTTATAATCAAAATCCGGCTTATAGCGGTTGCAAGGGAAATTAATCTTTATAACAATTTACCATAATGAATTAATAATGCACGAACCATTCGATCTGGTATTAGAGAACCAGAGCATAATACCAGGATGTTACTTTGTGAAACGTTTAATAATGCAAGCCTTTGATCATAATTAACTAGCGACCCGCCCCGGCTTCGCACGGGTGCAAATGCTGATAGTAAATATACTACAGAATCGGCCCCCGGCATCCATACGTCATCCATACGTCCATTACATAGCTGTCATTTGCGATTTATTATTCCAAGTCTGATTCTTTTTTGTTATACCACGTTTTATAGTGACTGACGTTTTATGTCAAGTCACACGGGAACGCTGTCGAACGGGATAAACAGTATCCTATGTCCGTCTCCTGGCTCTAAGCTACCTACCCTTCAATTTTCAGCCATATCGGTACAGCCGTTCTTGAGTTATAAATAGTGTAACTAACACGACTTTTTTTTATATATATAGATTATCTCTCTTATCGCAGATTGAACTGTTCATAACTTGATGCCTGTTTTTGTATAGATTTTTTGAGATAGACATGGACGTTCTGTTTTTGATGCATGCTTTTAATAAGTTCAAAGCAGACATAACATAAATACCTCCCTTTTTTGGTGATGCACGTATGTGTGCTGAGAACTTTCTCAGATGCACCTTTTAATCTGAAAAGGGGCTTGTCACTCTTAGGTTTACCTATTTATCCGTTTATTTGATCTTTCTTACTATTACTTTACGCCGACGACGGTACGTTTGTATCTATGTGAGACAGTCACGCAACGATTTCCATATACAATATTTTTAGATTTAGACAATGTTTTCTATACTTGTCCCGTTAATTATTTGAGGTATCACTTGTGTGTTCAAGTGTCCCCTCTCGGAAGGCATTCGATACGTTCTGCCGAACCGGTTGCCCGTATTGATTGCGGGTAAGAGTACGGCATGGTTAGTTGCTCGCGAAAACGGCATTTGCGCGATTCGATACCTCGTTTTGTCGGTTACGTATTTCTATGGCAACATTGTTTCGCTTTTCTATGAATTGGCGAGATTAAAGCTTAGGGTTTTGTGTTTATTGTGGCGTAAATTTGTATTTCTTTGAATTAATAATGGATTAATCTGACTCTGTGATTTGATTGTGAGAAAAAACACTGAATACTTTGACGAAATACGTTTTGTGTGCAATAATAATAACTGATAAGGAAGCATGATAAAAGCTCCTATTATTCGGATGGATACTTCCAGAGCCTTTTTGGGATTAGGTACTGTAGTTACGAAAACTAAACCCAAACTGAAGACAAATTGTCATTAGTTTGACTTACAACGAAAGGGGAAGAACGCAGATTTTTAATACTCCGTTTCGTTTGGCTCGACGCTCGTTGGGATTTTGAGAAAACTCGTGTGTATGTAAGTTAAATTAAATCTAAGTCTTGTTTTCGTAAAATGTTTTGCCTCACCTATTACTTGGCTTTTCCTAATCCTCGCCGAAAATTGAATTTTATCAAAAGTTAATGGTAGAATCTTTGTATACCTACGTCATGTACAGGCCTTGGCTACCCTGTAGCTTGATAATGTTGATAATAATAAATAATATGCTGCACAATTCACACAGCATTATCTAGCCCCAAGCTAAGCAGAGCTTGTGTTATGGGTACTAGATAACTGATATACTTAATACAATACACTGCATACATAGATATTTTTATTATGCATAGAAAACACCCAGACCAACGGAACAAATTTCTGCAAATCGTACACAAATTTGTTCCGAGGCGGGAATCGAACCCACGACCTCCTGCGTCGCAGGCGGACCTTCGCCCATTGCGCCACGGAGGTCGTCGTCGTGATAAACTTAAGATTTGAGTAAAAAATTACTGAAGACTAAATTTATTGATATACCTATTGCTGATCATTGCTAACGCTGTGGCGCACACGTGGCCTACGGGTGAAGGTATCTAAATATAGTATAAGTAATAGGTGCTATGTTATATGCATATAAACGGGATGTCATCCCGTGACCACGACTGTGTGTAAACTAAAGATGCGCGACTGCTAATGATCTGGCTAGTCGAATGATCTACAACTTACTAATTTACTCATTCCACTTGAATGTTAGTAATATACTAATCTTCAAAGTCGAATGACAACTACTAATTAGTAATTATAATTACTAATGCCCGACTCGGGCAGTCGCCATAGTCGTTAGTAATGGCGAGAGGCGTCGAATAACGAATTGAGTTCGACTGCTCGACTCGAGCAGTTGCCATTACTAACCATATTAGTTACTAATTTGGTTAGTAATGGCGAGTCGGGCAGTCAACGCGAAATCAATTCTTTATTCGACGCCACTCGCCATTACTAACCAAATTAGTTATTAATTGTCCTAGTCATTCGAATGGTTCGAATGATTTGTGAAGTCGAATGAATGAAATCATTCACAGTCGCGCATCTTTAGTGTAAACCCGTTGAAACGTCGGGACAAATAGATAAATAGACGCGATAAATTACCCGTTAAATAGTACTAATAATAATGTGTTCAGATCGCGTAAGTTAGAAAATATTTACCTACAGGTGCATATTGTGCAGGTTGGTCCGTACACATCGGAGTGTGCCAATAAGAGCAGTGCAAAGCAGGATAGGCCTGTGTGCTCAGCTTTCTACCAGCTCAAAGCTGGTAGAAAGCCGAGCAATATTTGCCTGTAATCAAACAGAGTCGCCCGCTCTCGACTCACGACCTGCGAACTAGGCCCCGATTCTGGGAGGATTAGGACTCGTATTATGAAAGGTTGCTCAGTTATCTATGCTTGAGTTACGCTTGTGCTATACAAAAACGTTACTCAAACATTTATTTATTTTTGTATATTTTTATACAATAATAAAAATAGTACTTTTGTACTTGCACTGTTTTCACGTAACATAGATCGACGACAGAGCAAGTTTTTTTTAATACAGTCCTAGGAGTTATATTTCACTCCTCTCAGCAATAATCGCGCCGAATCCTACTAAATAACGTACCGTGTCGTGCTCCGTCTGAGAATTTTGAATTCAAGTTTGTGATCGTTTTGTTTTTATTTAGGACTTTTTAATTTTATTTAGGGAATTATGTTTTGTCTTTTCAAATTGTACAATTTCTGACATGTCTTGTTATGAATGACCTATGTAAATGGTAAATAAATACAAAATAAATAAATCGTTGTAATCGATTGTTTAATTTACGGCTCACAGCAGGCAACGGGTACGTTGCTACGATCAGAGCCTGCCGCTACCGTGGAAAGCATATAAAAAAATCTATATAGGGACAATTCCATACATTGTTTTCCTGTTTTGCCGCGCCGCCGCGCCGGTCAATTATAAAAGCACCTAGGTATTAAGTTCCAAGTGTTCTTTTCTATGTATAAATATACAATATCTATCTATGTCATATAATGGTATTAAGTATATTAGTCATCTATCATTAATAACACAAGCTTGTGATTGTCCAGCGTTATTTATTTATTTATCCATCAAAGTCAGGGCCCTGTTTGTACTGCGCGTACATTCGGTAGGCTGCGTTGTTACCGTCCCCGGGTCAAATCAAATTTATGTGAGGCTTGCCTTTGTGCTGTTAATTGGAATCCGGGTGCTGTTGTCTCCCAAGATGGCGCTATATGAGGAATGCTGGCGGAAAGATTCAAAGCAATCTTGGGGGCCTACTGCTAATTATGTAGGCAAATTACCTTACTATTACTAGCTCCCTACAATAAGGTAACTTAGAAGACGCAATAAGCTTTCTGTTTTGACTTTATGATGACAGGATACTAGGAAAAACAATGCTTTTGTGTCGTAGTAAGACTTCACGTTGAGCTTTCGAGCTTGATCTTTAAGAAATGAATGGCTGGTGTGCGGATGATTTCGAGGTGATGGTGCAAATAAGCAAATAATTCACCAGATATTTCTAGCTACATCTACTGTAATTTGACCTATAATCTCCAAGCAATAATAAAGCCATTTGTTCAGGCAAGTTCTATTCGTGTTACTTTCGTAATAAACGCTAATCGATATCAAATTTCTGAAAGCTAAACTATTTCTCGCGTGCCCGCACCGCTTCGCAGTCGCGGCGATAAAACATTTTCTTTGTTCTTCACTAAGCCTACTGAATCCTAAAATGATTTCCGCTAATCCGTCGGCACTCTGCCACCCTGCCAATCCTGCCATCCTACTAGGCCACTCTGCCAGTTTTTCCAGAAGCGTCAGGACTCGGCGTGACGGAAAATCGGCTTCACATCTGGCTGGAACGATAGCTCTTTTTTGTTTAGGCGTTTTTTGACGTGAGTCGCTTTTGTGAGCAGCGTTGTGGGATTTGTAAAAGCTTATCCTTTTGAATTGCTAGAATCTGCAAGGAAACTAGTATAATACCTGACGGAAAAAATTAACTACTAACTACGTAGAAATGTTATCTGTTTATTTGATGCTAAGTGGAGAGGAATTCCAAAAAAGCCGCCTACAGCGCTAAATGTCATAACTAAGTAAAACATTCTTAAACCAAGATTAATCTTCCCTCTGCTTTGTTAAACTTTCGATGAAGACATTATATTCTTCCTCATTAAACGAAACTTTTGCACATGTTAGCCAAAGCTTATTTTACACAAGTTACGAGTGTTTTATCGTGACGTAAAACTATTTTCTCGTCATAAAACTCCAGTGTAACTAACTCCAAACATACCACCTATTAATGAACCTACCTTCACGAATAGTTCCGTCGTTGGTAATTTGTTCGTGTCTTATTAAATTCATAAGTATGCGACGCGAGGAATATCTTTCGTGGTGCAAGTTGCAAGCAAATTGTGAGGAAATTAATGTTAAAGTATCTTCGTTTAGCCGCTAGGATACGTGACTTCTTTTTAAAACTCCGAAATTTACTTGAGAGAGGGTGCAATGCAATTTATTCGTAATACCATTTATCCACTCACTTTGACTTCACCTCGTTGGGAACTCTACCTGATTATACCTCTACCTACACCTATCGTTTAGAAACTGAGGCATAGTTCTACATATATCTATAGCGTATTGATCAGTCTTCTATTATATCACAATGAGGCTGTGGATTTATTCCTTGGTCAAATAAACGTAGACCCGGAAGTTGGTGATATCAAAGTCAACATTGCAAACCCCAAATTCCCTGGATACAGTACAAGCGCTGGAAAAACAGTTGGCGTATCCAGCTGTTTCTTAAGGTTCCGTACCCAATGGGACTTAAGCAAAAAACCCGGTAACTATTGAAACAAAACACCGCATAATAGGAAACTAACTTTAGAAGTACCATTTATTTATTATTTATTTATGCTCGAGATTAGCATAAATGATGAGTCCTTATTAAAATTGTTAGAACTACACCGTTACCAAAACACCATTGTTTCTAAATAATGCTGCACATCACTCAGGTTACCATCATCTGGCCCAAAACTAAGCAGAACTTGGCTGCATTGCAAAATAGTGTGTTTGTGCCCCCGGAACCTACTACACACAAGCCTGACTCTCATTCACTCGATTTTTTATCTTCGCCGCTTCCGTCTGTCACTTGTCAGCGTCAGGCCACACACAATAAATCAGCCTGCTCGTCTCCACAGATAAACTCCCGGCTTCCCCCCGTACGTGCAAATTCGAGTGTTCCAGAATGTACGAGACGACCTAACTTCTCTTGATGAATTGTAATGCGACAGTTAAGAGGATTATAAAATATGCCTGTTTCGCGCGATGTCGTGAATTTGCAGGGAATTAAATCGGTTTATGAGTGGCCTTGCTCTGCTCTCTGTTCTGTCCTTTGGGAGAATTGGAGTGGAGGTCGAAAGATGGAGGCTTTGAGTTAATCCTTGGTTACTTAGCAGAGCAATTATCTTTTGGCGACCCGTCCGTTGTCCACCTTAGCGCTTGTAAAATGGGACGTTCGTTTTATGATAATCTAAATTATTATTATATTCTGAATCTAAAATCCTGGGAACGTTATACGTAAAGAACGTTACTACGTTTATTAAGTTTGAATTAAGTACAGGATTATCTTTGAAACTTCTTTAAAAGTTTATTCAAATAAAGCCTGTTTAGCGAACAAAATGTAAAGTAAATACCAATAACAGTATCCAAACATAAATAATTCAATAGCAATAAGGTAAATCACGGACATTCATGGCATTTTACGAGGATGCGTATTTTATCCCGATACCGGATTCTGGGGTGAAACCCACTCGCATAGGCGCAACAGCATTTCAACCGTTATATTCCTCAGCCTGTTTTAAAAACTTTACCTCATGAGTCTATCTACTCAACGGCTTAAATCACGCTTCTGGCACCTACTATAGCGTGAGATATGACCGACAACTAGTATCAGGCTTGCTTCAATAAAACGCTGATGGGTTTATAGGTGGGATTCAACCCTAAGTAAATAAACCTATTGGTACATACGTCTTCTGGCCGGTTTTGCGTCTTGTAACCTTCCAACGGATATATTGCCCGTAAACCAGCTGGCTTCATAAAGGATCTCGGGTGAAATATCGGTGTTATTCACTAACTCACTCCGCTCGCTATTTGTGAGGGTGTCGCCTTTCGAAAGTGAACCTTCTGAGAGATTCATTCGCTTCACAGGGGTACTGAAAGTTTAATAAACGCCGAAAGGACTTTCGGCTATTTTATCTGGTCCGAAGGATACTGGTAACTCTAAATTTGGAAAAAGCTATTTCCTATTTTTTTCGTTCCAGCTTACTAATCTACCAGCAGTCCAAATCCTTTTTGAATTCAAACTCTCGCTTACCACAAAAAATACAAACCCAAAAATACACCGATTTTAAAATACATGCAGATATTTGTCATGCGAGCTGGGCGACCACAAAGCGTCGTTGTAATCCGGTTAACCGGTTTGGCGCGTATCCGGGCGCCAAGTGATATCTGCCGTTGACAGTTCAAAATGGCGGCCATGTGTGTATTTCAAAACATAAAGAAAATGGCCACGCGTTTTCAAATTGAAATGACATTGCGTTCTGAAATTGATTGGTTGTATTGCGAAATAAATGTTCGTAGCACAATGCGTAGACGTGTGATGGCGTTTCAAACATTCATCAACTATCGTTTTTGTTTCGGAAATGTTTTGTGTGATATTGTTCTCCGATTGAGCTTTTGATTAGGTACACATCGTTTGGTTGCTTCCAACTACTAGAAAATAAAACTAGAAATAAATCCTATTTTGCAACTTTTAGCCGACCGTTAAAGGTAATGGTCAATCAATAACCGACATCATGTATCTACTTAGGTGTAAGTACCCAGGTTGTCTTACTGAATTTATTGTTACGTTACATGCATGACTGACTACAACTACCATTAGGTATATGTAATGTAAATGTAGCCATAAAAATAAGATAAACAAACTTCATTTGATGAAGAAAAGTGAAAAATTCTAGTCCCACAAATATACAAAGTTAGAATAATGTTTTATCATATCGCCTCAAGCACCGTATTTAGCAGCGCCCGACAACTCAACTCTGTTATGAGCTCACATATCCGGTTCAACATACGCTCGGTTTTCCTATGCGCATTACGGTATGCAACCAACATGTCCGGGCTCAACTATCTGTTTTGTGTGCGCTAAATGCACATATATACTACCCCTCCACTTGCGTTTGAGGACATATACTATGCATAGTACAATGCTGGCAGACAAAGGAAAATACTTATAAAAAGTTTGTAACTTAGCTTTGTCTTTAGAAATGTTTTCCTACATTGATATCCAATAAAAATCAAACCTCAGAACATCCAAAAAGATCATCGATAAAACTGCATTTTCACCATATCTAGGAAAGCTTTCTTATATGTGCAAAAGTGCCTGCTGATAGATATAAGATCGAATGATTCTTCTTTTATGGGTGTGAGTATTCTGGATGTTTTCTATGTACAATAAAAAAATATCTATCTATGTAGTGTATTGTAATAAGTATAATAAGTACCCATAACACAAGATCTGCTTAGCTTGGGGCTAGATAATGCTGTATGAATTGTCCAGCATTATTTATTTATTTTATTATACGCTAACGCTCACGACATGATAGATTTCCGTAATTTCGCTGCTCTTCACTATCACTCGCATGAGCTTTTTTCGCACGTCGTCCATCTAGTCACTAGATGGAAGGGTGTGTGCCTCTCCACTAGATTCTAGTGGAAAGCAGACACCGGTCTATAAGCTCTTCATGACAGTTGCGATGACTGCATTCCGTAAGCTGCTGTTATGAATTTACGTGCAGCGGCGGACGTGTAGTACCTCGTAAGCCGCACGCTCGTGCTGTTACTGAAATTTTATTTACGTTGCGTTTCGCAGCTGCTTTACATACCGCAAATGGCTCTCGTAATCTATGAATAATGAGTTGTAGAGCAACGCTAAATACTGTAGGTATTTGCAATGCGGAATGCAGGTCCTGTATAAAGCTGCACCATTCATTTTGTTCCAACTAGAACCCAACGCTTCGAGCGATGGATCGTTATATTCGATAGTTAGAACGGCCTAGCTTTTTTTCCCGAATGTTATTGATCTGCTGTATAGTTCAATGCACATAGCACATCCATTTTCATTTCAAATCATCCTCAATGCGATAATGACGTGCATCCATTAGCCACCTCACTCCATCCGATGTGGTTTCCCACCACCACAATCACTAAATTGCGCAAGCTCTTCCATTCTTTTGCCCCTCGAAACCCTGACATGTTTTGAATGATACTGGAAAACCTCGCGAACCTCCTTTCACACGCTCTAAAGATATTTTGTGCATTATTTTTTGGCGCCGTTTCACACGTTGAAATGAGGTTATGAGAGCCTTTGCCGTGACACCGTGCAGTTTTGTGGTGGAATGAGGGCCCTCAACTTGGATTATTTTGTATTTCTTCTAGTCTGTGTGAAATTCTTGCCCATTTGTTATTTTATTGCGAAAAGCTCTCTCGTGGCAGAGCTTAGAAGATGGCATGGGCTTTTTACCTAACAATTTTCAGCTTACTACCTTAGTACTTGGTGAAAGGCTGCAAGATATCATTAGTTTCAGGCTGCTAAACATAATTCTCAAGACAAGTCTCGGAGCCCAATTCTAACATTTCAGCACACAGCAACAATCCGAAGCAAATCTAGGGCATCAATACTTGAAGCGTTCTAACCCGCCATTCTAGTCCGAGTTAGGCATTACAAGATCGCAAACTGCATTTGGTAGCTCAGCTGGCGCGTTTGCTCTCAATTTCGGAATGATTCCATTGAGAGAGAAATCTCGTAGAGTCGAATTAAGAGCACATGCACCAATTTGGCTTCTAAATGCAGTTTCTAAGTCCGACCAATGGGCCTGTCCCGGTATAGAGCCAGATAAGAAGAAAAGTTTCCTCTGACGAGGTGCAAGAGAATTTGACGAAACTGGGCCAAATAGAAAAAGAAGAGTAGAAAAGTTTTACTTCGCATAAAATTGGTGTTTATATTTTTGTCAATATTATCAGGAAAGCTCTTTCTATTATTTATTAATTTTTGTTTATTTGGGAAACATACAGTTACTATAAACTATACAAAAAATACTTATATAACACTAAACTAGCAAAGCTTCCACCATTAAATCAAACATACAGTTCAGAGCTTAATATGAATAGCTCAGTTACGCCATCCTGTGCGCCAGGTTACGCAACAGGTCTACATATGTAGATGTACATATTTAATATACCTGGCTTACCTACTTCAACTAATGATTCTCATCATAGACGTACCTAATCACATTCGTTTCGTAAAGTACCTAACTTTACGAAACGAATGTGATTAGGTACGTACCGGCCCATCTATTCGAAATTAGATTAACGTTTATTTGTCTTTCAAAATAAGCAGGTAGACAATAGATGTATTCCGCATAAGAACCCTGGCTTGGCTCTGGCTGTACGGTCCGCATCTATCTAAGCGTGCCACAAAGAGCGCTCAGCAGCTGTCTGAACAATGCGATTGTGCTGGCCCACTGTGTGCCACTGTTGACGTTCCCATTCAGAAGTCCGCTTGGTTATATTTAACTTAATCCGAGAGGTCAGTCCCGGATTTAACTTAATTAAAATGGAGAGAAACAATCATCCTCGCCTTTATAACGAAAGTTGAGCGTTTTGTTCGTAAATCAGTGTTGTAGATTTGATACCCCGGATAAAAAAGAGGGATGTAAGTTTGACGTATGTATGTAGTATATCAGTGTCTCTAGCACCGTAGATCCCAAAAGAATCAATCGATTACCTACCCTACATATTTAGTTTTTTTTGTTTGAAAGGTTAATTAAGTTTTCTTGTCTATTTGTTTTTAGCGTTCCGTACCTCAAAAGGAAAAAAGGAACCTTTATAGGATCACTTTGTTGTCCGTCCGTCTGTCCGTCTGTCAACCCTCTTCTCAAGAACGCGTGGAGGTATAGAATTGAAATTAACATCAAATACAGTCCGTAACCGTGATAGTTACGAGTACAGCCGTTTACGTCCGAATATTTTGAAATTTTCAAGGGATTCCTTTGGATATTTCACATGCACGTTTCCCGTTGACCCAAAATGAAATTTGGCAAGAAGCAAGGCCGTAGCACAAGTAAAAGAAAAATCCGAAAACCGTAATGTTAAAAATGACAATTTTATTTTGTGATTATTCACAAAAAAATTGAATCTCGTCATGGACCAAAACCTATAGGGTACCTACTTCCCGTTGACCTAGAATCATGATATTCGGCAAGAAACAAGGACTAACAATTATACAGAACCCTTGGTGCACGACTCCGACTCGCACTTGATGTTTTTTTTAATTTAATACATAATATTATAAATCGGTCCATCCGTTCAAATGTATGATGTTCAAAATCAAATCGTCCGGGGTTTTTCGATTTCTTGCAAAATTGGCTTGTGTTGAAAATGAAATTCGACCAATAAATGCTAAGGGTCAGTTCACACCGAGACGCGACGCGGCGCGACGCTGCGCGCACATTTTTCATAGAGCGACTCAGAATATACTTTATTCACTACACGAAAAGATACATATTACATTGTGAGAATTCAGATTACGTTGCACCACGCAGCACTGCGCCTCGAGGTGCCTCGCGGCGTAGCGCGACGTATAGTGACGCAGCGGTGCATCGCCGGTACGCGCGGCGTGCAAGAGCGGTGCTGCGTCTCACGGTGCCGCGCGACGCCGCGAGGCGCAGCCTGAGGCCGCTGTGGCGACTTCTCTACTATTTCCGTTCAGACTTCGTTTAGAATTGATGCAGTTCGGTCGAGTGCTCGATTGAAAATATAATGATAGACTGGGATCTTATATAATTTATAATTTATATAATGCCAGTGGTAGACTGCGGGAGGGCGCGGGCGGGGCCGCGCGGCGCCTGCGGCTAGTAGATACGTTCCGCTGCGCCTCGCGGCATCTCGCTGCGCAGAGGCGTCGTCCTGCTACGATTTTAAGATGCGCCTCGCGACGTTGCGATGCGTCTCGCGACGACGCGCGGCGTAGCGCGAAATCATTGGCCTCTTTGAGTATCGTCGCGTCGCGTCGCGTCTCGGTGTGAATTGACCCTAAGAGTTTAGGTGTATGTCATTCGAGTGTACCGATTGTTCACTGTTTTTAACCCCCGACGCAAAAAGAGTGGGGTGTTATAAGTTTGACGTGTCTGTGTATCTGTGGTATCTTAGCTCCCAAACGGATGAACCGATTTTCGTTTAGATTTTTTTGTGTCATAGATAATTTTATCCCGAGTGTTCTTAGCCATGTTTCATGAAAATATGTTGGGGGGTTTTTAAAATTTTTAATTTAGTTCTTGTAAGATAAGCGATATACGAGTATATCTCGTATCTATGTAAGTATTCTAATAAGTATATCAGTTAATATTATAAAAAACTTCGTGACTAAAACAAATTTCGAATTTCTATAGTTTCAGCTTTACCGAACAAAACAAACTGAAACCGTACAGATACCGTTTAATTTTGCGATCTAACGACCTTTCGGTATACAATAAATAATACATTTTATACGTAGTACAACGTACAGACAATAGGATATTGCTTTATTGGACGATATCCTATTTTGGATTGATTTGATGGAATTCTATTGAAACTGCGAATTGGTGCAGGAATTTAATAATCAATATTCAACTCCATTTGAGTTGAATACTGATTATTAAATTCTATTTATTTCATAGCAAGGGTTTTTTTAACCATTACTGTTTCACTGCAAAAGGGAAGACCCTTACTTCTCTTTCATTCATAATGAGTGTGCGTAGAAAGCAGTTTTCTCAGAAAATTAAATTACTTACTCCTAACGATAAAATATTTCTCCGAATCTTGGAATTACCGTGATTTATTTAGACATCTTCTATAGCTGTTTTTCTCAGAACGACAAATTCGAAAAGGACCATTGACCTCTTTCAAGGACATCAAACGAACCCAATCTTCCTGACCTGACATAACCAGCAACACGACACGAAATTAGAACAGGAATTTCATTACGCATTCACTGAAGACATCTCGAGATCTTCAATATAAAAGTTTAATAATGTAGCATGTGAAGCTTCGCATTACGGTAGATCTGATTCACTCTTATGTTTTCTTGGAGAAATTTAAGATTCAATATGGCGAAAAATTGCGAAATTATCATGTCCTGGGTTCTTGAATACCACAAACTGAAAAATACCGTCATGATAGGCTTGAACCATTCTTCTGATTATTTATTATTTTAGTAAAATTTTGTACGCAATTTTATGGATGTTCCCTGATAAAATTAAGTGAATTTTCTGCACGTAGTAGATTTATTCTGTGCCAGTATCAGTCTCGGCATTCTCCGTACGTCGATAAATTGTATTGGGCTATAAATCGAGTTGGCAATACTACGGGGACATGGCCCACCGTCCACGAGCTAATGAAATCTGAAATTACTGAGATGAAGGTGAAAATGTTGCCGTGCAAAAGTAATTAAACACGGTAATGGTGTGGCTGTGGTCCGAATCTTTTATTGGGATAGCTAAAGGGCAAAAATTTGTGAGACTGACTTTTCTTCTGGTCGTTGTTACATAAAGTTAACTGAAGAACGCAGGATTTTCTTTGACTTTTTTCACTTCTTTCGCTAGTGGAAAAAAATGGAGTGAAGAGCATCAATGAACACTTCATATCCTAAGTGGTGCTTTCAAATTTTTTTAATTTATTTATTGGTGCGGTTTATACGCGCAAAACATAAAATAATCACAATATATCATCATCATCATCATCATCAACAAGCTAAATTAGTCCACTGCTGGACATAGGCCTCCACTAATGAGCGCCATAGCGCCCTGTCTTCAGCTTGCCGCATCCAGCATCTGCCTGCAGTCTTTCGCAGATCGTCATCCCACCTGGCCGGAGGGCGCCCTACACTACGTTTGCCGAGTCGTGGTCTCCACTCAAGAACACGCCTGCCCCAGCGGTTGTCGGTTCTTCGCGAGATATGGCCGGCCCACTGCCACTTCAACTTGCTAATTCTTTGAGCTATGTCGATAACTTTGGTTCTCTGTCGGATGTATTCGTTACGAATTCTGTCCTTCAGAGAGACTCCGAGCATAGCTCTTTCCATAGCTCGCTGAGCGACTTTGAACTGGTGGACCAGCCCTACCGTGAGTGTCCACGTCTCAGCTCCGTAGGTCATGACGGGTAGGACGCACTGATTGAAAACTTTAGTTTTCAAGCATTGCGGTATGGATGACGAGAAGACTCGACGTAGTTTCCCAAACGCTGCCCAGCCTAGCTGGATCCTCCTCCTCCTTCTCAAAATTATTTTTATCCAACTGCAGAATTTGCCCAAGGTAAGTATACTCGGAAACAATTTCGAGAAGGTGGCCATGTACGACGACCGGTCCCGGATCAATGAGGCCATTGATCATGACTTTGGTTTTATCCAAATTCATGCCAAGACCGATGCGTCGCGAGGCTGAGGCTAGGCCGTCCAGCATCTGGTTCAGCTCCTCTAGCGACTCCGCCATTAAGACTATGTCATCAGCGAATCGCAGGTGTGAGATGTGGTCGCCGTTTATGTTGATGCCCTTACCTTTCCAGTCCAGCGTCTTAAACATATCTTCCAACGCGCTCGTGAACAGTTTCGGGGATATAACATCCCCCTGTCTCACTCCTCTGCGCAGTTGGATGGGTTTAGACTGCTGGCCCTGTACTTGGACACTCATGGTGGCGGCCTCGTAGAGACATCTCAGCACCTCGATATAACGATAGTCTACTTGGCATCGCTGTAAGGATTCCAGAACAGCCCAGGTTTCGACAGAGTCAAAGGCTTTTTCATAGTCCACAAAGGCCAGACACAGAGGCTGATTATACTCTTCGGACTTCTGTATAATCTGCCTCACCGTGTGAATGTGGTCTATGGTGCCAAATCCTCCGCGGAACCCGGCCTGTTCTGGTGGCTGGAACTCGTCGAGTCTCCTGGCGAGACGATTCGTGACCACTCGTGAGAACAGCTTATAGACGTGGCTCAGGAGCGTGATGGGTCTGTAGTTTTTAAGGAGGGTTTTATCTCCCTTCTTAAAAAAGAGCACCACCAAACTCCCGCTCCACGCCTTTGGAGTTCTCCCACTGTGAAGGACGGCGTTGAAGAGGTTCTGTAGCTCCTGTACAACAGGGGCACCTCCGGCTTTCAAAAGCTCTGAAGTTATTCCGTCCTCACCGGGGGCTTTTCCATTTTTAAGCTGCCTCAGAGCTAACACGATCTCGTCTTGACTGATGTCTGGCAGTTCGTCGGTATAGTGGCGTGTCAGGGTGGCTCTAGAATCATGGTCGTCTCGCCGGGAATGGGGGGCATGTGCAGCGTATAAACGGCCATAGAAATCCTCTACCTCGGCGGAGATCTCCGGTTTCGACAATACGGTCCTCCCGTCGTGCGTTTTAAGCTTCGTCAGGTGGCTCCTGCCAAGCTGCTGAGTGAATACTTTGGACCCTCGGTTTCGCTCTATCGCCTCTTCGATGAGGCGTGTGTTGGAGCTCCGAAGGTCGCGCCGTACCATCTTCGCAATTCGCTTGTTCAGGTCTGACCTCTCTAACGAAGACGCTTGAGTGGTTTCCCGTCTTTTTGTCATCAGACCGAGAGTCTCATCCGAGAGTTTGGATTTCTTGCCAGTGCGCTGCTTTTTGCAAAACTTGATGCCCTCATCCCTCAGCGTTTCGACCAAATTGTGTAGGGTCTCGTCAGCGTCATCAGTGGGATCCAAGGCAACAAATCTATTCCCGAGAAGCTGCTGGAACTTCTCGGTGCCCGCCATGATTTGGATTGGGTTAGGTCGGAGCGTGGACTTCATCAGACGGTTTCTTTCAAGCTTCAAGTTGATATTCAGAGAGCCTCGGAGCAGTCGGTGATCAGATCCGGTATTGAACCTGTTGATCACTGAGACATCTCTGAATATGTGCTTGCTATCCGTCATGATGAAGTCGATCTCATTTTTAGTCACAGTGTCGGGGCTTTGCCATGTCCACTTCCTTTGAGGCTGTTTCTTAAAGAAGGAGTTCATTAAGAACAGCCCCTCTTTCTCAAGGAAGTTGACAAGCATTTGCCCCCTGTGATTCCTAACTCCATAACCATGCGGGCCTATTCGGGATTCGTTGCCAGTCTGGGTTCCCACCTTGCCGTTAAAGTCCCCCATAACAACGTTGAAGTGGGCCTTAGTGGTGTTGTGTAAGGCTTTGGATATGTCTTCATACATATCCTCCACTTCATCATCCGAGTGTGTCGAGGTCGGTGCGTAGACCTGAATTACCTTCATGCTATACCGCTTGGATAGCCGAAGGATCAGGTACGCTACCCTGTTCGACACACTGGAGATTTCTTGAACGTTGCTAGCGAGAGCCTTATTTACGAGGAACCCTACGCCACCCTGGGATGTTTTATCACCCTCGCGAAAGTAGAGAAGATGGCCTGAGTCTAGAGTTACGGTGTCCTCCCCCTCTCTACGGACTTCACATAACCCCAGAACATGCCATTTAATATTCTCTAACTCCACTTCCAACTGCGCTAGATGATGGTCCAGCCTCAGAGTTCGTCCGTTAAACGTCGCCAGGGTCAGTTTTTTGAGCAATGAATGGTAGCCTAATGTAGCCCGGGGATTCCTAGCACCCCCTGCCCCGCCGTTACCGTGGCCGCTACCATGGCCAGGAATAGCGAGGCGGCCGGGAACTGGGGGGGTAATGCCCATAATCCCCACGCTGGGCATTGCGGGTTGGGGATCGCAGTTTGGTACAGTTGCTCTGCAGGGGGCGCTGCTGCCCGCCCCCCGGTGTGTGTTTCCCTTAGTCGCCTCTTACGACACCCACGGGAAGAGTTGGGGTGGTGCAATTCTATGCCGCCGGCACCACACGGCGAATATATACAAAACTCACAGAATATATACAAAACTTGAATAAAATGGGTTTAGAACTTGATTATTTCACAAATTATGTGCATACAGAGAATCATACGAGCAAAACATGTAGAGCAAAAAACTCATAATATTAAAACAATCACATAATAATAAATGCGAAAGTTTGGTTGGATGGATGGATAGATGGATGGATGGATGGATGGATGTTTGTTACCTCTTCACGCCAAAACTACTGAACGGCTCAAATTTTGCATACATTTAAGTCTAAGCCTGGAATCAAACATAGGCGGCTTTTTTATCCCACAAGTCAGTTCCAATGGGATAGAAATACCTTAAAACGTATCCATAGAAACAACGCGTGCGAAGCCGTGGGCAGAAGCTAGTAAAAATATAAAACAGAATAAAGGATACCTTATGCTAATTATAAGTGTTTAAGCACATCTACCAACAATTACACCATTGCATGCTTAGTATTAGGAGTTTAAATATAATAAATGATTTTAAAGTTCGGGTAAATTGGCTCAATTTGCGAACAAAAATGTCTATTAAAATTAATGTACTTATACTTGTTATAGAGTGACAAACTACCCAAAAAAAGATTTAGTGTACCACATATTAAAATTTTTTACTTTAAAAAAGCGAGCATTCAGATAGATGTTTGTTAAATATGTCTAGCGTTTTTGATTTATTTCATCACCTTCACCTACAATTATACGTACGTCCAAAATACAAACGTCCAAAATCACCGAAAGCCAAAATCTGATAGCACCGTCATCAAAATTGAGTATCAAATAATCTGGGCTTTTCAGCCTCTGGATCGCCTGTTTAAACACTTGCCCAGAAAAAGCGATTCTCTACCAAGAGCTGAACAAACTCTCCGGGTTTTAATGAATTGCGCTCTAATATCGGTATAAAATGTCGAATCAATTGCTCAGTATGCAAGAATTAGATGAAACCAAGCGTTTTCAACTGCTATGGTATTTTCATAATATTTTTTGAAAATCATGAAATTCGCACTCATCAAGCAAATTGAAAACAATCGTAACTCCGTGCATGGTCAAGTCTACGTACAGCAGACTGACGAGTTCAAGATTCAGGTTCACACCTCTAAAGTAAGACCGTAAGACCTTTGGTTTTAGACAGCTGCGTGTTAGCCATCTCATCAGGGGCATGATTCTTTATGACCTAAGAGATAAAATGCCCAAAACGTGTGACGTCACAACGTGTTCCAAACACAAACGCGATTCAGACGAGCCTAGTTGTGGAATCGAAAAATTGTATTCTGCATGCCACAAGACTGGTTGTCTATGCCCCGTGTTTTGTTTTTCGATTATTTCACACGCTTCTTTCAAAATCTTACATTCGGACTACTCGGAAAATTTACGGTTTTATTATAAACTAGCTTCCGCCCGCGGCTTCGCATGCGTATTTTCGATATATTATGTAGCCTATTATCTAAGTTAGGCTTTGCCTTAAAAGTTCGCCAAATTTTTTTTTTATAAACAGTATCCTATGTCCGTCTCCTGGCTCTAAGCTACCTACCCACCAATTTTCAGCCATATCGGTACAGCCGTTCTTGAGTTATAAATAGTGTAACTAACACGACTTTCTTTTATATACAGTGGTGGGCACATAATTAGAGACACCCCCCAATTGATCACAATAAACTTGATTTTGGCACTACCATTAGCCAAAGTAGATATTAAATATAATGTAATTGTTACTAAATCATACATGACGTTGTATTCTTAAAATAGGGGACAAAAAAAGTTGTGTTGCTTATTAGTTAAGACACTGCTCACTATCCAAATATACTACAAACTTTTTTAACGTACCTGTAGCTGGCCAACTAATTAAAGACAGTGAACGCAGTGTTCTGAATTTAAAAAAAAAGGAAAAAAACTACATTCGATTTTTCATTGTTTTGCCGCGTATTTGCATGAAACGTCGACATTAATTAAAACATTTTACTTTTTGTATTCAAATTAATACGTTTTATAACAATCAATATGGGAAAAAACAAGAGTTGCGATTCGTCCACTAGAAAGATAATATAAACTTTCATAGCAAAGGTTGGTCATACAGAAAAATCGCAAACCATTTGAGCTGTTCTAAGGATATGGTTATGAATGCTATAAAGCATTTCAAGAAGTTCAATACGACCGAAAACGTACCCAGAAAACCGAGACCTAGAAAAACCACTCGGCGAGAAGACTCTAAGATGGTGTTGTTGGCAAAAAAGGAACCGTTCAAAGGATCAGAACTGATACGCTCGGAAATATACGGGGCAGGAGGGTCGACGGGTGTGTCTGCAAGGACAATTAGACGGAGACTATGCGAGGCAAACTTGTACGGAAGAGTGTCTCGGAAGGTGCCACTTTTGAAAAAGCAAAATGTTAAGGCAAGGTTAGCGTTTGCTAAAAAATATGAACACTTGACTGAAAGAGAGTGGAAAAATGTGCTTTTTTCAGATGAAACAAAAATTAATATGATTAATTCTGATGGAAAACAATATGTTAGACGCCCCCCGAACAAAGAAATGGATCCGAAGTACACCAAGAAAGTAGTGAAACATGGAGGGGGAAATATCAAAGTGTGGGGCTGTTTTTCAGGACTTGGTGTCGGACCTGTCAGGAAGATAGAAGGCAATATGGATAAACACCAGTACAAAAATATTTTAGAAGAAACCATGCTGCCCTATGCTGAGCAAAATTTACCGGTCATTTGGACTTTTCAACAGGATAATGATCCGAAACACACCGCAAAAGTAGTAAAAGATTTCATAAGGAGCCAGTTTGTGACGGTTTTGGATTGGCCCCCGTACAGTCCGGATTTAAATCCAATCGAAAACTTGTGGTACCAGGTGAAGAAGACAGTGGCGGCAAAGCGTACATCAAACGTCGATCAACTTTACACAGCTTTGACAGAAGCGTGGGAACAAATTCCGGTACAAGCTTGTACAAAATTGATCGCTTCCATGGCTAAGAGATGTCGTGCTGTTATTGCTGCAAAAGGACATGCGACCAAGTATTGATACGCATCGGAATGATTTATAAAAATGTGTTAGAAATCGTAGGTACTATGATAATTTCAATGATAATTTATTTTTTTTAATTTCTTGTTACGAAATGAAGTGTCTGTAATTATATGGCCAGATCTTACTAATCTTATTTTTTCTTTGCACTGCTTACATTTAAGTTTTACCGAATATAAGGTTAAGTTTTGTTGTAAATGTTTCGTTTTAACATTACAAAATAAACACACATAAAAAAATTGTTGTGCAGCAAGTTACAATGGCAGTCTGATAAAATATATACAGAGGAATAGCTTAGTTATTTCAATATGTTTCCAGTGTCTTTAATTCTGTGACCACCACTGTATATAAGATTATTTTTTGTTTCCAAATAATAAATATTTTGAATTTTAAGCTTGCTCAACCATCAATTGTTGACCTTACAATATTTTAGTGTGATTTGAAAATTAAGAGCCCAAAAATAATGATTTGTATAAACATTCAAGTCACTCATGACTAGTTTCGGAACAAATAAGTTTGTTTGTTTTGATTATCATAACCTAAAAATCTATCATTCCTATGGATTGTGTTATTGTTATTGTGTTATAGTTATTGTGTTCTTTGATAAACACAATCAACAAAAGATATCGTACGGGTTCCTTTTTATGAAATGATTTTATTATAACCCAAAAGACGAACGACGAAACGAGCCGTACTAACTATTGCAGGAACACGCTAATCTGTGCCTTATCACGCTATGAACGAGCTCGTTTATTTGACAGTTCAAATCGTGCCGTGCCGCGGTTAGGAATGACAACTAGGGCATGCGGAATACGGTTTTGTCCGATTCCACGCCGTTGTCTTGCCGTAGGTGTGTAACACGCTTGCATTGGTCATAGTGAATCACCCCCCAGGTCCCGTTTATTTTGACAGAGCGAGCGAAGTGATGCCGCGGGTAGGCTCTTTAGACCCGCCTTTGTCTGACCTCTTCTGTGGCCGTGCAGTATTTCACAGTCACTTCTTCCTGGAACACCCAGCTGTCAAGTGAATCCAGAATACATATACCTATGCTTGTTAGTTTGTAACGAAAGCAGTAACCCTGTATACGTTCCTCACTGTGCCAAATGGGGTGTATCGTACAAATCGAGTTGCCGGCTGCAGACGCGTTGTGCCTCCGACAGACATCTGAGCGGAAATTTAGGTCGTAATGGATGCTGTGCTTACCAAATAGGTCGCCTCGCCTCAAGTGGCCTCCGCCACTCGAAATAATGCCTCGTGTCCTAGGAGTTTGGAGCTCTTTTTCGTTGAATTTTTTGTGCAGATTGATTCTATTTTCCAATTTAGCAAAGTTCAAAACGAATGTAAAGACTCCAACTTCGTAAAGTTTGGGTCATTGTGTTTTGGAGTTAAATGTTTAGTTCTCCTTCAATGTTTTTGTAATAAAAACAAGGCATAATCCTTAACCTAGGATTGCAGCCAATAATGAATTACTATTCAATTCATCGTTACCATCAACTTATTAATTTTAGGTCGACGAGTTCTGCTTGAGTAAACATCGTAATATATGATTTTAAGGATAGCCATGCGTATTATCTGTCGGGATGAGATAAATTTATAAACAAAAAAATGTCGAAACCTAACTACTTGGCCAATAAAGCTTTTCTTATTATTATTATTTTTTATTTAATAGTTAAACCCCGAGATATATCAAATATTGAGAAACCGCAATTGATTCAACTGGTATTGGTGACGTCATAGTGAATCTATTTCACCTTACTCCTACATCACCCTCTATGTCCTTATCTCGGAAGTAGGTCGCTGTCGGGCTCGTGTCGTGTCTGCTCTGTAAAAAAAGTTCAATGGATTGCTTTGGACAGGTTTGAGCCAATTTGAAGAATCTGGAAGGGAATTCTTGTGCTAGATTTACTTGACACGGTATCCACTTTGACAGTTCAATCACTAATACGATTTCTCATCAAATATAATCAGGAATGAGTTTTCGAAATCTGAAAAGGTCACGAAGGACTGATAAAGTGGTATTTCGACTAATATCAATTTATCAAAAGTAACGTAACGTAATGTTTTTGTAGTAAAATTATCAAAAGCAATTATTAGACATAATAAATAAATAATGCAGGAAAACCCACACACCATCATCTAGCCCCAAGCAATAATAAAAACATATTTTAAAGCATTTTATAGCCAACCAAAAAAATAATTTCCGTTCCCGGCTTTTAGGTTATTTTGTATCCTTCTTACTTTCTCCAAAATATCATAACTTCATTATTAGTTCTTTAACAACCATCACCAAAACGGTTAGCTTATTCATTGAACAGAATTATCAGATAAACATATCTCATATAATAGCTGTCTTCTCATTTGTATTCATAGCGCGTCTTTATTGCTGTACGTCACTTTATTGCTGCACTCATGTCAAAAGCCACGCACGACTTGTTCCGCTCCTTTCTGTGATACGGTGAAGCAATCTGGAGGTTCATTTCGAAATTAAAGGACTTTCCTTATCTCTCTACTCTGAGACCCGATCGTATCGAATGTTAAAGTAGAAATTCATAGAAAAGAAACATTTAGTTGGGGAAAAAATTAATAAATTGAATTGGATGTGGGATGCAATAAAAATTTTTCAATTCCATTTTTTTAATCAATGTACTAAATATTCACAAGGAACACTTAATGAAGTCAAATAGATTCAATACATTTTTAAGGCGCTACCCCGACCCAAATCAGCAACCCCACCTATTTCATCCTATTATTCGGTAAAACGAAGGAATTTTCAAAAATCGATTGGCCTGTTTGTGATGCCTATTATAAGCTTTTTTTAAATGCCTCTGTAAAAGTTTTAGTAACCGAAAGTATTTATTTTATTTATTGGTGTCACATGGTTTTCGCTGTTGGTAGGTATTATTCTTATATAAAATAGCCATAAAACACACATTGAATTACCATTAAATAAAACAGCAACTATGTTGTGTACCTTGTTCATTTTATTTAGTGTTAAGTTGTAAAGTATGTAATGTTTATCAAGGTAAGCAGGACCCAAGTTCAATTAAGCCTTTCGATATTAAATGCAAAACGAGCTTATTCGAACCCGTAGTAATATCCCGTTGCAGCCAAGCGCAGCTTGTGAGTGTATAATTAATGGATCCAAATCTGCATATTATCACACGCGCAATTGCACCGCTTAATATGCGACCTGTTTGTATGCATCAAAGGACAGCATTAAAGCTGTAGGCGAATATCGAAGAGACTCATTTAAGGGATTACATTTTTGATATTAAAACACGCGGACGAATAAGGTTGTCGCAGATCAGAACGCAACGTGACCGCACAACATTTAAATATGGATTCAAATATGAGCTTTAACTCTGTACATTTCATATTGACGACGGCATCAGATGACAGACAGCTCACGTTTGAAGCTTGTGGGAAACCATTTTGTCACTAAAATTTATCCAAAGACGAGTTTAAGCCCATATTTGAATCCACATTTATGTGCTGTGCGGTAGCGGCGTTGGATTAATTTGCCTGACGCGGTTTTAAGGGTCCGGCGACGGATGAATTTCCTATACAAACGTAATACCAAAATGATTTGTAATTTCAGAATGTTTTCATCATGGTTTGCTATTATTTGTGTAAGAATAGTATTTATACAGGTTCCTGCCATAAGATTTTTTCAAAATACTTATTTACACAATTACTAAGACAACATTCATTCTTTCATGTAAAAATGCGATCAGGTTTAATTTCATTAAAGAAAGGTATTTTGAAAAAAAATTGTGGCAGGAACCTAGATAAATACTATTTTAATACAAATAATAGCAGACCATAGTGAAAATATGCTCAAATTAAAAATCATTTTGGTATTACGTTTGTATGGGAAATTCATCCGTCGCCGGACCCTTAAGTGACAGAATTAGACGTGGGTAATGTACCGTTTTTAGTGCAGTGAATTTTCACAATTTTAACTTACCAGAATGAACGCAAATCAGAAGAACAGAAATGAAATAAAAGCAGAATAAATAAATGGATACGAAATAAACCTAAAAAGATCAATAGTAAGCATATAGCTTAAAATGTACGTACAGGCTCATAAAAAGAACACTCTGAAAGTATAAAAGTTCTCGTAAGCGTCAGAAAGATTTCCGAAGTAATCGAATAAGACGTAGCAAAGAATTGCTGAAATGGCACTATCGCCAGACAAACTGTTGAGTGTCAGTGACGTTTCCAAACGAAGGCAATGTTTGACTTGAAATCTTGACGCATTTTATCAAAGATATTATATTATATTTTATTAATAAATATTTCTTTTATAATGTTAGTGCTTGGTCTTTTGAAGAATATTTATCTGGAAAAATTTAAATTCTCAGTAGAGATGATAGTGCCAACTGAATATTCATTAAATTTTATGTCTGTGAATGTTTCAATAATAAATGGTAGGCAAGGTAGCAATCTCTGATTCCACATTTTAATAACATTGGAATAAATTCACCCAAATTAGACAGAGCCAAATTTCTTTGTGTATTGAGTTCTGCGAAAATATTTAGGGACAAATATTCTTGCGGTTTCCCTTGAAGTTCTTCAAGCAGAAAAATCATTTAAGGTTCGGGGAAGTTTTCTTCAAAAAGCATTTTCCACGTCATTGGCCGCCTCACGGTTCTCTGGGTGAAACTGAGGCTGAACACCCACATGTGTGTAACAGCCTTCTTTCCTACTTTGTCAAAGTCTACACTTTGTTTCCGGATGATTTACTAATAAACTATCTTGGCTTGGCGATTCATTGTTTACGGATGATTTACTATTAAACTATCGCGGCTTGGCGATTCATTGTTTACGTTTTATTGTAAATCGCTTGAATTAGGCAAAATATGTTTCCTAAAATGTGTGACAAATAGTTTTTAGTAAATGGAGAGTCAACATTGTCGGTGTATTCCTCTTTGGTAACATTTGTGCTGTCGTGCAGTTCTCTTTTTTTATCATTACTACCATATTTTAAACGTTTCCTGAAATCTTTACAAGTATTTCCAATGTTCATATCATCTTCCAACAGAATAAATAGCGAGCAATAAACGTAGCAGTAAATAACCATTTGCGGGATTGCCTCAAGGTTCAGGATGGTCCCTAGTCCGCTGGCCGGGCGCCTTCAATATATATTCGTTAGCGAAGTCAAGTGTCTGGCTCTCTAATTTATTGCAACTCGCTAATGCGAAATTTTAAGAGTTAAAACGGAGCAAATGACCTACCTCGTAAGCTGCCAAAATATCCCCATTTGTATTGCAAACCTTGAAGGGAAAAACAATTTTAGGTATGTTTTATGGCGTTTTATTTTTCCCGCAAAAGCTTTCTAGTCTACGTTTGAATATTACATACAACTCTAAAATTTTCTGCCTGATGACAACCGCAAATTACCATGTTTTACGAGCACCCGATTCCCGCAAATAATTTCTTATTCTATTCATTTCCATTCCAGTTGCAGCTGCCATTTGCATGGCCATTACAAATTGAAAGGTGGGTTAGATCGTATTATATTTACATAGATCTAACGTGATTCTGTTATTGCCAGGAATCCCGCATAGCTTTTAAATTGGATAGCGATGGTCCTGGGAGAGTTCAATTCATAAATAAATATGGCGGCAGGCCGCCATCTTGGCAAGCTCGGAAAGGTGCGTGCGCGGCATGGATAACTAGCCTAATGTCTCTGACCTTAGCGATTGTCAATGAATGGGATGCAATTTGATGCATTTGAAACCGCTTATTTTGATTGCGGCTTGCAATTTTCTACAATTGTGTGTAAAATAAAATAAGACACGAGTACCTAAGGTTACTACCTAAGGTTTGTTTGAATTAAAACACGTTGCGCGGTTTGGTATAAAAAATGTTTTCTCAATAAAATGCTATCAGTTGACTCCCCTTTGTATGAATAATTAGCAATTCATAGGTAAAGTAATAAATTTCGTGACAGAAACTAAACTTCTCCATTAGGCACCTAACCTGCAGCTACGAAGCGACAAATTAAATGAATTCCCTGTAAGCGATAGCGCAGTAATAGGGTTAGTATCTAGCGACTGCAATGTTGCCAGCTGGCCGACTAGCCGGCTGATTCGATTGCAAGGTGCGCTTTGAGAGAAGATGCTGTTTGTGTTTGAAGTTTATACGTCTTGGTGTCGTTAAGTTGGTTCGTTTCAACTTTAGATCTGTGTCATTGTCAACAGTAAAATAGGAAGATGCTAAAACCAATGAGGTTACTTTTGTAGGTACCTATACCTACTTCGTTAACTACGCAGTTTAGCAAAAAACTAGAGTTGTTGTTACATGGTTCAATCCCCAAACGTCACATCCATACAGAAAATTAACACACACACGCAGACTACATTGGTGTTAATTCGAATGTTGTCAAAATTAAACTAATTTGAAAGCGATAAAAATGCTGCCATCCTTTTTATTTCGATCGTTATGAAATCCGAAGGCAACATTTTTTGTGCTGTCAAATTAGTTTAGTTTAGTTTTGGCGACTTCTGAATTGACAATTTTATTGTTTCTTCTTTTTATCACAGAACGGTCGTGGTAATCGTGGAGATTTTTGCTGAAGGACTGATTTAATCCGCATTACGATGACAGAGCTCCTAGTAAGATCCTGAAATGGTTAAATTTCCATAGTTCTTTTGCAATATCTTCGGCTAGCGCTAGTCGGTGGCCTCACAGCCTGGAATTATAGAAAAACAGAAAAATAATCTAACCTTCGATTTAAAAAGTTATTAGATTGCGGTGTAGGATACACAGTTTGTATTATATTCGTACCAGGCTTTGCCCGCGGGAAATCAACGCTATGACGCCGCGGCCCAATCGCGCGAGTCAACTGGGTCTTTTCTTCGTCTTGAAATGAAATACTGTAAAACACTTGGAAATATTATTTCTATAAACGCAGTAGGACTATTCCGGGGGCGTTTTCAATATGAATTTTTCGTTTGTAGTCGAGTTCATATTTATTCGTAAAATTATTGACTCTTTTATTCGAGCGTGCGCCTCGGAAAAGGGAAATATTATGCCATTAATAACGGGATAAGTAAACAGGGTGTCCCACGACCATGGGACATGGAAGGCAAGTACCAGACATACCTATTAAAGATAGGAAGTTTTACTGAAAATAAATGTTCCTTAAATTAAAAAAATAAACAAAACTGCATTCACAGAATTTTCAAAAAGGAGTTGCCTTATCTGTTACTCGCATCAATTAAATCTAAAAAAATAACACTCATTATTTTTTATGGCGCAGCCGATCGGTAGAGTCAATCTAATGAATCAAATTTGTTTGCGTAATAAACGTGGTACACCCCGTATACTTACCATGATTTGTGTAATTTTGAGCTTTCCAATATTTCGGCACAGTTGCATGATAGGTTTAAAAGTTTCATCGGTAATTATTAATAAACGGTATTACGGTACGGTATTTAAAGGTATCGGTATTCTGTTTGAAATAAGGTACCACATACACCTTTCCGTATGCGAAAAAGGAAACTCCACCATCAAATAAAATAATAAAAGCTTTGGTTAGGAAGAGGAAGGGGCCCATCTGTATCATTTGGTTGAGCCTTGCCCAAGTACATTATAGGCAAGGCAACCGCTTAAAATATTTACTGGTTTTATTCTCCAAAGCGTCTTAGTAAAGTTATCCAAACAATTTAACGACGGAAAACTTCGGGCATAACAATCGATAAAAAATGCAAGACGCATAGATATTGGGTCTAATTTAAAACGTTGAAGTTGCAGACGCGCTCCAGCCCGTCGTTTGTGGAGTGTTGTCCCCTTGGTTACTTTACATTCCACAGGCGTACTTGGAACCTATTTGTACGTGAGGTTAGTCATGTTCCTCATCATCATCATCAGAGACCTCTTTCAGATGAAAGAAGATGTAAGCAGCATCCGTTTATGAGGTTCAGCACTTACGCAAATGGCTACAAAGGCCGATGCTAGAGCGGCGGTGACGACGGCCACACAGTTTTCAGACGAAATTAGTACCTGGTGATGTTGGAACAGTTACACTTGAACTTTTTTTCAAATTTTACCAAGTACCTAATACTTGGTAAAATTTGAAAAAAAGTTCAAAGTACTAATTTCAAACTGTTTATACTTAAAAAGCAAGGTAAAATCCGTTCACAATAAAATGAAAATCCCCAAGAAAAGGTGGTAATGTCACGGATTCATTGTTATTAATTTAAATTAATGTTTTGGAATAAACTTAATTAAAATATTTTCTTCTTAAAGTCAAGACATAAAATACTACCTAAGCTAAAGCACCCCAGGCGGGTCATAAATTTGAGCTTTTCTTAATCCTATTAACGTTCTGCTTGCTTGAATTAATCTTAAAATGCTAATACTGGTTGTAAATGTACCGCTGTTTTGCTTTGGTAAAATGCATCTTACAAGCGGGTCGCACAACCAAATCGTCCTACCCGGTTCAGACATCTTTTACGGAGATTTGACACTACTAACATTCTAATTTTTGAGATGTTGTATCAATAAAATCTGTAAAGTGTGAATTGTCAAAATAAAACGTGATTTATGTATTTGGTGAATAAATGATTTATGAAAACAAAGCTCCATTATAAAAATCCCCGAGAATCACAAACTGCACATCCCTAGGTCCCTCGAAAATCCCTCAAAAGCTCAAAAGTATGCAGTCTCATTTTCTCACCGTTACACTTTACACTTTACCCCCATCTCTAGGGCGCTAGTCTGCGAAACAAAATAAAGTTTATATTGCATTTTGAACACGTTTGTGCTGCTGAGGGCCCTCGGACTCGACGATTGTAAATGTGCATACTTTGCAACTAACTTTGAAACGTATGGTACGTTACATAGGGTGATTGTGTGACGAGAACTTTGGTTGAAAGTTGAATGATTTCTGTTAGATGTACCTATAATGAGTACGTAGACAAAATGGCTGTCTGTCACTGGTAAGGCAAAATTTTCGGTAGGCAGCGGATGTGCAGTTGTTGTAAATTTTATGGAAAAAATGAACGATTGCCACGTGGATGGTCTAGTCTAGGCGAAGATGGCGGGATGAGCTTTACTTATGAAATAAAGTGTGGGCCCTCCCAAGGATTGAGATGAATAAAAGCAGGGGAGCCTTTACCCTGCAAGTTGATATAATAATAATGATGATGATAAAACCGAGCTCGGCGAACCAAATGTTATTTTGAAAACTGTCACTAATCCAAGCGTCCATAATTGGGTATTGGCAACTGTAAACTGCCTCCTACTTACTACCTAACTACTTCCCGTGGCTCTCGACGTGGGACGATAGAATTCATGTAGGCATACACAAACACTAACTAATTGTAATTTGTTTGTGAGCTATAATCTAGGCGTCCTATTTGACTTTCTAATTTAAAAATTCTTGTTTTTCAAGGTTCTCAAACCATTTTCAACATTAGGTATTAAAATCGTATAAAATACGTTTATATCTAAAGTTGCCAAACACCTATGTCATGGGGTCCCTTGGGCGACGCCTCCAGGTCTTTAACCATCTAATGAGTTCTGTGAAACTTTGGGAAAAAATGTTCAGTGTGGCGCTTTGGGCCCTGTGTTGGAACTTACAAAATAAAAGCTTTACTTGGGTCTTTTACATTTTTAGATTGTAAATGTAGACTGAATTCTCAATTAAACTGAAGAGTATTTGAATTAAAAAACTTTGGGGTTTTTAAAAGTTGCCTTACATGCTCTTTAAAATGTAGCTTCTTTGGTACATCAACATGCCTACAATGTAAGTCTAAGTAATCTGGTTAGTTTTACTATCTTTTTAACGTTTCGCAAGAAAAGTGCGTCGAACTACCAGACGCACACATAAAAAGATTTATTCCTTTATTCTTCTGAACCTCACAAATTAGAACAACAGCGTTACGACCGCGAACTCAAACAGTTCTAGAATTTATAGCTACAATAACGGTTCGTCGTCACACGAATGAGCCGGAACAATTTCATAAGGCCGCCCTTACGGTTATACGGCTGAAATTATACTGGAAACAGGCTTCTATCCACTTAGCTTCTGACAACATAATTTCATAATATGCTGAGTCGGCCGCCATTTTATAGTGTACTTTGTTTATGTATGGCTTAGGTATGTAAGTTTCAATCATACCTTATTTACCACACATGTTTTGAGCTACTAATAAAGTTTTTCTTACATCCGGAGCGGGAGACAGGCAAAAATAGCCGAAAGTACACCTAGTGTGGCATGGTGTCAAAATAGCGTCATGTAATTACACACCATTTACATACACACATGACGTCTCAATCACAACATGTATTCAAGACCCTTTGGTTGTCTTTCAACATTTCACCTATCGATAACCGGGCGAAAAATCATCATCATCCACAACCCGACTTCACCCACTGCTGGCCTCCAAACTTTTGTGCCACGCCACATGGTCCTCCGCCTCTCTCTCTATCCTCGCCTCGCGAAAAAACTAGAAGAGAGAAATTCCATTGTAATTTTATCTCCTATCGAAGATATCGACATCTTTGCTCGTAGTCGAATAGGTGCCTGATTTCAGTGTGTACCCTGCGTGCCTATAAAAGTAAATCTCTAACTTAATCGGCCAGGTCGTCGAACACTTAATGAAGTGGGGTCCTGCTTTATGCCTGACTCGGAGCAAGCGACTCTGGCCCCAACGACCCATTGACCACGGAAGGGTTAACTGTGAACCGTATGGGAAAGTCTTTAAAGGTTGTTTTTCAGTATAGTTTTAAATTGTAGTCCGTAATATGAGTTACGCTGAGTTAATGGTTGTTATTGTAGAGCAAATGAATAATTTTGCACAGAATGCTTATATTTCATCATTTTCTATTGTGCCCTTTGACATTGGTGAATAAATAGAGAAACTTTTTAATCTTTTGTGGAATTACGAGATGCAGTCATATTTTAGAGAAAACATCCCGGTATAATGTTTTTAATAGTTTCCCTCTCATAATTGAACAAAAATTACCTTCAATAACACATTTAACAATGATGCTGTGTGGATCGTTCAGCATTATTTATTTATTATTATTATTATACAATCACACACATTTATTCTTAAATCTCGTTTATAAAATACATTTTTTACTATAGAAAATTAAATATTATAAAACTATTCTATAGTAAAAAATATAACAAAACGGTGAATCACCGGCCGCGAAGCTCGCGCGGCTCAAGCGGCCGGTGACTAGGGCTGCAGAGATTTTTTTAATTATTATTATTTCAAGACAATGACTGGTACATCATATTGGAAAGCAGCTGCAAAGGACTTTTAAAATAGTAATTGGTACCTAAACTAGTAGTTATTTAGATATTATTTCTAACCACAAGTACCATGGCTCTATAGCTCAGTTTAATTAAGCCGGATTAACGCTTTGTAACGTTAACCGCCGTACTCGTAATTAAAGAACGTAACTGGCACGTAAACCTAGTCGTTACGTCACTCCGAACGCGGCTTACAGGGTGACTTGTCGATGCTGTTTTCATACAAAATGTTTTGGGCTTGTCGGCACAAATTTAATATAACTGAGCATGCCTACGATGCTTTAGGAATTGTCCTAGATCTTTTCCCTTAGCCCTAGGGTTCGCTTTCAGATATTTTGTCGAATTTCTAGATTTTTAAGTACATGTGCTAACCTTTAATAGCCTTTCTCCACTTTGACAGTTATAATATCTGACATTGACAAAATCAATTTGGAACAGCGCGTTCTTTTGCACCTATAACACCTATGCATTCCTATTGGACATTCTGAGTTCGTCTCGGTTCCTGGTATCACCAAGACCGGGTCAGACTGAAAACCAGCGCTGTTTTGTACCCCGGTGCTAAACAGCATAAAGCTGAGACTAATCTGTTTTGGTTCACCTCGGCAGCACTGGCACACCTAGGTACTTGTCACGAGTAGGTTAGGTTAGTGTGCATATTGTACTTATATAACTTTTAGAATCCAAGCAATTATTTTGTACCTACTCATAAGTTTTAATTCTAATTTTGTTTTTATATACCTACTTACTTGTCTATGTTTGATTGTATTTTGTGCTGTCCATCTGTGAACCAAATAAACCATCTATCTATCCATCTATCTATCAAAACTAAGTTGCCCTTTTATGAAAGTTTAAGTGCCTTTTGTGAAAGAAATTGAATTGTCATCCCAATTACAGTCTACAGCTTTCATGCAGATGTACTAAAGGATAGGGCGAGTCTTTAGACTGTATTAAGGAATGATTATTCACTATTAAACAGCAAAGCTGACTAATGGTAATGACTTTATAATGGCGAAAAAAATAATAAATGAATGAATGAATACTTTATTGCACAAAATTAATAAAATAAGTTATATCTAAATAAAACAAAAACCTACAATAGGCGGCCTTGTTACTTAAAGCAATTTCTTCCAGGCAACCTTATTAGGTAACGACCAAAAGATACAAGTCACTTACTAGTTGGAAAAAGTATACTGAAAGCATTTAAGTTGAATTTTAAAATGATCTAGTCCAGCTCGTATGGTGATGGTATAGTCAGCTCTAGTTGAGAACTAAGAAGTTTAAAGTTTTCACTCCTTTCATGTATTCCTTTTTTTCACGATTATGTGCTGCATCCTTATTAAATGATACATAAAATAAGTTTGTATGTAAAGCGCGTCAATCGAGGAAGCTGTTAATCACGCATTACCGTACTTGACGTAGTTTGAGCCTGATCGTGTATCTGCGTAGTTTTTTGAGCTTCGTTATACGTATTCCATTAGCATAAACTTTATAGGTTCTAGAGGTACCTCTGGAATCGATAGACGTAAATGTTTGCTTGCGATTTTATGAGCTTTTGCTTCGTTTTATAGATGACAGCGTTTTGCAGGATTAGCGTTTTGTTTTTACATACATCGGCAGACATATTGGACAATCACTAGAATGGTAATCTTTCTATCTTTTTGTCGGTCCCTCATCATAGTTAAGGATCGTGATTCTTCGAATAAGCTATGATAAATGTAGTCTATCTCCATCATCTTCTTCAATCTTCTATGAGTATCCTTATTTTAGTGAAACAAAAATCCACTACTGAACCTTTTCAGTCGGCAGGTAAGGTATACCTAGGAGTCCCCTACTTCTAATTGGCTTTTTCAGCAGACTTAGGTTTATAATAGACTAATGCAAGAAAGTAGTAGAGATATACATAGCTTTGACTCAGGAATATGTTGACTCGATGTAATCACAATCACTCAAAGCCTTTAAAGTGGTTTTTCAGGGAACTTCTGAGTAGCTGACTGAGATAAACTGTCACATCCCCCTTTATCCAGGCACTTGCTACTTGCCACTTCTTGCTAGCCACTTGCCTAGCTACTTGCCGAATGTAAACGACCTACCAAGTAATTTTCCCTTTTCAAACTTAGGTTTACTTTTCATTAGCTGAATGTAGCGGCTGAACTCTGAAGAACTATTGTAGTAGAAGTTGCCATTTTGCATTTTAAATCGTTCAATGAATAGCTAATTTTATAGTCTTATTGCTGTATTGATCGATCTTCGTATGAAACGCTTTACGGCAGTATGATTTTATCCGTGTCAGTGACCTAAGCGAAAAATCAATGGCGGGTTATAAATATATGCAACTTATTTTATTGCTTTTTTTGCATTTATACGATCAAATACAGTCATCATACTTCACACTAATATTATAAATGCGAAAGTTTGGATGTATGGATGGATGTTTGTCACCTCTTCACTCCAAAACTACTGAACGTATCGGGCGGAAATTTTGCTTACAGGTGGTTTTAGGCCTGAAATAAAACGTAAGGTACTTTGTATCCCATAAATCTAGTTCCCATGGGATATTAATAACCTTATATAGTTAGATGGAGTATTTTGATGCTTGGGCTGAACGCTTTGAATCATAGGATATAAAACTTTCCATACCAACAAAAACGACTTGAACATGCACTGAGTTTACTGAAACAAATGTAAGTAACCCACTTTCGACAACAATACAGTATCCTCAACCTCGACAGCCTGTATTGGTCCACTGCTGGACGCAGGCCTCCCCCTGATAAGCGCCTTGTTGGCTTTTACCTCATGGGGGGTAATGCCCATAATCCCCACGCTGGGCATGCGGGTTGGGGATCGCAATTCGGTGATAGAATTGTTCTGCAGGGGGCGCTGCTGCCCGCCCCCGGTTGATATCCCTTAGTCGCCTCTTACAACACCCGCGGGAAGAATTGGGGTGGTGCAAATTCTAAGCCGACACCACACAGCAACACAGTATACAGATAATGAAAACGAATAGGTACGAGTATTCGTACGTCCACCCTCTTTCAAATAACCAATCTTTTAAAAAGATAGGTTTTCCTGTTCGCTTCGCCACAGTCGTTTAAATAAAATGCTGAGTAAATACAGCAGTTAGAAAGACAAAAACTACTCCATTCGTCCGCATTTTAATCCTTACGTAGGTATTAAAACTTGCTGGATGATCGTTTTAATCCTTAACATACTCCATCCATTGGCGTCTTAACATCTACGAAAGATGATGTAGGTGGCATCAGCTTGATTGAGCATCAGCCGCATACTTCCGATTGTGGCTGAAAAGACCTATTAAATTAAAGTTAAAAGATCCTGTGTATTAGCGATGCTTGGAATTGATTGTCAGTGTTTAAGGGTTTTTATCTACCGCTTGACTATTTTTATAATATTCAGGCCAAAATGCGGGTACCCCCCCAGCTTTGGGAATCTCTTAGACGTTGCTGATAGTCTGTCATTGTATTTGCGGGTAGAACGAGGATTCATTCCTTAGCTGTACATACATAACTGATCGAGAAACTGTCTCGCGTCATGTAATTATTCTAAAAATAGAGTTGTTATTTAAAAACTAGTTCTTTTACATGAATATAAAGTAATTAGCTTGATCTAATTGTATTAATTGACGACCTCCGTGGCGCAGCGGGCGAAGGTCCGCCTGCGACGCTGGAGTTTGCGGGTTCGATTCCCGCCTCGGAACATATTTGTGTACGATCTGCAGAAATTTGTTCCGTTGGTCTGGGTGTTTTCTATCTATAATAAAAAATATCTATCTATGTAGTGTATTGTATTAAGTATATCAGTTATCTAGTACCCATAACACAAGCTCTGCTTAGCTTGGGGCTAGATAATGCTGTGTGGATTGTCCAGCATTATTTATTTATTATGTGGAAATCCCTGAAAAGTATCCAGGTGTTGAACTGAATGGAGTGAGTATTTAATACGTGGGTGGTAACGGGCTAGCGGCACATTCTTGTCTGAGTGTCCGCTTTTGGGTTAACATTTCTAGCCCAGCTTAATCATGCGCAACTACATCATAAGCGACGGTCTTTCTCCAGGAGTCACGGTTTTCAGCCCACAGTGAACCAAATAAGTCAACAATGAATGCGGAAGTTTTCCGTGAATAATCTAAGCACAATCACTATCTTGTTACGTTAGGGTAGAATATTGCGTGCATAAATGCTAGGGCTGACGAATGAATTTAAACGACAGTTTTCGCAACGCTATCTAGTACTTTAACATCACACTGATTTTGACTATTTAAAATTATGTTCTCGTCTTTATTGCGGGTCAAACAGTAATACCCCTGCAATAAAATTTATATGGGTCAACCCCTTGATCATTCTCTACCTATACAAAAACCATCATAGGTTTGGTTCAACAGTGAGCCGTATTGTTCCTACAACATACATCTTCAAAGCAGAGCCCAAACCTTCAAACTTTCCAGCAAGTTCGATACCTTATCCAGTAGAAAAATGTACCTTATAATATAGTGCAAGTAGTCTCAATTTGTAGGAACCTTTCACCTCCAGTGCTATGCGATAAAACCTTAAGCCCTGGCGGCCCTAAGCGGAATCGATGGCGGCGGGCGACGACCGCGCGGCCCCGGGCCGCGGCGCCGTGGCACAGTACACCGCAATGCAGAAGTAAAGCTACATGTTTCACGATTTTTTTTAAATCGTTTTGGTATCTGCTAGAATGCACTTTGCTCTAAGGCCTGATGATGCCTGATTTTAGGCCTTATATACTTTAGCTATTTTGAGCCTGCTTCAAGCTAAAAAACTGGTGCCTTAGCCGGCTCCATGTTTGTAACTCTAAAAGACCTTTTTATACATGGTTGAAATACAGAACTTGATTTGATTTTATCCAGATATCTCTCATAATGGAAAATCAATACGTATGGTAATTTTATATCAGTATGTTTCAGATGCGTGATAGAGCGTCAGCCAAGTTCGAATAAAAATATCGTAAAACTTAATCGCAAAGACAAAACACTCATAAATTTTGTATTTATTCCTTCATAACTGTGGTAGAGATTAATCAGACCACTGCCAAAAAGCACTAACTAGTAACTACATTATCAAAAAAACCTTCATATATTCATATCGAAAGCTCTAAGTAGGTACTTACACAAACTTCATTGTAACAAGTGCCTATCTTAACAAGGGCTGTTAAACCATTATTTCTGGTGTACCTATTGTGTTTTCCTATATTTCGGCACAGTTGCATGAATAACTAAGTCCCGTTTTGCTTTTAGTGTTATTATAACCATGATAATATCAAAAGTTTTACGCAGGTATGTACTCAGTTACATTACTGTATTCACGATATCTTGCGATCCCTGCAGTGCTACCGATCGTATCGCCGGGGTCGATCGCTACCTCAGTGTATGAATGAATTACTGTTGTGCGCTAAATGACCGGCTGCGGCCAGCTGGCTAGACTACGGGTATCTAGAGGGTGCTCTGTTACTGCCGTGGTTATTGCCCTTTGCATCGATAAGGACTGGTTTCTGTCGAGGCAGACTGGAGTATAGATATGTAATCAATTTGATAAATAGGCCCACAAAGTGAAATACCGCAATACAGAAGTAAAGCTACATATTTCACGATTTTTTCTAAAATCGTGTTGGTATCCCCTAGTTGGTATCCACTTTGCTCCGAGGCCTGATGATGCCTGATTTTAGGTCTTATACACTTAAGCTATTTTCAGCCTGCTTCAAGCTGAGATACTAAAAGACTGGTGCCTTTGCCGGGTCCATGTTTGTAAGTCTAAGACCTTTTCAAAAATGGTTGCAATAAAGAATTGGATTTGATTTACCCAGTTATCTCTCATAATGGAAAATCAATATGTATGGTGATTTTACAGTATGTTTCAGATGCGCGATTGAGCGTCAGCCTAGTTCGGATAAAAATGACGTAAAACTTAATCGCAAAGACGATCCAGTGAAATACTGATATTGTCGAATTAGTTACGAATTAGTAAAAGGTGTAGTCGTCAGATGATGCAGTTTTGCTTTGTTATGGCTGATGTCTTTGTGCATAAGTTAAGTTTGCATCATGCTTTATTTTCCTTACTTTTTGTGAACCCTTTAGATGAGTCATATAGATAAATGGTACCAATAAATTTCTAAGTAAGTACACAAAATCACATTATTAGCATACTAGTCTTGAATAAACTTCAGAAGTGTCATTAAAGATCATTCAGAAAGCAATAAAAGTACCATTGCAAGTCCTCTTTGATAAAATATGCCTTATCTGCTTCGAATACAAAGTTGTCGTACAAATGTGGGGCTGCAGCCATTTTCCATGGCAATTTCCTTTGGAGGGGAAACGCGGTGGATTGAGGATATCCCATGATTTCTAATGGCTATTTTTGTCGGTTGTATGACTTATGGTCTAATGACAAAATAACTAACACTTAAGGACATGACCGAATTTCATTTCGTATAATTTTATTTGAACATACATAACATACATCTATCTATGTAGTGTATTGTATTAAGTATATCAGTTATCTAGTACCCATAACACAAGCTCTGCTTAGCTTGGGGCTAGATAATGCTGTGTGAATTGTCCAGCATTATTTATTTATTTATTTATTTATTTATTTATACATCAATCAGCAGTGGGACGAACAAGGCTAAAGAAAAAAATAACGTAGGTACACGTGGAAACCAATACCTATCATTTGATAACCCACTCGGTGAGGTATCCACCCTTTTTAAACTCAAACACCCCACATTTTGACCATTTTGCAAAAAGTGTTCGTTTAATTGATTTATGATTTTGATTTTATATGATCTGACACGATTTTATATGATCTAACACTTGGTACAAATAATTTCAAAATACTTAATATTCAGAAAGTATAATATAAACATTTCATATAATCAACATATCATCGAATTGCAAAATATATATTATTCAAATGGTATAAACACATTTCATTTAATCAACATATCATCGAAACAATCAATTCTAATAAACCTACAGTCACTTATTAGTTATTAGCTTCTGTGTAGGATGGGACGGCCGCTTCGCGGCCGTTGGGTGGTTTCTAGATCATACCTGACAAACCTGATAATGTCACATATCTTCTGTGTAGAGAGCAGCTCGCTTTCAATTGTTATACCAAATGAGTATTATGACATCCAAAATCATATGAAATGTAAGTTAAATCTAAAATTATATTAAATGGATGTTATATGAAAAGAATAATAGGTCATTTTGAATTATATGAAAAAAAAAAATATGATATAATATAAAGTATTATGTTATGTTTTAATTACAAATGAAAATGTTATATAAGTAGTCTGTAGTATTATACATTCTAAAATTATATCAAAACTGTTAATTATTATATCAAACGTTATACCAAATGAACGTTATTGAAATGAAATTAGTTTTTTGTCATTCTAACAAACGTGGGGCACCAATTTTTGTAATTTCATATCTAGGACCAATATTTTTAATCATTGACTCCTCGTGCGTGGCTCCATCGCTTGTCGCTTTCATGGTACTGGTTTTCTTTTCAGCTACTTATAACTTTAAAAATGTTATTTTATTTTTTCTTTTCTCTGTGCTCTTCGTGAAACTATTATTACGTGTACTAAGTTAAGTTGCAATTATATTTTCTTAGTCTAATAGAAATATGAATTCGTTTTCAACCGACGAAAAACAAATGGAGGCGGTTCTCAATTAAGCTGTATGTTTTTTCGTGTGTGTATGTTAATCGATAACATCGCCAATCGGTGACCGATTTTGATGATTCTTTTGCGTTGATTTAGATAATGATCCCTGGGTGGACCCATAAAAATTTTATTCCTCACGGATTACTATACATATATCCCAAAAATAATAAAAAACAGTAAAAATATTCCGAAATTTTGAGACGATTTTTAGTTTTTATATAAACATCAAATTATATATATTTCGTCCGTTAGAATAGGTATCTGTTGTATGAAAGGATACTAACTTTTCTGTTGCGTTGCCCGGGCAAAGCAGGTGAGTTATTACTTTAGTTCGTACCATCAACGAAGTATAATTAAAGCACTACCAACGCAACGTTTAATATCTCGCTTTTTCCATCATCTTTGAGCATAGTCAAATGAAAAAAAGGCTTTTTATAAATGAAACGTTACAAAGACTGCTTCATTATTACGGAGTGGCGACAAAGAAAAAAAAAAAAACTAGATAGAGATAGGATTGAGCTTACGGTAGGATGAATTGTAGGTATTATGATAGGATGCCTACTGAAAAAAGACGCCCAGATGTTACGTACATAATTTTTTGTAGTTGTGTGACATATGACATGTACACTGACAATTAATAATTATTTTAGTATGTACACTGACAATTAATCATTATTTTAGTTTGTAAATTTTTTACTTAATTTGTTAGTAAGTACCAATTTTAATTAGATTTGACTTGTAAACGATTTTACCAATAAAATGACTATCTGAATATGTTCAGAAATTAAGCAAAACGATAAAACACTTCACAGCGGTTCTTGTTGCGCATATAACAGCAGGAATGGAATCCGTTTTCTACTTCTCAGAGGGACCTTCGCCCAATGCGCCACAAAGGTCTTCAAAATAAGCAAACACAGAGCCAGGGATACAACATACAAATATTCTACGGAACCTGTTACTTAGCCCATGGGCCCCTTCTCTGGGGCCCTCGCTCAAGTGTCGCACACTACTTAAAGGTGTTTCGTAAATTCAAACATCTGTCCCGCGATGATCGAACCGGTAACCTTATGCGTCTCGAGCAGACCTACATAAAATAACCTAACATACTGGCCAAACATCCAACTCCGAACTTTTAGGAAACCTGTTAGTAAAGCTATTGGCCCTTTCTATAGAACGCCCTCTCCCGGGACCCCGGGTGTCGGTTGACAGACACACGACGTAAGCGTGTTTATCTATATATCTCCAGATCATGCCAACATCTGTCCCGCGGCGGAAATCGACCACGCATCCTTTTGCGTTTCAAGATTACCTCATAAAACCACGAAACATCCAAGCTCCAATACTTTAACGAAACCTGTTAGTAAAACCATGGGCCCCTCTCTGGGGCTCTCTCCAGGGGCCCCGGGTGTCGGTTGACACACGACGTTAGCGTGTTTTATACATAAATATTTGCAGGTTCGGATTGAACTGTTTCATTTACCTACTGTTTGGACTAGATTTTCATGTATGTTTCGTTTGATTTATATTGCTACTTGTTAATTTTGAAATCCTTTAAAAAATTCGGAGTTTCTAATTACTTTTCTATAACTTCATTAGATAATAAGCAATGAGTTTTGGGTAACTATAATACCACACAATATTTTCTTGAATTTTTTTTTCAATTGTATTTAGTTTTGTATCTTGCAGACTAGCAGACAGCTACAAAAATCTATTAACCTGTCAGAACCTATCAAAACAAACAATGACATTTCCATGTTTATTCCTGTTAAAATCAATTAATAATAAACCTCGCATCCCAAACTCCAGAAACTCGATAAAAGCCATCGAACAACACCGAACATTTCTAACAACTGTTAATTTCCAGTGAGCCTAGTACTTCCCGCAAATATAATTTTACCTATCGGAAAAGCGTTGATGTTGATACCGCTGGAATCCTGCCTCAGGGCGCAGGCGCGACCCCCCGCTTACGTCGCAGTCCGACCTACCGCTTCGTAGCGCCCGCTCGTAGCACCGCTACGCCGTAGCTCGTAGCACTGCGTCGTAGCCACAAGTGAATTTCACTAGTGAAAATCGTAAACCATTGACATTTAACATTTTAAAAGTGATCTCAAATACTGAACTTAAGCAAAGTTAGCAGACAGTAATATCGATCGAATACTGTAGTGAAAGTCGTGAAAAGTGATTTAAGTGGAATTTGACACGTAAGGCTGTGCTGTTTATGATGTAAGTATGGTACCTTGCGTGACGGATGAAGCATTTTTTGTTTTTCAATTATGTTAATTGTGACCTGTAATGGGATTCGTGGATTTCCTTAATTGAATCGGGGAATTAATTCCGGTCGTGATAGCGTCTTTGTTTGAAGCCGGACCAACAATCACTTGGGTTAATTGCAGGAGCCCACTTTAACTTCTTAATTTTATTCGTTGTTACGGCTTCGTTGCCCCTATACCTTTGATAGGTACATCCAGTAGGAGAAGCATACCGATTCCTGTCTAGGTTAGAAATGACTAGAATGACAACGAATCGTGATTGAATGTGTAAAATATTTCAAATTCGTTCTTTCAACTTCAATAATTTACCTATTTTATAACATGTTCTCTATTCTAGCCTAGACAATCGCTATTCTAGGGGGAGCAGGTCGTAAAAGATTAAAGCCAATCTTGGTATTGCGTATGCCGATAATTTGAGAACCTCATAGTTTTTTGAAAGTTTCTGTTAAAAACAGATACTGGGTTTTCAGCTCGCAACCCGACCCATTTAATTATAACCTGGTCTAAATAAACGACGGTATTTCGTATTTCTTTGTTGAGAATCTAGATAACCACGGATACGACCGCATTCTCTGTGTCATTTCTTAGGGAATACGTAATAGGAAGAAAAAATCTCTACGAGTCGGTTTTTCACTAGCCTGAATTCTCAATCCTAACCAGTTTTTGTCTAGACACGAATAGAGAAAAGTCAATATATACGATGGTGTCGATTCAGAGGTCACCAAACTAAACTAATTCGAAAGGGCTAAAAATGTTGCCGTCCCCTTCATAGCGCTTGAAATAAAAAGGATGGCATAATTTTTAGTGTTGTCATATAAGTTTAGTTTAGATGACATCTGAATGAACACCAATCCGTTATTTATGCGATTGTTAAATCAGTTTCTTCAGTGCAAGCGCGTCAGTCGTATTAAGGTAAACGTGCGTGAAGTAAAGAATTGTTTTTATACCATTTTATAGGTTCTGCAAGTAATTTATAGCAGGTGAGTAGTTTTGTGAACATTGGTTCCTAGGAAATGGCTTACATGTGCGTAAAACTGTTTATCCCAAAGCTTGCAACTTGCAGAAAGAACAAAAAAAATTGTGGCCCTTTCTACGATTATAATGTTCTTTTTCTATCGTGATTAATATAGTGAATAATATTATTGTTTTGAATAACTTAATACCGACTTCGAATCCTTTAATTTTACACTGTTTTTAAGTTTTGCGGGTTATATCCCTCGGGATCAAAATGTTTATAGGATTACCTCTGGAAAAAGTGTCAAAATCGGTCCGTAATTGACGGAGAAATTGACGAACATAGGTAATAAAAAAATATAAAACATACTCGTACATGCAGCCGAACATAAAACCTCTTTTCAAAGTCGGTTAAAAAAACAATTGTTTTCAACTTATGAAATCATCATGTCTATTAAAACTTTTTATACACACTTGCTCACTAATACCTTAAAAACACCCAATGGTCAATATCCCTCTATACTAAAATGTAAGTACTTGTAGTATTTGTTTTCAGCTGATACCAATTTCGTAACAAATTATTCCCTGTCCATCAAAATTAGATCGTATTAAAGCAAGAAAAGACCTTCACAAGAAAAACCAATGAAAGACCAAGAGAACCTTCACCCCATTGAAATTAATTACTCACACCACAAGTTTCCACATCACAACGAAGCGGTGGACTGTGAAGACAGCTGTGTATTTTTAGCCAAAGCGACTACTGTCGTCGGAACTATAGCCACTGCAGGCATAGACACTAATGGCACTGTAGGCATAGGGACAGCCGCTATTGTTCAGCAGCTTTAGACTACCTTCCACCTGTCGTGAAAGGTTTTTTTTTGCTTTTGACCTCTGCATGTGCATAGGGTGGTTTGGACCAGTCTTTATGTCGTGTCATGTCTGAAATCTGACAGAGCGTTTTGAGAATCGTTTTGAAATCTTGTTAACCTGGATAGGACGACTCATCGATATGCAATCGATGAGTAGACAAGAGCAATCTGAATAGATAACCACATATTCCCTTGAGTAAGTGAAGTGGTCTAGGGTGGAGCCACGCCTTCCTTGAGGAAATGATTCACTTTTGATATGAAGACTAGCTGAAGCATTCTCAGAAATAATAGCACAGGCGAGGTAACTTGCTGGAATACATTGTAATATATCTATTTATGGAATATTTAGAAACAAATTCCTTCTATTTCTTCTGTCCATTCTTACCAAATCTCTGTAAAGTCACAACATTTTCTTACACCTTGAAATCACCAACTGCTAGGTAGAGATTTTTGCTATTGCCAGCTAGCTCTATCCTTCTCCTATTCACCAAACCAAAAAGTACCGACGCAGTGTCTTTGCCCTACCCATACCTACACTCCGTAGGCTATTATTTATTAAGATCCTGAAAGTTTGAGGATTTTTCAAGATGCTTCTTTTACTTTCGATTCGACTCGTTTGCCACTATTGTTTCGGTATCTTTTCGTATTTGTTTTTATGAACACTAGAGGTTCGAGCTAAGCTCTAGGGGTTTGCTTCCGTCTGATATTGAAGAAAGCTTGTAACGTATTAAACTTGGTAAGGAAGGTAAACTAGGCTAAGCTACAGTAGGAACTAAACGGCACGAAGGAAGGTTATTGCGGCGTTCTTGTTCGAAAATGTATTCATTGTTTTATCGCGAAGCTCGGTCGCAACAACGCGTCGTTGCAATCGAGTAGCGTCGCGACGTTTACTTCAGTTTTGAAAACAAATAGCTATAAGTATATATCAAGTTCTTCGTTAGCGAGGAGTTTCTTTCGAACAATGAAGTCATAAATAGAATAAAATAAAAATAATGAACTTCCAAAATGTGAACGACACCATACACAAGAAGTTATGTCTGATGGCAAAAACTCGCACTGTGCACCCTGAAAGTCCGTCCTCAATCTCTCTAAAATCCATTCAATAAACATGCAAATTCGCAGAGACAAAGAAACTTTTATCAAACTAAAGCCCGCATCCTGAAACTGCATTAAAGTTGAATCTAGACGAGACTCAAATTCAAGTAAAAAGACTCAGATTTCAGTAAAAAATACACCCCGATTTTAGCGACGAAAGCACTGCCCCGAAAACTAAAGCTGGAAAATCTTATATGTCTTATACACAACCAGTAGTGTTCCACCTATTCCAGGAATACTGGAATAGAGCTATGACTCACCCGGACTCATCCAATTTTTATTACGAGGGTTGATTCACCCCTGCGTTGGGGACAGTCGATAATTAGTAGCACTGGCAATCCACCCCTAAAGATCATGAATGGAATAATAAGAGGAAAATTGCATTTGGGGAAATAGAGCGCGACGAGGGTTAGAGGATAAGGCGGTAAACTTTTTGTTCAATACTTCCTTTCTTTAGATGGGGATACGATAATAGTAAACTAGTTTCTGCCCTCGGCTTCGCACGCATTGTTTCTATGGAAACTTTTAAAGGTTATGTCTATCCCATGAGATCTGTTTTGTAGGATAAAAAGTAGCCTATATTTGATTCGAGGCTTAGAGCTACATCTACGCAAAATTTCAGCCAATATCGTTTCAGGTAACAAACATCCATCCATCCATCCATACATCTAAACATCCAAACTTTCGCATTTATGATATAAGTGTGATTGGAGCTGTGGTTGCCTTGTTTTCAAGAAGCACGAAGAGATACAAAATAGAAGACTTACTATCTCTTCTCTTGATAAAAATAGCCTATAAGATTTTGGGATAATACGTATGACCCTAGTGGAAGAATTACTAGAATCGAAGCAGGAGTTCTAGAGATGACCCATTTCAATCGTAGGAAGTAGGATAGGATAAGAAGAATAGTAGGATCAGTAGGATATAATTATATAATATTATATACATTAAATACTTAAGTAGCAGGATAGTGTTTTTCACGTAGGAAGCGTTCCGTGACGTTTCGGTATGACAATTATAGAAATGACCTAAGGTGTAATCGAAATAATTTAGTAAGATTTTAGTGACTTGATTGACTTATAAAAAATCGATTTATCGTAAAATATACCTCAACTAACAATTCAAGCCTTCGTGAGTAATAAATAAATACAAGCAGATAGGTAGGTAATAGAACTTGAATAACAAATAATAAAAACACGTAAGTCTCTTGTAAGATGATGATGATGTAGTAAGTTACGATTTTAATTTGCAATAATCGATTAGTCGATTTTTCTTATTCATTTTTATTTCGGCTCTACGCAAAACTAATTATCCCTGATTTTACAAAAAAAAATGTTTTCTATTTTTTATTACGTGTGGAGGCTAATTATAATATAGTTTTTGATAATTTTAGTGGCGTACTGAAATTAAAGGTTTATCAATACGCTGAAATGGAAATAAAATTTATTTGAATTTTCGATATGTATATTAGTGACAAAATCCTAGTCAATTGAAATGAAACGCAGTCCATCTGCCAGAGAACGCTTCCTACGTGAAAAAGACTATAGCTGTCATTAGACCGTTTCTAGACACTCGAGGGTAGCTTTTCGTCGGTACAAGCAAAACCTAACCTCTGTCAAGTACGGCCATATTTGATTTCGAGTTTTATTTCAGTCTCACAAATAGCCTGATTTCCTTCCAAAAATAGCCCCTGTCTAAGTCAAGGTCGCCCCTACTGTCGCCTTTGTTTAAATATTTATCTGTGTGCGTAATCACGTTGCCATGGTGTGCGTGCGTCGACACAAAGGGGTTGATAAATCAATTACTGGCGTACTTGGCGTAGCCAGTATGTGTATTGGTTGAATATTATTTTGACTAAGCGTCAAGAGGACAAACAGTGTCACTAAATAAACTGATGTCAAGTGGAACACATTCAAAACGATAAGTACTAAAATTTAGTAGACTAATATTAGTATCGATTCGAATATGTTCCACTGAAGGTCACTCTGTGTTTGTAAGAGTATGTTACCTAATGATATAACGGCAGAATAGATTGACAAAGAGTTTCTCTATCTCTTCTCAAATCAAAACGCAAGCGGAACCGTTGCCAGAAACTTCTAGATTTTTTATGAAGAATAAATCGCATTTCATAAAGTACCATAACAATGGCGCAAGAAAACTTACCCAGCACAAATAATACTCCAGTTTCCATTACAATTTAATCTTATCCTGGTTTCCCTTACCGCAATACAATATTTATTCCCTGGTCGTATTGTACCGACACCCCCCTCCCCCTCTGGTAGCCCGCAGCTTCTGTTTGCCGTCGCCATGGCAACCATTGTGTCGAGCTCATTAGTGGATGTAGTTTGGTGCTCGCTAGACACGTTTCTTTTTATTTAGCTTTTTATTTACGGTTGTTCTCGTTCCATGTACTTAGTTAAGACTGATAAGAAGAATTTAGAGATAAACTGAGTCTTTCTTTCAAAAGCGGCTATGTACTTAAATTAAAATCTTATAATGTTCGTTGATGATAACGATGGTTACGTCTAGAGAACTGATTTAGACATTTATTTTCTATTAGACTTTATCTGTGCATTACGGTATATAGTTCTCCTGCAAAGCTCAGAAATGGACCTCCAGCGGTTTAAGAGATATTTCATCATCACATCATCATACATTTACAAGTATTACAAGTACAGACGAGTACAAAAGTAGCGAGTTTTTAATCTATGCATTTAGATGAAAAGATGTTCGTAACCTGTAACAGCAGCGTGTTTTACTCTATTTTCGTAACAATCAGTTTTTGAAATTTAACAAATTGCGCGAAAATGGGTGAATACCGGAAAAAATAAAGTGCTTTGGACAACATTCGTCGCGTCTAGTAAAAAATAGACGAGAAACATCTCCTTTTTCTACTTTTTGATACAGCGCCTCTATCGTACGCAAATCCCATAAAAAAGGAGACGTCACGATTTCGTCTCTGTACTAACGTCAAATAGACTCACCCCTCTTAACATGGTAAAGAACAAAACATTTGAGGTATAAAACTACAAAAAAGTCCGTGATGGTATATGTCTATCTCTTAGGGATAAGCCACAATAACAATTTTTTATCCTTTGCTTTTTACGAGAAATAATGACTTATTTACGAAGCGATTTCAAGCAATACAGCAATAATCCTTATCCAATTAAGTACCTTAAGGCGCAAACAGTAGCTGATCGGTCTTTTTTGGAGGCTTTCTACTCATAGAGGAGTCAATATTATGTGCTGAAAAAAATATATGTCATTCATTGACCTTTTATCTGTAAAGTGAACCTACAAAAATGTTCTAGCTGTTCATTTACCCTGTGAAAAAAATTCACAAAGTGCAGCTGTTTTGGTCTGAAAATTTGTATCTACTTCTAAACGACTTAGAATTTTGTACTTTTTCCTTCACCTATATGTCGGCAAAAACTTTATCTTCAAGTTGAACGTATGATTTTGTGATGCGATGATTTTTCACCTAGTAAATCAATTTTTTCTAGATTTCCGTATAATTAGGGGGCATGAACCTTTGAAAGTGGTCGCGCGGGCGACGGGCGGCAGTGCACCGCTGGCTGTCGTACGGGATGGTTGTGTCCGTCTGCCTAGTACTCGCTTACTTTTCTCGTCGGCTTTTCGATACTAATTGATTTGTTTATTATTCTAAGTTGTGCGCGCATGGACGCTTTATTTAGTGTAAGATAGTTTGTTATTATATAGGTATACCGACTTCATAAGTAGGTAGGTACCTATTTATATTTGTCGCGCAAGGACGCTTCTAGTGCTAAGGTATATTTATTACCCATACCCTAGGTATACTTTGACTAGGTACCCATTGTTGTTGTGTGTATCTAGGTGTAATAAATTATATTGAAAATGCCGAAGATCAGTAAGCTGAAGAAAACCAGAGCTCTGAAAGCCCAAAAGATGTTAGAAATGTAAGTATAACTACTACCTACCTACCTATGTACATTTTATTTCAGCAATTTGATGTACTTGCTACTATTAGCAATATAGGTGTATATAGACTTTTCATGTTGTTATTTTTTGTAGGAGATCAAGGAAAGGGCAAATTCATCAGAAATAAAATATTCAGACAATACCTTATGAAAATGATATCGAGTAAGTAACAACAACAGAGTTTATAAAGTAGGTATCTACAAGCCATAGAGGTAGTCTATGGCCTCCGCTTTCCAATGTCCAGCGCAGTACCAGGTAAGAACAAATCAACGAAGATGTACCTAAGTAAATACTTCAAACCTAGCTACTCGTTTATTACTGATCTTACAATATTATTCATTTACAGATGTACTGTGACGGGACAAGTTGAAACTAGAGTGAAAATGCCTGCGCTAGAGGTAAAACATCCATAGTGCTTAGGTAGCTAATATTAGGTAGTAGGTATTCTGCGATGAAATAAAATAAGTAGGTATGCCATCTGTTCTAACCCGGTTCATGATCATCATCAGAATGTGAATACGTAGCCGAGCAGACTGAAATCTAATAAGTAAAAACCTATGGGTACTTAGTCACAACCGTTTTATGTCACTCCGAAGTGAGGCACTAGGTACACCTCTCACTTTACTCCAATCCGAGCTAAGAATAGGAACTGCGCTGCCCGTGACTAAGTTCGGAGACTTTCTTACTGACATGAAATGGGAATGGGGTTCGAAATGTAAAGGAGACTGGGTAAAAACGGTACATAGTAGGGCATGCAATTATCGAAACTTTTCGATAATCGATAATTCGATATTTATCGCTCTATTTATCGATAAATATCGAGAATTATCGGTTTTGGTGAAGGAAAATTATCTTTACGTTTCGGTATCTAATTTAACTGCTCTATTTATCCAATCTGCTGCACTTAGCAAGATTTATGTATTACCTACTATTAATCTATCCATATCGCTATATGTATTTAGTTATTAAATGTTTTTCCTTATAGCTTTCGGTCATTAAAGTTTCAAAGATTGAATGTACCATTAATAATATGGAAAACAACTTAAATTGTTTAAATTTTACATTATTATTTTATTGATGGATAAAAGATAATGATAGATAACTCATCATTATTTACTCAAGAATATGGTTTATTACATACGTATAGCACTTAGGACCAAGTTCGGTCTAGCGAGCCATTTAAGGGCTCATGATTATAATAAGTATAGATATTTGTGAATAGAACAAAATTAAATGAAATATTTTCTTACTTACAAAAAACAAAATCCTCCATTTAGGTATAAACATAAAATTATTTCGATTGGTGTTACTTATCGAATAACTTTTAAATAATTGACACTTTCAGTCTTAATAGAACGAACTAATTAAACAATTGAGTGAATAGAATGCTAGGACAATAAATCATTTTCTATAAATAGTTTTTTTATTAAGAAATCAAATTTAAAAAAATTATATTTACGTATTGATACGTACTTGACATTTTTGGTCTAATTAGGAAAAAATGAACTATTCGTATATTCGTGTTAATATTTCATTTATAGATTTTCAACAGCAGAAGGTTGATTAATTTTACTAACTTTCTGCTGTTGGAAATGAGTGCGGAGAAATTCAATTCAATTCAATTCAATTTATTTATTTCGGTTATTCACCAATGCAAATGAACTGCAAAAAGCGAAATGACAAGTAATAATTTTTTTTGTCATTAAGACTTGTGCGCAGTTTATTACACAGTATTCCAGCCGCAGAAAAGGCACGTTCACTTTCGACACTCGTTGGCTTCATTGAACGAAGCCATCGATAACCTTTAGACAAAAACTGTCCTCGGTCACGTCCATTTTCAAACAATAACATTTCAACCTTTAGCAGCGTCAAAATGTCTTCTCTAGCCGTAGAAACATTTCCAATTCTGCCTTTGCCCGTGTCATCATAGCTAATTTTGCTGATTTGTTTGTTAATCAATTTTTTTTTTGATAATGGGGTGCTGACCACAAGTGACTATGACCACTGCCACCGACGGAATAAATGATAAAATGAACTGACGCACCCCGCGCGCAGCGGTTAGGCGAGCTCATACACACACACATACGAAGAGTGAGCGAGAGAGCCATAAACACAGGTAAGCTTACTTGCGCGGCATTTGCGCGGGTAATTTTAAACACTCGCGATTGAGGCGCCGTGATGGGAATGGTTTTGATAATGATTATTAATCTTTTATCGATATTTTATCGATTTTTTTCGATAATTATCGTCGACATAAATGAGCCGATTACCGATAATTTATCGATTATCGATTATCGGTTTGCATGCCCTAGTACATAGCCTTTTTTTGTCATCTTGTAGAGATCCTTATTTATTGGTACAAAAAAACAAACAAACAACAACAAGTAAACATTTTTGACAAGTTATGATGACATTGATTTTGTTAAAAATATTTGTTACTGTAATATCTTTTGGCCGTGCGTCCTATTTGTCCCACCCCGTAACATAACAAAGAAATAGCCTATTATTTTGTATTATTTTGTATGTTACAGCTAAAACCAATGACACCAACCTCATTTAGAATACCATACCAGGATTCCAGACCAGATCCAATTGAAGATGTCTTTGAAGTAGAGGTACCTACTATCATCATATTATTATGTCTACATTATTAGGTACCATTTTTTCCGTGTTTATCTTGAAATTAATGAGTGTTTTCATCTAATAATTCATTGTTCTAGCCAGAGTCTACAGAACCAGAGTCTACAGAACCAGAGTCTATACCTATTACAGGTAGACGCATATTGGATATTAATCATTTCTTTGATAAACTAAAAGAAATATCCAATCACAGTCCTTTTGATTGTGGTCTTGGTTGTGTGGACATAGTTGGCGAGAAGCAGATAGGATTACGATCCAAATTTACACTGCGATGCAAAATGTGCAGGAAGAAATTTTATGTAGATAACGATCCGCCTAACGATTTGGATATTAATCGACGAGCTGTTGCGGGTACAATTTCAATTGGATGTGGTCTGGTCATGCACAGCTTGAAGAATTGTCCGCCCCATTGAATTTACCATTGATATCATCAAAGATATACCAGGACTGTCACGACCAATTGGCAGATAAATGGGAAAAGATAGCGCTTGAATCTATGGATAAAGCTGCAGAAGAAGAACGAAATTTGTCTATCGCCGAAGGACGTGTAGACAAAATAGTATACCTATTATCGATGTAATCGTGGACGGGTGCTTGAGTAAACGAACCTATAAAAAATTACTCAGCGATCTCTGGAGCAGCAGCAATTATTGGCAAGCGAACAGGAAAAAATCTTTTTTTAGGATTCAAAAACAAATACTGCTGCATCTGTTTACAAGCAGAAAATAAAGGATGTGACCCTAAAGAGCATGTTTGCTATAAAAATTACTCTGGCTCCTCGACTGGGATGGAATCAGCTATTCTCCTCGAAGGTTTTAAGACATCTATTGAAATGTATAACCTTATTTATGGTCGGATGGTTTCAGATGGAGACTCCAGTACTTATTCAAAATTACTACAAAGTCGACCGTACCCACATACTACAATTCAAAAAATAGAATGTCGCAATCATTATTTTACGAAACTTTTGTAACAAACTTGAACATTTGAGGACTGATACAAAATACCCTTTGCGTTTCAGAAAATGCTTATCTCAAACTAAGCTTATGATTATGAGGAAAACGATTCGCATGGCAATACGAAAGTACACATCAGAATCTGAATCCGTAAAATATTCTCATATAGAACTACTTTATAACGACATACTATTAGCTCATCTACATGCTTTTGATGATCATAGCAGGTGCAAACCATACTTTTGTTCAAAGCAGCCTTTAGCGGAAGCTACCAACAACGACTTATTTACAAGTTCCTTGTGGAATCGAATTTGTCTGCTACTATCCAATGTTGCTTCTCATTCCCCAAGTTTAATACACGATGTTGACAGCCACGCCGTAGAACGCTACAATAGTATTGTAGCAAAGTTCGTGGGTGGTAAACGCATAAATTTTAGTCGAAAAGGATCCTATCAAACGCGGTGCCAAGCTGCAGTTGTGTCGTTCAATACCCAAAAAGTTGTATCTTCAGTTTATAAGTCTATTATGAAAAAAAAAATCCAAAATGTAAGATAAACATTTTTGAAGAAAGACGGTTGAGGAGATCTAAATTGATGGAAAAATATTCTAGGAAAAAGAAAAGCTTATTTCAAAAAAGACAGGACTTAGATTACGGGGAAAAATGTGTGAAGCCAGTTAGGTTGGCTGACATGTATGAAAGAGAAAAAAACACTTTTCTAAAAAATAAAAAATAAAACTGAAGAAGAAAGGAATAAAATTCAGAAAGAAACAGTCTTACAAAGTAGCTCTAGTGAATGGATGCAGATTAGAAGAAACATGCTCAGCGCATCCAATTTTGGAAAGGTAATCAAGCGAAGAAAGGACGTGTGTTGCATAAACCTTGTTAAAAATTTACTGTATAAAAGTAATTTAAATAACGTACACTCAATAAAACATGGGCGTGATAATGAAAAATTAGCAATAAACAACTAGCTGATCAAGAGAAGGTTGAAATAAAGGCTTGCGGTCTATTTATACACCAAGACATTCCATTTCTTGGAGCTACTCCTGATGGAATAATTGATAAAGACACAATCGTAAAAATAAAGTTCCCAATCACAGCCATAAAACTTGGGTTTGACGAAGCCGTAAACCTTAAAAAAAAATATAAAAAAAAAATATATAAATTAATAAAAACCACGACTGGTTCTTCCAAATTCAAGGACAAATGCAGATAACAAATTCTTCCAAATGTCTACTTGGTATATGGCACGGAGAAAATAATCGTATAGTTACCGAAATAATTGAAAGGGATGATGAATTTTGGGAAAAGGTTATGAAAGAAAAATATACCACATTTTACATAGATTTTATTCTACCAGAATTGGTAGATCCAAGACATTCTAGATCGATGCCATTAAGAGACCCAAGTTATATTTTAAGAGCTATTGAAGACAAAAAAAAACAGCAGAAAGAGAAAAAAAAGGTAAAAGAGGAAAAAATGGTGGAAGAGTTAACAGTAACAACAGAAAACATAGATGGACAAATAGAACAGGAAAATATAGAAGAAGAAATGACGTGGATAGACAGTAGAAGTGAAACAGAAGAAACTGAAGAAACAGAATAAAAAAAGAAGAGGAAAAAATGGTAGAAGAATTAACAGTTACAACTGAAAACATAGATGGACAAATAGAACGGGAAAATATAGCAGAAGAAATGACGTGGATGGACAGTAGAAGTGAAACAGAAGATCCACAATTCAAAATAAGAAATATTGAAAGCCCAGGCAGTGATTTTTCGCAAATACTACGCGAAAGGCAATTAAACTTTTCGGAATTTTAATTAAAAAAAACAATTTGTAATCGTAATTTCTTCTCGTGGTTTAAGATGCCCTTTCAATACAATACAATTCTTTATAGATAACGCCAAGTTATAAGTCAAAAACAAAAATATATATTTAATATTCTATTATTATAATAAATACCCTACTATAATATTCTATTATAATATGTGAATTTAAAACTCTATTGCTTACCCTTGAGCAATAGAGTTTTAAGTTAAATTTTGGACCTTAAGTAAACGTATCTAATATAAACACAATTAAATTAATTGGACTTTAGTAACAACGAAAATTACAATCAAGGAATAGAAACAAATTAAAACTAGTATATACAATTGAAACAATTGGGCTAACTGCAGACAGTTAATTAATTGGATAGCTTATTATTTTTAAAAATCTCCATTAATAAAATCAAAATCTCTAAACAGATTTATAAGTTCGTCAAATCGTTCCACCAGTATTTCAACTTTTCAAGCTTCATTTCTTTCAAGAGTATAAAAAAGCTACTATGTAATAGGGAGTAATTTTGTCTCTTGGTCCAGGATGCCCTTTCTCCTCCAGCTTAGGTAAATGTTTCATCAAATCATTACTATTCGTATTTCTGGCTTCATTTTTTTGATATATACGGGTGTAAAAATCCTAGGTACAGTCAGCGTCATGTCTATGTAACATTAATTTTTTTTCTTGGTCCAGTATGCCCTTTCTCCTTTACTTCAGAGATTTATTGTTTCAAATCATTCCACCCATATTACTACGAGTACCTACCTAGGTATTCGTTGATATCCTCCTAACATTAATTATTAGATGAGAGAAGTTTGTGTGAATGTTTGTTACCCTTACAACCTATCTCCGTAACTACTAAATAGATTAGGATGAAATTTTCGAATGATTGGAATATAGACTACCTTTGACCACAAAGGAGGACCTACAACGCGAGCGAAGCCGCGGGTAGCAGCTAGTAATAACAACAACACAACAGCCATATTACATAGGCACCTAATAGGTATACCGAGTTCTGTTCCTAGATTAGGTTACTTACCATCGTGGTACCACAAAACCCAGACCAGGAACAAATAATTGTACCTAGATTTTTAAAAATTATCTAGTGGGAATCGAATCCGCATTTCTTGTGTTTCTATTCGTTTACTACACCGTGCCCGCGCCCCGTCCCGTAAGTTTTCCTTATTTTGCGGTTTACGCGCAAAAACTATTTCACGGCGGCAGGTGCGGAAGGTGCGGGGCCGAAACGATAGCCACGCCCATTTGCTCAAGGTCATCCGCTCCTGTTTGCGCCTTTAATACATTGTGCATTTAATATAGATCAATATGGCCCTGTACAGCACGTAATTTAAATGAATATTTTCGAAGATATAACAGATTTAAATCCAGGGAATAACGGTTGCGGCGGTACCGGCCGGGGGTCCGATTCTGTACTATATTTAGTATCAGCATTGCACCCGTGCGAAGCCGGGGCGGGTCGCTAGTAAGTTAATAAAATAAGCGACCCACACTGAAAGCATTTATCATGGCTACGTATAATTTAACATGCTTTCATGGCTACCTACTGAATGGTGTTCAGTCCATTAGCTGCTGGTAAGTCATAGGGTGGTCTATGCATATGCAACGTCTACTGCCTATAGGTCAATGACCTCGTTAATGGTGTAATGCGGGTCTTTGGAATCATGATGGTGAGCATGCAAACTACCTAGGTACTGTAACTTTTGAATGAATATAACACTGGAGTTGTTAAGTTTTTTAGCGTAACGATGAAAGGTTTATACTTAAATTTCAACAGATATTTTTGGTATATAAGGCAATTTAGGTACCTAGGCTTTGTTAATTAAATAAGTAGGTAGATAATTAATGTGATTTATTTATGAACTTTTCTACACAGCTTCAGCTGACCTAGGGATTGTAAACCGGTGACATTTTAAATCCGGCTGGATTCGGCATATTGGCACCGGATCCAGTAGTCGTTTAGTGCTATCGGAACCACCGGGTTCTGATCCAGTTTTCCGGATTGCAATCTGGCCCCAAAGTTGCATAGAGTTATGCCACCAGATTTCTGAGAAACATAATTAAGACGCTACCCAAACAGCGACACCGTAGAAAGTACACTTTTTCGTCGCACCGTTAGCCATTCTCCGACATATTACAAGCCCAAAAAAAAAACAGTGTATAGTCAAATGTATGGAAAAAAGACTTATACAAAAATATTTTATAAAACGATCTAGGATCTTGAAAAAAAAAATCACAAGAAAGAACAAGAAAAAAATGTTTCGTCTCGAAATGCTCAATATTTTGAGTGACAACCATTAATTATTTTAATACTATATGAAAGGAAATTTTATCAACAAAAGAAATATGTAAAAAGTTTTAAATAAATAAAACCATTAACATAATAAAACCCAAAAAACACATTTTTGTAAGGCGTTTAGCGAAGTAATTGCAAAAATGATAATATTTTGCCAATAGAATTTCAACCTTATTACTCAAACATCCCTTTCAATATATGCTCAAAATAGCTTCCAGTAGCTTCATTCGGAGGCTGGATGCCTCCTCGGACGGACGTGAGGTTATGTAACTTTTTTCGCGATGACAGCTGGGTTCGACGGACGAATTACGATTTTCGACAACTTTTGTTTTGCGGGTTAAATGGTTCATTCGTCATTGAAATAAAGTCTATATTTGATTGAAGCTAGGCCAAAAGAAATTTGCAGGAATTTTATTCATTGACAGACCTACCAATTAAGTAGAATAGGTTTATAGTGGTTTTATCTCTGGTAGCTAGATAGGTAGGTACTACTCAACATGTTTACAGCACGAAAAGTATTGGTCGAGTTAAAATACGTTAAATAGGTAGGGCGATTTTGATGACCTTATATATAAATAAACAATGCTGAAAAATTAAAATAGGAGCCTACGTCCAGCAGTGGACTTATATAGGCTGATGATGATAAATTCACACATCATCACCAAGGCCGAAGCTAAGCAGAGCTTTGTTATGGGTACTTACTAGATAACTGATTTACTTAGGACCAACCATTTGCATTTTTTTTCTCGTAGTTCTACCAGTAGAACTACAGGCAAATTTAAATTACTCGTAGTTCTATCGGTTTGTTCTCTTAGAGAAGAGAGATTCTCAAAAGGACAGATACTCAAAAATAATAATTTACTTTAAATTTTTAATAACTCATAGAAAAACCTCAACGGAGCGGTTTGTCATAACTTTTTTGTTATTGGCAATATGTGTACATTGACATCATTAATATTTTTTTTTTAGCGTAACAAAGAAGTCAAGTAAAGGAAATGTTTAAAGAATACTTTATATCGGTATGAATATCAATTTGGATAGCAAGGCATGGTCTGTTGTGGTTTTTATGATTATTTTGTCGAATTACAATCTAAACTAAAACTAGTTGTCAGTTGTTTTGACTAAATTAGTATATTTTTTTAATGTATAAAGTATTATTATAATGGTCGGTGATATTGTCGGCACTTTAACATGCATGAAGATGATATTATTTTTTTAAGTGTTTCTGATTTCTATGAATAACTATCGAGGAATGTAATTTTTATTATAATTGAGAAGCTACAATGAGCGACATAGGTTTTATTAAGGTATTTTACATGCAACGATAGCAAAGCCGCGGGCAAATGTTAGTTAACATTACATTATTACCTTGTGATTGTGCTATCAACCAAAATAAAACAAAAGTTTGCCTCTTCTACAACAGATAAATTTTGCACAAGTCTATGTTAAAAATAAGCGCCTCTGCCGACCACATTTGGTAATATTGACATGCAATCTGACAGTCTTAGTTTTCCACGGCAGCGCCTTAAGGCGAGGTTATCCAAGAACTTTAGGCATTTCGCGCTACCTCAGCCCCCCCCATGTTTAGCGCGCGACGTATTCATTTACGCTCCCGACAGGCCTTGCGCTACGCGCCGCGCGCGGACCAAGCGTGACCGCGTAAGATATCTTAGTGCCACAGTATAGCAAATCCAGCAGTAGGTACAGGTACGTACATATGTTATGTACTTACTAGCTGCTGTTACCTAGGTAGGTAATATTAATAACAATTTTACCAATATTTTTATTACTTTTATGTCTAGATCTAGGTACAGTCACAATGCTAGGTCATTAAAATATAAAATTAGTCCAGTCACTTTTCGATTCGGCAACTAGAACATTGAGGTAAAATATACAACTTAATCTTATTTATATACAATTAAAAAAAAGATTTCATGTCTGATAAGATAATATACAATTTACATACAATTTCATGAATTTTAGTGCATCTATGGGTATTAAAATTCATGAAATTGTAGCCGCCTAGATTTGCATAGACCGATCTGGATACGAGGTTGGTTTGGACTTTGAATTTGACCCATGTGTTTACATGGCCCTGGCTGCATAGGTATGTCAATATTTTCGTCATTTTCTTTTAAAACTATGTCGTTTGGCAGCGACTTTCTCCCAATTTTCATAAACAACGTCTTGTAAACATGAGTAATATTTTTGGGAAAAACAGGCACATTCTTAGCAGAAAGTATTTCTTCGAATTGTGCAAATCCAATGCCAGCAGCTATGATTCCAGTGATTGCAGCAACATTTGCATCGACGTACTCTCGCAATCCTGTCCGTTTTTCTCCAATTCAATTGAAATGTCCTACTTTGCAATCAAATAAATTCATTATGTTGCGCTTTTTTTGAAGTTGTGACATAAGGTAATTTATATATACGAATCGCCGTCCACTTGTAGATTTATATTCATTTCCTTTGTTGTGTTGTTCAGAGTTGTGAATTTTCAGAGAATAGTTGTCGATTTCCTCCATCCTAAGAAAAAGTGTTTTTTTACAATTGAAAAGAAAACATTTACGTAGGTAGGTACCTACTCAGTGTCCTCGTAATCTGGGCGTTTTGTCGCCGCGATAGCTCGACGACTAGAAGCTGCGGCCGAAAATATTCGTACAAGTCGTTCATTTTGTTCAATGCTCCGCACACTTGACGTTCGGGTCGGGAGTCGGGTGCAGACTCCCTTTCACACCAGTGTGACACAGAAGCATTTTTTTCCTCACTGTCACAATAGTGTGACACAGAAGCAAAAACCATATACGGTGTGACACAATGGAAAATTATGAGGGGGCGGGAAATAATAATCGCTTCCGTGTAACACTGGTGTGACTATGACATAAAAAATAGTTCTGTGTCAAACTGGTGTGACTATGACATAAAAAATAGTTCTGTGTCAAACTGGTGTGACAGAAGAGTCCGCAATCGCAAAGTCGAATAGCGAGTAGACGCGGCCACAAAATGCCCATTTGTGTAGTGTAGTAGTGTGCGAACACTACTACACTAAAATATATAAATAATAATATAAATAATATATAATATAAATAGTAAAATATTCGTCGCTTAGATATATGTATGTACATTGTAGGTAGGTAGATATTTAGGTAGGTAGGTGTAGGTAGGTGTAGATAGGTATAGATATGTAGGTACCAGCTTAGGTAGGTTTTATAAAAGTTATTGAAAATTGGAATAGGACAATGTCTGTCGGGTCAGCTAGTTAGTGTATCGAATAAAATACTTACGTGGAGCTATAGATAGAAGAATCAGTTGTTTAGGCCTGAGCAACACCAGTGGCTTTGTTTCTTCTCATTGAAGCACTGTTTGCAGTGCTTCAATGAGTGAATGAATGTTTCTTACAAAGCCGTAAAACGTAGAATGTCTACCTTTTATTTTGATAAAAGGTAGACATTCTACGTTTAGACTTCGCATCGTTGTTATAGAGTGTGTAGGAAACAAATGACTTTGATATATGCACTGAAGCTATTTGAAACACGTAGTACCTAAGTCATTTATTTACACTTACACACTATAGGTATTCTATAATAATAACTAATTTTTATAAGTCATTTTAGTAAATAGTTGATAAGTGTTAGGTTACTTGATGACTGATAATAAAATACAATAGATACATATTTTTTAGTATACATAGAAACTACCCAGAACACTCGGAACAAATATTTGCAGATCGTATAAACATTTGTTCCGAGGCGGGAATCGAACCCGCAACTTCCTGCGTCGCAGGCGGACCTTACCTCGCCGCGCCATATCTGTTGCCAAAAATAATTACAAATTCTATTTGTTGTTTGTTACAAATCACTTACCTTACCTACCTACTATATTTTTTTATACTGTGGGATTGTAGGTAGGGAACAATTGTTTGGAACTTAGCGGCATTGTAGAAAATCATTTATACGCATATCGTAAATAAATATTATACCTTCATTCATTACATAGGTGCATGGACCGAACTGGATACCTACATAATTATGTGAGTGACAAAGAAACTATTTCTTTGTGTAAGTACCTAATTAGGTACCTATCTACAAAATATAACTTTTATTACTTTGGTACCTACATACCAACAATCTGATAAAATACATAGGTAACGAGAAGTATCTACTTAGGATTTTACGAGTTACAATTTTCTATGTTGTGTCTTAGGTTTCAATTTTCTACTATTCTTGTTGTTACCCATAATTTTTATCTGCACTGCATCAATTTGAAACGCGGGGGGAATTTTTGGGAGACAAACGGCGTGCGTCCAACCTCGAAGACGTCTCGGCGGGCACTGACCGCCCGGCGCGAGCGCCTGAACGGGTAGATTTTGATAGTTTTCTTCCACAGAGATTAATAATAACTAATTTTTTAATTTTTTTTTTTACAATTCCCTAGTAAATCTTATGCCCTATCTTTTGATACAACTTAGACATGATTTCAAGAAGAAACCTCGTAGTAACAACCGTTTGAAAATCAATTTAGTGTCATCTTTGTGATTTTTTTTTATCGAGAAAATTTTTATTATTCATGTTTCTATCTTTACAAAGCGCTAGTGTATATGTTCAACTTTAATAAAATATTTTCTTTTCGTGGTACTTTTACATTTCAGTAGAGATACAGTTGTTTAAAAAACCTAAAAGTTCGTCCGCACTCAAACTACCCCGCCTTAATAGGACAACACCAGACCCGGAACAAATGACTGTAGGGTCCTTCTTTGATAAAAGTTATACAAAAAGCTGTTTTTGAGAATGCAGATGGACCTAGAATTATGTTGCAGCAGAGTATATTTTTCGAGAGTTCTTTTCATCGGTGATTTACTACATGGAATGCATTATATTACGAATTAAGATCTTATACTTTACTGCATTAAAATTATAAGATATTTAACTGACTAAGAACAGTTAAATATTTTAAAATATCTTGAATTTCAAATCCTCTGCCGTTCCGAGCGTTTAGTAACAATAAGTTCTCTTCGCTTCTGTTCCTAAGTGGGAGACAAAGCCTTGCCTCGCCATTACTAGATATTATAAGCCGGTGCAGCTAGGAGCTCTCGGAATATTGTGTCTGTGCCCTGTATTTGTAATACTAAAGCTGGTTATTGCATAAACCCATTGTGTATTAAAGGTGGTACTTTAAATAAATGATTTACCTACTCTTATGGCTCAGCTACCCGACGTGTGGGTCTCCGAAAAGAGAAGTGCCGTGTAGTCCTCCGCAAATAAATGAAACAGATTGATTTCATCTATCTCTAGTTCTGTGTTCTATCTTCTTGTGAGGGGTTGCTTTTATTAGGGTCCCGTAACCTAAGAGTGCCTACGGGAAAAACGGTAAAAAATTCCCTTTTCTGACATACTAAATAATACCAATAGGGAACAATGGCGGCGCATTGCACGAGCAGCTGTTCACCAGGACTCTTTATCATAATCACGACCACTCTGACAAGAATGCAAGAAGAAAGAACTTCAAATGTCATGCTTAAGAACTCGATAATGCTGTTTGATGTTTTTATTACTTCATGTTAATTTGTCCTGCAAAACCCTTCGTGTGCGAATCTGACCGCACTTGGACGGTTTTATTATTTACTATTACACGACATGACATTACTGCCCGGTGAAATAGGAAAGCAAAATTAATGTTATGCTGTTAATTTACCATCCACGGTAATGGTAGGCTGTGAACACTATTCAAAGGTTGAGATTTGATTGATCTAACCAAATGATTCTGATTTTGCGACGATACCATTGTCATAGTGGAGCGATTAGTTTAGCAGAATGCGGCCCCAGCGCTTTTTCACAATACAGTTTTGGTAGGCACCACGCTGAGTCAGAACCCTGCTGATGCTACCAGAGTAAATTGCTGATTAACCCTTTACTCACTGTTGACTACTTTTTTTGTCTGTTTATTACATAAATAGTCTCTCCGTGTACCTTTGAGCTGTTTGTAATTTTTATTTGTGTTTCGAGTGTTCTCTTCTCTCTTTTTAAGCCCCGACGCAAAAAGAGAGGGGTGTTATAAATTTAACGTGTCTGCCTGTGTATCTGTCTGTGGTATCGTAGCTTCCAAACGGATGAACCGATTTTCGTTTATAGTTTTTTCGTGTCAGATAGTTTTATCCCGAGTGTTATTATATTAGCCATGTTACATGAAAATCAGTCAATTTTTTATTTTTGTTCTTGTTTCTCTAAACATTTTCACCATCTAAATGTTTCTTAAATTTTGTTACAGGTAAGTCTCCTATGATCCGCTAAGCAAGGTAAACATCGGAGCCCATTCCATAGGATTAAAATACCCGAAGTGTTCCGTAATCGAATGTTAGGAACCACAACATTGATCGGATTAGAAGCAGGGTTAGAAAAACAAACGGGTTTGAACCTAGAAGGTAGCGTTTTAGAGCTTTAATTTGGTAAGCAAAGTTTTCCGGAAATCGCTGACACACGTTGTTCGTATTAAAACTTTGAGATATCCGTCCTTCCACCCTTGTGTTTTACATAAACACAACAAACACTGGGTGATGATGGATTTTGGTTGGTATCTTTACTGTCACGAGTTTAGTAATGTTACACACTGTTAACCGGCTGTTATAAGCATTTAACTTGCCCTGTTAGTTTAGGTGTGGGACCAATATTACAACTGAATTTTATATTTTCAAACTTACGCGATCTGAACACATTCATCATCATCATCCGTAACCCGACTTCACCCACTGCTGGGTATAGGTCTCCAAACTTTTGTGCCACTCCACACGGTCCTGCGCCAATCTCATCCAGGTTCGCCCTGCGGTGTTAGAAATATCGTCTGCCCATCTTGCCGCTGGATGTCCAACGTTTCTGTATCCAGTTCTTGGACGCCATTCAGTATTATTAAAAAATAATAGGTAAATAAACGCGAAAAATAGGTAAATAATCGCGATAAATACCCGTATAATAATACTAATAATAACTGAATTTTAGACCAGGAGAGCGATTACGGTGTGGTAAAGCAAGGCATTACGGCTCAAACGTTAGCAGTTGAAACGTTCGGGTGCGCGTTCACAGGCCGGCATCGGACAATCCGCATTCCGATTTCACATAAGAGATCCGTACTGCACGGAGCGGACTGTCGGCAATGCCAGTGGGGATTCTTGAAGGCAAGTTTTCCATTTAATACGAATGACGTCATTCGGATTGCCGATCAGTGGATGCACTTGTCAGCGGATTGTCCGATGCCGGCCTGTGAACGCGCACCCTAACGTTTCAAATGCTAACGTTTGAGCCGTAATGCCAATAGATTCTACATCGTAATCGCGGCCCAGTTATCCTCAACCGATTGAGCTGAAATTTGGAATACCTACTAATGTCAGTTCGGTGACGATGTAGTGTCATGGTACCATCGAGCTGGTCTGATGATGTAGACAATGTGGCCATAAACTCCTAAACGAAACGACTTAACCTCGTCGAGTTTGGGTTCGTTGGATTTGTCTTCCCAAACACTTTGGCCCTAGATGATATAAAAGCTTGTATTGTACCTTTTGCGTCGTTTACGCTGTAAGTACTTGAACGAAACGTAATCATTAAAATACTCAGGAATAATAATGTAGCTTCCTACTGGGGGATTCCTATATGGGATATTATCGAACAAACAAAATTTCTAAGTGTGAAAATCTAGGCCAACCGGCGACACAGAAAATAACCTGAGACTTGGAGTATTTTTAAGTAGGTGAACCTTATCTTGGTTTGCTAAGAACTTTCATTTTTGAAGTCGAACAAAAAAGGATTTTTATGTTATAGAAAAATATAATAAGAAGAGACCCAAAGCAAATTATGCTCTCAGGGTTCCGTGCGAAACTGTTAGGTGGCAAATATTTTTTGAACTTCTTGATAGGAACAAAAATTATACGAAGCTACCTAAACTAATAACGACTACTGCACAAAAACTGCATTGTCGTCGTGTTAAAATTAACGTTCGTTGCAAATGCTACGAACGGCCAACAGATGATGTTAACGTTCGACTACGGAACCCTAAAGTTGCGACTTGGCTCCGCAATTTTATTCAGATTATAAGGGAAAGAGGGTAGCCCGCATTGTGCCCACAATTGGACGCTTAGATGTGTATTGGGTACATTGTGATGGAAATTATTTGCTTTTATTTCTGCCTGTAAGGGTTTGATTTGCGTGAAAAGTTTTCTTAACAAGCTTTGGCAGGATGAGGCACATATGGCCCGTAGATGGCATTTCCGTAGTTATTTTTAATTGATAAAAAAAAAGTGTTCTAAGTTCCACTGTATGTATGTTTTATTTAAGTTCGCCGGCCAATTTCTGCGTCAATTATGGACCGGTTTGGATGATTCTTTTGATGTTATAGAGACTAATCCCGAGAGGGCCCAATAAAAATTGTATTCCTCAGGAACTAATATTTGGAAAAACTTAAAAAACAGTGCTAAAGGGATTCGAAGACGGATTTTAGTTTTTGTGAAATTCATCAAATTAATGTTAAATAGCAACGAAATAGACATTTCGGTTGAAGAAGTAAAGCTATACGCTCTTATTTTTCCTTTATTTTTTTCCTTTTCTTAAAATTAAACGTTTTGCAAAAGTTTTTCTCCGTCGAATGCGCATTTTATTGAAAAACGCTTACCTTAGTTAAATGTAAATTACGTTTTTTTAATACAACCAAAATTGCGCCGGGCAAACCCTCGATTTGAAAATTATCAAGGATCCAATGACAATATATCTTATTTATCTGTGACCGTCATTTTTTTCGCGCTGTTTTCCGCAAGCTTGCGGAGCTTTGGTATAAAATTAAATTAGCTGAGGCGTTTTTTGAAACCTTTCAAAACCTATATCGACAAGCATTGAATGAAGAAGGATTTGCGAACGACGTGAGAAAGAAAAGTACGAAGCGAAGAAGAAAAGTAATATACAAATATTTTACGTTTGTAAAAGGCTTTCGGAAACTGAATGGTGCTAGATTAATATTCATGTCAGTTACATCCTTTTCCTCTACCCATGACATTATGCAAAATTTATAAGATTAGGTACAAAGTGGTGCAGGAATGGCTAAAAAATTCACCTAATATACGTTTACCATAATTAAGGCTTGGTAGGCCAGCAGAGGCAGCATTATTGTGATTTTTAAAATCATCTGAGACTTGGAAAATAGTGTTTAAAATTCTGAAAAAAAGATATAACCTTTTTCTAACGTTTTTTCAATACTATGTATGACTGGCGAACTACTCATATCACACTTTTTTTTGTACTCGACTAAGGACACTGAATATTTCTAAACAAATTCGCAGAGTTTGACTTGATAAAATGATTTTCTTATTCACTATGTTTAAATAACTACAAAAAACACGAGCGCGGCGGCTTGGCAGGCGCGTGTTTTCCCTTACGCCTACTGCTGCAGGACTACCTAGCCTTAAGGTGGGTACCTACTGACCGGTGTTTTACCATTCGCATACCATTCGCGGGGTAATTTACCATTCGCAGTGAGCATGATACGTTACGTCGTCGTGTGCTAAAATCTTGTCGCTTGTTGTGAGCGCCTTCTTCACCTGTATTTTGACATTATATCTACGCAAAATGTGCATAATTCCATGCCACAAAGACTAATCCGCGGGTAGAAAAAATAACAAGAATTGGATCTGGCCTAATTTTCAATAACCCTGTATACTGACTGAATGAACGCTCGCTGTATGACACGTTACTTTACGACGCGTTACGCCGGTCAGTACCCACCTTTAGATTATAAAGCGGCTGAGCTGTGACAAACAAATTCACATATTCATTTACAATAGGATTTCGTGTGCAGTAAATTTGTTTTATCTCAACCTCAACATCAAAGAAAAGACTCAAATCATGAAACACCATCAAAAGTGAATCAACCCAATTCCAACCGATGGGGTTCCAGCGGTGTTTATCAATGTAGTGCCATTTTTTTCGTATTTCTGTTCAAGGGGTGCCTTGAGCATTTGAGGGTGATGCTGAAAAGTCCCGTAATATAATTTTGTGTCAGGAGATGTGCCAAAATAGATAAAAAGCGATATTTTGGATGATGCTGCGTGAAAATGTCACGCGAATTCATTTTATATGTTTTGCACCGAAAAGTAGCCTCAGGGTTAATGGTAGAGGAAACCTTTCAAACGCCATTTAAAAATAACCCATTCAAATCTGAAAAAAGGACTAATCGAGTAGGTACTGCTTAAAACATTATTCCATTCGAATTCAAAAAACATATGATCTACTTGGAATGTTCATTTTTACCCAAGACTGCACACAGGTACAAGGTGTACCATAATCTTCCTTTCATCACACACGGAAGGCAAACCCGTGGACAGGAGCCAGTAATAAATAATGAGCGCTAAAGCCGGAGCTTCCGATGGACGGAGATCAAGTCAGCTCAAAGAGCTTTCATCTACACTGAGTTATTAGGATTTGTGGTTTTACGCCCGCCATTTTCGTTTTTGTTGGGACTCCATTTTATACCGATTTTGTTTAAAACTTATTAAGTATTCTACTGAATACTTTACAAAAAATCAATGGTATTTCAGTAGATAAATAAATATAAAAATGTTTAATTAATTGTACGCAAAATTTTTAACTGATTTTGTACCCCGAAAAGTCATCATTTTGTGTTCTAGCTAGAGTTTGTTGAACTTTATTTCAATAAACCACTCGAAGTCGAAATGAGCTATAAGCGTTCTGAATTAGCACATTTTGCAAACCTTAATACGTGTCGCAAAACCAAGCAAATTGTAAAGGTTTTATGTTCTACCAACAACAATTACTTAACTCAATTAAAACTTGCTGAGACGAAGCACAAAGTAATGAAATTCAAAGTGAAACAAAAGAACAGCTCGCTTCTGCTGTATCGACTATTGGCTTTCGCAAGGTAATGTAGCTCCAATTGATTGAAAAAAAGCTTTTGAGGCAGGTAGATACTGAATACTAATAGATTGCGAATTTACATATTAGGCCTTCGGAATATAGAAGGTAGCTACCGGTTGGTATTCGTATCGTACGGAGAAACGCGGACAAACTTCATATGGATACCAACATCAACTACTGGCGGGTTAACAGGATATCAACCAAACAGGGATGGAGAAGGCCGCCTATTGTACTTTGTATTTTAATTCATTTGATTTTGTTGTTGTGCAAATAGAATACATAAAAATTTTAAAAACTAACATAATTATCCTGTGTTAAATTATAAAAGTTCTAGTATTCAATGTAGTTTTTATACATTCACTAGGTACTATTTACGCTGTATTTGAACATAACTAAATGAAATGAAGTAAAATACAAACTAAAATAGGCGGTCTTTTCCATTCCCCATTCTGTATTTCCGAAACACTGTAATCTCGTAATCTAAGGGAAACATTGGTATTATGTGAAAAACCCCACTGGGATAACGCAACATGTCCTTGGACACCCTGTTTATGCGAATGTTCCAGTTACAGTTCAATCCGAAGGTTGGTGTTTGCTTGCCAAAAACAAGCTTATGTAAGTGGAGCTTGTGAGGCATCAGGGTCTATACTATTCCTAGCTTCAGTGTTCTCTAGATTCTGACGTCAGCTGTTTGTTCGAAGATGTCATAAAATTTTGGTATTTGTAAATGGGGATTATCGCTGTTCTCCCCTAATGCTAAGACCCAATAAGGCACTTATCAGGGAAGGCCTAAATCCAGCTGTGGACTGGTAATGGCTGTTGATTTTAGTAAGTGGAGACTCACGACTTTTAAGTACAAGGAAATGACTTTGTCCGTATCTTATTTATATCAATTGAAGAAAAAAAACGATTGCAATAGTTTTTGCTTAAAGGTCTCCGCATACGTAAAGTGATTTTATTCGTACTGAACGGAACGGGAATTTATACATACAAAAGAATAAGCCCCGTCTCGTCCACGCTCCGGTCCCGAGTATTTTACTACTGTAATTTTGTATGTATGTTTGAAAATCGTCCCGTTCCGTCCGGGACGAGTGAAATCACGTTACGTATATAGAGACCTTAAAGTTGAGAGATGATAATATAAGTAAGAGGGTAGTTCTTGTTCTCTCATAAAAAGGTTCATTACCATCGTTGCTAGATCGGTTCTAAGACTCCTTTGAAGTTTCTAAAATAACTCTCTCAAGGTCGAGGCTCCATCCATCTATAAGGGTAATCATGACCTGATCCTCCAATAAATGTCACTATCAGGTCACTCAGGAGGTGCTATACTTGTCTATGACGATGTATACGTTGTATACAAGGTAATAGACAAATTTTACTACCTGTGACCCTAATATAGTCGCCTGATATGTTATTTTACGAACAACCAGAGAATAGACTTGTTCGAGTGGAAAACTAGCTTAGTGGAGAGATGACCTGACCATTCCAAGTACAAAATGATGTCTCAAACCATTTTTTTAAATGTTGTATCTATAGGTAACACGAAAAATGCAGCATTATATTACAATCTAGTCTTGAGACCAATGAGTAATTCAAATTTGACTTAAAATGCTATGTAAACTTAATGCTAAGAATGTGTCCATTAACACTATTCTTACTGTCTCTAGTTAAGGCGAAACCATTCTAAAACGATATTATTATAAAGAAGTTTTGTATAAAAAACAGCAAAGTTCGTCTCGTGATTTTACTGGAAATTCGTGATGCAAATTACTTGGGTGTGACGCGATCTCTTGGATTTTCCTTTTAATTTGACCAGAGATTTGGAGGGTTTGATGAACTTGGGGATTTGTAAGCTTTAGTAGATGTGAGTTTTTTGCTGGTAAAGGACAAAACATATTAGGAGCAGCGTTGATGCAAGATATTAAACTTTTTCTTAATAAAATTAAGGTACAAAGTACTCTGGCCTTATTAACTTAAGGCTTTCTCATTATCTACCTAAACTAAAAAAAATTCAAGCTAGCTAAGGCACATAACGGCTGTCGTTCCAAACTTCGGAAAATCCTCCGAAATCAGATGATTTGGCAAAAAGATTTGGCAAAACAAACATTACTATAAACCTGAACTTTTTCAATACCCTTTGTATTTACTTTAGCACGGGACCAGCTGAAAACATTTCGGGTATGATCCCTTTAGCCCCGAGAGACGGTTCCTCATTTAGGCCTGTCCAACTTTCAGTGTAAATCAATTCACCTCTCCCATCCCGAGTGGGGTGAATGTGAAAAACTGAGTGTCTCCCTAAAGTACGTCCACGGGAGCCATGACATTTTACGTTCGTCTGGTAAGCGGAAAACTATTGTTGTAAAACCCTGTTCATTGTTTCCTCCAATGGTTTTCATTAAAAATTAATCCTTCAACACACGTTGGACACAAGCAACTGTAGCTGTAATTACTTGGCTACGAGCTTTTAAGAGAACTAGTTGTTTAACACGGTATTGCTTTTAATTTTGCTTGCTCACCAACTTGTAACATCTATCCTCCTTTTTCTGATATTTCTCTATATAATTTCCTCAGTTTGATAAACACTTATATCTTCTGCTATCGATATTACACAAAATCTGTGCATGGTCTTCGATATCAAACTTTTGATAATTATTATATCGAAACAAGAATAATACGTGACCGAGAGAGGTCGACAATGGGGCCTTGAGAAATAGCGTATACCTCATAAAATATTCGTACGATCCAAGGAAATTACAGCCTGCTCCGTCAGAATTTCAAGACAGATAATATTGCGTCAATACCCCGGCTTGGAATAAACCTATCGTAAAAGTAAAAGATAACTTCGGCAAACTTACCCCCACAGGAATACACCGGATGTTTATACAATTTTACGTATACCAAGCATCTTTTAAGATCTTTTACGTAAACGTCATTACCATATTTTTAGAATTTTAGCGTTTATTCTAAAAGGCACGGAATATTTTTGAATTTCCATTTTAAGTAGCCTTCGAAAAGTTATTCACGTCCGTCCGTTTTCCTTTTATTAGTTATCTTTCAAACAAAAGCTTAGACTCATACTTTAGAAAAATCTTGTTAAGAAATGATACATGATTTTCTTATTTATTCACCGTAAAGACGTCAAAGCATACAGCTCATTTAACCAAGTTTATTGATCGTAAAAAAACTCCAATACAAACACACAAAATGAAACTTCGATTCGCAATTAATGTTCATAAACTAATAATTAATGCTGCGCTGCGAGTCGAGCTCGCGATAAAATAGAAATCACAAATAACGCTATAGAGCTTATCAAAAGTCAAACGAACGATATGCCATGTTCAAATTTGAAATTAAAGCAGACACGATATCGAATTTGCTATGCTTGTTCTTAGTATCGGATCGTCTCAGTTGCTTAAGCTGAGCATTTAAGAGTTATTTGTATCTGTCTGTATTTACTCTGTCTAGCTACGAGTAGATTAATCAGTGCTCACTTTGAGACCTTAACATGTTTTATGAGTTGATCATCAAAATGGTCGATGAAGACTACAATACCAAACTGTATGTGATATGTATATCTTATAGATAGATACTTAACCATCGTTTTCGGACTGGTTCACTCGTAATTTGGTTTTATGTCTCCTTGATGTGGTGCTATAACCTGATAATGCATGTCTGTGTCAACAGTAAAGCTGCTGTTCAATATATTGCATGGTACGGTTCTTACATTTCAAGTGGCTTTTCGGTCTGATAGGCTGCTCGTGTTTTATCAAGCTTATGTAAATAGATTGTTGTATCTCTCGAGTGTTGTATATGGTGCACTTCTATAGTCCAGTCTATGTCTGGCTACTACACGTTTTAGGGAACCCGCATGTAAGAAATTTCATAGCTTTAAACGGTTTTATTTTTCAAGACACCAATTAAGTTCTGGGGTGCCTCAAGGCCACTTTTTAGGCTCGAGCACTCGACTTTATTGCGTTCATAAATGTTATTACTATCAAGTCGTTCGGGCCCGTTTTAAAAATCATTTATTCAGACCCTCCTATAAAGTTTGGTCACATCACAGAGTCATTGGCGAGTCCAGTAATTGTTGTCAACGAGACAATAAAGCATTTTAATTGTCAGCTCGCGGGACTTGATGAATTGCGGGCGCGCGAATGTGGCAGGAAATTAGTTTCACATATCACTGCAATAAATTTAATTGGTTTAGTGCCCTTTTGTGCTGAAATATTCACGTCACTACCTCACCTCTATCAAAGTAACAACCGCTGTAATGTGTTCCACATTAGTTTACGAGAGTTATGTTGCATGGAGTGTAGCTACTTTAGAATTGATAAATCATGTAAAATAAAGGTATTTGAAGCTATAAATGTGTTTAATGTTTATAACCAGGATAGTTGCAAAATTATTTATCTATTGCAAGGAAAACCAGCAGCACATACCTACAAAATATATAAAAGAAGTTGAAGCAGGAGGAGGATTATGGATAAATCATTTAATAAATCACATAAAAGTTAGAGAAACTTATAATTACAACTCATAGTGAGTTCTAATTATAAGTTTCTCCAACTTTTAATGTGAATAAACAATCGGATAATAAACAGCACTGCATCAAGGAAACGAATTCTTAGACTTTTAAAAGAAGAGACCTACTTAGTCAAGCTAAAATATCATTTTATTAATTTCCGACTGTCAGTATGTCCGAATAGTGCTCAAAGTGCAATTAATAATGCGATTTGATTCGAGCTGCAATATCCAGCTGGACGGAGGTAATATATTCACAGATTAAATCGCGCCTGAACTCATCGTAAGCCTAAAAGCTACGAGCATTGATTTATGCACTTGATTTTGAACTCAATTCATTCAAGCTTACTTTTTAAGAATCAGTAGTTGTCTTTGGTTCACTTTTTAATAGACCATTGTCTTTTAACCATTTGTTGCGATTCCGTTCATTACATGACGTCATTAGACGTTATGTCGGCACTAAGCAGTTTTCAAGATAGGTCTAACTCCAATAGTTTGCTACACAGTATCCCCAACTAATAGTAAGTTGTACCATGCCTCGCAGCTTCAGTTTGCATCAACATCAACTAAGTTGTATCTGAAAGCAGTACCTATACCAAGCAGGCAGCGGGTCAAGTGCCCTCGGCCGTGTCAAGGAGCCTATAGTTCCTAACATGCCTCTTCACTAGCTATTTAAAGTTTTCTATGTTAACTCACGCTTTAAAGGCAAGCGGCTGTGACTTTTTTATGCGTTTATAAACATCAGCAGCATTATGTAGGTACGTATCTTGTAATTTCTTAACTAAGTAGTTTCCATCCGTGGCTTTCCGCGTTTTTTCCGGTATTAAAAGAAATTGATTAAATAGGGGATTGGTTTGCAATATTCCGAGTTCCATGAACTTCTGCCTCTTAACAAAAATTGATATAACAGTAAATGGAGAACTAGCTCTTACTCGCTAAATTTGGTTCTCTCAAGAGTTCTAGACTTGCGACTTGGAAACTACACTCAATCAGAACAGATCTGTGTTTTGCTGATGGATTGGGTTGATTGAACAATTTCCATCTTCTGAGACCTTAAATTATATATATACTAATTGAGACCTTAAATTAATCATTCCATTGCAATGGAATGATTAATTTAAGGTCTCAATGCATTGTACAATGCATTGTAGTGAAACGCTTACTCTAACAATAAATCTTTTATTAACAGATACACTGATGATAACAAAATCTACAAACTAAACTCCTCATTTAAATTCTTAAGATATCAATAGATGATAAGTCCCAAAAAATAACACTCAGGTATGTTTTCCATCAGTTGAGGTTGTGGTCAAAAGAAGGTCATATGTATAAAAACTAAGGTATCCGCAACCATTCACTCTGTACAGTTTTTCAAACTTATCACAGATCAGCAGGGCTATTCAGACCGCGGAAAATCAGACTTTTCGTCACCAAGTCATCGACATGGAATCTGACACAGATTCGTGCGAAAAACAAATATTTCTGTTTTTAATATTAGGTCCTTACATATGAAATTGGCGTTTTTCGTACTGGCCACTTTAATCACAAATTTCTCCTCTTTGGTAAGGAATTCCAAATTCAAATTTGTACAGCTATAGACTCGTGTATTTGTGCTTCGATGATCGTCATTCATTTGTTTTTTTTCTTCTGTTTTTTTCTGTTTGCGTCACTCATTTTACAAAATGGAAAACTTAAAATATCGCATTATTTACGAGTACGAGTTCCGCCGTGGCACTAGTGCTGCGGAAAAAACTCGAAGGGTGAATGATGTGTATGGCGGTCGTGTTGCAAAAGAAAACACAGTTCGTTTTTGGTTCCAACGTTTTCGTTCTGGAAATTTCGACTTGCAGAACAAGCCCCGTGGACGGCCTGAGACTCAAGTTGATAATGAAGAGTTGAAGGCTATTGTGGAAGCGGATCCATCGCAAACCACGTCCGAGTTAGCTGCAGGCTGCGGTGTTAGTGATAAAACTGTTTTAATTCACTTGAAGCAAATTGGGAAGATTAAAAAGCTTGAAAGGTGGGTACCTCACGAATTGACTGAAGCAAACCGGCAAACGCGCGTCGACTGCTGCGTTACATTACTAAACCGGCACAATAATGAAGGTATTTTAAACCGAATCATTACCTGTGATGAAAAATGGGTTCTTTACGATAATCGGAAGCGCTCAGCGCAATGGTTGGATCCTGGCCAGCCAGCCAAATCCTGCCCCAAGCGAAAATTAACCCCAAAAAAGTTACTTGTAAGCGTTTGGTGGACTAGTGCCGGTATTGTTCATTACAGTTTTCTCAAATCTGGCCAGACTATTACGGCTGATGTCTATTGTCAGCAATTGCAAACCATGATGGAAAAGCTAGCGGCTAAACAACCTAGGCTGGTCAATCGCTCCACGCCACTGCTGCTTCACGACAACGCTAGACCACACACTGCGCAACAGACGGCTACTAAATTAGAAGAGCTTCAATTGGAAAGTCTAAGACATCCTCCGTACTCCCCGGACCTTGCTCCAACAGATTACCATTTTTTTCGAAATTTGGATAACTTCTTGCAAGGGAAAAAATTCAACTCCGATGGGGCAGTCCAAATCGCCTTCAAAGATTTTATTGATTCCCGTCCGACTGGTTTTTTTAGTAAAGGGATCAATGAACTACCTATAAGATGGCAAAAGTGCATAGAAAATAATGGTTCATACTTTGATTAATTAAATATATTATATTAAAAAATATTCGACTTTTTGTTCCTCCCATACAAAACGCCAATTTCATATGTAAGGACCTAATATTTTCTGCGTTCTACAGGGAATATGAATAACGGAAAAGTTTTCCATAAAAAGTAAAACATTTTCTATTAACCTATGTTTTAACAAATTTCGATTTAGTGCTACTTTTGGAGCGATTAATAAAATATAAGAGATTTATTACTATAAATCAACATATTATCAAATCTCCATCATATAAAGCAAACACAAATACTTAATTGTAACATGGGTTCATAGACAATGGTCTACGATTTGTGGAAAAATACTTTTTTGGTAGTTCAATTCCTTGCAGAACGCAGAAAATATTAAAATCCGCTAAAATATTTAAATTTGCGCGCTTCTGTGTCAGATTCCAAGTCGATGACTCACTCGTTAGCGAAGAGTCTGAATACCCCTGCTGAACATGGATATGTCTTGGCTAAAGCCTGAGCTAAAACAGTGCATTAGGACAGCTAGCAGCTAGTCCCTATCTAAGTAAAGATTAGCAGCTAGGCGCGTGGTGCACTGGGTCAAGTGGTGTGGAAGAGTGGAGTGCCCCTCGCTAAACAGCGACTCTGGCCTCACCCTTATAGCTGATGCTAATTTAAGCGGTTTTATGCAAATATTTCTGCCTGCAGCTTTGCTTGGTACTCTAAAAGTCTGTTTTCTACTGTGTGTTGTGCACGGAAGTGCTTGACTGGCTTCCAGCCGGATGTGACCCGAATCGTCTGGTAGATAAGTAAATAAATAATACTGGACAATCCACACAGCATTATCTAGCCCCAAGCTAAGCAGAGCTTGTGTTATGGGTACTAGATAACTGATATACTTAATACAATATAGATAGATATTTTTTATTATCGCCCAGACCAACGGAACAAATTTCTGCAGATCGTACACAAATTTGTTCCGAGGCGAGAATCGAACCCGCAACCTACTGCATCGCAGGTGGACCTCCGCCCGCTGCGCCACGGAGGTCGTCAAAAGATTATCAAAGATAAGGTTTTTTATGATGTGTATGTACGAATCTGACCGAATCAATAGTTTCCCTATTTACTGGGCAAAACCAGTAGTGGGACAGTACGAGCTCATCCCCCTGCCCTCATTCCATACCACTCTGTTTTGCACCACTGCGGTAGTAGTTTAGTTAGTCATAGTTCCCTAAATGTAAAAAAACATACTTATTGGAATTTAAATGACAGTAGCTATCTACATGTAAAATGCGTGAATAGAAAGAACCCGACCAATTTAATTTTATTCAAGAACATATTTAAAAAGTTGGAAGTTTTCCGGATAATAACCTGCCACCGCAATACCTTAAAAACTTTGCTTTTATGAGAAAGTACAGGAACTTAAAAATGTACTACAACGCAATATCTTCCCACTACCTTTGTAAGTGGGTACCCTCCCTTCGCTCTCGACCGTATTACGAGTGGTTTAAAGTGTAAAACAGCTTAGCAGGCTTGGCCGCAGTTTAAAACTTTTCTCTAAAGTACTATATAAGTTAGGGCGTTGTACCGGTAAACGTCTTCTTCAGCTTGCTCAGGAAGCAAGCTCAGAGCGATTTCAAAGTCGTTGTCACCTCACCTTTACTAAAAGATGAAATGAATACCCCATTTGATGTAAGAAGAGATTGATGAGATATTGGTCAGCCTCCGTAGTTAGGTACCACAAATTTAAAATGATATTATATGTTCTATGACGTGCTATGACCTGTATATGCGTAAATGTTTAATGTTTAAATATAATGTATGCACATTGGTGCAAAAAGTACTAATTTTATTGAAACTATGAAAAATCCGACTCGGTCCCTGCTTTTTTACTTTTTATAACAAATTGACCTTTAAAATAGACCTGAGAACCATATAGGAGACCAAACGAGTGTTTTGATGCCTCATTTATAAAAATGAGGCATTAAAACACTCGTTTGTTTTAGCCGTTTGGATGTTTCGATGTCAGTAGGAATATCAGATAACCACGTAGAAACACTCGACAAAACCATCGATGTAAAAAACCATTCATGAGACTACCTTTAAATGAAATGCATAGTGCACATAGGGCATGTCTTATTTCGTCTCGTCAGATATTTAAATTATCTACCTTCTGTTCCTAAGAAGGCAGTGGGCACTCAGCCTTTGTCATTAAAACACGGCTGGCTTCTACATTATCCCATCTTGTTTAAAATTCCGAAAGTTCTTGCTGAAACTTTGGCTAGCCGGTAATGCCTTAAGAGTTCACGGCTGTACAGTTTTCAGGCATTGTACGCCTGATGAGGCGAGCGAAGTGGCTTAACTTTCATGATAAACTATTCAAATATGATAGTAAGTATGCAGCATATAGAATCCAGATGACAAGAAATTGACCTTTTCTAAGTGTACATTTATTGTATTTATGGAAATAAAGAGTTTTTGATTTTGATTTTGATTGCTACAGTTCACAATTGAATTGGTTGGATTTGACTAAGAAGAGTAGAAGAACTGAGGGAAGAGATCTTTGGTAAGCCCCTGCTGGCACTGTATTTTTTCTGTTTTACTTTATTTAGTCATTTATTAATTAGAATGGCGATTGCCAATTATGTAACTAATTATATTTATATACAAAAATAAAATACACAAAAATAACATAAAATTGAAAAAAAAGTCAAAGTAAAATTATACATTATTAATAATTATTGTCGCATGTTGTAGCACTACACTAAAAAAATAAAGGTAATTAATAATGCTACCTACTAGAATCTGTTTTTTATATGAACATTAAGCTTCAGAGAGCCATTATGAAAATCATTATGCTGTTTATAGTTACTTAAGTGAGTAACTAGTTTTGAAGTCAAAAGCCTTCATAAAACATCGGACAGAGTTCTAAAGCTATTCACTTTTCTCTTAAAATCCTAGGCACCTACCTAATTTAAAAGTGGCATGCATCTGCTATGAATGCAACATCTTTCTCAGCATAAAATTTCAGAACAGCTTTGGCTCATTTCAAGTCGAGAAAAATATTCTATTGTACTGTCTGCATAAAAGAAGTTGTAACAAAAGGTACCACGAACCAAGACTGCGGTTTTTAATACTGGCCTGAATCTTCATGAAACCTTGCGTTTCAAGGAATATTTGTAGCCATTTGCAGCTTGTAGGATAAAACGCCTTACAAAGTTTTAAGTTATGTGCCTACATATACAAATTACTACTCTGTGAAGGGTTAATAACCCTTCAGAGAGTAGTAATTTGTACACATGAAGATTCAGACAATGCTGTAGAGTTATGACTCTAAACCTTAACCTGTGAAAGTCCTAAAACATTCAGAACAATATGCGATTCTGTAAAGAGAAACAAGAGGCAAATTCTCGTGTTCTATTAATGATGTAGTAGCTATTCAAAGTGTTCACAAAGGTGTGATCCGCTCTCGTCTCAGCTCACAGCTTCAAACAAACAGGGACAAACACATTTCGTGTCTTTATATTAATATGTATTCGGTCGGAGACATTGCTTAGATGTTTTGAGATATGTTTTTGGAATCGATCAAGCCCATATTACTATTCTGTTCTTCAATATTGATTTGGGTGACCTTTTTTGAGGTTATACTGGTATTTGAACTCCTCGTTTGGATTTCTGAAGACTTTAAAATTTCAGCTAGCCGCGGTTTGGCATAAGATCGGATTTTTTTTCAGTTAGGTACCAATTTTCAAGTGGTGCCTAACCTTTCCTTTCTTTTTAGATAATAATGACAAGTTACATAATTAAACGATTTCTTTAAACTCAACTTGTTAAAAAAAAAACTCAGCTTATTGTTCTTAAGAAACCGCTATTCTATCAAAAGGTTTCTGAGATATCTCACTAAGGTTTCGTATTTTGCTGTAAATTTCTCACAGCAAACGAACAAACACATCCCGCTCCCCGCGCAAACAGCGAGTGTGTACCCACCTGGGACGGCCTCTCCCATTATTGCTTCATTTTAAGGGTTTTAAACCAGATAAGTGCTTTTAGCGGAGCCTTATTAGGGACTGGATTCACGGGGATGCTTAACGATAAAAGTGTTTGTACAGCGACAAATAAGGTGATCCATCTTAGGAGTAAACAAAGGAGGTACTCCATCCTTCCATTGTATTAGAAAGCACAACTGGAGACTTGAACACACACATTTCCGTAATCTGGTGGGTACTTGCCAGATCTGTAACCGGAGAACATGCTTATACGGTATAGGTTTACAGAAGCTAGAGATTACAAATAGGTATGCGATAGATCCAAAAGAGCTAATGCTACAAGTACATCCTATCAAAAATCTTTTTTTTTTGACCTAGCCAACAAACATAAGAATATATTTTTGCTCTAGCTTTCACAAACTCATACTGACTTTGCAAATAAATCTCTCTAACGATATGACGACGTAATCTACGGAATTCGTACAAATTAATGGCCCCATGTTGTGTGCGGCGCAAATTTCGTTTTTCGGAAAATCGCTCCCAGGCCTCCAGGTTTTACACAGATGTTTTCCTTCCCAATTTCGTCGGGCTCAATGGAGCACGCCACAACAAAGTAGAAAAAATCATGACAATTTAAATTTGAATGCAGTGAGGCGGATTCCCCCATGGACTACAGGAAAAGCTGGGGATTAAACCGAATGTTAGGTACCTTGTGTGACACATGCACTTGTATTCTGAATATGTTTATAAAGTTTTTTATCCTCCTATCTGTAGGTACTGGTATCAGCGGTATAAAGCTACTGTATCAGTACTACATATTTTATTACGGTTCTTGAAAAAACAAGACACATTTCTGCTTAGTCTTGAAGTACGCAGGTTTCTCGTCGGCTTTTACGTGCCCAGTTCCAGAAACACATCGAAACATCTCCGTTGATTTCATTTCGCAGCTACAGAGAAGCGGTACGTAATTGCATATTTTTTGTAACTTGCATTGAGAAATCCTTCCAAATCCCTTGAAAGCTCTGTTTACAGTGTCCATATGAGCCTCGCCTCGCCTTTGGTACGTTATTTTTGCGCTTTGGCTAGTAACGAGCGTGCGTTTTATTCGTTTTGCGTCTGCCAATCAGCCTCTGTTGCCCGTGTGCATTTTACTGGAAGCTTTTGTATGCCTGGTCGAGCTGTCGGCGCTTCTAGTGCCAGTTTCCAATCACTGCGACAGGGTCGGAGACAGGTAAAGGTATTCAGTATTTATGGTTGTCGTGTAGAGGATTCTTCTTGTAAATACTACTTGTTTAATCTAAAAAAAAACACGAATATTATTTGACTATTCCTGATAAAGCGATAGAGCATCAGCCAAGTTCGGAAATTATACTGCGCCACGCGGCTTCGCCCGCGTGAATTTCATACAAATTTGAGAAATTTACTGCACACCCTTTTTGTAAAAATAAAAAATATGTGTTTCAATATACTTTATAGTTTATTTAATCCAAGTTTTGAGTGAATCGAACCAAGGAATAATGAAAAAACTTTCCATTGCAACTTTACCACCCTTTTTAAGGGGTTAACCCTCTGAAGGGGCTCAGAGGTTAATTTTAGAAAATAATATTAGCCTTTGTGTAATTTAGAACCTAAATTATCTATATACAAAATTTCATCTAGATCGGTTATGTAGTTACGGAGACACGTGGTAACAAACATTCACACAAACTTTCGCACTTATAATATTAGTAGGATAGTAGGATTGGTAGGATAGGATGTAAATCAATCCCTTGCGATATGTTAAGTGTCTGATTGCTCAATGCAGGCTTGATAATGTATGTGTCATGGACAGTGATACACGGGTTAATTGTAGATTGGTGCAGCCTTATCATATCATTGAGCCGGCAATCCGAACTAATCGATGATCCTTATGCGTAAACCGGCTAATGTTTAGGTCATTGAATAATGCCCTCCTAGCCGAATTTCGATCACGACGGCCAATCATTGGAGACTAGCCAGGTGCACAGGACATATTATAATGCTCAAGTGTGCGCAAACACAGGTGCAATCTCTATTCTCTCACTTTCATAATCCGAAGGGATAGCAGACCGATACGACCGGGGAGAGGTCAACGCAAGACAACGTGCTTTCCGAGGCACGGGGGTGTAACACCGCCAACTTCCTGGTACCGGCTGCTACTGTGAATTTTTCTTGGTAGAAAAACACCAATTACAACTACTAGCCCGACCCGGGATTTGAACCCAGGAACTCATAATCAGCGGTTGAACGAGCTGACCGCTAGACGAACGAGGCAGTCAGGCCATTGAATACAGAAGTGGTAGACTAATATCACTACTTTTATATTGCTTAGCTTGGGGCTTGATGATGCTGTGTGAATTTTCCAGCATACTATTATACCTAATTCAAAATAATAATAAACGTTTCGATAGAGTTAATAAATTTGAACTACCATTGAATAACTATTATTGCACGACAAACATTGGATAGTCAACAGAGGGAGCGAATATTTGCCGATGAAATGGTGCATACATAATGGATAATATGCAAATTGAAACAGCATAATTTTTTTTACCAGAGTTTTAAACAGAGCCGCTTTGACGAAAGATTTCGTGTTATAATTCAAATGAATCCAATCCACCGAATTTAAACACAATTTTACACTAATCTTCGTAGTTCCACTGACCAAGAAAAACCTATTCAACTTCAACAGCCTGTTTGGTCCACTGCTGGACGCAGGCCTCCCCTGATAAGCGCCTTATTGGCTGTTATCTCATGGGGGGTAGAGCCCATACTCCCTACGCTGGGCATGCGGGTTGGGGATCGCAGTTCGGTGGTAGAATTGGTCTGCAGGGGGCGCTACTGCCCGCCCCCGGTGTATATCCCTTAGTTGCCTCTTACAACACCCGCGGGAATAGTTAAGGCGGTGCAAATTCTAAGTCGGCACCACACAGAAAAACCTACTCCTGCCGAAAATGGAGGTGAAAAATCTAAGAAAGCAAGTTTGAAAAGAAGCAACTAGAATTAGGTTCAATAAAAAGACAATAAATAGATAACGTATAACGATAGGGCGCTTTCCAATAGAGATGAGCTGAAGCTAAGTGGCGGAATCTATCGAACCTTATAAGTCACGTAGGTATAGATTGGTATTGAAAATGTCATGCTTCCCTTCTTCTCATTCGTAGCGTTTTCGGCAGGATGATCATGATCGTGCTTCCCTACCTAGATCATATTGGTTTAAAAGGGATCCAATCGGGTCAGCATGACATCTTCAATCCCAATCTTTATCTACACGACACCAGAAGCCTCAGACAGACACATACATGCGTCAAACATAACACCCCTTTTTTGTCGGAGGTTAAAAAGCACGCATATACTTAGAACCTATTCAACAAATAATTTATCCCAATCGATTTATACATCAACTGTTTCTGAGGACCTTGGGCTGCCTAATTGAAACCTGCCGTGAATACTAATTGGGCTTATCATTATCACATATTAATAGCGTAATTAGTTTAGGGTTACGGCCATTTTGTCTACGCGCTGGCTGGTTCATTATAAAATGGCGGTTCTGTAACGGTTTGGGCAGAGTTTGTTCTTCAATGTTTTTGCAAATAGGAACGGCTGAAAACAAATTTAACTGGTACTGGTGAGCTATCTTTCATCCTAACAGCTCATTTCCGAGTTTTGTACCCAAAAGGTGCCAACGGGACCCTATTACTCAGCCACTCACCGTCGTCACCGGGTTTTGTACCCGTAATTTGTAGCAAAGCCAATTTTTCGCTGAATAGGTGTAACTAATAAAATAGGTGTAACCCACGAACAGAGATGCAGGGCCACAACTCGAAAAATAATTAGTTTTTTCAAAACAAATTATGATTATTACGAACTAAAAACTGGCTTCGAATCGCTTAATTTTACACTGTTTTTAACTTTAGCTAGAAAAATACTTATCCCACGGCTGTAAAATTTTTATGGGATTACCTCGGAATCATAAGCTATAATTATTAAGAAAGAATTTTCAAAATCGGTCCATAATTGACAGAAATGGACGAACATAGAAACTTCCTTTTTTCGAAGTCGGTTTTTATACTTATTGCTGCTGAATTGTTCAACAAGACTGTATGGCGATGATTAAAAGTGATGCCACTATAGTTTGTGACCTAGTTAATGACTTATACTACGTGATCGTGTGAAAATATCACAGGCATACTGAATTGAGCAGTAAAGTACAGGTGATACCATAATGGACAGGCCTCGTTGTTTGCGCGCAAACACCGCCGCGCCGTCAGCCCGGATGCATTATGAGGCGGTAATTAACTTCTCCACGCGAATGTACTGAACTTTACTAATTAAAAGCGGTGATTTTTAAGCTGACAGGTTGTACTTGTGCTTTATTCTTAGCTACGTATACGAGTACTTACAAATCTCCACAAAAAACTACATACATAATTGCATTGTTTTGAAAAACTAATCCCATAGGATTTTTTTTATGGGACCGCTTCGAACTGCAAACAATCATCCAAAACGGTCCATAAATTAATGACATCATCATCATCATCATCATCATCATCAGCCCATATTAGTCCACTGTTGGACATAGGCCTCCCCTAATGAGCGCCATAGCGCCCTGTCTTCAGCTTGCCGCATCCAGCATCTGCCTGCAGTCTTTCGCAGATCGTCATCCCACCTGGCCGGAGGGCGTCCTACACTACGTTTACCGAGTCGTGGTCTCCACTCAAGAACACGTTTACCCCAGCGGTTGTCGGTTCTTCGCGAGATATGGCCGGCCCACTGCCACTTCAGCTTGCTTATTATTTGAGCTATGTCGATAACTTTGGTTCTCTGTCGGATGTATTCGTTACGAATTTTATCCTTCAGAGAGACTCCGAGCATAGCTCTTTCCATAGCTCGCTGAGCGACTTTGAACTGGTAGACCAGCCCTACCGTGAGTGTCCACGTCTCAGCTCCGTAGGTCATGACGGGTAGGACGCACTGATTGAAAACTTTAGTTTTCAAGCATTGTGGTATGGATGACGAGAAGACTCGACGTAGTTTCCCAAACGCTGCCCAGCCTAGCTGGATCCTCCTCCTAGCCTCCTTCTCAAAATTATTTTTACTCAGCTGCAGAATTTGCCCAAGGTAAGTATACTCGGAAACAATTTCGAGAAGGTGGCCATGTACGACGACCGGTCCCGGATCAATGAGGCCATTGATCATGACTTTGGTTTTATCCAAATTCATGCCAAGACCGATGCGTCGCGAGGCTGAGGCTAGGCTGTCCAGCATTTGGTTCAGCTCCTCTAGCGACTCCGCCATTAAGACTATGTCATCAGCGAATCGCAGGTGTGAGATGTGGTCGCCGTTTATGTTGATGCCCTTACCTTTCCAGTCCAGCGTCTTAAACATATCTTCCAACGCGCTCGTGAACAGTTTCGGGGATATAACATCCCCCTGTCTTGTAACATCCCCCTGTCTGATTAATGACATAATGACAGAGAAATGACGACGGAAATACATACAAAAACAATAAATAAAAAACATACATTCAGCCAAAAATGGAACCTCCTTATTGACTAGGTACGTTTACACACGATTACATACGATTACATATAATTGGAACATATTTTTGGTACCTATTACGGCAATATCATAAATTTAAATTAACAAAGACATTATTCGTACTACGACGTTCTCTGCGACGCCTACAAGTTTCAACATTTAAGAACCCACTCATGAGCTTCATAAATTGTATTTGCTTCAATTACTTTAGAATAACTCGTAAATTTTCTGTGAAGTTGCGCTATAAAGGCTATAAGGTACCGAGTTTCATTTGAAAACGTGTTACGGTTAGAACTTGGTTTCAAAGGTGGATAAGTTTTATTATGAGGCTTTTTAATAACAATGAAGCCACGTTAGATTGAAGAAAAACTGTTCTTCAGATTTGGTTTTAAAACTCATAATCATTTCTACTTCATTTATATATCAAAGAACCTATCTATGTACCCAACAATTAATTAATTTCTTATAAGCCGTCGGTCATATCGATCGTTTGGTAGATATTATCGCTTAATCTGTGGATTTAGTCTGAAGCTAAGACCTTGCATGCTCGGGGTATTAGCTTTAAAGGTGAAATTTTATTAGTTTATTTAAAACGAAAAAACTCGTATCACAAAGAGATGAAACGTTGGTTTTGTATCGTAGCTGTGTTTTTAGTTTTTTTTTAGGTCATTGCGTGGTCAAAGCGTCGAAGAAAATCAGAGGGCCTACTCAGAAAAGGAATATCGAGTGTTCGTTTTCGTTGTCCTGCAAAACAACTCTTATGTCGCTTGCATAAGATTAGCGTTTGCACGACGAATCAGAAACTTCTAAGGGTGGTTTTCTTCGAAATATAAATGGACAATTATCACCTTCGTCGGTTAACTTTGTCTTGTTGTGTGAAAACTTCTGTCAAATACGTCAGCTAATAAGTAATTATACGATTATCTTTTCGAAGATCACATAATCTAAATATAGGTACGTTCGATTAGTAAATAATAAATAAATAACCAAAAAAATATAAATAAAAAAAAATCCTAGGATAATACAATACATGATTCATTATCGTATCACAAAATTAAATAAATAAATGAAATATAAATGAAACTGTGTACAAAAGATCCTTTAAATACTGTTCCTATTAGCATTTTCTTGTCTAAAGTCTCCAAGACCATTTATGAGTTGTCTCGTCTAGCCACTAGCCAGATAAATCTCTATACCGTATTGGCTACTTCGGTCAGTCAGCGAGTAAGTAGGTATTATGGTCTCGTCGGAAGCCTCAAATATCGCTCGGCTGACCGCGCGTCGTGCCATATGGCCCCGCCTCGTAACATAGCATTATTACACTAACTTCTGTCCCCGGCTTGGTCCTTGATGATATTTGATGGTAGTTTTATGTTGTCCGCGAAAGATTAGTCTGCTAAATTATGTACCTACTAGTCATTTTCACGGTACACAACACCATCTTAAGTATTTATGCAGAAAACATGAGAATTTTACAACTCTTTGTTCCTTCCGCTGTACTAAATAAATTAAAATAAATATAAAAAAAATAATCCTTAAAATAAGTCTAAATAAATAAATTCAAAAATTATTTATTTGGTAAATTCCTACAATAGGCTAGTGTCCTAAAAAAATTAATTAGTCCGTCAGTTAGAAGATAATGGACACGTATTTTTTCTTTTGTCGATTAAACAAAAAAATAATGGAAGATATAGTAGCCATTTGAAGTTCCGCCTGACGTCACTGATACTTTTTAATCGGAATCGAACCCAGCAATATTCAGACGAACAGTCGCTCACACACAGCACCACAGTAGTCATCAAATGCTTTAAATTATTAATATTCGTGGAAATTCCATCCAATTAATAACGTACAAAATGCAATCCAATCAAGATTCCATCGTAGAAAAAACCCTCGTAATATAATATTGTAAATAAGAATGCGAGACGTTCTTTTGGAGCTTTGTATCGACTTTAACAATATTGAAAAATGCTTATTAAATGTATATACAACTGAATTGACTTGCGCCGTGTGCGGAGGCTGTAGTTATTTTTAATCTGAATGGTTTGAAGGCTACGAAGGCAATGAAATGTGGGCCGATGCCGCGGCGCGCTCTGCCGAAGGCATGATTGACATGAAGTTGCAGCTATTTCTTGCGGTTGTATTCACGACGCCTTGTTCGCGGCGTTAACAATATTCATATTGAAATTGCCAGAACCACAGCTGGTCTGTCCGCGTGCCATGTGGCGAACCGCCCTGACGCGGTCGGCTGGCTGTGACGTAGGTACGTAAATACCGACGTAGAATACCATTATTTTAATATCCACCCGTGCCATGGACGAGAATATTAAAAGCTAGCGTTTTCGTTCACCTTCATGAATACAACATAGCCGAATAAAACTGAAATACCTATCTAAGGACGGTGTACACGGCACGACAGTCGGCACTTACCTACCAGCATTGATATAGTTATAAGTAAAATTATGTAGATAAGATACTAGCAGCGCCTTGCGGTTTCACACGCGTAATTCCCGTTCCCGTGGGAATTCCGGGATAAAATATAGCCCATGTGCTATTCCAGACTATAATCTATCTCTGCCAAATTTCATCCAAAACCGTTCAGTAGTTTTTACGTGAAAGAGTAACAAACATCCATCCATCCATACTTACAAACTTTCGCGTTTATAATATTAGTAGGATGGTACGATCTCCCAGCGCTATCTCAACAAATGGCCTGTGTTGTGTTACGACTAAATGCAAAGACACGCTATTTCCTATCTTTCGTAATACCTATACCTACCTAATGAACAACGATAGAGAGACGTACCTAGACCAAAGTGCAACCGAGACCGAGAACGTACCATATCTACAGAATTTTACTTATATCTATGCTTACCAGCATTATATTCGTTAACTGACGAAGCCGGTAATCGTGTTACCGTTGCTTTCTTAAACACGCCCACTCGTGCGTCAACTGTTGCTTGGCAATTGAAACAGAAACGTGTCCTTCACAAACGTACACAATAACACATATTTGTTACACTGAAAGAAATGTTTATTTAACAGTAACCAAAGTTTTGGCTACATATATCCAAAATATAGTGACTTGCGAACTAAGACTTACCAGTAACCAAATCAGGTTTGTCTAGTGGTGTTGAGATACTTGCAGCACAACTCTTTTGTCAAAAGTAACTTTACTATTTAGATTATAACTAACATAGCTGTTTATTAAAAACAACACTTCTGTTAGTGAAAAATAAACAAAAGATTTTGCAATAATTAACCCTACAGTAGTCGCGCACCTAATCGTAACACAAATGGTCGCGTGGATTACATGTGTATGCCAAATATAAATTGAAATTAAAAGTCTTGTGAGCTTTAAATCTTTTTTATTTAAGTGGTATTATTTTATTTAAAGGTTTCTTTTTAAGTAATAATAAACATAAACTAATCACAACCTCTGTGGTAAAAATAATCAAACAAAACATTTATACCTCTTATTTGGCACTGAAAATCACATCTTTCGGTCTGGTTGAGATCACAAAAAAACTAATTAATGAAATCTAACTCTAATTCGTGTTTTCCACACATGACAGACATACAATTGTGTAATGATCACCACAAATGAACTTATTACTGGCATTACACAATTTTCGTGTGCTTTTATTACGCTTTCTTCCGCAGTCGTGGCAACCGGCCGTTGGTACTATTCCGAGTTGGTTCCGAAGGTGCTGGCTAGTTTTCTGTTAGAGTACCAAAAAAGTCTTTCATATTAGATGTCAGACTTCTTGGCAATATTTTATTTTTCAATATTCGACGAGCTAATGGCTTCAACCACGTCAAAGACAGGTCTAGAAGGAAGTCACGTCGGAGGACTCTCACGTAATTTTTGATTGCAGTATATGCACAACACAAACAGTGATTTTCTGTGGAGCGATTCCTTTAGGATCAGGAGCAACAAAGACAATATTGTGACTCTGAGTTCTACCTCTGTTCAAAGGAGCAGTTCGGTCCAAACCGTATCATAGACGCTGGCGTAAAAGTCAGTACGTCATCTCTGCTGAGGCGGCCCAGTATCGTCAGATTCTAACTTTCCCTCCTCAGCTGCCTTAGCTGGAATGTCCTCATCCTGTTCAAATTCTGATCGATGATCCTGCTCCTCAACATGATCTTCTTCGTCATCAGAACTCGACCTGTCGTCGTAAACAACGTTCTGATCTAATTCAGCTAGCCAAAACTCGATCCCGGCAGCTGTTCTTCTATCTATGGTTGTTTTTCAAATAAAAAAAAATGTTATGACCTTTCAAAATAAAAAAAATATCAGTAAACATAAAGTATTACAAAGATAAACGGCAATAATAAGCTTATAAAAAGAGTTAAGGCTTGTAAAAAAAACTTACGTGAGTGGTCGCGCGGCATACAGGTGTAATCCACGAACTTTGCAGATCTCCTGTGACACAACCAAGCGTGACCGACGCCCACGCAGAATTGAGCACGTTCCTCAAATATTCAATTGAAAGTACCTGGAGGCGCTAACCGTTGACGCTTAGGGTTTAGGAGTAATTTCAGATTTTGTGAGGGTGGATTACATATGTAATCCGCGCGACCACTCTAGGGTTAAACAAACTGATTTGTTACCAGTATTTGAACTGTTTGCTTGATTTTTCGGTTTAATTTAGCTACTGATAACCAAACTCTTCGTCAACTTTCTACTTTATTTTTTGGTTACAGATCACAAATGTGTTTGTTTGTTTAATACTTGCGAGTTTCGTTATCAGCAGCCAATCTCAGTTTGGTAATTAGTAACCAGAATATTACCTACATTGCTTAGGTTGGTATACAGGATGTAAAAAAAGGGTGAATGAATATCTAAGGAGATTTTAGAAAGTAAATTAAACTGAATCACTTTCTCAAAGAAACGGTACAAATAATTAAAAAAAATGCTGCTTATACATTATTTCACCCTTTTGTTACATCCTATATCCCATACCTAAACAGTATTCAAATTGAAACGAAATATTGATTCAATACAGTTTTATTTCAATTATTACACATAATTTAGCACTCAATTGACAGGAGATGAATGAATGATCATTTAAACTTATAGGTTTATCTCTTTCTGACTCAAATGGACTCCTGGCTGTTTGCTCCTCCACTTGCTCACAGTAATCCAATAACACTCGTGTATCATCATCATTTAGTATTGAGTTTTATTGGTTTTTATAAGTTCATCAGCCTAAAAAATAAAAAAAACAATGCTTTACCGTTATACAACTATAAAACAGTCAACAGTTTATAAAGGCAACACAGAACAAAATGAGTGTGTAATATACTTACAGTACTTGTGACAGGAAATGCGTCAGGTACTATATTTTTGAGCATCGCAATTTGTGATATCAACTTGGCCCTGTGACCACCTATAGGCACCAAATCCTTTTATCTTCAGCTGACAAAATTTGAAAATTTTCCAAGTCTTTGTTCTGGAATTTAAAAAATATTAATTATTATAAATAGGGTTGGAGTGCACTAATGGGAACAAAGGCTTTTGCATGTTCATCATCAAAATTGGTTCAATGATTTAGCCATAAAGAATTAAGTAACAAGCAGTTCACATTTGCATATTCTGTAGTTTGACTAATTTTCTCGGCACAATATTTAGTTTGGAATAAATTTTCTGTGTCTATCTGGTGTTTATAAAACGAGTAAGGTACATCGGGGTAAGATCGTATCCGGGTTAAGAACGGATAAATCTAATAACTCCCTAATCTAGGGTGTTTTTTAGTTGTTCGCAATATAGTCGTAACCGCCATTTTGTCGAGCCCCTCCCATCAGTTGACGTCAGTCGCTAGGCCCGCTTGGACGCGTGATATTTTTGTGAGAACGGAGAAGGTACGTAAGGTGTGATTTATTCAAGATCCGAACTTACCCCGTCGACTTTTTGTTTGAAATTCTGGTGTAACTACTGTGTTGTTTACAAGTTTTATAACATATAGCCATCATGGGGCAACTTGTTAACTAATTTCAGTGTATTAGACACCCTAAAACCGTCTGTGGACTGAGATCCGATCTTTCCACATTCAAATTTTAATGGGTGAAGTTCGGATGGATTTCATCCGTTCTTTCCCACCTGTATAAAGTACACAGGTTCTCAAACTTTTAAAGATCATAAATGCATATAAAATTAGTAGGAAACTACCTGTCCCTGATCTTGTATGTATGATGGTATAATAATAAAGTAAAATACTTGAATAATTTCTTAGGACTTATTTGTTCTTTTTGTATAATTATTACTATAGGAAAGTAATAACAATTATAAGTCTGATTATTTTTAAGTTCAGTTTATGTCCTCTTTCTTTGATTGTTTGATTTTTTTTACTTTGGAAGTTTTAGAATTCTTTTACCAAATTACAATATTACTTAAGAACTTTAAGTTGAATACTCTAAAATGTGACTGTTTGTTGATTTAAGAACACATTTAATGTGTAGTTTTCGAATTTGATAAACTTTATTATCTTAAGTTGTTGATTTTTAATTTTTAAGTCTACTAAGTAAGTAAATTTTGCCTAAATACTGTGTTACACTATTAGTAAATAACTTACTTTATTAAAGTTGTCCAAAGAATTAAAAGCCTTTTAATGCATCCATCAAACCTAGAAAGTTAGGTAAGTACCTAAACGAAACAAGTTAGTAGATTTAGTTTGCTTTTGTTTACAATAATTAGATAGGGTAGGAAGGTCTTGTCAAACCTTGGTTGGCGTAAAGTTTGAGAAACCTAAAAACTTGGAATTTTTTGCATTGGGGTAAGATCGGATTAGAAAAGCAAAAAATAAAAGTTTTTGGCTATAATACTTTACATGTTAACAATTTTATCGAAAAATAGGTATCTCTGTTTTTCTTGGTTAAGACCGGATAATTTTATGTTATAGCGCTTCAGATCAGAGCTACAGAAGCGATTTTAGAAGGTAGTCCGATATTACCCCGTCAACGTCCGATCTTTCCCTTGGTTTTCAAAATATTATTGTAACTTTAGTCATCACTAACTCTGTCATCTTAACGTTTAGAGAATTGTCAAAAACTCTGGTTTATAGACCTATATTTTAATTAAAACTTTGGTATATTTTTAGTTGGGCTAGCACTTTTAAAGCCGAGAAAAAAAATATTTTGTAACATCCTAATGGTTTTCTAATAAACCATCCGTTCTTACCCCGATGCACCTTATGTAATATAATACCTACCTTCAAACTTATCAACGCACATGGTCAGGCCCCAAGACATAAGGTAATCCATGTCTCTTGTACAACTTGATTTGCCTGGCTCTGCTGCTGCCACCGCCTGATCGAATTCGCTCATGTCATTTTATACTCGTATACGAGTTTTTTTTACAAACACCATTCAATGTCACTTTCAATTTAATCCAACAAATAACGCACCAAAGAGAATAAAACGATGTTCCTTGAATAAAAACCACAAAATCACTCCGCACCGCTTTCCGTTACAACACGAAAAAGATAGCGACAGGTTTGAACTTGTTCGGGGGCGGCGGCGGCGTTGCGTTTCGTTTACACATAGACAATCCTTTGCAATAAATAGTAACAAAAAATTGTTTATGGTTATAAAATAGTTTGGCTAAGTTTAACAAAAGTTTTGTTGAATTGGTAAAACGGTCTGTATGGTTTTTTTAAACAAAACTATTGGTGTTATTGAATGAATTAAATGACTTACAAAGAACAAAACTAGTGTGCAAAGTATTACAAAAGATTTGTATTTGGTTGATACCTGTTGATTGATTAATATCCAACATAAGATTTGCTAAAATATAATTTAACATGTTGATTAATAAAAAGCATGAAGTTTGGATGCGTTAAGGTATTGGTTTTGTTGCTGCGACCACACTAGTTAGTCTACGTTATCTTAGTAAATAGTAACCAATAATTATGTTACTGCTTACCGAACAAAAATCTACATAACTAGTTTTGGATTCATTTCATAACTACTTGATTAAATGTAGTTAAAGTTCATTTCCGAACAACAAAAACGTCAATTTACATAACTAGTTCGGTTAATCCTTTTTTTCAGTGTAAATAGGTACCTCATAACTAGCTACCCGCCCCGGCTCTGCACGGGTAGCAGAGCAGTTTAATAGATCACAGGAATAATTCCGTAATAGAAAGAAAGAAAATTATTTTGTGAAACACTACACACATAAAACAAAATATAATATCTATATATATTAATCGTAGATGATTTAACACTCTCATTGCCTATCGCAGTGAATGTGTTTAAAGGGTTCTGTACAACCTCCTTACTTATCTTGCAATGCGCCTATTATCTATGCGGATCAACAACGTCTGTTGTTTGACGTTAGACCAATTCTACGAGAGGACAGAAGGAACTGGAAGAATCAGCTAAGTCGAATTCTGGTTCAATCTTCGTAGCTGAAAGTACTAGAAAGTCATAGAAACCATGTAGAAACGGTCTCGCGATTCGTGTAGTCAGAGGCCCTAGCCTGTGTCTGTGTTTCATAGCTCTATTTTCAACTGACATTACCCAATTATGCCCACAAGTGAGACAGATAAAGTCCAACTCCGTTATATGTACACACACCATATCTAATACATGAATTGATCTCATATTATAGTTAACTCTATTTGTTTACGAGCACGCCGGTTGTATGACTTTTTCCGGATTTTGTACTATTCTCGTCGTATTTCAGCCAATTTACACAAAACCTTAATTTATTAATTACTCAAGTTGAAACTCACCTTACTGGTCTCCGCGATATACAGGCTTTGCCTAGTGCGGAGGCCGATGGTAAATTGTAACCTCGATTCCTTATACATAAACAAATTTTTTATTCTATTGTACACCTGTACCTACCTCATGAACCACTTCATTCATTGGTGAAACCGTATGAAAAACCGTTCGGTAGTTTTTGAGTTTATCACGTTACTAGTGGAGGAGAACCTAACGGGTTTGGTTGTCAAACTAGGCCTAGATCTCAGAAGTCACGGCATACCCGTGGTAAATAACTCGAATTACATAAAATTTAATAAAATATATGTGGTTCCTTAAATCTTCTTTTATATATAATTCACGATTGAGAAAAAAAATACGTAAAAAAAGACGGGTTGCACTCCGGGAGTGCCGGCAGAAGTGAAAACTTGATTATTAACGTTGAGCATGTTTGATATTTTGGAATGGTTAGGGAATAATTTTGCACCAATTGCTTTATCAGTATAAAAGTACTATCATTTATGTGGTAGAATACAATATTCATTTGCGCTATCGTACACAAACATGACAATTTATATTACATAAAAAATTTAACACTTTAAAACTATTACAATTATTTTACAATATTAAATAATATTACAATTATTTACAGCCGGTTGCGCGCAAACCATTACCCGCTACAAAAATCTGATTATTTTTAAAGTCCAAAAATAAATTCCGTTTCCCAGCAATTATTTTTGCGCAGTGTTACTTAGTTTCATGTACAGATTGCTTGGTTGACGGCTTCGTGAAGGGTCTGTTTACACCCGTTAAGCAGTACGATAGACTCGATCGAAACCTAACCTTAATTATAAAATTATATTAATGGGTTTACCGTCGCATGCTGCGTATAAGTTGGACTCAAAAAGTCACGAACATCGAAGTCCTCAAACGAATAGGAGTCAAAAGACCTAACCTGGTAAGAACCATCAAACAGAGAAAAGTTGCCTATCTCGGACATGTCCTACGACATGATCGATACCAACTGCTGCAAGTGATCATGATGGGGAAGATACAGGGTAAAAGAGCAGTTGGTCGGAGAAAGACTTCCTGGCTACGCAACATACGGCAATGGACTGGCATTAAGAAGGCAGAAGACCTATTCAGGCTAGCCCTGGATATGGAAAAATTCAAGAGGATGACCGCCGACCTTCAGTAATGGAGAGGCACTATAAGAAGAAGATTAATGAATAAATGAAAATTTTTGTCCTTGTCTTTCTTTTCGATTCGTTCGAGAAATTAATTATCTATAGATACATAAGTAGGTAGGTATAAGCGAGCCGGACGCTAGCAACTATTACGTAAGCTAGGGCCTATTGTTGTTGTCGGAAACTAGTACTATTATCTATTCTGTTTACCTAAAAATAATGTTCGATTTTGAACTCTATCTCAAAACAAAACTTCAAGAAATTTCCTAGCTATAATGAAGATCCTGCACAATTTTGAGCTTTATTCCTTCGGCATAAGGTCATCGTTGCTCCATCCGTCTTACGCTTTTTCGATCAGGTCACGTGTCCTGACGCGAGTTTAAGATTTTATACCCATTACAGAAAAAGTGCTCAAAGCCGCTAAAGAAGTTTTCACTTCAAAAAAAAAATTATGAGAGTGCACTGTTTCGCATATAATTTGGTCGAGAACTCAGGAACGCGGCGCGGCGGTCTATTAAAATGACTACATCTTGTAATTCGTAGTTTACTACTGATTATTTGATTCCTTGAACCATTTTATTGATAAGGTGTATTAGTTTTCTTGTAAATAAGCAAAATCATGATTTTTGCGCTTACGCCGTTCCAAAAACGTTATGCTCTGTCCAGCTCCTATGAACGCGAAATCCTATGATAGGCATCGGCATAGGCATACCTTTTCACAAAATGGCGCGCATTGCGCACTCTTGACAAGCAGACAGACGCGGCGGGGGACTATATTTTATTATAATGTTATGATATGGCTACATCATAGCTCCTACATAATAGTCATATAGCGACACAGGCTACATCAAAGCATCCTCTCACATTCTGCCTTTGAAGAGACGTCACATATATTATTACATAAATATGGCCCTTTGAAGCTAACGACTTGCTTCAACTCCTTTTAAGGTTCCGTATTCACAGGATCTCACACTGCCTGTCTGTCCAACCGACGTCCGTCACACGTCCTCCTTAACCCCTGTCCGTGCCTGCCTAGGTACCTTTTTCTTCCTGCCCATACCCCATTCAAGGCGGGGTTTACAACCTAATAGTACTAAAAGCGCTTATTCATAGACGGAACGTCAGTCGTCGAGTAAGTAAACTTTAAAGCGACAATTTAATAGTGTCCACTAGTGAGCACTGTTTCGCACATAATTTGGTCGAATCTCAGGAACACTGCGGTCTATTAAAATGACTTATGTTTTGATTCGTTGGTTATTATTAACTTAGTTTTAGTACTACACTTGCGTGCTTTAAACTGGAATCGCTTCAAGGGTTGTTCAAGACTAATTTTTACAATTTCTTTGCAGTGAACAATGAGTTAAGTTATGTTTTCCCTTACGCAGGATTTATTGGCGACGATAAATTTTGATTTAATGGACGATAATGTCCGCTGCCACACCGCAGCAGTGACTAGACAGTACCGACAGACGTCTTCCATGTCGGCATTCCCACACTAGACTGGCCAGCCCTTATTCCTGACTTGAACCCAATCTGGCATATGTGGGACGAGCTAAAACAGCGGATACGAGAGAGAAATCCAGCTCATCCAGCTCATTGCAAAAAATCTGTTTTCTCATGTAAGTGAATTTATTCTTAGTGAGAAATAAAATATTCTTAAACCTGATTAACACTTATCACTAATTATTTGTCTCCTTGAACCAGCTTCTTCAAAAGTGGTGTAGTTTTTTTGTAAATAAGCATAAACCTGCTTGACTTGCGTTCCAAAAACGTATGATCTGTCCCCCTCTTATGAACGCGAAATCCTATGCCTATCATTAACAGAAAATTGCGCGCATTGCACCCTCTTAATACCAACTACGAAAGGCTCACAGGTCACATAACCTTGGTTCCCAGATACCAATTCCTTTCGATTGCCGTCACCACGTGGACTTGGCAATCGATAGGGTAGTGTGAGAGTTAAACGGTCTCCACGTGCTAGGTGCCTACATAACTTAACGAAAAACATTGGCAAATTTTTCTTCTAAATAGTATATTATGTTCATGCAAGTAAAATGTAAGCGATCGTGCTCGTCTTGCTAATGACAGAGACGTGAATGAATAGGTGTCTTCTAGACCTTCGTGATGCATCGTCGTCTACATCGTCACTTCCCACAAGGTGAGATTGTGGTCAAATGAAGGTTAACTATTGAAAAACAAGATCCGTCAAGTGCGAGTGTAACTCGCGCGCCGAGGGTTTTGAACGTTTGTCAACAAATATGTACCAAAAGTACCGGTTAGAGACATCGCAATTTAACGAATACCTAAGAATAGTAGGTACCAACCTGCAATTCAGATGGATCTCTCTGCATGCTTCGGTTAAATGGGTGGTTCGGTTAAGGTGGGTAATGGTAAATTTTTCGACTTTTTTCGAAATATTTCAAAAAGTATGAAAGCTACAGAAATTTTAAAAACTGGTTTGAAATGTCCAAAGCAATACCTTTCATTTGATACCCCACTCGGTGGGGTGGCCCCCCTTTTGAAAATTATTCCTTTTTGACCATTTTTCAAAAAGTATTCATTTGACAGACTTCTCTATATTTTTCCTGTAAAATATAGATTCATATCTACAAACGCGCCATACATTTTAAACGGATCGCTCTGCAAACTTCGGAGATAGGGGGGGGGGAATGGGTATTTTTTCGACTTTATTCAAAATATTTCAAAAAGTATGAAACCTACAGAAATTTGAAAAACTGTTTTGAAACGTACAAACCAATACCTTTTATTTGATACCCCACTCGGTGAGGTAGCCCCCCCTTTTGAAAATTATTCCCCCCCTTTTTGACCATTTTTCAAAAAGTGTTCGTTTTTCAAACTTCTCTATATTTTTCCTGTAAAATATAGATCCATGTCTATAAACGATCCATACATTTTACATGGATCGCTCTGCAATCTTCGGAGATAGGGGGGGGGCCCCCCCGGGATGGGTATTTTTTCGACTTTTTTCGAAATATTTTAAAAAGTATGAAACCTACAAAAATTTCAAAAAATATTTTGAAATGTACAAAATGATACCTTTCATTTGATACCCCATATGACTCTGTAGGTAGCTTTTAAAATTTTGGCATCACAATTTGTATGGAAAATATTCATTTTCATTTTTCATTTATTTTCAATTATTTTTCTTAAAATCAGTACAGGCGCATGAAATGTATTATTATTTTAAATTTCAAGTTGATAGCTGCAGTAGTTTTTGAGTTATTAAGGAGGGAAAAAAGGACAGACAAAGCGAGACCATAAGGGTTTTGAAACCGATCTTCGATCTTCAAAACCCTAAAAAGCTGTGACAGTTCCTGCCTCCACTCTTTCCTCTCAGCTTTCGGTTCTGTTTTGAGAGAATTTTTAAGGAAGAAATAAAAGACGCAAACATTCTGGTAGATTTAAAATAAAAATAGACTTCAACTCTACATTTCAGGCGTTAAGTTAATTTCATAAAGACTACCTATTCAACATGGGACAAATAAATAAAGGATCAGGCAACCAACCAGCCAAGCGGTGACCAATGTCCGGACCAAACCAACAAAAAGACAACTAATTTCTGAACGAACAGAATGACAATAGGTAAATACTATGATAACAACAGTGCATTCCTAATGACACAATAAAACTACTTGCACTGGTTATTATCTCGCTTTGAGTTTCTAGTTCGATTCACTCTTCTTTCGTCTTCATCTTCAACCGTTTTCTTAACCCAGTTCCAGTCTTTTGTAGCTAGGATTCAAAGGAGCTCCTATAAAAGTAGGTCGATATTAAAAGACAAGTCTTATTGTAGCATTGTGTAACTTGGCATTAATTTCAACCGACTTTAAAAAAGTAGGACGATCTCAATTAGGCTCTACTTTTCAAGATTTGCGGCTAGTGTTAACCGATTTTGATGTATCTTCTGCTCTTGTATAGAGAAGATGATTCGATAAACGTTTTATTCTTGAGACATTACTATTTGTCTCGTAAAACTTTAAAGAACTCAGATTTACAATCAATTACTCTTATGTCTGTTTACGGTTTTTATTTTTCAGATCTTTACAATTTACAATTGCTTACCTAAATAATTCGTGCATAGGCCAGCCAATACAAATTCATTCCAAAATGTACGATTCGTTCGTACATTTCGACTTGTATTTATTCACTGGCAATGAGTGTTTCACGGTAAATAAACATTTATTCGAATTAATCCGCATAAACATGGTTCCGGGCATCAAAGGTAAATTCAAATGAGCGATCGTAACCGAAAGTACAATTGGGTGAATCTACAAGTGCGGTCAGTGGGAAGGGCCGAAGCTATGGCCAGATTTAAATTCTGTAGCTAGGGCTTTATACCATCAAGGCCGTGGCCGTTGCGGTTGTGAGACGTACCGAAGAATCGACCTCTTCTCGGAATCGAGTACCGAAGAATCGACCTCTTCTCGGAATCGAACTCTGCTCGTGGATATTGTAAAAGCCGCCTAAGGGAATCAGACGAAGAGCAACAACTTCCTAGCACACTAATATTATAAATGCGAAAGTTTGGATGGATGAATGGATGGATGGATGGATGTTTGTTACCTCTTCACGCCGAAACTACTCAACGGATCGGGCTGAAATTTTGCACACAGGTCATTCTAATCCTGGAATCAAACATAGGCTTTTTATCCCATAAATCAGTTCCCATGGGATAGAAATCACCTTTAAACGTGTCCATAGAAACAACGCGTGCGAAGCCGCGGACATAAACTAGTATCCTATATATATTTAAGTATTATTAAGAGAACTCTAGAGTCTAGATAAACCTTTGTTAGGATTTAAGACGCCATTAACGTTAAATTGTCTATCCACTGTGTATTACTCAATACAACGATATTATTATAACTGTATATTACGGAAGAGCGGAACCCTCTAATACAAGTATCTCTATACTTAAAAGAGAATTCCAATTCCATGCTATGTAAATTAATTTAAGTTTACTTTAATAAAATTTTGTATTTGTAAAACGATCATTAATCCTGCCGACGAAGTCTAAACGGCTGAACGGATTTCAATGAAATTTGGTAGGGAGGTAAATGGTATCACGGGGACGGACTTCCTAAAAAGCGGATGCGAAGCCAGGGGCGGTAGCTCGTTTATTATACACAGTGCCACCGTCGTCCAAAATCACCCCCTTTCAGTTTAGTTCACCCTTACCATGGCTCCCTGTATAAGCAGGTCTTTAGACATTGTGAAACTTATCAGTTATCTGATTTAAGGATGCATCATGATCTTGTTTGCAAAATGCAGCCCATCCTAGCTGACTTATTATCGAGATCTGATTAGGCTGAGGCGTTTTGCGAAAGAATCGAATATGTCCTCAACAGCCTATATTGGTCCACTGCTGGACGCAGGCCTCCCCCTGATAAGCACCTTTATTGACCTTATATTATATGTCATGGGGAGTATTACCCATAATCCTCACGCTAGGCATGCATGGGGATCGCAACTCGGTGGTAGAATTGTTCTGCAGGGAGCGCTGCTGCCCGCCCCCGGTGGATATCCCTTAGTTAGGGCGACTAAGGGATATCCACCATCTTACGACACCCGCGGGAAGAATTGGGGTGGTGCAAATTTTAAGCCGGCACCACACAGGATGTCTGAGATAGTCGTATTGATCGACTCTCCAGCACCTCACTTCCCACCGCTCTGTTGCAACGGCCAAAAACTTAGGGTACCTAAATAAAACTATATTTTGGTTTCTTAGACCGTAATATTTTACGATGATGACGTGGCTATTTTACAAGGGAGCTTTGAAGTAGGTAGATACTTTACCTGCCAAACGCGTAGTCGTAACATTGCAACTTGTAACTTTCTGGAAGAGCGTCGCAACTTGCTACTCTAAAGTTGCAGTTAATGAAGCAAATTTATTAGTTTGTACGCTTTTAATTGGTACTTTATTACTAGTTTGCTGTATTGCTAGTTTCGCTAGCACGTGAAGCACAACTTCTGCTATCAAATGGAGTTTTGTGTTTATAAACCTTTCATGACTTCGTTTGTAGGTAATCCTACCTAGTCAGTTTATAGATCGATTGTTGAGTCGTCCTAGTATTATTCTTCGTCTTATTTATTTTGCTGAGATAATAAAATAACTGATTTATGATTGATTCTTTTCACCGCAAAAATAATACGTCCACCATCTATGATTTTTCAAATACGTGTTAATAGATAAATATATACCTCCCTCGGTGACTTGAGTTTGACAAGTGTCAAGACACACATGTGCACTATAATATGTCCTGCGCATCTGGCTACTCTCCGATGAGACTGGCCGCCATGGGCGAATGAAATTGACAAGTTTGACCAGTTTGTTCTCAATTCGTCTCCAACTTTTTTTTTACTGGACAAATATCAAGAGACTCTTTAGAACGACTATATCCTACCTCTACAAAGATTTTAATTTTAATAAGTACTTTACCTACATACCGCTAGAAAAAAAGCTAAAAAAATGTAGTTATTATATTTGTCTTAGTTCAAAGTAAATCACAAATTATGTGCCTCTAAGTTATTCCAAACTTACGTAAACGAATTAAATCCAGACTCACGTAACTTATTGGCCCACGTAAGTAAGTTATTATCAACTTTCCATTTATTAGGGGTCACCCTTCTTATCTAGGTACGTTATGCCTTTGCAGATCAAAAGTTACCCTCGCAAGGGTTTGTTTTCATTATAAAGGGTTAGGTTGAGATTGTATACGTTTATAGTACTTCATAGATTGGGTAATCTAACTTCAGGGTTGTACTGATTTTAACCCTATACGTGGCGCTGTGCACTGATACTGACATGTCGCTTTGGAAAAATCGTAATGTAACTTCAGGGCTATACTGATTTTAACCCTATACTTGGCGCTGTGCACTGACAGATACAGGTCACTTTGGAAAAATCGTGATGTAACTTCAGGGCTGTACTGATTTTAAGGATTACCCCATCTTTTCCAGTACTATGAGGTGTATGTGAAACTAGCTTCTGCCCGCGGCTTCAGACGCTTTTTTCAAGTAGCCTATGTCCGTCCCAGGGATAACATTACCTCCCTGCCAAATTTCATTAAGATCCGTTCAGCTGTTTAAGCGTGAAAAAGTAACAGCCTTTCGCTTTTGTTAAGGTGAATCAGTCATCTGAACCCAGAGTTTGGTTTCTCGATGCTTAGTTCCAGTTTGCACGCTAGAGGCGCTGTATCAAAATGTATGGAAAAGGAGACGTACGATCACGTCTCGTTAATAACAGCAAATATAGACTCGCCCCTCATAGTAAAAACCAAGGGTAGCTATTGTTAACAGGACACACAGTAATACTTTCGTTTTTATAATATTAGTATGGATGTTTTGTAGCAGTAGGCATTACAAGCTTGATTATTATCAAACTACTTCTTTCTGCCCTATTAAAATAATACTTGAAGTAAAAATAGACTTGCTAAGGTTTTACCCAAGTAACCGATGAGAAAGTTTTCTAGTTTCGCTGGCAGCCTGCAATTTGGCCCGGCTCGGCCTGACCGCATCATTTCATTTCGTAAAACCTTGCGTGTGGTTGCGACTATTGCCTCACAAGGTATCTTTAGCATCGTAAATGAGGGTTCAGAAACTATTACTAGTTAAAAGTCTTGTATGGGTTGTAGAGGATTAAGGACTGTAAAATTGCAGCAGGAAAGTTCAATTTTATTCGAAAATTTATTAAATATATCGAATAGAAACCTTTGATCAATTTAATAGGGTATCTCTCTCGTCAGACGGTTCTATAAAAATGGGATATATCAGCGAGCGAATTGACAGCTGAATTGAATTTGAAATGCCAGATAAAAATTATGCAGGTCTAGTCAAGTGAGTGACGGTGTTCCACTATGGCTTTTTTTAAGAAAACGTTAGAAAATCGTTCGACCAGACTAAAGAGAGGGGTTGTGAACTTAAAGTGGCATAGATCATGCTTATTTTGACATAACATCATATTGACATCCTCTCATCTCCGCAAAGCGACATATGTGTCTGTCAAGTCCAGTTTGTCATACATGTCAGTGTCAAAAAGCCGAATCCGGTCGGTTGTTCTTGAGTTTTCAGAGTATGGTTTATCTCAATGCTGATTTCAAAATTAATCGCTCATTTTATTATTGTAACCACGCCTCCATTCCACGGCTATGAAATTGGTAACCGGCAGAAAAATGGCGAACCATACACATGTTGCCAATAACAAAGAAGTCAAGGGATCCCAGCCATCTATAGAGTTCTATGGAAAATAGGTGTTTATTGAGAAACGCCTCTTTATCAAACAGAAAGTCTGGTTAAATGTGTACCCATTTCAACTCCTACACATTTTATTAAGCTCCGTTACGGTATGACAGGAACTCAATTTCTCCACTAGTAAAATTCTTGCCACGACCAGCGCGCTCGGCAGCGCTTTCCAGCGCTTCAATATCACCGACGTCCACTTTACGTCGAATTTGCATCTCAATTTAAAGCGATGCATTCGCTTTGTGGTACAAGTTGCACTTTACCGACATTTGTAAGCCATGAATATGAAGGGGTTATGGTGAAACACTAAAGTTAACACGAAATGTTAAATTTTTCAAGGGTTTTGCTAATTACCTACCTGTACATGTTGTAGAAAGTTCTAGTTCGTGATTTAGTATTATAAACTTTTTCACGGGCGTTAATAAATGTTTGCTAAAAATAAATTATTTCATTTCAGGTACAAAGCTGCAGACATGTTAAGAAAAGGTATGTATAACACAACACTATGTCGTTACGTAACGTTTACGTACGGTTTCAGAGGTCAATCCAATGCTTCTTTTAAGCAGAGGGGAGTCTTGTCTGCATAATAGATACACCTCGTTAAATATGGGAAAAATACCACAGTATTGCAAGAACTTAATCTATTACGCTTCAAAAAACTTTGTCCAAATGAGCTTAAGTATTCGTAAGTGAGTTAGAAAAAGTATGGCATGAACCATCACCAGTTCCGTCCCGTATTAGGCGTCAGTAAAAGTTTCACACACGTTTCCAATGGGTTACTATCAATCGAATAACACCCCATTGAAATCGAGTTCCGTTGAGTTGCAAGATAAGCCGTCTGAAATCACTCCGTAACTTTGATAGCTGTTGCCAATTACCAAATAAACAATATTTGATTTAAATGCAAAAGGGTTCTTCTAAACTTTGTCTTATAACTTCTCTGATTCGTCTTTTAGTCCACTACATAAAGTGAATTTAAAACAGGCTAATTTGCTTTAACTCCGTGGTTGAAAATGTTGATTAGGTTTTCTCTTGAATCAGCCCTTCAAACTTGTTGGAAACTGTTGGTTATGCTGCAACAAGCCTGGCCAAAATTTTAACAATTGAACTAGTCTAAAAGATGTAATAAAAGATGGATGAAAAAAGCAAGATGAAAATGATTTGGCGCCTGCAGCTCGTTCCTAAAACTTTTTAAGCTATTATGTTTAGTTATTATCAATGAAGTTTTTCGAACAAATCAAAATCATCAAATCATGGTTATAAGTGCCATTAGTTCTCCTTAGTTTAGGTACCATAGATTTAGTTCCCATCCAATATCGTATGGACCGTCGTTCAAAACCCTCGATAACGTAGTTTATTATCAGGTCACGTAATCGTCCCCGAAATGTCAAGGACTCGAGAGAATCAAATAATACTCGTACAATAGAATCGTGTTTCATATTATTGGTCTGGCAGATCAACTTCGATATCTCAATAATTATGTTAGGTATGGCCTGAATTATTTTTGTCTGAGATATTTTTATTCACTCCAGACATTATTCTTTCTTCGTGAAAAAATTCGGATTTAAATATAAATACTGCGTGTCTGAATTTAGATTTAAAATACAAACACCGTTAGTTGTGATTCGGGTAAAATATGGTTTAACTCCAGAATAATATTAACTTTACTGCAAATTGCAAGTAAAACTGCATAACTATCTAAATTTTACCTCAATCTCTCTTCTATATATCTAGATTCTTTACAAAGTTCTATTTCCAGCGTCAGTGGGTCCAGTTTGTCCCTTGAGCTTGTATTGTCGGTGGATTTCAAGTAGAGTTTGGGTCGGAACCCATTTGTCCTTACGATTGACTGTTACGTCGCGAACTACGCAAATAGTTCTTGTGAGAATAATCTTTAAAACAAATTCAAGCAAAATACTATTTTTGTCCTTTCACAATCTCATAACCAAAATAAAGCCACTGACAGGCTTCTGATCCTTTCTATTTTCTTGAAGCTGCCTTTACTGATCTAATTAAACAGACTCTTGCAAATTACAGCACGTTCGAGCCCCAGCATCACAGACTTACAAAAGGATTACAAAAGGCTCGCGCATACTATACTATCCAACTGATAAGCCTTTTTTCTGACCACAATCTCACCTGATGGTACTTAAGTGACGATGTATCACAAAGGTCTAGATGACACCTATTCACTCTTGTCTTGAAGAGACCCAGGTTGCAATTGGCCAGAAAACAGCATGCTTCATGCTGTGTGCTATATTCTCGCGCGTATAAGACGTAAGAAAATACAAATCGCGCTCCCAAGTGTGGCCTCACCACAGTATACTAGTTTCGAGTGCTGTAAAACTGTGGAACGAGCTTTCCTCAGACTGTTTGCGGTTATGGCGACCAGGTGCGGTGCAATGCACCTTTACGGTCCTGCTGGCTATCTTCTCACGGCTTCTAGCCACTTTCCGGAACGAATCTCTTGGGTTCTTTGTAAAGCTTTCAAGCTACGTCAAAAGCAATTCTCTGCTGGGTGATAGAGAGTGCAAGTCGGAATGACAATGTTGGTTCCAAATTGGCTGTAAGATTTTTTTGCTAATGTTAGTTCTGAACAACGTTCGACCGAATAAGTATCACGATAGGTACGGTATTAAAACTTACTCTCGATGAGTATTTAATACGTAGATAGAGCGCCTAAGTCAAAACGTGACTCGATTTAGTTTTATAAGTACAGCGTGTAAAAGGCTATATGGCATGCCCTCCCAAAACTCATACATTTAGCGAAATGTACTCATAAAACCCGCAAAATAGGCTCTTCTCTTTAACCTTCCCAAAAACCTGCGAAAAGAATTAAACGCAGGGCATTAACCTGCGTCCATTTTACGGACCAATTCCGTCATAAACTTGGGTTACCCCTACAGGGGTAAGATAACCTCTACTACAGACTAGAATTACCCCTACAGGTCCTTGGGGTAACAGGGTGGGCTGAACCAAGGCCAAATAACGAACAAAAAACTTAAAATGTCGGTTCTGACTACTTACTTGATTCACTCACTTGGACTAAATTCAAATTATCATGATCGTAGGCCATTGAAGTAAGGCCAAATAAGCTATTTGATCAAATGGTTGTTCCGTTCCTGGAAACTCTTTTTTTATCAATACTGTCAAGGCTATCGGACGCTGCAAAAATAAAATAGAATTCCAATCGTTTCCTATTGCATCTCCTCGTACATACCAACCAATGCTTTTTTCGAAACAAAAAAGAGGACCATCACGTTGTCTTTTGTTTCTTGTGGGCCAAAGTGGACCCAGGCAATTCAGTTCTGTGTTCCAAGCGGTCATATATAGTTTCTTGAAAGCAAAAGTGGACGCATACAGTCCGGTCAAATCATAATCATTCTGCCATTTCTTCATAATGTTCAAAACGCGAACATTTATGTTCGAAATTGTATTAGTTGGAGATACGAAGAGGGAAGAAAAAAAGCCCCGACTAGATCGTTAAAAGACATTGTTCCTTCCAATCGGGGTGGCTCCATCAAAGGTTAGCACGTCTGCCTTTTGAAGGCGATGACCTTTGCTTTACGGCTTAAATGCCGGTGATGGCTCCACTTTCCGCTATGTGGAGACATTTTAATGTCGGGAGCATTTATATACATCTGCGTATCTTTTGAAACTGTAACTTTAAAACTGTGACCATGAGTATGATACGCCGCCTTGTGCTAAAATCCGTCTCGATGCTCGCTGCGAGCGCCTTCTTTCCCCGTACTGGCTGCACGAAAGCTCGCTGTCTAACACGTTACATTACGACCCGTTACGCCGGTCAGAACCCAGTGTACCCACCTTTAGACTGAGGCCAAACGAGCGTAATTTTTTGAGTTGAGTATGTCGAGAGTCAGAAATACAAGAACATTTACAGTAAAATTTTAAAAATCCCCCGACAGATTTTCTTGAAACATGTCTAAGAACACTCGGGATAAAATTATCTATGACACAAAAAAACTAAACGAAAATCGGTTCATCCGTTTGGTAGCTACGATACCACAGACAGATACACAGACACACACGTTAAACTTAACTTAACTTAACTCTTTTTGGGTCGGGGGTTAATGAGCTGCTTCATATTATTGTGTTTTTGTCTGTCTGCGTATTATCTACTAAACTACTGTTCTAAATAGATAACATTTAACCAGAGTGAGCTATCATTTCTGTTAAGAGTAAGGGTAAGGTCTAAGATTTTAAAGACTATACTCCAAAAATTACGTTGGTTATTAAGCCTTATTAGTAAACTCAGATTTGGGGCTCCTGTTGATAGTGAATCACGTTTTAAGTATATTAATAAATCAAATCCTCGTGATAGCGTATGTTTCGGTTGTTGGATCCTCTTGAATCTTCGTTCTTATCCTGCAATCGAACGCCTCAATCAACTCAGTTACTCCTTAAACCAAATTTTTTGTAACTATTGAATTAAATAATCTCATTAGCGAAGTTAATTATCGCTAAAGTAATATAAAGTTGTGAAACGAGTTGAGTCAAGTAATATTCTAACATCAAAGCATCAATTTAATTAGAACCCGTCTCTTTACTATATTAAAATACATTTTTAAAAAGATTCAGAGCCTGTAAAAGACTTCTATTAAGATACAAAAATACAAATAAAAAATCATTATATTTCGAAATTAAATATACAAAACAAGTGGCAGGTGTCCCTGGCTCTGTTTTAGTTTAATTTTACCAGTCAAAACCAGTCTTCCCTTCTACACATGGATTTTATAAATAAAGTTCATTCTGTGGTTTCCTTTCCTTTTAATACATGAAAAAGTACTTTTACATGAGTCACGTATGGCAACATAGGTGTGCGTAAAAAGGATATTGCTTGTAAAGTAAGGATATTATTCCACAGAACCCGTGTTATACGTGACCATACACGCGCTGAGCTACTTTGTTTCTCTCAAAATAGTTATGGCTTTTTTAATTTAAGGACACAACATTACGCGTTGTTTCTGTTTTTCTTCGAATTCATTAAGTTAATTGAAAAAATATAAGCGAACGAGAGATTCTGCTTCAAATATTATTTGTATTTCTTACAAAAAAATATTTCAGCCATATTTTTCTTGAAAAAAGGCGCTAGTGTCGATTTCTAAAAACACTCCCACCTTAAATGTTCATTTTCACAAAGCGCGCTCGAAGTCACAAGCACTGATTGCTATAATTGTACTTGGGAAATTATTTTTATTGTGCTCTCGGCAATGGAGGCCTATTTCGCAAATGGGGGTTTAATTACTCGACGAGGGCTCTCAGTCTTCTCGAAATTCATTTAATAACTAAGGAGTTTTAATTATGGAACAGTTGGGACTGTAGTGGCGTGACGTCTGCCCAAAGGCATGTCATTCACCACCTTCCGCCAATTAGAGCGTCACAAACTTACCTTTGCAGCTGGACGAAATCTGAACTACGACGACCACTTCTTGAAAGTTACGACTCTGATTCTAATAAAATACACCAAGGGACACCTCAACTGCAGACATAAATTTGTGGTACTTAGTACAAGACGAACGAAATCACACCTTGTCGCGTACAATTTAAATTTTCAATTTGAACGAATTGAATTTGGCTAGCTTTTTGGATAGCGTTGAGAAGGGTAAAAGTTTCTGATTGCGAATTGCGTTACGTAATGACGTTTTTGGAAAGGATCGTACCTTTCGGCTTACTATTGTTCGTCCATTGTGAAATTTACCGTCCTTTTATTAATATAATAATGCTGGAATAATATTCCACCTCCTCTTAGAAATTCAAATTCATTTTTCAGTTTTAAAACCAATCTAATAAAATATATTTTAAATCTTCAATGTGATTCGCATTAATGTGGTCGATCATGGTTTCTGTTTTGTTTGTTTTGTAAATTTTCTGTGTTTGTTTCTTTTACTTTTTCACTTTTATATTTGAACTTAATGTCATGTCAAAAAATTTATTTTAGTTCATCAGTCATCACCTGTGATGACTGATGAACTTACATCATAAATTTACTCGCAAATGTTTTGTTTTCTTTTTATAAAATCTAAATAGATACGTATTTTATGTTAGCTGGATACCAAATATTATTGTAAAGAGTGTGTCAGCCAGTGACGCGCTCTACGCCAAGGTGCCACGGAAGACCAGCGCTGCCCGAGCTTCTGCAGCACATGCTGAGTGGCAGCCTTTTGGTCTCACGATGTTATTTCTTATACTTAATTCTTTTTTTATCGTTGTATTTTGTGAACCAATAAATTTATCTTATCTTATCTTATCTAATAATAGACGCTGAAATTCACCAAAAGTTGTAAGCAACGTAGATTCTTGCTTTTTGCAGCGACTTGTATATTTCTTGGTTAATGTCTCTAGCGACAAAGATAAAATAAAAACAAGTTGCGATGACCCCTTCGGCGGAGACGGTTCGAGAGGATTTATTGGCCACTAGCGGCCGTCTGCGATGTCGCCCGCTTCTATCTCATGGGAATAAAGTAACAAATATCTTGGTTCTTCATAATCTTTACAAAATTTGTTCCTTTCTTAATCTTGTTAAAATAACCGAGCGTTAGTTTTTATCTCGGAGAAAGAAGGAGTCACGTAAAGGTAAAAAATGTGCCTTAACGTAGCAATTGCACAATAAATTTCAGTTCTCGGGCACTAAAAACAAAGCTTTTGTACCTGTAGCATGGAAATTGCACACATTTTCGCAATAATTCTGCTGTGAAACAGTAGCAATTCTTTCGCTATAATTTACTGTAAGCGCCGCTTAGAACGCATAAAACTTGTTATAAAAACGAACTCAAAGAAACCGGACTCTGGGAACTCAAATTTTGAATAAACAGAGTAGTGCCGACTCTACCAACCAACTTTTCAAGTATCATGTCAAATCCTTCTGGCCACCACAGCAGGCCGCGTCTGGAAGATAAATATTGCAATTTCTCCCGCTCCTGTCTTGAGTAATTTAGGACTGTTCTCCAGAATCCAGTCCGAGGATCGTGGTGGAATGTACAAAGCGGCGTTCAGGCTGAAACTTGGTAATAAAGCAGCATAAATCCACCCCGAAGACAGTGCCGCTTGGCAGTGCGTGCCAATGCTTCCGCGGGGCGTGGGGCCATTAAACTCGAGTCCTAGAATTTGCATTCATATTTATTTTAAGTAGTAGGAAAATAGTGCTGCACATTTTACATAGAAGTAGGCTTGCTTTCTTTTCTTCTCTCTACCACCAAAATAATAACTTGAAGAATGTGAACGTGAAACGTATCTGGGCAAGCTTTTCTTCCTTCGGGAAAATCCTGAAAATGTTTATTAAACTACGAGAAAGTCCTGACTTTGAATGGATCTCTTAGCAAAAAAACACTTTATTAACACAAGATCTGCTTAGGTTGGGGCTAGATAGGGCGGCGTAAATTGTCCAGCATTATTTATTCATTATTATTAAACCTGATTAGAAAAAAGTCTCTCCGAACCCCTTCTAATTTCTCCTCGAACTTTGCTTTGATGTTTGCATGTATGACATGTATTCCTCAAACAGTACAAGTCCTTCGCGTAATTATACGACAGGGATAAGCCCCATGCCGGATATAATTTACGGTCCACCTGGACCCTCATTAAAAAGATTTCCTATTTCAATTCCACTCACCCCACTCGGCATATAAACGAGTGCTTATACCACAGATTAAAGTATCACTCTTGCGTTGCCTCGCTTGCTATGATGCTTTCAGTAAATAGGTTGGTTAGAATTTTCTTTTGAAGTTAACGATGGGGTTACGTATTCTGTGACGATGCCAGAATCGTGCATCCGAAAAGTAGGATTACAATAAAGTTAAATTTTGCAAAGTTTAGCAACATGAAAACATTAAGATGTTGCAAGTCAAGTGTACCTTATCGATGTTCAACTTCGGTGTTCTACTACTGTGGAGGTGTTAAAATACACAGAAGGCAGCTCTTCCTCTGGTAGGTTTCCTTAGTCGTATCTTACGACATCCCCGGGCTCAAACCAACTCAGTCCTGGTCGATTCTTGCCCCATGACCACCACGGGCAAAAAATTAAAAGCACTTAGAAGGTAAATCACCATTTAGCTAAGCTCTTAGTTCACTCAACCATTATAGTTTCAAATAAATTAAAAAATAATTATAAAATCTTATGAATACAAATTCGACTCTTAACGCGCCGTCGCTACGTAGCGAACGTACTTTTTATTTGAGAAGATAAAAAGTATAACCCTTTCGTATTCGGTCCTCTAAGCTTTGCGCCGAAGGAAGCTTTCTTGGAAGTTTCATGGCCTCCACTAATGCCCTATCGATCCGGCAGCTTGGCAGCAGTTACATACTGTGCCTTGCGGGACACGTCACTGGCCCAGCTTGCCGTTGTACTTTTTGCCAGCTGTCTGATATGTTAGTCTTGGGTTACAGTTTGTGTATCAAGAAATACACGGTTATTCAAATTAGGTTCGATCTACGAAAGTTTTAAGCAAAATGTTGTGTTAGCATCAAGGAAAGATAAATAACATTTTTGATAGAGAATGTCGTCTGATCTCCTTTTAGATCAGAATCCTTGCTATCTGGTGCCAAACATATAGGCTTATTTTACGAGAAGATAACAGACAGTCTCACATTACGGCGCCCTTTCCTTTTAAGCGTTTCCGAATTTCCCGATATTATTCTTGGTACAAGCACAGATATTATAATACAATACGTACAAGCCTAGGCGTCAAACTGAATGCCGGCCGGTGTCAGGATAGGTAGCTAGTAGGTAGGTACTAATTATACAGGTGACGGGGTCATGCTACGTTGCATACTCGTACTTGTGGTGAGGTCATGTTAGGTTGTACACATGTGGCTGGTACATGCTAAGTAGTCTTGTTGTCCGGTAGAGGAGGGCGGTGCGTGACGGCGGGCGCCGCCGCCGTGCGTTAAGCGCCTGCGGGCGGACGGCGCGGGCGACTCCACGCCCGCCCCCGACCTCGGCTCACGTTGTATACATGTGGCGGAGTCATGCTAGGTCGTACACATGTGGCGGGGTCATGCTAAGTGTTCTCGTTGTCCAGTAGAAGCGGGCGGCGCGCTACGGTGGCGGGTGCCGCGAGATAAGCACCCACCTTTGACCTCGGCTCACGTTGGACACATGTGGCGGGGTCATGCTAGGTTGTACATGTGGCGGGCTCATGCTAAGTAGTATCGTTGTCCGGTAGAGGCGGGCGGCGCGTGACGGTGGCGGGCGCCGCGAGATGAGCGCCTGCGCGCTGCGGGCGGACGGCGCGGGCGACTCCACGCCCGTATCCGACCTCGGCGAGCGCATCACGAGGCTCTTCCCCAAGTGCCGGCCCAAGAACATGCAGCATCATCACGAGAGGTAATTGACTATTAAAAAGCAAAGTTCTTCATCAACATTGTCTCATTATTGGATAATACCAGTAACGATGTAGGTAGACATTAACGACTGTATTTCCTTAATTAAGAAGGATCATCGCTTAACTCACTAAAGCCTGCCTCATTATGATGGACGGGATAGAAATGTTATATCTTGTTAATTATTTACTCATTATTAGTCCGAGACAGATTTTTCTCATTATTTCCCGCATTTTCAGTTATCCTATAACAGATTGCTTTTTATAGGATAACTGAAAATACTAAGCTAGATAGCCGAAATAAATAATAAGAATTTCATGTACCTACGGACCTGTCCTATAGGATAGAAGAATTGTGTTGAATAGGTCATAAATAATTTTTTTACTGCACGTTCTCTGTCAACTCCAAACAAGTATACTATTTTGCACGCTCAGAAGAATAGATTCTGCTTACAGAATAGGTCAAACTCAACTAATAGCCTCTCTCGATTTTCATAGCTAAGCGAGGCCACATAAATAGTTATCAGTTATTATCTAAGTTTATTTATTAAGTGTGTAAAACTGTTTATTCTCCGATTACAATAAAAAAAAGAATCTTCTTGGCTAGACATTCCACCGATTAGGTTCTCCGTTGAGCTCTGGTGGAAATCACCCTTAGGTCTTGAATAACGAGCCTTGCAAAAGTAGGTAAAGCTTTTTTTGATACGAGTTACCAAAACGAAAAACAAACAAAGTTCCATCAAAATTTTCTTATTCCAGACTTAATTCCGCCCTTGAGGGGCGCGAGGCGAACAACGTGAACAACGTCTCCTCGGACGAAGAGCCCGAGGACGGACAACTGGTCATCCTCAACGCTAAGGGAGGGACCTACAAGCTGAGGGACTCGAGGTGAGAAGGAGATAGCTAAAGATCAATTGATCACCCTAAATGGGTAGCTAAAGACCAGTTGATCACCCTAAATGGATAGCTAAAGATCAGTTGATCACCCTAAATGGGTAGCTAAGGATCAGTTGATCACCCTAAATGGGTACCTAGCTAAAGATCAGTTGATCACCCTAAATGGGTAGGTACATACTGGTGTCAATTCACATGTCGCCAAAACTAAACTTATTTGACAGCATTAAAAGGGGTTTCAAGATTTTTTGGAGGGTGGCCATGCGAATTTGTTCCTTTTTTTTATAAATCGCCGTGCACCTAATTTTATTTATTTGGATAGAGGACACTGAAACAAAAAATGTTATGAAATAATGTGATGAAAATATGTATAGTTATTTTCATCTGTGAATATCTCAGAAACCTGACGCTTTAGGACATTATGTTATAACTTTTACTGTGCACCGCGCACCCACAAAATAGGTAGTACAAGTAAACATATCGCAAGAAAAATATAGAAATGTTGGTTATCCATTTCATTTCTTTTTTTGTTGATTTAGGGCCAAAAACACGAATTTGCGACTTACGCAGAAATTTTCTATTTATTAAGTGTCCACGAGCACTAGATAGCCCCTAAATACAAGAGATCTTTGGGATGTAGGATGAGTTACTCAGTTAGAACCTAAAGGTACCCTACTGACCGGGGTTACGGCGCGTAATGTAACGTGTTACGCAGCGAGCGCTCGTGCAGTCAGTACGGGGAAAGTAGACGCTAGTAACGAGCTATGAGACGGATTTTAGCACACGGCGTAACATATCATGCTCGCTGCGAATAGTATATTACGTCTCGTAACACCGGCTAGGAGGGCGATCACGGTGTGGTAAGGAACGGCATTACGGCTCAAACGTTAGCCGTTTTTAATCGTTAGGGTGCGCGTTCACAGGCCGGCATCGGACAATCCACTGCAATCCAAATGACGTCATTCGCATTACATGGAAAAGTTGCTTTCAAGAATCCTCGCCGGCATTGCCGACAGTCCGCTCCGTGCGGTACGGATATTTTATGTCAAACCATTGGTGGGGCTAGTTCAGATTGTCTGTCCGATGAACCGTACGTAACTGACGTTTGAGCCGTTATGTTGTGCCTTACCACACCGTGATCGCCCTCCAGTACCCACCTCAACGTAGGTTCTTACTAACGTTAAGTAAGTTTAGTTACTAAACTAAACTTACGTTAAAAACGCATTCAACCAAACGGATCCTATTCTAATCTGATTCAATTCATTCGGGTGGCGCAAACTCGATCGCAGATAAGTTGCCTAACCCAATTCCACTGAGTAAATTCTGGAAACTTCCATTGTTCGATGGTTAGTCGAAAATAATTCGATTACCTAGAAACGTTCGGTATCATTGCTCGATTTCGTTTTAAACTTAATTATACCGCAAAAAAAGTTCCTTTGTGTAAAAACATAATTTCATAAAATCACAAGCAAAATACAATAATACTATAATTTCTCTGTGTTCATATTTTCCACGTGATTTTTTTTAAATTTGATTCCTTCTATTGAACTTCAAAGATATTGCCGAAGGTTTTTTGTTTTATACGCATAGATCTTGCGATTTAAACATTCAAAGCGAAGCTTAACCTCTTGTGGCTAACCCCAGGGAATAATACGAACGTAAATTCAAAGCAAAAGGGATTTGGCTAGAACTTTATGGAATTTGAAGGCGTAATTCAACTAGGATAAGTTTAATACAATTCCAAAGGTATGTACTAACACGCGAGATTCAAGGCGAATGCCATTAGACCTTAATGCGACTTTGGCATGAAAGGGTTTCTGTGCAAACGCTTTGAGTCGTTTGTATTGTAGCACGAACTTATCGATAGTAGTTACTTTTCTAGCCAGGTTCTTTGTTTGAGAATTAACGGACTGAAGTGGTAATTTTATAGCTAGGTGCTGGACTCTAGTCATCCACCGTAGCATGTAGGTAGGTATATTGGTGATCACAGCGAAGTTAATAATTATTTTTACTACGGAATATCCATAATCTGCCGGCATGTTGTAGAAACGGCGCTTTGGCCGTTTCTATATTAAGGAAAGCCTATTACCAGCAGCGAACTAATATAAAGCTGATGATGATTTAAAAGAAGTTGATGCCCTCCATAATTATAATAACTAGTTAACCGAAGTCCCTTTAAAAGTCATTCTAAATGTAGCCATATACAGGTTATTGGCAGGTAATCCAATGACACTCAAGTATTAAGACCTGGCATCTTCATGAAGCATGCAGTGAATCACCAATAACCCTGTTTATCTCCATGTTACCAGGATCATAGAAATAGCAGGAGGTCGCGAGCTCTACTCCCAGAGCAGAACAAAGGCAGTTCGCAAGCTCCGACACAACAACACACATAAACACAACTTGAGGAACAAAGTACGGGCACTGAGTAAGGACACGGCGGACTACGTGGCTGATGCTAATGTTAATAATGAGGTAAGGAAATAGGATATCAAATAGATACATTGCTAGCATGCTAAGATACTTATCAAAGACAACCTTTTTGAATTGAAAATTCCTTATGATCGTCGCCGGTCGCGCGGTAAATTCAAAATTCTGAGAGAGCAGAAAATACAAAAATAGACATAAAAAATTAACTTCCCGCGCGTTCGGTGATGATATTCTTATAAACGAAATCGAAGATTCTGATTCGTCGTGCAAACGAATCTTATGCAAGCGACATAAGAGTTGGTTTTGCACGACAACGACAACGAAAACGAAACTTCGAATTTCCTTTTCTTGCTTCCAGCAGTTTCTGAATAGAGAATGAAACATAACCGTCACGCTCGGATCGGTTACGCTGAATCGCGTTTACTCGACTCCAGCTGCCATTGAAATCATTTATTCAGGTGTTTCATGTGTTCATCATCGCGGCACTGTTATCGTTTCGTAACTCGTAATCCAATTTAAATTAAACGTCCAACATCGAGCTTGTTCAAAAACTAGAAGATGCTATCTAGGATTAACTACGAATTAATTTATTCTCTAACACGTTGGCTGCCACCGAAGCACTCAGCCTTTTACGGCAGCTCATTGAGCAGCGACGAGCGTTCCTCCGGGTCGCATGGCTGAAGCTTGGCAGTGAACGTGATAAATATGATTCTTGAGATGATGATCCTTCGCGCTTTTTCCTTCTTTCACCTGTTGACCAGCAGTGGTCCTATAGCTCTAGACCACTAAAACAAAATTCGACTATTTATATCATGAAAAAGTTTTCGTAAATCCTCTATTTCCAAGGCAACCAGGAATAGCAAATGTGGTTTGCCTATGATAATTGTATAGCAGAAAAAGGTCGTTTCGCGTCCGCACCGCGTCTCGTTGCATACGAATGAGCTAGAAGGAAAGTTTTTGCTCCAGTGATAGGATATATCACGAGAATTTCGTGAAATACCCAAGTCTACTAAATAACGGGTGAAATATGGGGGTTATCATCGAGAATACTCAAGTAGGTAACTTGCTACTAGTCACTCTTGGGACGTCGTAAATAATCAGGTGTGCGTAAGACAATGGCAGGAATTGAGTTCGATATCCAAGTTGATTTTGGGTACTTAATTGAATGAAGGGACAAGAAAAATGGCACGTACCTAGTTATTCTTTTAAACAGTATCCGACTCATTTGTATTCTCTCTGTCAAAACATCACTTATTAGCTCACGTAGGTCTTCACCTACCTATAAGTAAACCTGTAAGTATAAGTAAATAAAAAGATATTTATTTGGCTGAACATAGAGACAAAACACATACAAATTGTAGGGGTTCCTACAGAAGTTAAGTTAATAGTTAAATAGTAGAGGGAAGGATAAAGTACGGATCAAACCCCCGAGTACTGGTTTAACACTCATTTAATATTTATTAGTAATTGTTCAATAATACGTAGGAAAGCTAATTGGTTCAAGAACATGTGTTTGAGTTGGTAAATCAGCTTAGCTATACATGACCTAGTTCATTGGTTCTACCTATCGTGCGGTACTCCGTACACATATAAAAAAAACCTTAAATTAACAGGAAAACTGACAAAATCGGTCTGCACTCAGCATGTGCTATGTTAGAGCAGATCTTACCATAGCGCTGGTCTTCCGTGGACACCGTAGTGCGTAAGGTGGCCTCATACACACAGAAACAAAGAACAAGAAATATATTTAAACAACAGAAACTATAACTAAGAAAACCATAATTAATATGATTGCTTAGTATTTATAAGTTATCAAATTAACATATACGAAATTTCCTCGTGTCCGTTGATTTATGTTTAGGCTGGCAATGCAACTTGCATTCAATGAAGGAAATGCGCATTCCTTCATTGAATTGCAGATCGTCACTTGTTATTTGGAGCACGATTCGACGCCATTTTGGAAAATGGTACGAACTTAGGTGGTCTCTTTCACCAATTTATCGTCAGTATAAGAAACTACTTTTTAGTTTGATCACCGTTTTATTTTTTCAGATTCAAATCCATAGAATAACAAACGAGCCTAAGAAAATGATTTCAAGACACACATCTCCATCCTACACGAACGGAGACCGCGAGCCGATGAGAGAACGAGAGAGGGATAGGGAAAGAGTCGAGAGGGAGCGGGACATACTCATCGACCCGAACAACATGGGGATTCCCAAAAACAGTTCGCCTATACTCGATCCCCATAAGACGATAGATGTCAGCACTAAAAGCAGCCCGATTGCCGTGGTCGCTGATGGAGAAGTCATGGTGTTTGATGATAGTGACGATTGGAAAGGTAAAATAAGCTTTATTTGTGTCGGAGAATAAGTTCAAAATGCCTTGTACGACTACTTCTACGAATCGTCTACGAATAATCATCATCAAATCATCATCATCAAATCCCTTTCTTTCTTCCTGTAATGTTAAATTCGGTTTCCCTAGGTTTGCGGACGGACCCCGACGCAAGTGACGATGAAATGGACTTGAGTGTGAAAAGAACTTTAGATAATATGAAGAACGGTGATTGTGATATTAAAGATAGTGGCAGTGAGTCGTCTCGGGAGGGCAGCGGCAGCCCGGATGAGGAGAAGCGGGTTGCGAGGATCATAGGGGAGCTGCCGATCGCGGAGTACGAGGGCTCGCCGAGGAGATATGGCGCGCAGAAAGCTGCTCGGTCGCCTAGACCTGGATTCCCTCAGGTGAGATAATAATACATCATAAGAATACATAAGCATCTAAGATTTTTTTCATGATTGGTCTACCTAGTGAGCTCTCTAGCTGCGTAGGTACTTCAGAGAGTCGATGTACAAAGTTTCAAAGGAAATTCTGCTTCAGCTAAGTTCTTAACGCCTTTTATTTATCGGCGAGGAAATTCGCTTACGAATAAACTGATCTGGGGGGGGGGCACCATTTTCGCCGAACCATGGGAACATTTAAAACCTACCGCGGCCCTACTGGCGTCCCCTCTTCCTTTTCTTTTTTTTTTCTTTTCTTCGCCGGCGAGAGTCCACGTCCAGTGATACTTAAATCAGCTGCACAATGCAAAATACTGCTTAATGTAGTTCAATTTCAGACTTACAGTAAATAGATGAAATGTATCTCCGTAAGCTATATTTTAGAGATGTTTCTCACTTTATTAATACATTGTCCATCTCTTTTCTTCCAGAGGATAATGACAGAGAGCCGCGACAGGATAATGGCGGACAGGATGCCAGAAAGCGACACTGACTCCCCCACCGCCGGCTCGGCCGCTTTCGACTATCTGTACGAGTTCTCGGAGACGAGGAAGGTTCTAGAAGAGTTCTTCAAGGGGCCCGTCGATGGCAGGCGGAATGCGGACGAGATTGTTAACTTTCAGGTAAAAAATAATATTGTTTAAAAAAAACTGAAAACCCACTTCTAATCTCTTAACCGAACATATTATTTTTGAAGTTTACGGTACTCCATAATGACACTGGCAGAGTCGTAGAAAAAGCATGCGGCGCCATTAAGAAAGAAGTTGAAGTTGAATTTGAATGTCTTAGTATTATACTGTATTTTTAGTATTTTGTATTTATAGATTCCATCGAAGGTACACTTGATGTTAAATTGATGTCGTTACATTCTATATTTTAACAATAACACACATAGGTATATCGTTATAGGAAACACCATAAGGTACAAAGGTAAAAAACAGACAGACATGACTGAAAAATTAAATAGAAATAGTTAGTCGGAATCAAATAAATAATTAATAAATTAATTAAATGGTATGTCAAAGTATGCTGCAGTATAAGGGCATTGTCAAACTATAGGTACTAAAATCATGTACAATATAATAAAATAATAATGATATAATGTCAGAAATAAAATAATTTAAATTAAATTCACATGTAAATAGAGCAAAAAGTAAGGTAAGTATGAACCTACCATTTTAGTACCATTGAACCTACCATTTAAAATTTTGATGATAAATACTAATCTCTCGGGAATTAAATTTTCATTTAATCATTCAATAACAAATTTTTGGTAGAAAGTGCGTACGCATAAAAATAAAAATTCATAAAAAAAATTAATTAAATTTTCAAACATAAGAAATTAATGTTATAAAATAGGTACTCAAGTTAAAGTAAAAAAAAACTTTAAATTGCTCAATCTCTACTTATTAATCGTCATTGGTCTCGTCTTTGCAGGATTTGGACTACGAGCTAAGGCGCCAGACGCAAGACTGCCCGTCAGAGAATGGCATCGACGCTGGCAGCGAAGCCGATTGGCCGATACACAACCTGGACGTACGCAGCGCCCTCTCGCCGCATCTGCCGGCCAATCACAACTCGCACAGCTTCCTTGGCTTGCCGATTACTGTAAGTAAATGTAATCGCAGAGCTCTAGCAATAGGATACAGTGACGTCTGAGTACGACAAATAAGAATTTAAATACATATGTTATTTGATGTCACAGTGATCTCTTATACACACGAAAGATAAGAAGAAATCTACTTTCTTGGCCGGTGGTATTTGGTTCTAATGCTAACCGATGTAAAAATCCAATTTTCATAATATTTTAACTATTATTTATCAGAATACTAACATTGCAACAATTCACAGTATTATTTATCAAACTTTCTTACCTATTTTCCCAATATAACACAGAAAACGCAGCATAACCCTTGTAAAACCCCTCAGCTCAAATCCTTGCATTTGAGTGGTAATGATTCGATAAGGTAAGAGTTTCACGACGGAGCTAGAAACTAACCCTGTATTTTTCCCCCAGTCGAACGTAGTGAACTGCTCACCAAGCGTCCGCGTCGGCTGGGCTGCGGGCGTCGAGAGCCGGCGGGCGGAGCGCGCGCCCTTCCCCGCCTCCAGCGACACGAGCGACACCGGCAGCGCCAGCGACATGTCGCTCGTACACATGGACAACGACATCGCGGACGTACACAAAGGTACTATACGACACGAGCCGTACTCAAATGGACGAAAGTATAATACGACAACGACATCGCTTGAGCTGTGGTAATGTTCTCAGCGCATCTAATCGAAGCTCATTGGATCAACTCAGGCCTGTTAGAAACTGTCATAAAAGCGATTATATGAGTTAAAAACTTCGCATTGCGTATTCCCAGCGGAATGAGCAACGTCATTTACATCTTTTTTTTCTGTCTAAGCGTAGACTTTCTATTTATTTGTATGGCCAAAGTGTGGTATAACTAATTTCTAACAGGATAGTTTGAATTTTTCTAGAAATACATCTATTGTATATACGGAAATAAATAATTTTTGATTTAAATTTTTAATCAACCTACTATCTTTAGTATCTTTGTAGGTAAGATTTAAAAGCACGCCAAACGACACACAGTAAAAACTACAAATTTTTATTTATTTATATCTGTTTTTGTTTTCAGTTCAAATGGAGTTGACTCGGTTACCGGACGCTTGCCGTATGCCGGTCACTAAGATGCCTGTGGTCACTGACGAGCTATCACTTGAGGGCTCGGATGGAGACAATAATAATCAGGTAAATTATAAGACGTACTGCCTTCTAGGCTAAGGTATCGATTAAACCGGCCCACGGTTTATAAAGGACTAGTTAATGCCCGCGGCTTCGCACGCGTTGTTTTTATGGAAACGTTTAAAGGTGATTTCTATCCCGTAGGAACTGAATTATGGGATAAAAAGTAGAAAAAGTTTGATTCCAGGATTATAATTACTTGTATGCAAAATTTCAGTCTGATCCGTTCAGTAGTTTTGGCGTGAAGAGGTAACAAACATCAATCCATCCATCCATCTATCCATCCATACATCCATCCAAACTTTCGCATTTATAATATTAGTGTGATGTCACATTCGTCATGCTATTTTGTCCTCGGCCAGCCATCACGGCGCCTCACAGTGCATCATTCATTATTAATTCAAAACACACTTTCAGTTTCAAGAAAAACAGACTAGAATCCGCCTGTATGTACCTACAATCTACATTTAACTTATGTATCATTGTTCAATTTTGCTCCCACTCACTGTAATGATTGAATTTAAATCTACAGTCAATTAGAAATGCAGAGCGAAAACGGCCTTACATCTGAAGAATTTTCCAATCTAATGTCGCCATGACAGCCAAATCAAGCGAATAACGGCATAAACCAATGCTCACCATTAACAAGACTTGACGCTCGATTTACCCTTGGCGAATCATCAGTTGCAGTCCTTCAACAAAAAGCCTCACCAATAGAATTAGAAACTTCTCCATTTACTAGCCTTGTCTATCATACAACGGTATACGTTAAATCAAGAACTTATCTTATTCTTTATAAATGTAAGTGGGTTAACTACGAAGCTAATTTGTGTTGGAAGAACACCAACGTATCATCCCTTAACTTATTATGTATTGCAGAACCACTCATCAACAGTGACAGTAAAGGAGATCATCGAGAATGGAACCAGCACCGAGCCGCATCTACTATCTGATGCAGATCTACACTCGCTGGACCCGTTGAGTTTAGGTGAGATATTGACCATAGAAAATCAATAGAAAAAGGATTATTGCATTGGTACGTCACGGGGCATTAAATGATGCGGCTAGCGCGGGAACGTCGTGATTAGGTCAAAATCTGGTAGGCCTATACTCTGCAGAAAGTAGTGACAAACTGGTTCCCTCGGGATAAAAGCGTCGCGGAGGGAGACCTATGAAACGATGGTGCGACGACATTGAAAAGATAGCTGGCAAGCTCTGGTCAAGAACCGCACGAGACAGATGCGCATGGGCTCGTTTGGAGGAGGCTTTTACCTGGGCGGTCCTTATATTTTTAAAAATTAGTAAGTTATTAGTACGTTCTATAATTCACATTAATAAATATATTATAATAACTAGAATCTCAAAAAAAAATGTAAATTAGGTTAGGTATAAGCACAGATATTATAATACTATACTAGGAAATAAAGCTTTTTTTATTTTCGTTTTTATTTTATTTATTTATTTTAACTCTCAGCAGCGGGTAAATAACTGGCTGTTAGTTTAGTTTTCATACCAACTGAATCGATACGAATTACTTAATATAATATTCATTGAACCCCCAGCGTGTGGAGAGACGGCCCCCCCGCCGCCCGCGCCGGCGCCGCACCGGCCCGCCTCCCCGGTCCCTCTGCCGCCGCTCTCGTTGCAGCACGTCGTGAGGGAACATAGCGACGTGTACCCACCCAGGTGACTATTTACCAGTACCAGGTGACTATGTGCCAATACTGTTAGATATAACCCAGCGTATAGAGAGATTACAGCATGTTTTGAGGACCATAGCGACGTGTACCCACCCAGGTGACTATTTGCCAGTACCAGGTGACTATGTGCCATTACTGTTAGTATATAACCCAGCGTGTATAGAGATTACAGCATCTCGTGAGGGACCATAGGGACGTGTACCCACTCAGGTGACTATTTTCCAGTACCTACTAGGTCTATGTGCCAGTACTGTTGGACGGTTACTATTGGACGTAAACCAGGTGACTATGTGCCAGTAGGCACATAGTCACCGTTTACGTTAGCAAAATTAGAAGCTTCGGCATACTATTCCATACATATTGCAAGTAATGTAATATGTATGTAATTGTTAGTTGAGTATAATGTAAGAACTACGTGTTTAATTCCTAATTAAATTGATTGTTGTTTTATTTCCAGAAAAAGGCCTTCCTCGGCTAATAGCGCTGAATCGGTGGAAATCAAACCAACAAGTGGAGATGAAGGTAAAATAAAGCTTTGCGGAAAATTCGACTAAAACAATTCATCTAAAACAATTTGACTTAACAATTCGACTAAAAAAAATTCGAGTAGTAAAAATTCGACTAACAAATAAAACAATTCCATTCAACAAAAATCTAAAAATCTTGTGTGAACATTTATAAGGCTCTGGGTGCAATTATACATGTACACACGCTTTCAGTAACAGAGTCAACAAAAACACGCCCGCCCCTCGCCGCTTCGCGGGGGTGGGACGCCTACACGACTAATTGCTTTAGTCGAATTGTTACTATTCGAAATGTTGTTAGTCGAATTGTATTAGACGAATAGTTTTAGTCGAATTTTTCGTAGACAAAAATAAATAATATACTGGACAATCCACACAGCATCATCTAGTCCCAAGCTAAGCAGAGTTTGTGTTATGGTTACTAGATGACTGACAAACTTAATCCTACTAATATTATAAATTCGAAAGGTTGTGAAATGTGAATTTTTTGTTACCTAGGATCTCCAAAATTACTGAACAAATCAAGATGAAATTAGTTTATTTTTAATTTATTTGGCATATAGGTACATAGAACGTAGCCGAACTTAAACAATAGGCTACTTATAATAGCTAAAATACGCGTGCGAAGCCGCGGGAAGAAGCTATTACATTATATACCACAGGTACCTAGGTAAAATTACCTGTACTTATGGGGCTAGATAATGCTGTGTGAATTGTCCAGCATTATTTATTTATTTATTATTTATATTTATTTATTTATTATACCAATTTTTTTTTTACACAATAAACAGCTAGGACATTCAAAAATAATCCTTAAACCTGCTATAAATTTGGCCTTTTTTTTCAGACGAGGCGGATACGGATCTTGAGACTGACAGGCTGCTGGGCCAGCAGAGGACTGATGATCAGGGTTTCTTTGATGATAAGGTAAGTCTTTGTAAAATGTAGTACATTATGGTACTAGTGTGTAACATTGGTGATTACCGCCGAGGCGCCATTGAAACCCGAGCCGTAGGCGAGGGTCTTTAGAGAGCCGAGGACGGTAATCATCAATACACACGTGTGTCATCGACGTTTATCAAAACACTTGTGAATAAAATAAAAATAAATACTCATTTAATTACAGAGAAAACAAAAGTTATATTTGAGTGGAAGTTTTATTTATTAACCTTTTGACCGCCACCGTCGTCTATACTCGACATTTCAAATTGTGCTTACTACGCCAGTGTCGTTATTAGACGACCAAAACTGCTCCAAGAAAAAAATGAAATACACAATCTTTTAACTGTTAGTTCTGCGTTTTATTTATCCTAAAAGGAACATTGTTTTAGTTATTATACATCTATATTAAAGGTTTATAAGAAAAACCCCTAGTTGTATAAAAATTTCGATGATGAAACATTGAAATAAAATCCCGTCAGCGGGCGTGATTCGCACGCCATTGTCGGCAGGAGACGACCGCTAGTGTTGTGGTATACAGCTACAAAGCGAAGGTGATAAAAAATAGACAATTTACATTTAAACAAGATATTTATTATTTATTTCATGTTCATTCTCATGATATAAATAATAAATATCTATTATGATATCATAATAAACCCAAACTTTAACTCTGCAAACGCATAATGAAAATAAAAATGATCCATGAGCAGGATCGATAATTCATAATCCCCACCAAAGCACATCACTGGTTCATCATCCCTTATCAGTGTAGCGTACGCCACGGTCGGGACTACACGACCGTAAGTGACGTCATCAGCGTAACAAGACAATGGTAGTGACGTGCAAGTGCATTCCAAGTATGTCCGATCTGCTATTGATTTTGGATTTTATCTGCTATTGATTTTGGATTCATAGGTAAAATGTAGGTATTTGTAGGTACATAGATCTCTTGTTTCAAACTTCGACAAAAGCATGTTTCTGCTTCGAAGCACACAGGTTCCCTGTAGTTCGGTGGGTAGGTAGGTACATACCTACCTACATTTTATTTCTTTCTTGTAAGATTAGAGTAGGTGCCTGCCTACGTTGGGAACGGGATAAATTTTTGTGTACTAGATAGGTAGGTACTTTCATCATTGGTAAGTAGGTAGTGTAGGTACCTAAATCGGTTTGATTATGAGATAGGTATCCCACTCAAGGAAATAATTACGTGGACAGAAAAGCAATAAAAGATGTTAGATGGATAGGTAATGCGTAGAAAATTTACAATGAATAAAGAATGAAGGAAATAAAAAATACCTAGGTACCTACCTAGTGAAATTTCCTAAAAAGCGGCAAGAATTTGTACCATGCATGAATGATAATTAATGAGAAGAAATTCTGCAAGTAGCAAGGAAGATAATTAGGTATAAAATACTTTAATAGCATTCATGGTACAATAACGGTTAGAAAGGTCATTGACCGTTACTTCGACCTACCTACCAAGAACACAAATTCTAGCACTAAATAATAATAATGCAACATTCACCCGATACGGGGATTCTTTCTTTAGTCTTATACTGTTAGTTTTTCTCTTCTTTTAGTGATAAGGCCGCCCATTCTGCAATTCTGTTATTTCTCTTTCCCTGTTTTGTTTTTGTATTTTCTTGGTTTGCAATAAAGTGTATTGTATTGTATTGTACCTAGGTAGGTACCTAAGTGCAGTTGACTAGGGTAGGTAGGTAGGTACTTATTATTGCGTCTACCTACTTATTACACTGATGGGTAGGGACTAGGTATGTTGGTATAACTGGTAGGTAGGTAGGTACCGTTTCTTTCTCTGCATTGTGTAGTGATAATATTATTTGTGTCTTCAATCTTTATTGGTTTGACAGTTACTACATGGTAGGTAGGTAGGTACCCAACTAGTTATTTAGCATTCAATGCATGTGATGTGATGACCATTTTAGTTTCATTTCAAGAGTGGACAGGTATATACCTACTTGCCCTTATCGATAATCAGCGACTATAACCTACCACATCACTACCTCAGATGTAAGCAAGCTTTCAAACATCGTGCCAGCCGCGCCTATGTCGGCTATTCACGACAACAGAAGACGTCACGTGGGTGAATAGTGATGTGCTGTTGTTATTTGAAAATATTTGTTGTCGATCTGATTTCTGGTTTTATATAGGCAAAACATCGGCAACTGCGGCGTAACAATTAATATATTATAGAGTAAATTGGTATCAAGTAAAACTCGAAAATTGAAGGTAGTGCTTCTAACCTGAAGCCCTTCTTTTTGTAACTTGGATGGCTTGGAGAGTTAGATTTTATCATTTTAAGGTGGCGTTCAAAAGGTAATAAAACATCCCAGATTTTAAAAAGTTGTATAATGCATAAAAAACCAACGAAATCAAGTCTCCATGTGTTTATCGACAATATACATTTTATCGACTCTTGGCAGCACCATTTTTTCGTAGGTATTTTTGGTCACTTTTGTGCTTTGGCGTAGAGGATACGAGAATGCGTTTGGGGCGTGGCGGTCAAAAGGTTAAACACGTACGAGTTAAAATTATCTATTTAAATAAGAAGTTGCATGAAATGAGCAAGCAATAGGAACATTAATTTATTTGTTCTATTTAACACGACTTTTTTTTTGAATAAAAACTTTTTAAGAACAAAGCAACTACCAACCAATAAAATTTTAAAAATAAAATAGTCAGTTTGATTATGGGTGTCATTCTGTGCCTAATTGCGGTGACCATAGAGCCACTTTATGAGCAAGTGTGTTGAAAAAAAAAATTCTAATGAAAAAAAAATTATTTGCCAGAAAACTTATTTCGACCATACAGTTGCTGGTGGTCCCGCACGAGGCAAGTCTGTGTCGCGGGAGGTGTTTACAATAATATGTTTTCCGTTTGTTTAAGTATTAATTTTATTGCAGCCTATGGTTTCCATGTGCAGAGGAAAAGTCAGCCTTCTTCTATTATTTATGGGAATCGAAAAGGGAGAAACAAAAAAATTACTAAATATCTTGATGATGCCCTACTAGCTGAATTTCGGCCACGGCCAGTCTCAACGAAGACTAGCAAGACCTAGTGCACAAGTGTGCACGCAAACATAGGTGCACTCTCTATTCCCCCACTCTTATAATCCAAAGTTGACACCCCGTGCCTCGGAAAGCACGTTAAGCTGTTGGTCCTGCGCCTTTCCTCTCCCCGATCGTGTAGGTCTGCCGTCCCATTGGATTAAATATCTCAACGTTATATCGGACCACATGGTGCGCTCAAGTCTATTAGGTATTTATTTACCCAATTAGATACATAAGTACATACCTATTAATCAATATATTTACCTCATGTGATTATAATACCTACACAGGAATGTACCTACATGATAAGAAACAATAATCCAGGAAAACCAAGAATGAATAACATATGGGTGGTAATAAAAGCTCCGACAAAAAAAAAAAAGAATGTCTATTCTCAAAATATTTAATCTAGGTACTGTCTAAAATACTAACTTTCCGACTACTTTTGTCTGAATAAAAATTATGAAATGACCGAATGAGATACTGAAATCTGCGAAAAATAAACATGACTGTTTATAGATTTTATACTTTTCTATTTTTTGTCGGTAATTCATAAAAAAAAAAATCCTCTCTCTTGCTTCTCTCTACATATATATACGAAGTTGGAATCTTTGTTCGAACCAATTTAAATAGATTTGATCTATCGGCTGGCACTCGCCGTGAAGGTACTCTACGTCCTCATTCGTGTAAAACCGCCTTGTTTAGAAAGAGTCTGTTTGGCATGGCACCTAGATCTATAATAAAATCCCTTTGGCAATACGCTCCGAAGGTTATTTGATTGGATTTAAATATAAATTGAACAAATTAATGGAGGAAAGAGTTTATTATACGGTGGATGAATTTCTTAATGATAAATTGTAATGACCTATATATTTTATTTTATTATTTACTTTTGACATCAACTTATTATTTCTTTAACATAATTTATCATTGACATTCATTAAAATACATTTATTTAATTTTAATTACTATTGTGCTTTTCATTGACTCTACCTACATTGTTTTTTTTTATTTTGGATTTGTTTCACTTCACCTTATTTTTATTTTTTCATCTCAACTTCTCCTTTTGCATGTTAATGCTGTAAACCTGTCAATGGTACACTAGAGATACCTACTATAGATTGACATAAGACCAATGTACTCATTACCACCTTGTTACACAGCAATAAATTCATTTATCATTATAACGCAGCTTGATTAATGATTAGTATAATATTCGGCCGCAGATCGCTGGAGATAAATTGGTTTTTCGGAACCAATATTATTTTCCATAACATATTATATGACCATATAAAAATTACTTCCACACTTCTATGTATAGGTAGGTACTTATTGTATTTTTCATGCAAACGTAAACCATCAAAACTCATTCATATCAAGTTCGACACTTACTGGTTAACCAACACGACTAAAGTTGATGAACATTATATTATATAGAACATTGTTTACATCCTGTGGGAATCGTGTAAAGAATATTTTAAAAAGCTAGAAATTCTTACCTTGCCTAGCCTATATGTATAATATTAGTTGTTCTGATGGACATTGTACGAAAGCCTCTCAAATACGAAACTGCAGAGAAGAGAACGAAAAGACTCGAAGAAGAAGACGAAAAAATGACATAGAACTCGAGGTATATCCGAGGCTTAATGTAGCAATGCATGGCAGTACGTATCAGGCAATCAAATTATTTAATGTTCTTCCTCCTGAAATGAAAGCAATTGACAATGCAAATATTTTCAAAAATATTTTAAGAAAACTTTTGCTGAAGAGGTGTTTTTACTCAGTTGACGAGTTTATGAAACGAAAGTAATTATTATGTTAGCAACAAAGATGAATTAGAATAAATATAATAAAATAAATAAATAATGCTGGACAATTCACACAGCATTATCTAGCCCCAAGCTAAGCAGAACTTGTGTTATGGGTACTAGATAACTGATATACTTAATACAATACACTACATAGATAGATATTTTTTTATTATAGATAGAAAACACCCAGACCAACGGAACAAATTTCTGCAGATCGTACACTAATTTGTTCCGAGGCGGGAATCGAACCCGCAACCTCCAGCGTCGCAGGCGGATCTTCGCCCGCTGCGCCACGGAGGAAATATAATTGCATGCTATTAATTTAATTATGTAGGTACCTTATATTAATACACGATGTAAATTGTTTTTGAATAAATAAACTAAACTAGGTACCTATCAACAACTCTGAAAGCTCAGTGCTTTATTTCCTTTAGACCAGAGGGGTTAGTCTATTTGACGTTAGTAACGAGACGTGATCGTGACGTTTCCCTGTTCCATACAATTTGATATACCGCCTCTATCGTGCGGACAGAGAACTACGCATTTTTTTCTCATTTAAGTGAACTGTATTATGTTCTTCAGGAAATCAAATAACATCGCAAAAATATTTGACTTTTTTTTTCTTTGACTGAAATTAGCCAGTGCGTAAGCCTCACTATAAAAACAAAAACATTTTGAGCAACGCGATAGTTCTCGTCAAACGAACTAAACGTAACTTTAGTTAGTCTATGAACAGGAACGGATAAACTTCAATGTTTCCCCTGTAGGTGGAGCTAACGGCGCTACAGTCCGTAGAATGTCGCAAAGATTTTCGACTCCTACGTCACTTGACCTACATTCCGGTACTGACGGAAGGATGCGGGTTCAAGTCCCGTCGAAGTCGAAAATTTTTGCGATATTATTTGATTTCTTAGAAATTAGTCAGAGTGAGTGTACGCACTATATAAACAAAAACATTGTATTTATGTTCTTTGAGAAAATACTTTGACGACCTCCGTGGCGCAGCGGGCGAAGGTTCGCCTGCGACGCAGGAGGTTGCGGGTTCGATTCCCGCCTCGGAACAAATTTGTGTATACTCTGCAGAAATTTGTTCCGTTGGTCTGGGTGTTTTCTATGTATAATAAAAAATATCTATCTATTTAGTGCATTGTATTAAGTATATCAGTTATCTAGTACCCATAACACAAGCTCTGCTTAGCTTGGGGCTAGATGATGCTGTGTGAATTGTCCAGCATTATTATTATTATTATTAATAAAGATTCCTTAAACCGAAATTCCCATACAAAAAGGAGATGTCACGATCACACTCGTACCCCTCCGGACTCTTGTCACGTCAGACATTTCGTGTAGGTTCAATGTTACCATTTATAAGCCCTTTTCAAATTAAATAATGACAGCGATTGAATAGAGCGAACCGGCAACCATCGCTACTGACATAGAATAAACAAGCGTGATTCAGATATGACGCAACACATCAGCTGTATACGAATAGGTACGCGTTTAACTCGATTCACGCACGACCTTGCTCTCCTATTATTCTTCGTCAAAGATGCGTGATCTTATGTTGTGTAAAGTTTTTCTGCGTGGGTGTTGCCTCAGTGAGTAAATATAATAAATAAAATTTAAATAGTTAAAATAAAATGCAGCTCTATTCAACCCACTGCTGAACAAAATTAAATATATATAAGAATAATAAAATAATTTGTTGAGTAGGTACTAACTACTCAACGAAAAACTCAAATTATATTAGAAAAAATAACTATGAATACATATCTGTGGTTTGAGGTATATTAACTACTTATAAAATTAAATAGATAACAAAAACACTCAATAAACCTACAATAAAAATAAAAATTCACAACCCACGTAAATGCAATAATACCTGTAGGCATTACGCAAGCAGGCCTACTCAGGCACCTACTCTATGACCTCCATGTTTACATGGCACAATCGTACGAACCGGTGCGCGGCGCGACGTATTTACGATACCTTATCTGTCAAGAAAATAATGTCACTTTGTTGTGTAGTTATTTGTGCATTGTTCTAAATTTAAAACGTTTTAAACCGTTTTGAAGAACATTCGAAGTGTTTCCGACGGAGTTCTGTTGATTTTTGTCACGTTTTGTATTGTGTTGTGAGAAACGAAGTTTTATTGACATAATTAAATAATAATCGTGCATGTTCATTAGTCAAAGTCGATGATAATGGTCTTGTTTACTTCGAATAACAGATTCTTGTAATGAATTTTTTTAAATAAATTAATCTATGTTCTTAAATAATAAAATAAATCTTGAAGACACAAGCATTTTCTATTAATCACACAGAGTCTATTAAAAAATCATAAAAATGCGTCTGATTTAACATCTGTTGTTTTGATAGCGTGATGTAAACAATAAAAATGAGTGAAGATGAAAAGGAACCTTGTCTGTTAGAAAATAAGATCGACAATGAACTAATAATCAACGAAGACGAAAGACAACCGTGTCTTGTCAATAAGCAAGATAGTGATGCATCGAACTCGAAAAGTGACAAAGAAAGTGAACCTTATGTCGTAAACAAAAAGGATGACAGTGAACACGTTTTAAATTCAACAGTCAGTAAACATTCTACAGACAGTAATGATGAAAATGAATCCTCGTTAGTTTTGAATAAAGTTGAAATTAGTGATGTGTCGTTGTTGGTTCGTAATGCGAATGACAGAGCGCAGGAAACTGAGTCAGATTGTAGTGAAATTCCGGATAGGAGTGAATCAAGCGATGAGGCGAGTGATCGAAGAAGTCGGAGGAAGAAAAAGGTTTCTACCACACTAATATTATAATTATCTGAATAAATAAATAAATAAATAATGCTGGACAATTCACACAGCATCATCTAGCCCCAAGCTAAGCAGAGCTTGTGTTATGGGTACTAGATAACAGATAACTGATATAATTGATACCCTACATAGATAGATATATTTTTATTATACATAGAAAACATCCAGAACACCCTACAAATATCTGCAAAAAAATAAATGCAAAAGTTTGGATGTTTAGAAGTATGGATGGATGTTTGTTACCTCTTCACGCCAAAACTACCTAATGAATCGTGCTGAAATATTGAAATATATACATATACAGACAGATACAGTATAATAAAATTCGGTAAGAATATTGTACTTAGCTGGGGGATTGTAGCAAGTGTATTTTTATGTGTAAAATATAAGTTTATGATAAAACTAGTTTCTGCCCGCGGCTTCGCGCGTGTTGTTTCTATGGAAACGTTTAAAGGTGGGTTATTTCTATGCCATGGTTTGTTTCATGTAAAAGCCTATGTTTGATTCTAGGGTAAGAGCTACATCTAAGCAAAATTCAGCCCGATCCGTTCAGTAGTTTTGGCGTGAAGAGGTAACAAACATCCAAACATCCGTACATCAAACTTTCGCATTTATAAATTAGTGTGATTGTGATTCAGTGATTCGGCCTGCTATACTCTAGTCTAGACTAGGCCATAACAGTCGACTGATATAAACTCGTTCGTTCCAGGGATGGCGCAAACCCAAGTCCCGCACGGTGATGCCAGCCGGCAGCGTGACGGGCTCGGCGCGCTCGCCGCCGCACACGCACGATATCAACGACGACGCACTCGTCAATGGAAAGGTCAGGATTGTACCTCAACCTCAACAGACGCAGGCCTCTTCCTGATAAGTGCCTTATTGGCTTTTATCTCATGGGGGTAATGCCCATAATCCTCACGCTGGCCATCATGGCAGTACTTTACAAACTACAGTAACTAACATTGGTTGTGGAAGCCGTCGCTACTATCGAGAAACAGATAAATACCTACTTAGGTAGGCATCTAGGTCAAGACCCACGTTGGGTCCTCGTTACGTTGTTTCTTCAGGGAGCTTGCTTTCTTAGGTCGGGAGCACGACCTAAGAAAGAAAACTGCCTGAAGAAACAAAATCTGGATCAAATTAACTAACATTGGTCGTGGAAGCCGTCGCTACATAGAGGAACAGATAAAAACCTAGATAGGCATCCTCAAAACCCATATTACGTTGTTTCTTCAGGGTGTTTGCTTTCTTAGGTCGTGCTCACGACCTCCCTAAAGAAACAAAATCGGCCTCAAATCACAAAACAAATCGATCAGCATCAGCCTCCAAGCCCCCTTCTACTTCTTCCAAGTACCTGTTAATTTGATAAAGTCCTCAACCCATCTTGCAAGAGAATCCCACCGGAGATTTCTACGGCCCAAGTTTGGTATCACACACAGACAAAACAACAATTTAGCTAGTAAGATATAATCAAGTAATATCGCAAAAATTTTCGAACCAACGGCGCTTGAGTTCGTAGGAAGTCGCAAAGATTTTCGACTCCTACGTCACTTGACCTCATGGTATAGTTGGTTAGCATATTCCTGTACTGAGGGAAGGATGCGGATTCAAGGCCCGTCGAAGTCGAAATTTTTTGTTTTCTTTGTAGGAAATAGTTACGAGGATTTATATTGTACTCAAGTGTCTCTTTCTACTTGTTCCAGGATAAAGACGCTAAAAAGAAGAACAAAAACAAGGAAGGTGAGTAGACTACCATCCTACCGACATTTTGGGACCTATTTTAGGCTATAAAATAACCCTCCAAATAATAAAAAATTATCCTAAAAATACCCAAATTATGAAATGATTGTCATGTATTCATAGTACTAAAATTGATCCGTTTTCCACGCTATCCCTGGACATGCCCGTTGTGGTAAGTGCTGTCATTCATCCGAGTAGGTATAGGTACGGCTTTTCTGTGACCAATACTTCATGATTCATTCCCATTCCCCCCACACATGCAATACAAAACACATTGCAATTTAAACGTATAATTCCTAAAATAACCCTAACTCTTTTGTCTTCCTTGGTCGGCGGTAATGTGTGAATTGGTAGACTCATAAATAACCAGATGAAACTGCATGTGGCAATAGCTTTTTTTATATATCACAACCTATCCTACCTATCCTCACGCTTAAAGTTGATTGTTTCGTGTTGGCACTATATTGAGAGCATTTGGGAAAATGTTGATTCTCCTCAATGCTCCAAAAATACCAATGAATTGCAGTTAAGTTTTTCATAAGTTAATAGAAAATGGTTTACGATTTGCGGCAAATTAGAAAGCAGAAAATTAACTAAAACAACAAAAAAAATCTTGCGCCAACACGAAACGATCAACCTTAAAATGTCAGACTTACTGAAGCAACTATTTTTACAAGTAAATCATAAAATGTGCAATGCATAACAATGCATTTTTTTATAACTAAATTTTTCCTAGCGCCATCTACTTTGCGTCTAAGATATTGAGATTTAAATACCATATTTGTAATGGTGATTTAGCACCAAAATACTGCTTCCTACCTCTTATAATATTCACCTTACTCTTGTCTTTCTTTTCTCCAAAAAGCACAACCTACCCTTCACGTCACCTCATACAAACACACCCTGTAGCCCCCGCCTAAACCCCGCGTCACATTTCAGATGTTGCCCGCTCAGTGCTCATAGAGGGCGTGTTATTCCGCGCGCGATACCTCGGCTCCACTCAGCTAGCCTGTGAAGGACAACCTACCAAGGCCACTCGGATGTTGCAGGCTGAAGAGGCTGTGTCTAGGATTAAGGTATGAAACTTAATGGTAAATAGATGATTTTTTGGTCTGGGAGGTTTGAAGAAGTTGCCGTCTTATGAGCATAGATGGCGTAATTCTCGTTGGAAGTTGACATAGTAAATGGCAAAGGGCTTTAATGTTCATTTTGGGTAAACAACAACAAGAAAATGCTGATTGCAGGGCAAACGCCATTAACATTAATGACATCGATTTTTATTACTTAGTATTTTACTTACATAATACCTAAAACTAGCATAATTAGTATTAAAACGGTGTTAATTGTAGTTCCATTTGATTTGTGTATTTTTTGCCCCATAATGTGTACCTATTGACCTACTAATGATTTTGTAAACAATACGCATTCTCATTCATTATTATGACACAGTTCAGTAATAGCAGAATACCAACTTAGCCCGTGTGAATCGGTTTCAATGTTGTTTTTAGATGTTTTGAGAGTGAGAGCATGAAATTACCTTTGTCTCTTTCTATCCTTCACTGTTTCTATTTGGCAAACCTAATTGGCACCTGAATAAAGCTATAATTTAAAACAATGACGGGCGCTGTATATAAATAAAAAAACAATATATAAACGGGAGGGAGCTCACACATACACTGATTAAAACACAAGCTAAAATGAGTACAAAATTAACCACAAAATTATAGCACCCTCTACTATTTTCTACTCATTGCACGATAACTTTTAAACCCAACTACTTCCTGTCATTCCATCTTCATCTGTACAGAATGTAATTTCATGCTCATCTAGGATTAGTGTATTGAGAATGCTAGTCAATTATTTATCCTTTGTATCCTATACTTAATATACGATAGTAACCTAGTGACTGAATACTGCGTCAAACGTACCCCGTGAATGTGGATTGGTAAGTCATTCACGATACCTGCCCGCCAAACCGTTGCGCTCTTATTGACTTGGCGCTAGAGTATATTTTCCAGTGTGTTCCTCACCCTCGACCCGACCTATGAAGAATGTCGGATCCCGCATTGGCCGGCTAGCCTCCTCTGAAAATGTTTGTGCTTGTCCGCTTGATGCTATGCTTTGTACCATTTACCAATCCTGTTTGTATTGACGGTAAGTTTTGTATGAGTTTGCGATCATTTGTGCTGTGCTCGATACCCTACGCATGTTCCAGAATCAAAACGTTGAAGTAGGTCTACTGGATTATTTTCACTGTGGCGTGTTGCCACGGGCAGAATGTTTACAGAGACTGCTAAATCCCGAGCATTCTCTGTAAACGTAAATAAAAATTTAAAAACATTTGAAAAACGAAGCTTTTTACTCCACGCACTTTTCTCATAACCGCACAATATAAAGCATGAGACATACCCGATTCACACCGGCTCTGGTGGCATTTTCCGACACGAAGGGACTGCACAGACATTGCGTACTAGCTTTACAGCCTAAGCACGATCGACAACAAATCCTATTCTAACATAATTAAGGTTGATTTTCCGTTAGGTCTGCTTTCATAACAACGGACGAATCGCTCGCTTCTCACGTATCATTGTGTGTTTGTATTCGAGTTGTTTTGCTTGCTTTTTGCCGCTGACATTTTCGAGGATATAGGTTTCCATGAGGATACATTGATGTAAAACAAAATGATTTTTTTATACGATTCAAAATGTACTACTAAAGCAAGCTAAACAAAAATTTATAACGAAAAAAAACAATACCTACCCGAAAACAGTAATTATCTTTCCAACTTTAACCGTACCTAAAACAAGTATGAGTAGGTAACACGATTTTTTGTAACGTCGTCGTCGGTTACGCAGTAAAAAACCTACGTCTGACACGGTAACAACCCAAACAAAAGACAATGAACTCCACCATTTTTTGTTACAATCCAAAAAAAACAAGGATCACAACCACGTTTTATTTTCGGTGGTAACACAAGAGATGATTGACGCGGTAACAACCCAGACCCAAAAACAATGATAGGTATTTGGTTGTTGGTGGTCTGGTAACCCCACCGGTAATACTATCAAATAGCCTGACACGGTAACACCCCAATCAAAACCGTGTTTTAATTTTAGTACCTACCGTGGCAAAACAATAAAATTGGTCTGACACGGTAACAACCCAGATTAAAAGCAAGGTACACATCCGTTTAATTTTTTGTTATGTGGTTACCTCTGACATGATATCATCCCAAAGAATACATTGAACACAACCATGTTTGTTTATGGTGACACAATAAAATATCTCTGACATGGCAACACTAACACAACACCCCCCCAAACAAAATACGCATTACACAATGGTCCGTGAGAAGCGATACGAGGAGGTTAGCCTGCCCACAGTGGGGCTGCGACGGCCCCTACTCCGGCGTGTACGCGGCCCCGGCGGCCGTCTTCAGGCTCACCTTCCTGGGCTCGGTCGAGGTGGACGAGGATGGACGGCGGCGCAAGAAGCGACCCAAAAAGAATATGGTCGAGGAAGCCGTCACAAAGATCAAGGTGGTTTGGCTGGCAGTGTACTTACGGTTGTAGGCGCGCGATTAAAACGGTGTGAAACCTTTTTGAACGATTCGGAAAAAGAACGCTAGAGCAGCGTTGCAAATGTTTCCTCTATGTTGGTCTTGTATTTGATTGAAACCTTTTTTAACGATTCAAAGAAAGAAGGCTAGAGCGTTGCAAAAGTTTCCCATAAGTTGGTCTTGTGTGCGTTTCCTATCAAACCACAATGCGGAAAAAACGTAGACCCATCTATGATTTTTTTTATTTTCGAAAAAAAACGCTATAGCCGTGCAAGAGTTTGATATCAAGTTGGTCTTGCTTATTTTATTTTCTTATTTCATTCCATAGTGATTTCGGATCTCTATTGTTTTAGTCGCGCGTCTACAAAGAGAATACGTTTATAAATTATAGGCAGTAGCTAGTTCCAGTTCTTACCATACTACAAATACATTTTCCTTAGGAAAAATTTCGAATGTCATATACATTTTCTCATTATGATAGACCCAATTGTTGCGAAAGTTATAATAATATCAATTTTCTTTTCCTCCCCGCTCATCTCTGGATAATCAGGCATTGGTGAGTCAAAATTCAAAATTCCACCGCGGCCATATTGTTTAACATGTCAAAACTAACATAAAACCTCTTTACAGGCCCCTGAAGGAGAAAACCAGCCAAGCACAGAAGTGGACCTTTTCATTTCGACGGAAAAAATTATGGTCTTGAACACAGAGTTGAAAGAAATCATGATGGATCATGCTTTGAGAACTATTTCATACATCGCTGATATAGGAGACTTGGTCGTTCTGATGGCTAGAAGGCGTTTTGTACCCCACGAGACTGACTCTGATCAACCGAAATTGAACCGTACCCCTAAGATGATATGCCATGTTTTCGAGAGCGAAGAGGTGAGTGTACGTATTCGAATTTGTCATTATTGGTGTTAGCTGTGTCTATCTCTGTCTTCTTCCTTTTCTTCTTAGGTAAGTAAACTGTTTATTTTGAAAGTAAAGTTTTCTAGATATACAGATTTTATTTTTCTGTGTCATTTTGTCATATGCCGCCGCCAGCATTCTGGGCTCTCTGCCTTCTGGTGACAGCTAAGATTTTTAGAAAATAGATTTATGTGTAAGTTAGTATTAGTTCTAATTGTTTATATCTGTTATTGTAATTTTCTTTGTTTATAAATCGATTGTTAATAATACACTTCACAATTTCATCAGTTTTATTGATAATAGGTTACGCAATAACCGAAAGTTATTCAAGGCGTTGCATATTGCATACAAGGTCATTGAGACACAGTAGGTACTTATATCGAAATTTCGTAAGATCGATCTTTAGGTTGTATTATTTCTGTAAAAAAAATAAAAAAAGATGACTGTCGTAAGAAAATTCCAGGTAAATTCCTGTAAGTAACAGATTTCAAATATACTTAGTGTTTTCTCATATTTGTTTGATATTGAGACCTTCATTTACGGCTTGCCAAAACAAACTAATTATAAATGTAAATAAGATAAGCTACACTCGCTCATTACAAATTCTTTTATTTAATCTTCTTTATCATTGTAGACTGTGTAAATGTAATGGTTGTAACAAGTTAACAAATTTTTGTTACAAATTAGTCGACTACCTCGATTTTTACTTTGCAGGCTCAGTTCATAGCCCAGTCGATAGGGCAAGCGTTCCAAGTGGCGTACATGGAATTCCTGAAGGCCAATGGGATCGAAGACCACAGTTTCGTCAAGGAGATGGACTACCAAGAAGTCCTGAACAGCCAGGAGATATTTGGAGACGAGCTGCAGATGTTCGCTAAAAAGGAACTGCAGAAAGAGGTTAGTTTATCTAAAATGTAATTTTTTTATGTTTCTTGTGCAAATCAATAGATTTTCTCGTCGTGAACGTGTGTACAGTACCTCAAGTAAATCAACCAACCACTGAGTAAATGAAAATTAAAGAATTTGTAGATTTTGGTAAACTTTTTTTAGAGGAAAAACATTGCATTCTTTGATATTACCCTGAGTGTGAGAGCTTACGCACTATAATAACAAAAATATTAGTAAAAACATTGCATCGCATCATCGAGTTAGATAGAACTCGATGCATCGCATCTAGCATTACATTTTTTGCTGAGAAGGTAGGTACCTATTTATTATTATTATTAAGTCAGAGTGTCCCACTGCAGGCCAAAAGCTTACCTACTTAGTTTTAAAAAATCTCAGTATCACTTACTTACTACCCATGGCTCAGCGACCCGAACAGTGTTTTGGTCTCAAATATGAGAAGCAGCCATTTTGGCTTGTATTAATTTTGTTCATCAACAATATCTTGAATTCCTCCAGGTGGTTGTTCCGAAGACGAAAGGAGAAATCCTCGGAGTAGTGGTGGTAGAATCCGGCTGGGGATCAATGCTACCGACCGTCGTCATAGCCAACCTAGCACCGGCCGGCGCCGCGGCGCGGTGTGGACAACTCAACATCGGTGAGCAATAAACCTTATTGTAACTACATTCGGTCTAGAATAAACGGCCATTGCATGGTAGAATCCGGCTGTGGATCAATACTGCCAACCGTGGTCATAGCCGGCCGGCGTTGCTCGAGGTGTGGACAACTTAACTTCAACCTCATCTGAACAGCCTATATTGGTCCACTGCTGGACGCGCCTTATTGACTTTTATCTCATAGGGGTAAAACCCATAATCCCCACGCTAGGCATGCGGGTTAGGGATCGCAGTTCTGTGGTAGAATTGTTCTGCAGGGGGCGCTGCTGCCCGCTCCCGATTGATATCCCTTTGTCGCCTCTTAGGACATCCGTGGGAAGAATTGGGGTGGTGTAAATTCTAAGCCGGCACCACATCGCTGTTAAGGACCACTTAACGGTATGGATTATAAGAGCATCGACCTAAAATCATAGATCGAAGAGTAGGTAAGAAAGAAATTTGTAAAAAAAAAAATTTCCGACGCGGATATCGAGACAAATTAGACCAACTACTCGCCCTAGTTGCATTTGCATCTATGAAAGGAGAGAAGAGAGGTGATTAGTTTACGACACAAAATGGAGGAAAAATATAGTTCAATACAGACAATTTAAAAAACATATTAAATTTGGTCTGACTAGGGGAGTATACTATTCCTGCCCCGAATATGCAGACGACAAAAACACATGGACATCCTTGAATAAGGTGCATTCGTAACATAATTAAGGGAATATTTTATTAATGATAATGCCTCTATACAGCCGCTGTTTTGCAATATACTGGTTTAACTTATTATTTTGTGTTATATCACTGTGAATTCATTTTCTGACAAGCCCTCAAGTACATCTGATAGTATTGTTTTGCAATTGTATTTGTCTATTTATTCTGCAAGTTTAATTAAATAGCATGTGCTTTAATGTGTTATAAAACTGTAAATTTAACGTTGCAAAGAGTTGCAAAGTTCCAATGTGTTCTTTTAGTTTTTTTAATAAATAAACTGAACTGATGCTCACTTTAACATTATTTTCCAGGTGACCAAATAATCGCCATAAACGGCATCAGCCTGGTCGGCTTACCCCTATCCACCTGTCAGACCTACATCAAGAACTCCAAGACCCAGACCGTGGTCAAACTGACCGTGGTGCCGTGCGCGCCCGTCGTCGAGGTCAAGATCAAGAGACCTGACACCAAGTACCAGCTGGGGTTCAGCGTGCAGAATGGAGTGGTGAGGGTCTCTAGTAGCTATATGGAGTCATCACTCCATGACCTCATCAGGTCTGTCACAATTACGTTGAGAACACCAAGAACAAGACCGTTCAGTGTAGCTTTAATTTAGGCAATGGGATGACGGTGTTATAGTTCGCACTTGAACCTTGGACTATGCTGTTCATTCTCTGGTGAAGTCGCTCTTTACGATCTTGCTAAGTCTCGATAATCTCGAATCTTGAATTTTGACGACTAGTAATAAATTAGCCAGATTCCTCTTCTTGAGATATTTTTTTTATAGTTAAAGCAATTAAGAAAGAGAAGAAGCGAAAATATCGTATAATTATCATCTGATTTCAGTCAGAATTTGTTTAGCTTGTTGGATGGGGCTGGCATTCAACAAACAGCGCCATCTGACGGCGCGATTATATGGATGAAACGTTTGTCTAATTTGATCGTAGATGGCGCTACAAATAATTAACTTCCAGATCTGCAGTCTACTCCGCGGCGGGATCGCGGAACGCGGCGGCGTGCGCGTGGGCCACCGCATCATAGAGATCAACTCGCAGAGCGTGGTCGCCGTGCCGCACGAGAGGATCGTCAACTTGCTGGCCACGTCTGTCGGAGAGGTAAACTTTCACCAACCTTATCATAATGATGAACCTAAATCATGACTTCGCCCATTATTAAAATACGTATAGGCCTCAAAGCCGCCACACACAGAAACCGTGGCCGGGCCGGAGGCGAAGGCGTGCGGGTTGTGTCATACGAATTTAATGAGAGACTACACACACGCCGCCCGGCGGTGTGGGTGTAGTCTATAAATTCACGCATTACAACTCGCAGGCCTTCGCCTCCGGCCCGGACACGGTTTCTGTGTGTGACGGCTTTCGTGATAACTGTTATTGTCTGTAGGAACCTATGTAAAATGGATCTCGTTTTTGAAATAAAGACTTATTATAATTTATCGATAATACCTCTGAGTTAAGTCTAGTTATGTGTTAGATAATACCTGAAAACTTTTTGATTTGTTGTTTTTTTTAATTATTATTATCAATGTCACGCCAGTGTCGACGACGGTCAGTTTCGGCATGGCCCTTCGTTCTCAGGCTCGAATGAGAGACTGCCAGTTATTTTGCGTGTTTTCCCTGTATTGGCGCTAGTCTCATGAGAGTTATGTTTACTCTGGAATAACCAGATGGCGTGATAAGCAAAAAGGATTAGCCAACTGGATAGTGTATTAGAATTAATTCATACAATTAATGTTCTCCTACAAGCCTCTAGGTAACTCATACACAATTTGTAAAATATTTTATTTTCAGATTCTAATGAAGACAATGCCCACATCAATGTTCCGGCTTCTCACAGGGCAAGAGAATCCAGTTTTCATATAACGCGTCCCACAACACAAGTGCCTGCTTGCAAGGCGAGGCACAACACAACGCAGATCAAATTGCACCTTATTTTTATCGCTATAACTCTCACAGTTGACTGATATCCCGATCTCGAATGAACTTTGAAACTTTAGAGACTGCTAAGAGATTTGACGCCAGACAAATACAGCTATGTCTATCTCTTTCGCACAGCTCCATCAAGAATGAATGAAGAATGAATTTCTGACTGCGTTTTTATTATGCGTCAGAATAGAAGCCATAATACGGTTGAGTATATAAAAGAGAACATAATGAGTGTGTGAAAAGTGAAATATTCAGAGATCTAGAAATAATGGTTTGGACAAAACTTTCTATGAACACAAGTGGACAAAATTACCTTGAAAACCATGTTGCTAGACCTCTAGTACTAAATAATGGCTTAAAAACCGTATCAGTTTAGATAAAACGCGTCTGTGCCTCGTTACGAAAAATCGGTAAGGATTATGTACTCTATATAAGACGCGAATCACAATATATCAGGAAATGTACCCATAATAATAGGAAACTAAACAACTTATTACCAAGCTTATCTCACACGGGAAGGGGACACAAAGCTTGAACAAAATACTCAGAGTAACTTATTATAATGTGATGTGTATGTAATTTCAGAATGCTAATATTAATGCTTAAGTGGCTAATAATTTAGGATAAGATTGTATCTCTCTAAAAAGCTGTGTGCGTTTGCCCTACGTTATCAAAATTCATCACCGGGGGAAAAACTTGTTTCTGCCTTGTGACGTTGTGGCAAAGGCATAACGGTTATTCATACATTTTTATGAACCTTGCAAAGTTTGCGGTCTCTTTCTTTCCTAACAATTTGTGAAAGAGAGTGATAGCAAAGCTTAAGCTTCATAAAAATAGCTATGTTAATTTATAATCGTCATGACAGTCTAAGCTTTATTTTAAACATTTGTATATTGTCAGATATCAAATTCCACTCACTGCTTAGACAAGTTGTTCTTGAAATGCTGTTCACTTATTATTCGGTTTTTAGAGTCATAATTTCTAGAACTCAAATAATCGATAAAACATTTTAGATTCACTTCATTCACTGTAAATGTAGTTTCATTTCAGGTCTTTATTTGACTAAGTATTAATAAGGACATATTTTTTGGTATTTTTTATTAATTCTTTATTGTTTGTAGCGCCTTGCCAGTATTTTTTTGAGATGTTGCCATAAAACTGATATTTTACTTTAGTTCTCAAAATATTCGCTAGAGGCGCTGCACTGAAAAAGTTTTTACTGTCTACACTCTTCAACACTATTCCTCTACCTATTTTGTTTCTGAATTAAATATTTAGAATTTGTTTAAATCGAGTCATTCCATGATTTACGCTGATTTATGAAACAGAGGTTATTTTTTTGTTAAGTTTTCATGATTTTTGCGCAGTGAAAGTGCACCACAGTTCAAACAAACAGTCTATCTATCCTATAAAATGTATAGCTTAGATATAACCGAAGGTCTCAGCTTTATTTTTCAATCATTATCATACAATTTAATTCTAAGCACAGCATTTGACCTACGGATTTTCAGTGATCAAATAAAATAATGAATTGATTAGCAGATTAGTGATAATCATTATTTCGTGTAGCTCTCAGAAGATATATCATATTTTGTAAATTTTATAGTGTTGCTGTATAGCATTATATAACCTATGATATTATATTATATGTCCTGTGTTCTTGGCTAAGCTTAGCGCTCTGAGGACGGGTTATTTTACTAAATAAGTATAAAATTGAATGTAAAACACCATTTAGATCGTCCCACTCAAACAGCTTTCTTTGTTCTCTTAATGTATCTAATTTCACCACTTATTCAATAAGGCACGGATATTGAGTCCTTGGCAAGATGAAGTTACCTTTATGTAGAAGGTTCACATTTGTGTCCAATTCTCATTAATAGTCTACCTTTATCCGTGTCTATGTCTGAACTACCTATATTCTTTATACTTTCTGACCAGTGTTCGTAACTCATGTATCCAATGAACTAGACAACACTTTCTCCAGTTTATTTGAATGCTGGTCACATAATATTCAGTAAGTATAGGTATACAGTCTAATATAAAGTTTTATATTGCTAGCTGTTGTGTATAAAATTTATTTACATTGTGAAACACAGATAATAAAATAGCCTTTATTGTGAAGCTGAATGTAGTACACTGTAACATGAAATAACTATTGTTGTTCTGATTTCTAAGAGTATAATCTAGTCTGCATTAAAGTTAAGAATAAATTGAACAAACTTACTACTTCTTTCATTTCATCTTAATGTGTGGTTTTCTCACTAGAGCCGAGACCTTATTTTTTAAACCTGGGTGAAGGCGCTGCAGGCAAAAAGTCAGGGGCGTTTTCCCAGCCCGCGTCGCTACTCCGCTCCTATTTTGAAGGCAGCAAAGCCGCCCTCGCCTCGACTCTACAGAGGTCCTCGACAGTGGACGCCGCCGCCGCCACCTCGACTTACCACTAAACCAGTGGAGTGTGTTTCATGACAGAAGTCTGAACACGGTGGCGCCAGTAGTCACACGTCTAGCCGGGAAATGTATGGTATTGTTTTGATTATGATTTTTATTTATTTTCTGCAAGCTATTTGACACTTTTATCCTCATAATCCAAATCGAATACTTCTGAAAGCGCCATCTGACCGACAAGTAAAACCTCGCAGTATGCGCCAACGACATCTATCGTCAACATCATGAAACTAGACACGTTGCGTTGAATGGTAGCAGCAGTAAAAGCCTCCACACACAGAAGCCGTGGCCGGGCCGGAGGCGAAGGCGTGCGAGTTGTATCATATGAATTTATATGAAAGACTGCACACACACCGCAGGCGGTGGCTAAGTGGTGCACGGCCGTGGCGGGCTGGCTCAGCGACACAAACAGTCGGCGTGCGCGAAGCGGCGCGGAGCCGTGGCGGGGCGGCGCGGTGGCGAGGCGGAGGCGTGGCGTTTTAGCGTTGTATTTCACTTCACAGTATTTCATTCAGCTAGTCTATGGAGTGTCTTCACACAGAGCGCACGCCACGCATCGCGGTGCGGAGTGGAGGCATGCTACTAGCGGAGTTACGAGTTGTATTTATTTACAAAAATTTTAGCTTGTGACCCAAATAAGGCGCTAAATAAAATTGACTAAGTATACTGAAAAATTTATAGTACTAGTTCAACCACATCGTTGTTTATACGACTGCCATACAAAAGATTATAAAAATGACATCCTTACAATAAAAAAGGACATGTTTACAACAATGCGACGCCGCCGTGACCTACACACACAAGGCTCCAAAACGCTTCCGCGACGCCACGGCTCTCGCACGCCTGCAATGTGAAGACATCCGCACCGCGAACGCCACGCCTGGCCCGGCTACCGTTCGCCACCGCTCCGCCTCCGGCTTCAGTGTGTGACGGCTTTAAGGGTTACCCAAACAAAGTGCTACCTATCTTATTTATCTACACATAAAGAACTAGTTTTTCTTCACTAATATTTTATTTGTTTGGTTTTGTTATATTCATTAATAATAGAAAGCTATACCTACACCCTGGCCCCTGAATGAATAAGGCTATGTTTATGTACAGTAACATGTGAGCATTAATAGTATCTAATATATCTCGACATTAAGCCCACCCTTAAGTTTTTAATAATAATATGCTAAATTATATAAAATATAACTACATATAGCTTTTTACTGTAACCTACCTACAAAACTTAAAATTACTAGGTCACACACAATCTATTCTTACCTAAGGGCAAAACAAAACTTAGTTGTCTATTAAGAGAGGGTTCACATTGGGTCGGACCCGAATTTTACCGGAATGTCAAAGGTGTCACATGGCGGTGTTACATTAGCGCTTTTCACATTATGGCGACCCCATAACAACCAAATGTGAATCTGCTCTTACTTAACACTTACTGCATGGATCATGGTATATTTCTGTGCTGAATGAACAACCTAGTAAGTATTTTAACATAGGATATGAAGGATCCTAGTAGAAAGAAATGGATCAGTTTGTTCTTTTATGGACAGATTTTCCAAATACAAAGCCTTATCACTACTATCAGATAAGCCATTGATCAAATCTATGAATGAAATAGTAAAAGTCATCAAACTTATTTGTATGCAAACAAAGAAAAGGTTTTCAGGACATGTCCACATTAAGCTACATTAGTCCTAACAATATCAAAGCGGAATCATGCCTGCACCTATATATTGATGATAGTACAAGGAAAACATTGATTGAATGAAGGTATAAAGTACTCATGTTGGGTGGTGTTGTACAATGAATCACTGGAAATAAAAAATTGGTTTAGCTTTTGTATATTTTATGTATTTTGAAGTATTCTCACAAAGCCAAATTAAATTTACATAAATACAATTTATTGATAACTTTTATACAAGTAATAGTACAATAAAAGATCATGGTTGGTGTAGCATGAACAGTGAAACCAAATTTATCTAGGTAGCTTTCACTTTGCTAAGACAAAAAATAAGTAAAGTTGTTTATCGCTAGAGATCAGAACAGATAGTGTCCACTCTGGATGCAGTGTTGGACAACAACATACAAAGACATAGCTTTGTGACAACAAACATAGATTGTTCCTAAAAAATTAATCGAATCTGCAACTATGAAATATATACAATTAGGTTTAAAGTGTTTCATATTGCTATTATGATAGTAAAAAAATATGCATACCTAATATTGTAACGAAGCTACATGTGAACTGGAGAATGATCTGTGGCAGGCAGAGCACCCCGAGACAAGGGGGGCGGGGCGCGAGGGTGGCGCGTCCGGCCCGACTATACTATCCACAAACGTCTCATCACAAGTTACTCGGTCTAGGGTTGTATAACATAACTTGCACTCTTATAATGATATATCTGTAGTTCTGTGGAGTGGGCTCGCTCAGTTTTCCATGGCGTATCTCCGCGTCCACTCCTTGGCATTCCGAATGGCCTCGCTCTCGTTCACCTTCCACAGCTCGGCGACGTCGTTGGCCAGAGGGTCGTCAGGGTTGGGCGCCGACAGCAGCGCTTGGATCGACAGCAGCACGGTTCTGATTTGCAGCGCTGGGCTCCACTTATCCTTTAGTATATCCAAACATATACGACCTAGCCGGTCTATATTCGGATGGTATATTTTCGTTATAAACCTAACCTTAGGCGCTGACATGGGATAGTCTTCTGGCAAAAATAGCTCTAGTTTGAACAGTCCTCCTTCGAATGGCGAGTCCTCTGGGCCGGTGACGATTACGTGGAAGTAGCGAGCGTTGTTCTCGCTCGGCACTGCGCTGATCCCCGGCACCGGCTCCTGCATCAATCGCTGTGTCTCTTTGATTATTCTACGTGGTAGGGCTGCCATTTTCTATATGCGGTCTAGCGCAATTTGTCAAATGAGAGCAAGTAAACCATAAAATAGTAAAAAAATATCTTATTTTCTTCACTTTACGTGTTTATATCGATTTCTGAGGCACGTTTCATGAAATATCGAACTATATTATCATTTTTACCATGATATTGCTAAAAACGCGACTACAAAAAGCGCAAGGTACTAATTTATTCCATAGACAAAATAGAATTTGACGGCCATGACAGACACAGACAATCGTTGCGATGTAGAATGCGATGCGTTCTCAATGTGCACATTCCAACAGATAATTAAAATTTCGGATCATTCCGGTTTTCATGTCGATAAGTTCAGCTACTCAACAACAGATGTCACTATTTACCAAATTGAAACTCAAACATGTGACATAATTATACACTGCTGTTATCAATCATGTCTGCATTGTGCAAGTTGAATTCGATGTGATTTAATATCATGAATGAGTCATGCATACATGGTATATGTACCTATGTATTACATAATGAACATGACTGCCATTACATAATGATAGGTGGACACATCATTCTTTAACGCATTCACTGCCCAGCCTGCGGCGTGACCCGCAGGGACGCGCCGCCGCCCCGCTACACGGGCGGGGCTGGGCGAGATCATCTGCGTCTTGGGCCATGAAAACTTTGCTTGAAAATTTCTGACCTATAGGTACAATGGAATAACCAATTTTAATAAATGGAATAACTACACTAAGTGGATTTGTCAATTTGAAACTTTTATAAGTATCATCATTTTTATTTTTTGTGTCCTCAATCAATACATGAAACCTAGGCAGAGTCTCTTTAAGCAGTAATTACTTATGTAATTAATTAGGAAGAGTCTGTTAAGAAGGGACTGAAAATACTTACTTAATCCATAAATACTGTTCGCCATTTTTATAACAGTGTTGTATTAGTCCTGTTAAATTTAAATAAGTACAATGACATTGCTGAACAGTTTGAAGTGGTTTCTAATCTAAATTTATTATTAATTGCTAAGCTTAGTTTAGACATGCCAATTGCAATATTAAAGCTCTATCCAAGAATTTTCTCCGATCCAGACTGCATTTGATTTGTTTGTGCTGAGTAGGTATCGTCTATTTCACAGTGTTGAATGTCATCACTAGGTAGTACCTTACCTACACTTGTTGTGGTCAGTTTGTGTGTTCGTAATCAGTAGTCGAGTCCATGTTTGAGCTTTTTACTGAGGGTGATGTACTTCTTCAGGGATAATTATTTACTCAGTGTCCCACTGCTGGCTGGGTAAAGGCATCTCCTTCAAATAACCTGTTTTGCGGCACTAGGGTCCACATCAGACTATCTTTAAAGTACGCGTCTCCCTAACGCTTTGGTGTACCGCGTGGTCATTTCCTGACCCTGGGATCCATTCTATGTAGGATTTGCAGAAAGGCAAGGTAGTCAAGTTAAGTACCAAAATATAGGTATCCGAATTAGCGAATATTCAACCAAAATTAAAATTCATTAAGAATACAACATTTTATTACAAACATCACACTATAATATAAAACGTGGACAGAAACTCGGGCGCCCTGACACGACATGATCGAAGTAGGTACATAAAGGACTGGCGTCCATCGCCGTCCACGTCTGCTTCTGCACTATCTCGTCTCTTGCGGGTGGAGCTAGCCTTTGGAGCCTCGAGCCTCTAGCCAGGAGCTGGGTAGCTTCCATCTGGGTTAATTTTCTACCCCCTAAGTAATCTAACTTAGTTCCCGCGACCGAGGTAGGTTGCTACTACATTGTCTGTGATTCTTAACGAAACAAAAATGCTTTCTTTACGATGTCTCATTGCTGGGTAGGTAGATATATATTTACTGTTTAACCTAAGACTTAAGCAAAAAAATAAAATCCTTTGAAAAAAAAATAGAAAAACACGTCTTTATTACAGCAACAGTTTTAGATTTAGTTTAAACATGACGGAATTCGTTCATACAAACGCCACGATAGAATGTGATCGTAAAGCATGAACTCGATTTAAATAAATATATATAAATAAATTTGATCGAATATTTCTCGAGATCTGCATCTGCACGGATTCCGTCGTGTCTAATCTGGTCCCTAGACTCTAATATGAAACGTGGACAGAAAGTCGGGCGCCCTGACTACGACATGCTCGAAGTCCATAAAGGATAGGCGTCCGTCGCCGTCCACGTCCGCTTCATCCAGCACACTGGCCACTATCTCGTCTCTCTCCTGCGGGTGGAGAGATCCTTTGGACAGGAGCTGTGTGGCTTCTAGAAGGTCCTCGCGGCCGATGTACATGTCGTCGTCTAGGTCGTATATTCGGAAGGCGTACCTGCAGCAACATTGCAGAGTTAGGTACCAAGTTTCACCTCCATGGTTAATATTCACTAAAATTCAAAATCAAAAACTCTTTACTTCCATAAATACAATAAATGTACATTTAGAAAAAGGTCAAATCATAAAACTGACACGGAAATAAAGTGATATTTTTGATTTCAGTCGCTTCGGTATGTAGGTAGACTAAAGTAAAGAAGCGACGAAGAAACCTTTAGCCTGTTAGTTGTTATTTTTCGAGTTGTAGCAAAACCTGTCCCAAGCTTTTTTATCTTCTATATAGGTAATCTGATATTTTATATTAAGTCTTTTTGCACGGCAAGTCTCTTAAGTGGGTTAAGTTAATTAATTTATTCAAATCAAATCAAAAACACTTTATTTCCATAAATACAATAAATGTACACTTAGAAAAGGTCAAATCATAAAACTAAACACTGACACGGAAATAAGAGATATTTATATGTAGGTTAGGTACCTAGTCTACTGGACAAAAAAATGAAGTGAAGATAAAATCAATAACACCTTCCTCTTTGATGTTAAATTACATAGTAAAATCTACTTGTCTATGTGCTTATTTTGTAAGCCTAAAGAAATAAATAAAGTTATTGAAATCTACTAAGCAAGGGCAACGGCCGCCGGCGAGGCGAAGAGAAGCGGAGTTACAAATCTCCGCTTCGCTCCGCCTCTGGACCCGGCCCTGAACTATCGATACTTAAAGAAATCTTCTTGATCCAAGGCAGAATGGTCTCGAAGGAGGTTAACAATGATCATTTTATTCAAGAATGTATTGGTTGAATGATCATACACCTCACCTCAACAGCCTATATTGGTCCACTGCTGGACGCAGGCCTCCCCCTGATAAGTGCCTTATTGGCTTTTATCGCATGGGGGTAGTTCCAATTATCCCCACGCTGGGCATGCGGGTTGGGGATCGCATTTTGGTGGTGGAATTTTTCTGCAGGGTGCGGTGCTGCCCGCCCCCGGTGGATATCTAACAGTGGCCTCTTACGACACCCGCGGGAAGAGTTGGGGTGGTGCAAATTCTAAGCCGGCACCACACAGCTTGGTGCTTGCTGATCTTACACAGATGTGCACTATATGTATGTATGTATGGGTGTTTTCTATGTATAATAAAAATATCTATCTATGTAATGTATTGTATTAAGTATATCAGTTATCTAGTACCCATAACACAAGCTCTGCTTAGCTTGGGGCTAGATAATGCTGTGTTAATTGTCCAGCATTATTTATTTATGTAATATATCCTGCGCACATGGCTAGTCTCTGTTGAAAAAGGCCGCCGCCGGCCGCCCGGGGCCGAAACTCGTGTAGGAGGACATCACAGGCGCTTTATAGGCTTTGCTGGAAACCGAGAAAGCGACAAACCTGTCGAGTATCGATCAGTTAGGTAGTAGGTACTCAAGTACTTGAAAGTTCTACATATTGGTAGGTACTTACCTAGATTACAAAACTGAACTACCTACAAATACACACAGATATAGGAATTAGATAAGCTAGGTTTAATGAGGAAGACAAAAAAAATAACTGATATTTTTTTATTAGGTAGGTAAATTGATTTGTTTTCAGTTCAGCTCTACTGTAGGTAATATTGTTACTATTGTTATTACTTACATACTTGTTTAGTTTTTTCTATAGGTATATTTTTTTTTATAATGTATTATCAAAGAAAATTACAATCAAATAATAGAAACAAACTAGAACTATTATTTACAATTGAAACAATTTAGCTAACTGCAGCCTGTAGCTAACTATTTATAGGTAGCTCAAGTGATCCATATAAAATCATCAATACCAGTCGTCGCGTCCCCAAGACGCTGGCTGCATTGCCCCGCTGTATGGCAATGCTGATGCGCTGCGCCAGATACTCACCAGCTCTCGGGTCACGCGTCGCTTCGACCAGACGCTCAGAAATATTTCAGACAGAATTACAATTATTACTTATCAAATTGTAATTCTTTCTGTAATATTTTTATTCCTGTCGGTAAAAATCGATGTGTTTCTCATATTAGCAGCGATTACGCCATTTCACCCGAATAGCTAGATTGCGTGTGATTTTCTTTCTCAACAGAACATTAGCAAGGGTGCCACCATGTACCTACGCATTATAACACGTAATTACATACGTATTGCCTATTTTACCTGACTTCATAACCAATTTTTTTTACCTACCCAACCTACATAACTAGCTTTCAACCGAATTATAAGCGAAACGCGTCTGGAGTTCAGTTGCGAGGTTTGCTAGCGAGTGGCGCAGGACATGAACCTTGGGGAGGCCTCGCTGTAGGCTAATGTTTCTCTGCTAACTACAACAAACATGGATCTTCAAGACAAGAGTGAATAGATAGACAACTATTCTACCTAACCTAAATGATATGTATACTTATTCTCTCTTAGATAGAGAAGAGAGAATAATCTAGGTCTCTTCAAGACTGAAGAGACTCATGTCGTGTTCGTGATACGAGACCTTCGTGATACATCGTCTGCCAGATCATCACTTACTATATTGTCCTGAATATCATGTGAGATTGTGGTCGTACCAAGGTTTATTTCCTATAAAAAGAGGCCTATACCCAACAGTGGATGAATACCATGCTTTGATATCCCGGGGCGCGGACTCGCTGAAGACAGACATCATGTCAAGGAAGTCCTCGAATGTGAGGTTGCCAGAACCGTCGTGAGAAAACACTTGGCAGATGCGCCGCTTGAACGGATTCTCCTGAAAAATAGTAATTTACAAGCCAATTTCCAATCTCTCAAAACCTTTTAAGAAACGGGTAGAGATGCAGCATCTGCGTGAATTTTCAGATACTCGTAAGCAAACAGACGGTTCTCTGTTTGAATGATGTTATGGAGAATATCAGAGAACTAAGAATATCAGTATGCTATAATATAGCTAAGTAGCTGTTTTTTTTAATCTTTATTTAATAGGGAGGGATTGATGCAAATCAATTCCTGTTGGTGATGATGGATGATTACAACTTACTTTTAATTCAGGTAACTTCTCTATCTCCTCGACCGGTACTGCTATGGTGTGTGCTTGGTTCTCCGTCATGCGCTTAGGCACCAGGTCAGGGTTCACTTCACGGAACCGTTTGAACACCCTGTAGATACATCAGAATGTGATTTATAAAACAACTATACGCCCTGCTTAACCATTCTGTCTCTAATACATTGCCTAGCTATAACAACAAATGTACGAAGGTTGCAATAAAATAAATATGAATTTATACAACAAATGTTTTTTTATAAAGAAACAAACAACTCTTAAATACAACAAAAACACACGTAAGATTTGGGCTAACTGCCAACAACGTAGAGGTAACTCAACTGATCTATATCTATACCGCCAAAGGTATGTAGGTAAATAAAAATTATTGAGCCGAAATGAGTTCTGAAATATTTTTAACCCCCAACGCAAAAAGAGAGGGGTGTTATAAGTTTAACGCGTCTGTCTTTGTATCTGTGTATCTCTCTGTGGTATCGTAGCTCCCAAACGGATGAACCGATTTTCGTTTAGTTTTTTTGTGTCATAGATAATTTTATCCCGAGTGTTCTTAGCCATGTTTCATGAAAATCTGTCGGATTTAAAATTTTTTATTTTGTTCTTGTATTATTTATATTTTCAATGGACACTATCCAAAAGATTTTTACAGTCTCTACGGATCTACATACTACGAAGCCTACGAAGGTCTACGATATGCGTAGAAGGGTCTACGTATTTCGTAGACGACATTATTATGTGTCCCAAGATAAAAATTGTGTGCCAATTTCAATTTCTCGAAAAACAATTTTGATTTAGGTCAATTTCACTTGATTTGCCTGTCAAGACTCACAATTGAAAATTAGTTATCGCAAAGCGTTAAAAATATTCATCAATACTACAGTACGCACATTCATTTTTTAATGCCTAGTGTGTCAATGTTTCAAGGTGTATATTCTATTCCTATCATCAATTATACGGTTAGTTAAATTGTACCTACCATATAAATATGGATTTGAGTATGGCTTGGTTTTGAATCGTTAATCTCTGCAGTCGATTTTTAAAGTTAATCGTCGTAAGTAGGTTTGAATTTTTGAAAGCCAGTTTCTGCCCCCGGCTTCGCACACCTTGTGTCTATGAAAACGTTTAATAAAAGCCATTTAGAAATGACCAAGCATACTGTATCCTTGGTTTTACTAACTCGGTATTTTGTACCGTGTAATACTGTAGAAGTAATATTCTATTCGATACCTACAAGGACGGAGGAAACTTCATTTTACTGTTTTACTAACAACAAGTTGACAGTAGATCAACATGATAACTTGGCTACGAACGTTTAAATAAATAAGTTTGGTTTTGTTTATTTATTTGGTTCTATTTTCAATCAAATTGTTATTTCATGTATTATTTGTAATTTGATTGATAAAGGTCGCGTCATTTATCATTATCCTATAATGGTCCACGGCTGGACATAATGAGCGTCATGGCCTATCTTTAGCTTGCCGCATCTTAATGCGGCAAGCTAAAGATAGGCCATGACGCTTACGTCTGCCAGCTTTTTCTCTGGTCGCCATCCCACCTGGCTGGAGAGCATCCTACCCTACGTTTGCCGAGTCTCGGTCATCACTCAAGAACACGTTGACACAAGCGGTTGTCAGTTCTTCGCGAATTATGGTCGGCACACTGCCACTTCAGCTTGCTATTTCTTAGAGCTATGTCGATAACTTTGGTTCTCTGTCGGATATATTCATTTCGAATCCTATCCTTTAGAGAAATTCCGAGCATAGCTCTTTCCATAGCTCGCTGATCGTGTGTTGTTTACCGACAGAAAAATACAAAAGCTTATTTATGCTGTACCAAAATACATTTACAAGTCTCTAACCGGTACTTTTGGTACATGTTTGTTGACAAACGTTCGAAACCCTCGGCGCGCGAGTTACACTAGCACTTGACGGATCTTGGTTTACTTTAAAAACTATCGTAGTTTGACGAATTCATTACGGATGTAAGCGGGTTAACTACGAACCTTATTTGTGTTGGAAGAACACCAACGTTTCATTCCTTAACAAGGGACATCTTCAGGGTGACGTTGGTGTTCTTCCAACACAATTATGATTCGTAGTTAACCCGTTTAAATCGGTACCGGAATGTTTTTTAACCCCCGACGCAAAAAGAGAGGGGTGTTATAAGTTTAACGTGTCTGTTTGTGTATCTGTGTATCTGTCTGTGGTATCGTAGCTCCTAAACGGATGGACCGATTTTTGTTTAGTTTTTTTTGTATCATAGATAATTTTATCCCGAGTGTTCTTAGCCATGTTTCATGAAAATCTGTCAGGTTTTTAAATTTTTTAATTTTGTCTACTTGATTACAGGGTGTGGTCAAGCGAGTTTTATATATCCACAACACGTAGACACACCTTACTTGTACTTCATTGAGGTCACAGTCACAAGTCTGTCTCGTGTCTTATTACCTCAAGTGGTAATCAATATCGTAATTTACGTGGCAAAGGCACAGTTAATCTACTAGTTGTATAGCAGGTAGGTCAAGCTAAGGGGCTAGGTGGAAATGGAAACTACCTATAGGTAATGATTACCAATTACTTTATCAACCTACAAGAGTAGGTAAATTAAATGAATTGACTGCAAGAATAACTGACCAACGCACGCAACGAACGTCACGAAAGCAGTGTAATCTATTGTCTACTTGAAATAGGAAAATGCAATGCAATTCAACGTGCACGCGTAACTTTAAATTTTGAAATAAGAATGATAATTTTTTCAAAAAAAATTCAAAAAGTTTGAAATATACAGGGTTACAGGAAAAATCGTGCTAGATCCGTTAAGAGCGTGGAGTAACCACCATTCCTGACTTATTTCACTATGAAACCCCCTACCCTAAACTTAACCCATTTCGAGATATTCGACTTTTAATTTTTTTATTGAAAAGTGCCGATTTTTAGGCTACTAAATTTATTTTTGTTTATTTTGTGTATCTTATTATTATTATTATTGCATTTTTACATGTGTAATAAGATGCTTTAGGACGTCAATGATTAAAATAGTGCATAAGTTAATTGAATAGACCGTAGTAGAAAAGTGAAAGTTAGGAAATAAAAAAAAAATTAGAAAGTTTATTTTTCTCTAAGGGATATCTAAAAAAATATTATGGCAATTCTTCGGCAAATGTTTTTAAAAATATCTACGTTTCATCAGCTATCTAACGAGGTATAACAATCTAGGGTTTGTATTACATTTCGTGGAAAAAAAGTAGTTGGGACGCTCCAGGTAGCAGTTCTAACGGTCCCGCGCCTATTGTCCTTCAAGTTCAGACACACCGTGAGAGCGAGACAAGTGACGATTTATGTAGGTATGAATGAAAGAAAAAATGTGTAGAGACCGGTTAGGGCTGGGAATACAACAGGGGGTATTGTTTTGGTTGTCAGTCTGCTTTTGTGCTTCGTACATAGTAGATGTGATATCGTTTTGCTCTTTTTCTCGACTTGGCTGTGATTCTGGACTATTTCTTCTGATTTGTGACTACTATACTTGTTAACCGGACTCTGATTTGTACCTGTGATACGGAAGTGTTGAAGATGACGTCCTACACACCTGAGGAATATGCTGATATGCTTATTTGTTACGGATACTGCGATTGTGTATCTGCGCAAGCTCGCAACGAATACGTAACTCGCTACCCCGGTCGTCGAGTGCCGGATGTGGCCGTTTTTGACAGAGTTTATCGAAGACTTCGAGAATCTGGCTCTGTTTTGAGACGTAATACAGACATGGGTAGACCACGAATTGACGACGAAGAACAGGACAATGAGATAGTGCAACGCTTTCGAGCGGATCCGACTACTTCCACTAATATTGTTGCCCGTGATCTGGGACTTTCGCAATGGAGAGTGTGGTTTACAGTGCATACTGCTGGCCTATACCCATACCATTACACGCCGGTACACGTTATTGAAGAAGGAGACCCCGCGAGAAGATTGGACTTTTGCAGATTTATGCTAAATGCTGACGTAGAAGACCCAGATTTTCTAAGAAATATCTTGTGGACGGATGAGTCCAAATTTGATAAAGATGGCATAACTAACTATCACAACGCCCATTACTGGGCCCCAAAAGCACTAAGGAATCCCAATAAGAAAAGAGTGAAGGGGTCCCAACGAAGATTCAGCGTGAATGTGTGGATGGGCATTATCTCCAATCATTTGATTGGACCTTACTTTCTACCGGATAATTTAAATGGGGAAAGCTACGAAAATTTCCTGAGAGCAGACTTGAGTGATTTGCTGGATGATCTGCCACTCAACCTGATCAGGGACATGTGGTTCCAACACGATGGCTGCCCTGCCCATTTCAGGAGAAGTGTCAGAGACTGGCTGGACACAAATTATCCAAACAAATGGATAGGACGAGGTGGGCCGTTGCCATGGCCAGCAAGAAGTCCGGACCTAACCCCCATGGATTTTCATGTGTGGGGGTGCATGAAAAGTCTTGTGTACAGCGAGCCGAATCCAGTTTCGTCTGTGGAAGACCTAAGAGAAAGGATTGTGGATGCAGCAAATAAAATGAGGACCACGTTGACCACTGGAGTAGTGAAGACTGGTCTCCGTAGAAGGATGCGACAATGTATCAGAAATAGAGGCGGCCATGTTGAACATGAACTGTAGAATAAGAAAAAGTTGTGTGAAAACCTTTAATAAATGACATTTCATGCTTACCTATTGTTTTACTTTTACTTTTTAGGGCTAAGTATAAATTTTCTTCTCCACTGTCGCCTATAAAACTAATTTTTTTTCAATGCAATTGAATAAAACCCTAGATTATTATACCTCGTTAGATAGCTGATGAAACGTAGATATTTTTAAAAACATCTGCCGAAGAATTGCCATAATATTTTTTTTAGATATCCCTTAGAGAAAAATAAACTTTCTAATTTTTTTTTTATTTCTTAACTTTCACTTGTCTACTACGGTCTATTCAATTAACTTATGCACTATTTTAATGATTGACGTCCTAAAGCATCTAATTACACATGTAAAAATGCAATAATAATAATAATAAGATACACAAAACAACCAAAAATAAATTTAATTGCCTAAAAATCGGCAATTTTCAATAAAAAAATTAAAAGTCGAATATCTCGAAAAGGGTTTAGTTTAGGGTAGGGTGTTTCATAGTGAAATATGTCAGGAATGATGGGTACTCCACGCCCTTAACGGATCTAGCACGACTTTTCCTGTAACCCTGTATATAAATTTCTAAAACTATTTTGTCCCTGCTTGACCTTGCAGGGTATCAAATGAAAGGTATCGTTTTGTATATTACCATTTGTTCCAGTAAAAATTTTCTTTTTCACTTTTATTTTTTCACTTTAATCTGTACAGGCGCACAAAATGTATTATAAACTAAAATGTTTATAGCTGCAGTAGTTTCCAACATATTATGGAGGGAAAAAAGGATAGTCAGGACTATACATAAGGATTTCGATACCCTAAAAAAACCAACCGAGATTAGTATTTTAGAATTTTTCCGATATTTTGTCTGCATGTGCCATGCTCACGCGGATAGCTGATATTACTTCCAAGTAGGTTGTCATTGGCAGACACAAATAATGAAGGTAGATCCTGTGACTGCCGCAATTTTATTTATCCTTATTTGTCATACCAACCAACTTGTCAAATCCTGAGATATATCCTGCTGTTGCATAGGTATTGACAGAAAAAATCTATCAACAACCATTTGCCACGCGGCAGGAATCTAACCCGTTAGAAAAGTTCATAGATAGAATTGTATTTCGTCGAGCCAATGTCCCTTTAATTTCTAATTAGTACTTCCATGCACGTGCGCCGCAGTGAACGCTAAGCTCAACCGCTGGTCGATAAGGGTGCGTCACTAATCGGCTTTGATTGGCACGTCTCGATGAAATGCGATCTTTTTAGCACAAATACCGACCCTATGGCTTCCTTTATTGACTGCCAATAAGGATTGATTCGTTTCACTGGTGACCTCTACATTTTTTTCGGAACATCCCTATTACTTACCTGGTACTTAGCTTCTCAATCTAGAAAAGGAATCAAGTATTACTTATTAGTATGTCCGTGGGGTACCGAGGCTCTTCGGGTTTTAAAAAAATATCTCAGCGTCTGGTCGAAGCGATGCGTGACCCGAGAGCTGGTGAGTATCTGGACACAGCATTGCCATATAGTCTTGGGGACGCTTGCGACTGGTATTGATATGGATCAGTTGAGCTACCTGTAGATTGTTTGCAACAGTCTCCAGTTAGCTCAATCGTTTCAATTGTAAATACTAGTTCTAATTTATTTCTATTTATTGATTGTTATTTCCTTTGTCAATAAAGCTTATCAAGTATTTGACGACCTCCGTGGCGCAGCGGGCGAAGGTCCGCCTGCGACGCAGGAGGTTGCGGGTTTTGTGTACGATCTGCAGAAATTTATTCCGTTGGTCTGGGTGTTTTCTATGTATAATAAAAATTCTCTATCTATGTAGTGTATTGTATTAAGAATATCAGTTATCTAGTACCCATAACACAAGCTCTGCTTAGCTTGGGGCTAGATAATGCTGTGTGAATTGTCCAGCATTATTTATTATTTATTTATTATTTATAATGATTTATATTATGTCTTAGCCTGTGGAAAGTGAAGATCGAATGCAAATGAAAATCTTGCTCGAATGGACAGGGAGCGATGGACGCGAAGACTGCTGGAGTGGAGACCACGACAGCACAACAGACCGCGGAGAAGACCACCAAAAGATGGGTTGACGACATCCGACAACAACCAGCCCATGATTGGGTGGTTGAGGGCTCAAGACTGTCTCGAGAGGAGGCGATTGGAGGAGGCCTACATCCAGTAATGGATCTATGAATGGCCGCAATAGTTGATCAAACCTGTAGTTGTCTTAAAATAAGAATTAATTATGTTATGAATGGATGGATGGATCCAATGAACTATGAAGCAACTAGGAAAGGCTCTGCAGATTATGCAGCACTTGGGTAGAACTCTACCTACAATTATGTAAGTGCCTACCAATGTTGACAATGGTAATCAAACCTGTTTTTTATGATAACAATTTATAAAGTAAAACAATTTACTGAAAGAAATTGATCAGAATTCATAGTTATGCTTGGCAGTGAAAGCCTAACGCCATTCTAGAATGAACGAGACGTGAATGAGGCTATACACTATGTCACTAACAGTACTAAAGTAAATGAAAAGTTTTCAATTGATTGAGTTTCCAACAACAAATTATTTAGGTACCTTTAACAACACAAACTAGGTAGGTAAGAGGTAAAGGTAGTTTTTTTTTAAAGCTGGCGCGATCCCTTGTTTATTTTCGTATGCAGGAGACCGGGATTTGTGACGTCCGCGTCGTCGGCGTAGATTGTATGAAAAACAAAAGACAATCGCACCAGCTTTTAAAATGTATCTAAGTATAGGTTAGCTATGTTATGTGCCGATTTCAGCAAACCTAAAAAAACTTCAATAAAAGACCATGTCTTGATGTGAATTGGCTTATATGTCTTCACTAATGTCTGTTTTATGATGCTGGGTTTGGCTTTTTGGCACTAATTTTTTTCTTTACACAGTAATTTGGGTCACTAACTATAGCGTACCTTAGTATTTCTTTCCGTGTAAAAAACGTACAGTCCTGTGAAACACAGTTCACAAATAAATATAACATATCTACTTCACAATAAAAGAACAAAGAACGAAAATAGAACACAGAAATGAACAAAATAAATGAAGTGAAAACCGACCGTCAAAGTGTCGATTCGTTTCCTTTTTTAAAAACCGAACACTCAAAGAACAAACCTGATAATCCTCCAACTGTTGTTCCGTGAACGTAACGACTTTGTTCCCCATTTCCGTCCAGCGTGACAATTTTTCTTTTTCAGCGTGGAGTTTTTCTTTTTTAAAACGAAAAAGGCCGGCAAAAGGCTGCCTGTTGCCGCGGAGCACAAAACACTGGCAGAATGCCCCAACTTGGATTAGAGGGCGCGTCGCATAGACCAATAAAACGACAGAGCTGGCATGTCAAGGCCAACGGACCAACACTATTTTGTATGCAGAAGCCATTTGGGTAAAGTCGCTTTGTAGTTAGCTTTTATAGCTTGGAGGCTGGAGTTAGCTTTTATAGCTTGGAGGCTGGAGTTAGTTTGAGGTTTGATGTAATATTCTGGAGGCTTTTTAGACTTATTTATTGAGTATAAGTAATCCTAAACCAGGGCTTGGCAACAGCATTTATGTTGGGATTCTGCCAGTTTGCGACGATTTCATCATATATAGAAAAGACATGTAATTTACACCAGTGACCGGAAGGTCACTGGTGTAAATTACATGTCTTCTCATTGCTTGTTGCTGGCCTTGTTTTACCACAGTGTATCTAGCCAATAATAGTAAAAATTATGTAGTAAAATGCCTACCTCTATAATTATTATAGCTCTACAAAACAGCGGTTGGGCCATTAGCCGCGCCTATCCCTTGTTATTTATTTATAAGAAAAACCTAGTTAAAAACGGCTATTATTGTGCTAGTTAACTTACTTAGTGAATTGTAGTTCAGTTCGAAGGATCTATAATTGTATTTAATTTTAAAACCATGTTACTTCCAATCATGTTTCAATTAAAACTATCTAACTCAGTTAAATGAACTTCGTTTGATGTGCTGGAAAATTATAGGTACCTACTTGATTTTGGTAGGTAAAATGCGTCATCTATGAACAATCTAATGAATATGCAGCTTTACTTTTATTTTAGTACTTATTTCGATTAATATACCTACCTAATAATACCTCTTATTGAACCGGGTGAACTCTGTGTCTAGTTAAACCTAACATAGGCTTTAAGGCACTTCTAACCGAAATGTAATGTTGTTTTTACCTGAATTAATAATTCTATTCTATTCAAAAGCGTGGCTTTACAGTCCAATATCCATTAATTTAGAATCATTAATTCATTTGTTACATGTACATGACATAGGTCTTAGGTAATAAAAGTAAAGTGCCAAACAATATCTCGTAACCTACTTAGAACACTCAGATTTGTAGATAGAAAATTCTTTATTGAGAGATGCGGGCGCTCCTGTCGCTGATGGATGGATGGTCTTCTTGGATTTCTACTAAACCCTGAATGGATCGGTGTAAAGTATACCGATAACAATCAAAAGATTTGGTGTCTCAAGGACCTTCCTAAACATTCGTGCAAGCACTTTGATTTTGAACAGCATATGAAAGTGAAACGTGTGCGATCCACTTAAGTTAAATATTTTTCTGTGTGGTGCCGGCTTAGGATTTGCACCACCACAACTCTTTCCACGGGTGTCGTCAGAGGCGACTAAGGGATATCCACAGGGAGCGGGCAGCGGTGCCCCATGTAAAACAATTCTACCACTGAACTGCGATCCCCACCCGCATGCCCAGCGTTTGGATTATTGGCACTACCCCCCAAGAGATCAAAGTCAATAAGGCGCTTATCAGAGGGAGGCCTGCGTCCAGCAGTGGTATAGTTGGTATTTTAGTTCGCTAAATTTATTTAATGTATTTACAAAACATTCTTCAGTAAAATTGAAGCCTTCAGCGTCCCCTAAGCCCAGCCACCACATTCTTTGAAGCACTCTGCCTCTGTGGGGAAGTTGTTTTTCGTGGTTGGCTCAGGCAGGGTGGGGCAGTGGTTGGACCAGCGGATCTCGAAGCAGCTCCTAGTGTACCAGTTGTAAACGTACCTGTGGGAGTATTAACAATATAGGTATAACCTGCGTACTTATAAAATGGGATTGAGAATAAAAAAAATACAAACACAGAATAATTTATTTGGAATAAGGTACCAAATGAACGATGAAGTAGCAAAAGTAAAAACTGTGGAGCTGTCGCAGCGCCCGCCTCCTTGAGAGAATGACATCTCTCATGTCAGAATCTTATCTGATCAGGACTGCATGAAGGATTATGCAATTCTCAATCCCTTTCTTTAAGTTGCGCACTTATATTTTCGAAGCTATTTATATGGTAGTACCTACTTATAACTTCGAAATTATGGCCCTCATCAAAAAGTAGTATGTCTAAAACTGCATCGAAGGGTAAATCCTATTCTAAAAGGACACGCCACGATCACGTCTCGATCCTAACGTTAAATATAATCCCCCTTCAGGTCTTTGGTCTGAAAAACAGCGTTGAATGTGGTCGTTCAGCAAATGCTGAGTCAGACCCTATTGTGGCACATGGTCGGTCTTTGGGGGCAAAGCTCGACTGATTTCCTGCCTTAAATGCTACTTTGTTTATAATTTTTAGTAGGTATCTTTTACTCATTACTTTTAATACTTTTACTACCTACTTTTAATTGGACCAAATTTGAGCGTTCCAATTTCGTGAAGCCAATCTCACGAATTTTATTTACATCGATTGTAATAAAAGGGACCAACGTAATATAATGAGTCTGAATATGCCTACTTGGCTATTCTACTTTTTTGAAGTAAAAGGTTTCGGGAAATGGAGTTTACTTGTGAAGGTTTTTCACAGGCTGGCTCGATAATCTTTACAGAAATAAAGTAAGTTTAAGGTGGAACGTGAGCTTAGTTAAAAACGGTTTATTGTGATTTATGTTTTCTGCAAGTTATTTAACTACATTAGAAGCCTGTAGATTGTTCGGTGCAGCAGTTGCAGTTAGTTCAATTGTTTCAATTGTAAATAGTGGTTCTGTTTGTTTTTATTCTTTGATTGTTTTGTAATTTTATTCAAAGTTTGGTTTAGCATGGCTTTATTCCAAACGGCTTACAATGTGCTCAAAGCTTCAATTGCTATCACACTGACACTGTAAGCTGACACACTCACACTGTAAAAGTAAAAACCCATTGTTTATTTCACGTGTGACGTATTTTTTTTTAAAGCTGGCTCAATTATATATTATATATTCACGCTGACGTCACAAATCCAAGCCTACGAAAAACCAAAGGGGAACACGCCAACTTTTAAAAATTTACCCTACACCACCTCCTTTTTGTAGCTATCATACCAGACGTTAAAAAACAAAAGATGAAAAACAAAGGAAAGTCAAAAGTGTCACACGTTACCACTTTGACAATCCTTTGTTCTCTTTTGTTTGAAGTTAACTCACTTGACTTGGTTTTCGCTGTTCTTTTGTTTTAACTTACCTAAGCTTGTGTGGCCATCGTTCGCGGACCATGTATTCTATAAGACAGTGTCTTACTGCTGGTGCTGGTAGTTGCTGGCATTCTTCTGGGTGCACTGTTAAAGAGGCAATTAGGTATTTTTAGGGTTCCGTACCTCAAAAGGAACCCTTAAGGAACACTTTGTTGTCCGTCTGTCAAACCTCTTGGAGCCTCAACATAAATAAAACTTCTAAGTCAATGCAATCAAAAGTTACAGCCGTTTATGTCCGAATATTTTGAAATTTCCAAGGGACCATAGACCTGAAAACCGTAAATTTGTAGTTTATTCACAAAAATTATAATTTTTGGTTCTCGCCATGGACCAAAACCTACAGGGTACCTACTTCCCGTTGACCTAGAATCATGATATTTGGCGAGAAACAAGGTCGAAAAATTATACGAAACCCTTAGTGTGCGAATGCGACTCGCACTTGACGTTTAATTTATAATTAGTATACCAGTATAGTATTATAATATCTGTGGTATACCTAAACAAATTAAATTAATCCAACCAATGTCACTTATAAATGCGAATTTTTGGGTGAATATTTGGTACCACGTTTCTCCGTTAAACCGATTTAGATGAATGCTTGGTATGTAGATATTTTAGGTTCTAGAATAACACATACGCTAATATAATTTTCAAAATTTAACCTTTGAGGGAGTTAAAAGGGTGGTAAATTTTCTATGGAAAATTATTATTACTTGGTTCGATTTACCCGAAACTCGATATAAATCTATACTAATATTATAAAGAGGAAAGGTTTGTATTTTATCCACCTCCCTCACAGCGGGCTACGCAGCGAGGGAGGTGGATAAAAATGTAATTGTCTTAGATACAATAAACATACATTTATTCACGTTTATCCCAAAATGTTTAAAAATAAATGTTCACCCGTGCGAAGCTGGGACGGGCCGCTAGTTTACAATAAGATAACTTATTAGCCATGTATGTAAATGTAAGAAAAACTAAATGGACTTACAAGATTCACACTGCAGAATAATGAATATAAACAAGAACACGATCATGTCGGCAAGATTCCTAAATCTGGAGTCACTTGTGTATTGTGTTTTATCTTGAGGTTATCACTAAAGTAGAATACCTACCTATGTTTACTTATTTCAGCTGTTAGTAGTGTGCAATGGTCGATAAGGGACGCGCACGATGAATGAAATGAATGAATGAAATCTTTATCTTAGCACGTGGACCTCTTTTAGACGATATCAACAATTATTAGAAGAACTTCTCAATTTGTCGTTTCACAAGTAGTACCTATAGGTACTTGAAATCCGTTGTATTCCATTTCTATGCAATTTCTTGAGTCATTTCGTGAGATAAAATAAATAATGCTGGACTATTCACACAGCATTATCTAGCCGCAAGCAAAGCAGAGTTTGTGTTATGGGTACTAGATAAGTGATATACTTTATACAATACACTACATAGATAGATATTTTTACTATACATAGAAAACACCCAGACCAACGGAACAAATTTCTGTAGATCGTACACAAATTTGTTCCGAGGCGGGAATCGAACCCACAACCTCCTGCGTCGTAGGCGGACCTTCGCCCGCTGCGCCACGGAGGTCGTCGAATATATTATAGACACACTTTTGTTTTATAGAGCACGTCAAAAGAAAACCAACATAAAGTAGGTATGTTTAATTTTTTTGACGTTGGTAAGTATTTGTATTTTCTACTTCTTTAAGTATTTGATTTGATTTTATTAGAATTTTTAAATTGAATTTATTGACATTTTGATACATCATTTATTAAAATCATACTACAAAATGTGGCACTCCTTATTATGTACCTAGATTGAAATTGGACATATCTATTTATTTTATGAACTTGTACACTAAATGAGATTTTATTTACGAGAATTTTATATTTGAGGGGAAGGGGTGGGGACAATTGAATCGCTCGCTTGTACCTATGTATGTATGGGTACTAGATAACCGAAATACTGACTGATATACAATAAATTATATGGATTGTTATTTTATACAAAGAAAATACCCAGAACACTGCAGATCGCACAAATGTTCCAAGGTGAGAATCGAACGAAACCTCCTGCGTCGCAGGCGGACCTTCACCCGCCGCACCACCGAGGTCGTCAATTCCACAATTCCGTCACTACCCGTTGCTAACCACCTTGAATGCAGATAACGTTCATGTGTCAATCCCACTCAGCAGTTCGCACTTGAGACAAAGTTCCGACGATTCGAAACAGACGTTGCAAGCCAAGTTCCGATTGCGAACTAAGTTCGAGTTGTGCTTCGTTTGGAAGTTTGGATTGCAATTCAGTTGCAAGTTCTGAAGCCGAGGGCTATTTGCGGACACGTGTAGAATTTTTGTTGTCGTCTAACTAGTAAGTGTAATGTTGGACACAATATTTTTATACGTCCATACCTACCATTTTTTATACATATATTTTTTAATGTTGTATTTATTACAGGACAAATACTTCATACACCAATTAATGTAATACATCATTATGTTACTATCTATTCTTAAGACGAATAAGTAATTCAAATTTGACTTAAAATGCTAGGTAAACTTAATGCTTAGAATGTGTCTATTAAGATTATTCTTACTGTGTTTAGTTAAGGTGAAGACACTTTGTTCTTGTGTTCTATAAGATAGCACTCACTATTTAGTTTATCTCATTCACTAAATTAACTCGAAAGATTTCGTCCTTAATATTGTTTTCACTTTGTTTTATAAGTATGAAACTAAATCTTTCTACCTATGTTATCTTTTTGACTACACCTCCTCACCTCAACAGCCAGTATTGGTCCATTGCTGGACGTAGGCCTCCCCCTGAGAACGACTACACAATTAAAGACAAATAATTAATGTTGGCAGGCTCTTCGGGTTTTTTTGACCCGAGAGTTGGTGTAGCGCATCGGCATTGCCATACAGCGGGGCAAAGCAGCCAGTGTCTTGGGAACGCGACGACCGGTATTGATATGGATCAGTTGAGCTACCTGTAGATTGTTTGCAACAGACCAATAGTCTATAAAAGTCAATTGGACTTGCTCTAATGTATTTCTATTATTTGATTATACTTTTTTTTGTGAATAAAGGTTTATTTTTTGGCAAGGAAACAATCTATCTCGATTTTATCCTGGGAAAGGTCATACGAGTATAATTATACTTTTTTATCCAGGAAAATACTTTTTATCCAGGATAATCGTCCGGTGCCGTGGGCTCAACCAAACTACATAAATTAATAGACAAACTACAGGACCGACCGAGCCAAATGCGGAAAAGAGAGTCCCCAAACTTTGTTTGTACGTAGGTAATTTATCTGGAGGTTCGCTGGATCTAATAAAGGATAAACCACCACGTTTTCGGTGTTGCTAGGACAAGTTCAGAACAAGAATTTAGTGAGTACAAGAAAATAACGGCTGGTACTTATTTTCTGTAGGTTTAGGTAGGTACCCTTTTTTCGGGTAAATTCTCGTTATACCTACCGCTGTAGCCACTCAACGCAACTCATTTGTGGAAAGGCTTATCTTCAATTAAACTTTTCCCATCTTAGCAAAACTTTATCTCCTCCATGACAGTTTTCACTGCCGTGACCAGGATTCGAACCTGGGTTACTACGGCCACAACGTAGGGTCCTAACCACTAGACGATCACGGCTACCGGAGCAGGTGGAAGACTCCGCAAAATAAGCAAAGATAAGAAACGTGCCTTTCTCTCCGTTGTTATCCTACCCTCGTAAAATGCCTCGTTGGAATGAGTGAGTGCTAAAAAGAAAGGTACTCTAAATTTGGCCGTATTATCTCGTTGAAAGAACTGGAGCACTCTTTTAAGAGCGATGGTGATTGTAGATAAACGCCTGTAATTGACTTTGCAATTAGGGCACGTTTGTATCGAGAAAGTATAACGAGCAGTAGAAATAGCGTTTCTGGTAGAGTTTGAAAAACAATCTAGATGTAATCTGCAATAATGGTTCTATGTATTGTTATTTTTTTATGACTGCAATGTCCCACTTTGCTGGGCTTATTGGCCAATCCTATTTTATATTCTATATTCTGGCTCTTACTAAATTTATCAAATTGTAGTGGGCCAGTTTCTTAATTACACATGTAACTTGTCAAAACAGTACACTGTTGTCTCCACTTAACAGCAAACCTGTAATTTACTATATCTAGTTCTCGCGCGAAAGCTAGTATTCATACTTAGTAGCAAAAAGAAGGAAATGAAACAAAATACTGGTTATTATTGCAGGCTCATAAAAATTAATGCTAGAAGACGGATATTTGTTTTTGTAAAAAGCCCGTCCAGCTGTTCAAGTTTAGATGCCTTCATAATTTTCACTCCATACTACATTCACTTTCTTTTGTTTTTATTCGTTTACAAAATGCAACGAGCGGCAAAAATACCATGAGTGATACATTCATTCATGAATACCTGCATCTGAATTAACTAGCTGTATAATTTTTAGGTATACCCCTCTCGCGATTCGCAAAAGACCTTTCGCGCAAGTACTATGAGACAGTCATCCAGTAATTTACTATCAGATACTAAAAGAGGCTTCTACTTTAATTTGCGTCGATGTTAGGTAATGTACCCCCAGGCGTGAATTGTTAGCTACTTGTCCTTATTCATGAATATTAAAATAAAAAATAAAAGTTGTTTACGAGCTACTTATTTATGAACACTCTGAGGTACCTACAAATGTTTTAAATCGAGGGTCTAAGCAAAATAAGATCTTTAAATCCACTGTTTGTTGTAATTATTTCGCTTTATTTTTAATCTAATTAAGTAAGTAGAGTATATCTCGGACACATTAAGAAAATTGGAGTTCGAAATTGCTACAATAATTGAATAATTGAGGTTTCACTGCTTATTTACCCACTTCAAAGCTAAGGTAATTTGATTTGGTTTCCAGTCGCGTTGTCTACCTATTTCGGAGTAAATCTTCAGTAATTATGATTTGGGAATTTGTGATTTATCTACGGACGTGAAATAATAACGCTTTGTTTTTAATAGATAACCTGCTTGTTGAACAATTAATTTAGCTAAAAGCTCGGGTCGTTATGAAGCAACGTTAAGTTATTAGGAGCGAGGTGTGTTCAGTTCATTCTTTCTTGTGTATCCAATTAACTTTTCAATGACAAGCCTCTGCTATGACCTAGCATAATATGGTCCTGTTCTAATGCTATATGTTATAATCAAATAATAAAAACAAATTAGAAGAAGTATTTACAGTTGAAAATTGATCTAACTGCAGACTGTCGCAAACAATTTACAGATAGCTCAACTGATCCATAACAATACCAGTCGGAAGCGTCCCAAAGACGTTGGCTGCATTGCTGTACTGTATGACAATGGTGATGCGCTGCGCCAGATACTCACCAGCTCTCGGGTCACGTGTCGCTTCGACCAGACGGTCAGATATTTTTTTTTTAAACTTGGAGAGCCACGGTACCCTGCGGACTTCCGACTCCAAGGGGAGCAAATGTGTTGTCCAATGCAATGCGATCATTTATTTATGTGGTAAAGTCTGGACTGATGCCCAGGAGAATACGGGCCGCGCAGCCAAAACCCAACTTCTGAAAATCGTAGTCAAGTTTTGGTAATTAAATAATATTTAGTTTATTCAACTATTTAGTTACCCTAGGTATCAATACCTTGATTGTCATTTTCAGAAGTTCGTATAACGTATCACTACTATTATTCTTTATTACCTACTAGCTGTCTAAAATTTCTGTCGTAGGTACGAAAATCGAATCCAAAACAAAAAAAAATATGGCAGAATGGATCGGAAATATATAAGAGATGTCTTTGGCTAGTTTAGTATTGAATAGGTACCTAATGCTAAGTGGTGCCGACTTAGAATTTGCACCACCCCAAGTCTTCCCGCGGGTGTCGTAAGAGGCGACTAAGGGATTATACATCGGGAGCAAAACAATCCTACCACCGAACTGCGGTCTCCAACCAGCATGCCCGTCCAGCAGCGTGGGGATTATGGGCATTATCTCCATGAGATATAAACTAATAAGGAGGAGGGAGGCCTGCGTCCAGCAGTGGACCAACAGGCTGTTGAGGTGAGGTGAGGTGAGGAGCTAGCTACTGTGAAAGTATTATAGTTACTAAAGGTACTGTACCTAGGTATATGTGTAGAAGAAATGAGTAATGAGTTTAAAAAAAAATACTCCTCCATGACAGTTTTCACTGCCGTGACCAGGATTCGAACCTGGGTTACTACGGCCACAACGTAGGGTCCTAACCACTAGACGATCACGGCTACCGGAGCTGGTGAATGGCCACTTCAAAACCATTGAAACCTCCGACGAAATAAGAGCACTTTCACCATCTTTCACGGTCCATTACACAGCTTCAACAGTTTAAAACTGCTTGAGGTTTATCATACTTACGTAAGTGGCTTTATGGACACCACAATATTTCATAGCTGCTTGGTGGGACTGCTTTAAAACATATCTTCGACTTAACAAGGTACCGATGTAAGGTAATTGATATTTAGAAAAAGCGAACAAGAAAAAACGTGGCATAAACAAGGATTCGGTATTGTTCCATCGATGATTACTTGCCGATGAAACAATTTCGATTATATTGTATTACGAACTCGCTTAGGGGACCCTTTTTGAATGTTGTACGTTAAAATCAAAATCAAAATCAAAAACTCTTTATTTCCATAAATACAATAAATGTACACTTAGAAAAGGTCAAATTATAAAACTATACACTGACACGGAAATAAAGTGATATTTTTGATTTCTGTCGCTTCGGTATGTAGACCAAAGTAAAGAAGCGACGAAGAAACCTTTAGCCTGTTAGTTGTTATTCTTCGAGTTGGAGCAAAACCCGTTCCAAGCTTTTTTATCTTCTAGATAATCTGATATTTTATAGTTAGCCTTTTTGCACAGCAAGGTTTTGACAATTTGTTTGAATTTATTTAATGATAATTTTTGCAACTCACTAGGAGTTTTGTTGTAGAAGCGTATACATTGCCCTTTAAAAGATACATTAATTTTGTGTAGCCTAGTTGTGGGCACAGCGAGTTTATGTTTATTTCTGGTATTAAAGTTATGTTTATCACAATTTTTAGGGAACAGATTTTTATTTCTATGAGTGTACAACAAGTTTTCATAAATAAAGGCCATGAAAAGTATTGTGAATATTGAAAAAATAGACAAGCTGAATTTATAAGAATGTTTACTTGGAAACAACATATCATTGAGTGACATGGAATACAAAAATTAAATTCAATATCAGTTACAATATTAGAACAGGATGCCAGTACTTTACAAATAACTAGCTTCTTTCTGCCCACGGCTTCACACGCGTATTTTCGGTATATTAAGTAGCCTATTGCTTATGTTAGGCTACGTCCTAAGCGTATGCCAAATTTCATCTTGATCTGTTTAGTAGTTTTTTAGATCCTAGGTAACAAAAATTTTACATTTCACAATAACTTTCGCATTTATAATATTAATAGGATACTTTATTACAATAAAGAGGATTTTACGCTACATTGCTCTATCTACGACTGTGAACAAGAGATACATAAAATGCATTTATTAGTTTCATAATAAATAAATAAATAAATATAAATAATGCTGGACAATTCACACAGCATTATCTAGCCCCAAGCTAAGCAGAGCTTGTGTTATGGGTACTAGATAACTGATATATTTAATACAATACACTACATAGATAGATATTTTTTATTATACATAGAAAACACCCAGACCAACGGAACAAATTTCTGCAGATCGTACACAAATTTGTTCCGAGGCGGGGTTCGAACCCGAAACCTCCTGCGTCGCCGTCGTCCTTCGCCCGCTGCGCCACGGAGGTCGTCTAATACATTTTCGCATAATACATTTTATAAACGCGAAAGTAAGTCTGTCCGTCTGTCTGTTACGCTTTCTCGTCTAAACGGCTGAACGTATGTTATTTAAATTTGGTAAGGAGGTAAACAATATCCCGGGGATTGTTCATAAAAAAGTTTTCTAAAGTTACAACAACCATTATTCATCATTAAATCAATTTTTAAAAACGCGTACTTTGCGCTTTTTTGAAAATTAACAGTCGTAGGTAGGTACGATATTATTGCATACCTATCCTTTAGAACGTTCGAAGCTATCTCCCTAGTCTCTGACTTTATTCCCGTAATTTATATTCCTCGGAATGTGGATGCATTCCCAAGGTAAAACGTTATCTAACTGCAGTGCGAGCTGACCAAGATTCAGAGAATTCTACGGCGCAAGCAAAATTAAACGAAAGCGCCATTATTCGTACATTTATTTGGGTTGCGTTTTTTTTAAACAGTTTTTAAAGATTAGTGGACACATAGAGATCCAAGGCAGCCGTTTTTGACACGAAACATTTGATTTTCTACAAGAAAATGTTGAGATTATGGCAAGGGATTTGTGTTAGTATACAAATTCCTTGGATTATGCTCAATATTTTCTTTGAAAAGTGTCAAAAACGACTGCCTCCTTCTCCACTACAAAAAAAAATACTAATTAACTTAACAATTTTGTAAAAATTTGTTATTTTTTTTTTAAATTTGTTTGCGAGTAAATGGACTTTATGATTCAGTTCATATCACGTCAACCAGTGTCTCAAATTGTCAATTTATTTGTTCTGGCGCAATGGTGAAATATACCTGAATAAATACTTATATAATATAAGTATTTATTCAGGTATATTTCACCATTTCATGGAGTGCTAACCAGCACAACTCGTTCTATCCCAGTTCAATTGCAGCAGCCATTCGCAGAGGGTTTTCATAGAAAACAGAGCTGTTTGCGATAACATTGAGTGCACAAAAATAAAAGAGTTTTAAGCGTCGGAAACAGCTTCTCTTACGGCAGGCTTTTACGTCATTCTCGATTGAAATAACTGCTATCTAGTGAAACTCGACATGGAGGATAGCTGTTAGGAAAAATGTCGTACAGTTTCCCGGATTTTGTAAGACCAAGTAAATTATACAAGGTAAAGTAGAAATATGTACTTCAAATAAAATCACACTATCACATTAATAATTATTATAAATTGATGACCGATGTGGCGCTACGGGCGAAGGTTCGCCTGCGACGCAGGAGGTTGCTGGTTCGATTCCAGCCTCGGGACTAATGTTTGTACGATCTGCAAAAATTTCTTCCGAGTGTTTTGGATATTTTCTATGTATAATAAAAAAATATCTATCTGTGTAATGTATAGTATTACGTATATCAGTCATCCAGTACCCATAACACAAGCTCTGCTTAGCTTGGGGCTAGATGGTGCTGTGTGGATTTTTTAGCATTATTTATTTAAAAAAATATTTCAAATGTAAAAGTTTAAATAGATGTATGGATGCACGGTACATGTATCTATGTTTGTTACTTCTTCACGCCAAAACAACTAAACGGATCGGGCTGAAATATTGCACTGCTGTGCAATATTTCAGCCCGATCCGTTTAGTTATTGTTTTAGTTTCGATCGATCCGTTTAGTTGTTGACCTGCTGGTCAAGAGCTGGAATAACCCATAGACTTCTTTTTCCCATAAATCAGTTCCAATGGGATAGAAATAACCTTAAAGTCTTTCTATAGAATCAAAGCGGAGAAGCCGGGGCAGAAACTATACAATTTTATTTTTATTGTAAAATCGAAACTTATCGCCACTAATCGATAAAAATTCTGACGGCATTCTTGCGGTAGGTATACCTTCAGTATCTTATGTATGTCCTACTTGATTTCATTCGTCTTCTTCGATGTTCTCGGCGTATTTGGCTGATGAATGAGAGAGATTAGGTTATTCAACTATTCAAGGTATTTAGTAAAGTAATTTATAATTCCAAAGTCCCAAAAGGTAGTTTATGTAGAAATGGTACCTACCCGGTTGTTTCACGGCTGGTTTCAGTTTACGTCGTACCCTTTTCATCCCTGCAACACGTTTCCAGAGCGTGTTTAACGTGAATTTTCCTTTGTGATGTTATTCTGTTGAATTTGGACGTGGAAATTCCGGTTGAATTTATGACAAAAACGTTTCTGTACATAGAATTAATACAGTATGATTGAATTAAGCCCGAGGTCTGTGATAAAGTGAGTAACGGGATATCCTGAAAGGTAAATTATCATCATTATTATTGAATACAAAATTTCGCTATTGGTTTGCCATGGCGGTGGCGCCGTAAGAATAGACCCTTCTTCCAACTCAGACCGTGGATGTCGTAAGAGGCGATAGGGAACCTACCGGAGGAGTCAGCAGCTCTCTTCTGTGTAGGGTTTTACACCTCAACTGCTATCACCAATCCTCCTGTCTAGGTGATTGAGGCAAAACTCCTCTATTATTTTTTTTGGGGCCCCCTACCCAAAAAATAATAATAGAGGTAGTGTCCCCCCCGGGAGGGGGACACGTTCATAGGTTAGGGCTACTTCAAAGGTGGCCACAATAACCTGTTCGCGCTGCATCCAAAAAATGGTGAAGATTCCTTCACCAGGACACTGATTTTCGTTGAACACTTCCGTCATTATTTTTTCAATTTGAGAGTTTGATTCGTATTTGTTTTTATTAACATTCCTTTCATAATGATGTTATTACGAAATTTGATTAAGTTACTTTAAGCCGTTGATTTTCCAATAAATTAAATAAATAATTTTATGCTACGATAAAAATTAATATAAACTCTGTGCGTCATCCCCTTTACAATTTCTTAGAAAATTACGTATTCTCTCTGCTTAGGTAGATTAACCGTAATTTTACCTAACAAGCTGAACTTTACATTTGAACCATGCATAATAAAGGCATGTTAAATTATGAACGTAGTCGAGCTTATTTGCGAGTTTCGGATTCAAAGGATTTGTGGAAAATACATATAAGTTATCTATGACGACTAACGAAGTTAAGGATCCTATAGAATGCTAGATGTCGGTTGATTATTCTGCTCGTGAATTTCGGTTATCGCCTATTTCTCCTCGTGCCACCTTGGTAGTATTGGACCTTGGGGGGCCGTCGTTGTGGCAATCATTTGAGGAGGCTTATGTTCAGCATGCAGTCTTGAACGACATCTGAAATGGCGATGATGACTATGAATTCGCAAGAGACGGCGGAACCAGGATATATTTTTTTTTTATTTAAGTCGATTTTCCTCTCAATATTTTCAGTTATTTCGACGGCAAAACCACTTCGGGACCAGTTCGTGAGAAATGGCTCCACTCATTCCACGTGTTCCGTGAAATCCTACGCATAAACAACCGGACACCCGCATTCCCCTTCGCATCTACTTCGCATCCGCTTCTCCGCGTTCAAACTTCACCTACGCTAATGGTCGGGGTCGGCCATAAAACCATTAAAAGTTTACACCAAAGAGTTTCATAACGGATTGTATTTAATGAGTTCGTTAAGCTCGTGTTCGGGCTGTTGAGGTTTATGTTTGGAATGTCAGACTATGTTGCAATGCATAATATTTAAGCAGGTAGTTTTTGGTATACCAAACATTACCTTTCTTATTCTGGTGGTATAGCTAATCAATGGCAGCAAATCTGCAATATTTCTCAGTCTATAAAACACTATCCGCCGTCATTCCCCAGGACGTTTTGCGAGGTAATAAATCGCGCCAATAAATAAACAATGAAAAGGAATCCGAAGATAAATCGCTATACGACACGTCATCACATCTCCAACAATAAAACTCACGTAAGTGTTTCATACACTTTATTGCTTCACGGATATTATTCTTCATAAATTCTCGAACAACCACGTTTATAACGAAACGAACGGCTCCCGAGCGGGGCCAAGAGGCACTGAGAGTCAAGAATCACAGATTGACAGCTTAGAAGGTAAAGACGGACATCAGTAGAGGAAGCTAGAGGGAGGAGGCCGCGGGGAAGGCGCGGGGCGGGCGAGGCGCGGGTGGAAGGCACCCAGGGCCGCCTCGTTGGTCGAAGAAGGTCTTTCCTCCCGCACGCGCAGCTGTGGCAGCCTCCACGCCGCGCACGCCGACGTCAGCGAGTGTCGGTTCAGCACCCAGTACGCCACAGCGTTTATCGCTGAATGAGCGTACCCCAGTAGCAGCGCATAGTGTTCTAACATCACCGGCGCGTGGAGTCCAAACGCACTGGACACCACAAACAATGCGTGTGGGCACCAGCAGGCTGCAAATATCCCTGCGATGCCCATGAGGACGTTGCCTAGCCGCCGACGAGAGCGCAACGTCGACGTCTGCGGTTGGGGGCCTAGGAGGCTCGGTTGGAGTTTCTTTTTTCTAATGTCACCGACATCGACGGCGTCTCTTCTTTCTCTGGCCCCTACTCCAGCTACAATGATCACGTGCGTGGGTCTTCTCATGAGAGGGATTGGTAGTGGAAGCTCCCCGTGGAAAGCGCGTGCTGTAAGCGATAGGGCAGTGAGTTTGACGCGCACTGCCCAGTGGCATCTTGCGACTGCTAGGACAGGGAAGCAGTATATCAAGATGGCGTGGACTGCAGCTATTGATGGACAGTAGAGGCATGTGGCTGCGACTGCTGCTGCGCCTGGAACGTAGAAATTACATTGACGCCCTGTGAATTTGCTATGATTAAACAAATACTTGTCTAAGAACTTATTTTGTAAACATAAAGAAAATGAAATAAAGTGACTGATTTCTGATGTTTGACTATGGGTAGCACATTATTTGGAAGGTAAAATGGCAACAGACCAGTTTACTTACTCGAAAGTAACGCTATGGTCCATACGATGAGGACGGCCACCAGAGGCCTAGCACACGGCAAGGTCCCTCCCCGCCGCACCGCCCCGCAGCGGTCCGCCGCTATCGCCACCAGGGACAGCGTACTGGCTGCTACGGGAAATGTCTGGAACAGGACGTAAGATTGGATGAATTAATAGGTAACAGTAGATTTCAACTCGGGACATTAGCGTTAGTAGGTAAGCGGGGATAATTATGTAAGCTGTGGCAGGCAGTTTGATAGGGAAGATGGATTTGAGGATTTGAAGGTATCTCTGACTGCACGTTTCTGATAAAATTTATTGAACGGTATCGATAGTGTATTACGAATGTGAAGTGTTTTGTTTCCAAGCACAACTTAGGCTTTTTATTTGTTAATTTGACATGAAATTGTAAAAATAAATACATATTTATTGCAGTGGCGCAAGGCAGGATGCAGGTCCGGTATATCTTTCTGTGCCTATGATTATATAAAATGCCAAAATAGTTGTAAACTAAAAGAACATTATAAGTATGTCTAAAGTCCTGGTATACGACAGTGTTGCTAACTATGATATTAAGAAAACCCCTTCACCTCGATATAGTAAGTGACATGGCACGGCAGGTGGTCTATCCTGGCGGCGCGGCTGGCGGCGAGGGGCGCGCTCGCGGCGCACACAAGGAAGTCTGCAGCACAGGCGCTCAGCATCTGTGGTGTTCGGAGGCGGGCGGCGCCACCGGAAGCTAGGGCGACCATTAGGCTGACGTTACCTGAGGAGCAGGGAGGACTGTTGAAAAGACATTGTTGGTTTCGGCTGCAAGCTCACATCACATCAACAGCTCTTTAAAAATATATAAATCGGCCTATACTACTGTCCACTGCTGGTCATCATGGGAGCATGATAAGCACTAAGCATCTTATTGACTCTTATAATTAGGGGGCAATGCCATAATCCCCACGTTGGGTATACAGTTAGGGGACTACAGTTCAGTTGTCTATTTTTCTGCAAGGGGCACTGCTGCACCCCAGCGGTGTATCCCTTAGTTACTTCTAACAACACCGCGTTGGGGTGGTGCAAATTCCAAGCCGGTACCCCTTCCAAAGACTTCTGTCCCGAGATGATGGAAATCATAAACAATACAACCACTTTTAGATTAGTAGCTCTTTGTAAATGATGATGTCTGTATGATGCGCAGTGGCCGAAGGATCACCTGAGAAGCAGATGGATTGATTCCCGTCGAAAGACAAATGCTTGTGTGATCTGCAAATTTGATAGGTTCAGTTGATATCAATGTTTTTCCAGACCTAAGTCTGGAACATTGACAAAAAACATTGATTGGTATTTTTTATCTAAGTAGGTAGTAAATATTTCATTTCAGAACCTACAAAGCCCAGGAGATAAAAGATCAAAGAAGTTCGGTACAGAATCAATCTTAGGATCAATGTTCCATTCCAGCAACTATTTTCCAAATTAGTTTCAAGTTTCAGTAGCTCCATGAATACTTTCTGCAAGAACCTGCTTATTAGTCGGAGAATGTTCTCATCTGTATAAGTAATCAACGCCGTGTGTCTCACGCCTAAAGAAAGAATATAAAAGAAGTCGCAACAAATTCAAATAACATCTTGAATTCAGTACTGCGTCCTAAGAGCTGTCTAGAATTTAATATAATTTTTATGAAAGGAGTTTCAATTTGAGACGTGCCACGGACGACTTTATAAAGTCAGCTGACTTGCGGAGGGAATCCGAATGAGATGATACTTTTATCCTTTTTATTGAAATCCAAAGTTCAAGTCTACGTATCTAACAGAACTCCTGTTTAGTTTGTTGAACCCAGTCACACATCTTTATCAAAAATTATATTGTTGGAATCGGTGGAAAAACTTATTCAAATCGCACATTTCTAGGTACCTAAATAGAGTTATCAATTTTATTACTTTCATTTTCTTGTCGGTCTCCGAAACTTGCTTGTTTCAAAAGTTTCGGGAAAGTTTGAAATAATGTAAGCCTATTCAATTTCATCACGTTATCTTCAAGTTTTTTGCTGAATCGTCCAACTTTTCAGATGAACTTCAATTTACGTCATACTTGTCCCGAAATTTATGTCTTAAGAGAAGTTCAAAAACTTTTGGATAATCAACTTTACATCTGTATTGTTAAATAAAAGTCCATAAAATTGTAGCTTTAGGCAAACACATTTATTGGCTTTATAATTATTACAGCTTGCTTTTCCATTCGAGACACCATAACCTAGGAGTCTCTATCTTGTCTCTGGTCCCTCCGGACGTTCCGTTCTTGTCAGTATTTTTACGTTCCTTTAAGCTACATTACATCTATCCCTTCTTTATAAAAAAAATATTTAAAAAAAAAGTTACTTATCTTTAAATTTTTACTATTGCTAATGTTATACAAGACAATTCTCTAAACTATCATAGCTAAGACCAATAATTAACTTATGCTAAATACATAAAGGAACATTTTAGACATACCTATCATAAGCATAATATGCTATATATTATTTTATATAACTACTTATATTAAAACCACTCAAACCCCACACTCAGCCTTCCTGGACAGATCAACACATTATTGAGATCGAATATGATACGAGGTTCTTGTATATCTACTTCCTTCATCATCAATTACATCATAAGATCTAAAATTGTTATGGTTTACTATTTGGCCTTTTAGCCATTTTTTACTATTGGGATCTTTTTTGAACCAAACGTGTTGTCCTATTGAAAAGGATTCTTTACATCTTACATTTCTATTATAAGTTTTTTCATTTCTGTTTTTAACTTTTATGAATTCTGCCTGAACATTTTCATTTATTTTAGGTTTCAAATATTGACATGTTACAGGTAATTTGGTTCTTAAATTTCTATTCATTAACAATTGAGCTGGTGAAAAGTTAGTTCCAGAAACAGGTGATGCCCTATATTGTAGTAAAGCTATTCTAAAATCTACTTTATCCTCATAACATTTGGTTAACATTTTCTTTGCAATTTGAACCCCTCTCTCTGCCATTCCATTTGATTGAGGGTACCTTGGACTTGAAAAGGTGAACTTAAACCCCCATTCCTTCGCAAAGTTATTACATTCTCTGGAATCAAATGGTACATGATCAGATACAATTTCTGAGGGAACCCCAAATTGTGAAAAGATTTCTAATAAGGTACTGATTATACTGTTGGCAGATTTGCTTGGTATTAATTTAACTTCTAACCATTTTGTGGTATAATCATAAATTACTAAATAAGATTTTTTCTTAAAGTCCATTATATCTACTCCTAGCTTTGAAAATGGTAATTCTGGAATAAAATGTGAAATTAAAGGCTCTTTTACATTATTATTTTGATAAGTCTGGCAAATAAAACATTTTCTTACAAAATCTTCAATATGAACATCCATCTTTGGCCAATAGTACAAGTTTCTTGCCATTTGTTTCATTTTTGTAATCCCAACATGACCTTCATGGAGTTTTTTAATTATTGACAATCTTAAGGTCTTAGGAACTATGAGTTTACTATTCATGAAAATGAGATTTCGATCAACTGTGATGTTCTCTCTAAATTTGAAATAATATTGAACAGAATCTGGCACCTTACATACTTTTTCTGGCCATCCATTGTTTACATAATCTGATAACTGTACCAATTCCTTATCTTTCAATGTTTCTTTTATTATTTCATTTTTCTGTTCACTGGTACATTGTAAATATGAAGATAAACCTACACAATGAACTACCTCATACATATAGGAATCATCACTATCGGCTTCATCCAAGTAAGAACGAGACAGTAAATCAGCTACATACATTAATTTCCCTTTTAGGTATTTAAATTCAATATTGTACTTTAATAGCTTTAGTTTTAATCTTTGTAAGCGCGTAGATGGTATTTCATGGACACCCTTTTTTAATAACGATTCTAGAGGTTTGTGATCATTTAATACAATACATTTTCTTCCATAAATATAGTAGTGAAACTTTTTTACTGCCCAAACTACACTCAACAATTCTTTTTCTATTTGTGAAAAATTTTTTTCTGCTGATGTTAAACTTCTTGAAGCATAGCTTACTGGCTTGCCATCTTGCATCAAACAACAGCCTAACCCATCTTTAGATGCATCACACTGAATAGTTACAATTAAATTACTATTAAAGTTTTGTAATACAGGTGCTTTACTAATACAATTTTTAATTTTTTCAAAAGCATTTTCATGTACTTGGGTCCACAGCCATTCCATATCTTTTTTTAGTAACATTTGTAATGGTGTGGCCATTTCAGCTAACCCTGCTACAAACCTTCGCAAATAGTTTATCATACCTAATATTATTTGTAATTCTTTTCTATTTTTTGGGTTTTTTAAACTAACAATTGCTTTTATTCTGTCTGGGTCTATTCTCATGCCTTTTTTAGAAAATATGTGACCAAAGTATTTAACTTCTTCTAATTTATATTGAAATTTCTTTAAATTGAATTTTACATTACATTTTTGAGCCCGTTCAAATACTTGTGATAAAATTATGTCATGTTCCTCCTCATTATCAGCACAAATTAACAAGTCATCACAGTAAATTACTACTCCTGGGATATCTCCAAACGTATTCTCACTATATTTTTGGAATATTTCTGGAGCTATGGACAAACCAAATGGGAGTCTTTTAAAGGAATAGCAGCCAAAGGGGCTGGAAAATGTGCATAACTTTGATGATTCATCTGTTAATTTAATATTATAGAACCCGTCTGATAGATCTAACACAGAAAATACAGACTTGTTACACAGCTTGGTGAGTATTTCTTCTAAAGTTGGGATTAAGTGATAATTTCTCAACAAAACCATGTTAAGTTCCTTAGGATCAAGACATATTCTTAGACTTTTATCGGCTTTTTCTACTATTACTAAATTGCTTACAAAACTGTCAGGCTGTTCGACTTTCTCAATAATCTGTTGATCTTCCAAGCTGCGCAACTTTGAAGCAAGTCGCTCCATCAGTCCATGAGGAACTCTGCGAGGGGGTCTCACTACCGGTTTGGCACCAGGCTGAGTGCGTAGCTCCAGCGGTTTTTCAAACTGGCCAACACCCTGAAACAGTTTGTAATATTTATTAATAATTATGTCTTTACTAATGGGAACAATATGATTTACATTTTTAAGAATATTAAGATCTCTTAATGAGCTTAAGCCCAGAATAGGTCGAACGTTTTCTTTTATGATTATAAATTCTGTGTCATAAATCTTTTCTTTTATTATTACTTTTAGGATAATTTTCCCCAATGGAAATAAATGTGTTCCACCAAATGCTTCTAGAACTAATTTTGTCTCAGACCACTTAGGCATATCATCATTGACAATTTTCTTAAGATCCATTAAGGATAAAACATTAACTTGAGCCCCGGTATCACATTTAAACTCAACCATCTTATTTTCTACTCTTAAGGATAGAATCCACTCATTGTTATTAATTTTAATATTACCAATGCTGTGACATACCTTAACTAGTCATAAATTATGAACATAATTGTCTTCATTGTGTGCTTTCCCTTCATCGACTTGACTTACTTCGTTAATTAATTTACACCCTTTTTTAAAGTGATTAGGCTTGTGGCAATTTGAGCATATTTTCCCATAAGCTGGACAATTTCTAGGCTTGTGCCAAGTACCACATTTTTTACAATTATACTCCTTACTATTGGACGAGTACTTAGCTTTTATTCGTGAGTCTGCAACAGGTTGTCCTGGTGGCCCTTGAACTGCATCTACCGCTGCTGACTGGCTCGCTTGCTGTATTCTGCTGCATTGATCTCGTGACATTTCTGATGCTCTGCACATGTCCACCGCTTTCTGTAGAGTCAAGTCATTGGCCTCGAGTAGCTTCCGCTGAAGATTTTTATCATGAACTCCTAACACAATTCTGTCACGGAGCATTCTCTCTTCTTGGTCCTTGAAGTTGCAGTTTTTTACAAGCTTTTTGAGTGCTGTGTAAAATAGATCAAAGATCTCCCCATCCTCTTGCGTTCTTTGGTGAAAGTTGTAGGTGTTCAATAGCTCATTTTGCTTCGGTGCGAAATAATCATCAAAGAGTTGAATGATTTGTTCATATTTTACTGCGGTTTCGTCGTTCTTCAACACGTTGCAATAGAGATCCTGCGCCTCAGGCCCCACACAATTCAGCAATATCGCCGCCTTTCTATTGTCCGACAGTCTCTCGAAGCCCGCGGCCGTCAGAAAGATTTGGAATTGTTGTTTGAATCTGGCCCATTGTGGTAATAAATCCAGGTGCGAATCCAGCCGTAGGGCTGCCGGCATTCGATATTCTACCCCTCCCATCGCATGAAATTCTTCTGCAACGCTTGATGTGTTGGATGTCAATGGCGGTGTTGGCGGCGTGGTCATAACCTCGTTGAATTGGGCAATATGTCAATATTTTACTTCTTATTATATTCCGTCTTCTTATTATATTGTTCTTCCGTCGGCTGCGCCATGTATTGTTAAATAAAAGTCCATAAAATTGTAGCTTTAGGCAAACACATTTATTGGCTTTATAATTATTACAGCTTGCTTTTCCATTCGAGACACCATAACCTAGGAGTCTCTATCTTGTCTCTGGTCCCTCCGGACGTTCCGTTCTTGTCAGTATTTTTACGTTCCTTTAAGCTACATTACAACATCATCATCAACAGTTATTTAGTTCCTTCTGTTCAATTTATTAACAAAGGTTAAGACAACATTTTTGCTAATATTGTATGGACTAAATAGATTTTTTTATTGTCTGATATATTTTTTTATTATGCTTCTAGTCATGGCTTCGCACGGTTTTTTTAAGTACCAAGCCTATGTCTGTCCCCGGGACACCGTTTACCTCTTTGCCGAATTTTATTACTCTTTTACCAGCTTTACAACCCTGCTCTATCCGAACAACTAGAAGTCGTCGATCAAAAATTTATTATAATATGACACGTGAGATAGTGTGATCTTGTGTCGTAAAACTACATAGCTCTATCGGTGAAACTTTTAATAGTTTTTCTGACCAAAACTAATATTTTTGTAGCTGCAAGGTGCAATGTTCATCTACCTATAACAAGAAATAAATAAATAAATAATGCTGGACAATACACAGCATTATCTAGCCCCAAGCTAAGCAGAGCTTGTGTTATGGGTACTAGTTAACTGACATACATAATACAATACACTACATAGGTATATATTTTTATTATACATAGAAAACACCCAGACCAACGGAACAAATTTCTGCAGATCGTACACAAATTTGTTCCGAGGCGGGAATCGAACCCGCAACCTTCTGCGTCGCAGGCGGACCTTCGCCCGCTGCGCCACGGAGGTCATCAAGAAAAGACTATAAGTTAAATACACGCACAATCAGAATGGGTCTTACCAATTCATCCTACAATAAGTAGTCTACCTAAAGGTCGGTCTTACCAATGATTCCTATGATATTGAATAGAAGTCAGGGGTCTTTTCAATGATGCCTACAACAATCTATGGGGGTCTTACCAATGATCCCAATAAGAGCGACGAGCACGTAGAGCGCAATGAGCGTGGCGAGGACGTGCTCCCGCGTCATACTTAGTCTTCAGAGCGGAGTGTTTTATCAATGATTCCTACATCAGCCTACAAGGGTCCAGGGCTCTTACCAATGATCCCAATAAGAGCGACGAGCACGTAGAGCGCGATGAGCGTGGCGAGGACGTGCTCCCGCGTCATATTTAGTCTTCAGAGCGAAGTGTCTTATCAATGATTCCTACATCAGCCTACAAGGGTCCAGGACTCTTACCAATGATCCCAATAAGAGCGACGAGCACGTAGAGCGCGATGAGCGTGGCGAGCGCGTGTGCTGGCGTGTCGACCGCGCCCGCGTCGCTCTCGTTACCATGCATCGCGAAACATCTTCAGGACCTGAAAACAATAAGAGTCTCTATCAAACTAGTCAGTCTGACATCCAACTTAGCTTACTATTATTTATTTACTATCCATCTATCCGAATCGGCGCGAATCTTATTGATACAAAAAAAATTCGTAGCTCGCTCCGCTCGCCTGCTCGGTGTACAGTTTTGTTTGATAATTGGTTTAACAAGCTTGTTATAAAATTATATCAAATTCTAGAATAGATTGTGTTTCACTTAGGAAGGTGGTAGTTTTTGCCCCGGTTCCAGATGTTAAGGACGAAGCACTCGGAACCAATCTTTACATTTAGGCAGTATTTAAGTAAAACGTATGAATAAAACGTAGAAAATTCTTGAGGCTACACTGGTTGTATGGGCGCCAACAACAAGAAGTCATATATCAGCTATAGGTACCTCGAGAACTCTCAAACTTTAAAGGAAAACTGCTTGTAGTCATTCACAACAAGGCGCTGGCTGTGTCACAGAAAAGCCTATAGTTGAATAAAGTTTTGGCTACCGCGACATTGTTATGTGTTGTACAAGTAGGTATATCAAAACTTTAAGGCCGCTCCGCGGTAAATTGCCACTGTCTTAAATATTTCTCTAAAAAGAATATATTCAAAGTATGTAGTAGTAATGAAACGAATCACGAAATATAACCCATATCATATCAATACATGAACAATAAGGTTGAAATTTTTATGGAAAATATTAAATTTGGTCCAAATTTTCCGCAAGGCGCTTTACAAAAATTAGTTTTTTGGGCTTTTATTATTATTGTATTGAATCACACAACGAATCGACAACGAAAAAACCTATAGGAAAGATATAATACAGGTACCTATTGAAGTAGTAGTTTTAATGTTTTTTTTTAATTTGGTGTTTCCTGTTTACTGTAAGGGTTAAAACCCCGCGCAATTTTTTTGTATTTTCAACTGTAATTTATTATAAAGCTATATAAAATATTGTAAAACGAAATATTTCAATTTGTAGATAAGACATTGGTCATATTTTGTGATTTGTTTCAGTACTTATATTAGATACTTTTAGAGGAATCTTTAAAAAGGTTAGGACAGAATTGGAAAATTTACCGGGGAACCCCTTAAGCAGTTACAAGTTTGCACAACAAAGGTTCCGTTTTAATCAATTTGCGTGTTACAAATAATTCAAGCAAAACTATTTGTTAAACCTTTTTAAACAACAGCTGAAAAATCTTTTTTCCCACCCTTCTCACCCTTTCAAACAATTAATATCAAAATCGGTTCATGTCATGCGTTTGCAAGCTACAATGCCACCCCTATTTTTATTGTAGGAGTTAAAAAATAATCCAGCTACAAACTTTACCAGTGGCCTCTCACTAGGCAAAAATATAGATTGAGTTTACTCTTTTACCTTATTTTACATGACGGGAATCACTCCCAGGTTGATAAGCTAACGTAATTCACGCTGAGCTTCGAGGAAAATAAAAATACGTCGTTTCCAAGGAGTTGTAATAAATAATGTACATGTTAGAATTTTTGAACACGCCCGGAGGCATCGTTAGCAAGTTCCTGTTTGAAGGAATATTTTTATATTTTTGTGTTCCCTACAAAAAGAGAGAAATAATATTTTACAGCTTCTTTGGATTCCTATGTAAAATGAACGAAAATACGTCCTTGAGTGCTTTTTAGAAAATGCTGTTATTACACCACTGTTTGTACACGGTTTGTACCAACATGCGAGAGTTCACAAGTATTGATTTGATTGTAAAATTACTTAAATAAAACCCTAAATATGTTAATATTTTAAGGTAGGTATTTAAGGCTGGAAGTAAATTTTGCATCTATTTTATTACCTACACTCGTCTAGGAAAGTCATAAAATTTGAGATTTTAGCACCGTATATTCCTTCCCCCGTCTTTGCTATCTCCCAGTGGCCAGTTCAAATATTTCCAGTAAAGCTATAGGTATTATCGTAATGTCCGTCGAGGGAGATTATCTCGTGTGTCCAGACCGTAACTGCACTGAATGGTTCGCTATAAAGACGTCGAGATGACTTCGCTGCATTTTCTTATTTCCTTCCATTTTCCCGCAAATCGACAGAAGCGGATAGGTAATTGCAAATCGCGACAAATACTGCTCGTTTGTAGAGGTTGGCAATTGTTCGCTGAAACAAAAGATAGGTACTGAAATACTTGATCTGAAGGGAGTCGTTCATTCCAAGCGGAATACTAGACATAGATACTGTCTAGGTATTCCAGAGAGTTGCTACTTGTTTTGCTAAGAAAACCAAGTAGCAACTCTCTGGAATCTCTATTAAAAGACCGACCGAAGCAAACTTTGCTTTGGTCGGTCTGTTAATATACCTACTCCTAAGACAATCTTTGCATCCAACTTTTGTTAGATATGAAAAATGTTATTATCTGTTTTATGTTCTCAGATTTCTGGTATTTCGGTAGCACGCGCAAAGAATAACTGAAGTCTCTTGCGATGGGTTCGTATTAGCATATACCTATAATGGTACCTATAATAATCTCACTTCTAAACAATTAACCTTTACCAAGTACCTACCTAATTAAGTAGAAAAGATGTTAACTAAGTGGGAAAACAGCCAACGAGGTAAGTAAAATTCGGACGAGGCACAACCAATATTAAATTGTTACCTGCCTACCTACCTACAATTCTTGTTGAAAAGATAAATCTCAGAGATGGATGATGCGGTCCATTTCCCTTCATTATAATTTTTCGTTAAAATACCTTTTTTGGGGATATTTTCGTTTACTCAATAAAGATGTTCATTTATCAAAGTCGCACCTTAGGAAGACGGTTTGTTTTTAATAGTTTATCATGATCCTTTTTCAGTTTTTTGGGGCGCGAGTCAGATATTAAAAAGAGAGGCTAGGCGACTAGGCGTATATATTAGAGGTACAATATTTATGAAGCGGATAAAAAGGGTTGAGTAGAGTTAGTCTTTATTAATAAACGTCTTTTGCTTCTTGTTTTACATACAAAATTTATGTAAGAAAATAATGTAGGCAAGTAAAGTAAAAGTCAACTTCTCCACCGCGGTGACGAATTTAAACGTGCGTTAAAACGAACTTGCTTTTAAATAGATCTGTAGTCTTTCTAAATTTTAGGCACACGCATAAAATATTAAAAATAGAACTCCACCATGACAGTTTCCACTGCCGTGACCAGGATTCGAACCTGGGTTACTACGGCCACAACGTAGGGTCCTAACCACTAGACGATCACGGCTACCGGAGCTGGTGAATGAAGAATCGAAACTATTGGCTACAATCTTGCTTCAATCTTAAATGTTAAGACGCCATGTTAGAAAGGCAGCTTTGTGGAGACATTCTCGTCAGCTACTTGAGTGATAAAATTTTGGAGCATTATATTAAAATTGGAGCACTTTCACTCCACGATTAACTTTGTCGCACTTTGTATAACAGTAATGGCGAAAAGAAAAAAATAATAATAGTAACTAACCGAATTAATAAAAGGAGGAGACTCTCAATTCGTCTGTATGTTTTTTTATAATACTTTCTGTATTTCATTAAATTAAATTTATGTAATAACATTCGACTAAAAGCTTTAATAAGGTTTTCGGTTTTGTAATATATTTTCATTACTCGTTCTACTTATGGTGTTGGACTTTGGCTTTACTTATACAAATAGAAACGCAAAACGAAATACCTAATGCTATAAGTAAATAAATAACCGCCGTAAAGTCATGGCTTCTACCCTAAACGTGAATTTTTGATTTGATTTGTTCACCGGTGTCATCTACTGATACCGGTATACCTACAATAGCGAAAACGATGAAAATAGACACACACATAAAAGACGTATTATATGAAAATCTTTGTGCAAAAGTAACTCTACCGAACAGTCTCTAACAAAAGGGTCGTGCAAGGTCAGCGATGTCTCATTTCCACAATTCGTTTCGCGAGTGATTGACTCGATTGGGGTGAGTCTGGGTTTATTGATCTATTCATAACGCGAACCGTCAATGGGCGGATAATTTATGATTTACCATTCAGTTTCCATTTAGTACCCTTCCGATACGACACCTCTAGCGCATAATTTTATTGATAATATAACATATTATGTTTTTGATGTTTTTTTCTGGACGCGTTTTTGATAAGAATAAGAATCTTTTATTTGCATAAAACATGAGTATCAACATGGTGCGAGCATACAATTATGTTAAAATATAAATGGATGACCTACATGTTTTGCCATTACTGGCGTGCAAATAGGAGAGGGCACGCTGCAGATTTGTCAATAATGTGATATTTCTTATAAAGTTTACAATCAAACATATTACAAATAAAAATTTCAGATAAACTTAAAAGTAATTATATATTCTATTAGGTATAATCAAAATTTGTCAATAAGAAAATCATTAACGCTATAATAACATTTGTTTATGAGTACATTGATGTGTCAAAATTGTTCGACCAGATAAAAAGATGAAAAGAAAGCGCTTTTGGGCCTGTCAAATTAAAATGGCTTTTGATTAGTCAATTGCATTAATAATACACTAAATTTACAATACCTATTTGGTTCCGACTATATTGTTTGAATTGAAATACTTGCATACAAATGTCTGGCAGGCTAACAACACAAATTAAGCGGCTGTTTTCCTGTACAACTTCCGTAATTTCCTTTCCACCCTGGCTTCACGTCACAAGGTTGGATGGAATACCTATCATGTCCCTCGAGTCTCAGAAGACGAATTACCCGACAACCGAAAAGAATTGCTCCCAGATTTGATGGAATTGAAAATAATAACAAGATAGCTTTATTACTTTTATTTGAAATACAGCTTTCGCTATTTTTCATATCACGCCTTTTAGCAGTTTTATAAGGTCCACACAGGACATGTGTGATTTTAACAGGTCCTGTGAAACAAATTACACATAACGAGTTAATTATGTTTCTGATTTTTAGGGTTTTGAAGATCGAAGATCGGTTTCAAAACTCTTATGGTCTCGCTTTGTCTGTCTTTTTTTCCCTCCTTAATAACTCAAAAACTACTGCAGCTATCAACTTGAAATTTAAAATAATAATACATTTCGTGCGCCTGTACAGATTTAGAGAAAAATAAATGAAAATAAATGAAAAATGAAAATGAATATTTTCCATACAAATTGTGATGCCGAAATTTTAAAAGATACCTACAGAGTCATATGGGGTATCAAATGAAAGGTATCATTTTGTACATTTCAAAATAGTTTTTGAAATTTTTGTAGGTTTCATACTTTTTAAAATATTTCGAAAAAAGTCGAAAAAATACCCATTCCCCCCCCCCTATCTCCGAAGATTGCAGAGCGATCCATGTAAAATGTATGGAGCGTTTATAGACATGAATCTATATTTTACAGGAAAAATATAGAGAAGTTTGAAAAATGAACAGTTTTTGAAAAATGGTCAAAAAGCAATAATTTTCAATAGGGGGGCTATCCCACCGAGTGGGGTATCAAATGAAAGGTATCGGTTTGGACATTTCAAACCAGTTTTTAAAATTTCTGTAACTTTCATACTTTTTGAAATATTTCGAAAAAAGTCGAAAAATTTACCATAACCCACCTTAACCGAACCACCCATTTAACCGAAGCATGCAGAGAGATTTATCTGAAATGTAGGTTGGTACCTACTATTCTTAGGTATTCGCTAAATTGCGAAGTCTCTAACCGGTACTTTTGGTACATATTTGTTGACAAACGTTCAAAACCCTCGGCGCGCGAGTTACACTCGCACTTGACGGATCTTGTTTTTAATGGGCAGGAGCCTTTATTCACAAGAAAATTATAATATAATTAGTATTTACAATTGAAACAATTGAGCTAACTGCAGACTGTTGCAAACAATCTACAAGTAGCTCAAGTGATCCATATCAATACCAGTCGGAAGATTGAAAATTGTTCCTGATTGATTTTAAAATATTTTGATTAATGTTCAGAAAGTAAACAGAACGGATGTAAAATATCGTAAAACCTAAGCATGCGGGCGATGTGTACCTATCCCAGATAAAAATGGGCCGGATAGAGGTTGGGATACGTGTTTTGGTCGCGATCACAGCAAACATAAATAAACTAAAACCTAAATACATTACGCTCACGTGTGCCACGTAGATACTGTTGCCACGCCCGACCGTCTTTCGGAGCGTGTGGTTAACTGTGGAACCCATACATTTTGTAGTTGTACAGAAAATCATCATGTCATTCGATTTTCCTTTTGATAGCATATGGAGGTTAGCCGATGAAACATGCGGTAAAGGCATATGAGTACATTGATGTGTCAAAATTGTTCGACCAGATAAAAAGATGAAAAGAAAGCGCTTTTGGGCCTGTCAAATTAAAATGGCTTTTGATTAGTCCCTTTACCGCATGTTTCATAAAAGAAGCGCGCGCTAAGTTAGCCACAAACCCACGGACTAAGTTACATAAAGGGTTATGGTAGGCGCTTGTAAGTGCTGCCGCGTGACTTTATCTATTTTAGCGATGTATTAACTAATCAATCCTACTTATGTTGCAATGCGGAAATATTGATAAATGTATTTTCGTTACATAGGATCCCCGAAACTACTGAACAGATCAAGATAAAATTGGCGTACTCTTAGAACATAGCCTGACTTAGATAATAGGCTACTTATTATACCGAAAATACGCGTGGGAAGCCGCGGGCCGAAGCTAGACATATCTTGTTAAGTAGATCTTTCTCTTGCCGAATTAACTTTGCCAAGAGATTTGGTTATTGATCAGTTAATTATGGAGATGAAAAGCGTACAAATTTTGTTTTCGAAAGGCCTATCATGGTAACAGAAAGGCATTTTCATCCCGTTGAGTTTCAGGAAACTCCAATATGGGTGCTCGGGAGCGGCGAACGATTTCCGAGCGTAACATCGTTTCATAAATTGAACAGCGATTTGACATCTACCCTACGTCTCTCTTATTTCTTCTACAGGCATACACAAAAGTTGTATAATCTCGCATTATTGCCATTTATCTCATGGGGGGTAAAGCCCATAATCCCCAGTGCAATGATGCTGGCATGCGGGTTGGGGATCGCAGTTCGGTTATAGAATAATTCTGAAGGGAAAATAGCCGATAGAGAATATACAACGTCTTAATAGTAGATATTAATGCTAGTAATAACTCTCGCAAGATTGACAATTATCTGTATTTTTTAAGATTATTGCGGTATGTGTCTTTCAGATATTCATAAGTACGGAACTCTTGGAAGTTTGGTATAAACTGTAAGTCCACTTGGATATAAATAAATGAATTGAAAAAAAGTTTTTTGATCTTCTTTTGCCAGTGCCTGTACTAGGTTAATAAAATATGGAGTAGAGTTGGCGTGGCGTGAAGCGCGGTGAAACTCGCATACTGAATATAACTTCTAGTTTATTGTGTTATATGTATTATGTCAAAGGAAACATCGAGGGGTACCAATCATGACTTAGTTATTGTACATAACTAACTATTCCGCTATTAAAACATACTTGTATAGGAATTCGTTTTATTCGTCCGACCATCTGTGTTGCCCAGCGGGCGAGGGTTCTGCGGCACAGGAGGTTGCGGGTTCGATTTCCACCTCGGGACGAATGTTTCTACGTTCTACAGATATTTGTTACGGGTCATAAACACCCGTTATAAATAAAAAGGTCTGTAGGTCAGTTAACCACAACACAACACATGCTCTGCTTACTTTGGGGCTAGATTTAGATGATGCTGTGTGAATTGTCCAGAATTATTCGGAAAGCCATGAAGGTGTATTTGAAAGATCTCAGTTTGAAACAAATCAGAATCAATTAGTTCAATTACCCAGGCTACGAAGCACATGTCATGCCTACTGGCATGGCTTGAGAATATTCGGGTAAATGTGCCATCAACCGCGAATATCGCTTCACCGCATCTTCCAATTACATTGCCCATTGACTAAACTCTACCTGATTCTGACATTACAGATAAATTAGGTACATGGATGAATAAATTTGCCAAAAAAGTTTGTGTTCTGGTCCAGAATTTTCGGACAGTTTAAACAAGAACGTCAAGTGCGAGTGAAACTCGCGCGCCGAGGGTTTCGAACGTTTGTCGATTATACATACATGTACTAAAGGTACTGGTTAGAGACATAGCTATTTGATGAATACCTACCTAAAAATAGTAGGTCCCTACTTACCAAACTACATTATAGATGGATCGCTCTGCATTGGTACCTTGGAGATTAAGTCAATTTTACTTTATTCAAAATATTTCAAAAAGTATGAACTCTACAAAAACTTCAAAAACTCTTTTGAAACGTGCAAATCCATACCTTTCATTTGATACCCCATTCGGTGAGGTAGCCCCCCATTTGAAAACAATTCACCCCCTTTTAGTCAATTTAAAAAAAAAAAATTATAAACTTCTCTATATTTTTCTGTATCTACAAACGCTACATACATTTCACATGCATTGCTCTGCAATATTCGGAGATAGGGGGGGGGGGGAGACGGGTAAAATTTCGACTTTTTCAAAATATTTCAAAAAAATTCAAAAAGTATGAAACCTGCCACGGTTGATGTCCATTTGTTTTTGAATTGCTGTGAGTGGCGCAGGCAGGACAGAAGCCAAGACTTACTGTGCCGGAGGCCAAGACCTAGGTACTGCGATTATGCACCAGAATAGGTAGTGAGTGACTGTGCGGTATTCGCTACCCAGAGCGACAGCGGTAAATATCGCATGAATTTTGGTCGAGGTTTCGCGCAGGCCGCGGTATTCTGGCGAGTATTTTAATTTTAATTTTGAAAAGAGATAAGTGAATATCATAATAATATGGTAGTAATTCATTTTGTGTATTAAGCATCCACTCCACAGCCGCGATTTTGTAGTGCGATTCCGCTGCGTTTTAGTAAGCGCAGCGTCTAGAAATCGCTAGACGCTGCGCGCCAAATGCGAAATCACAGCAGTGTGTAAGATCGCATGCGACTTTATAAAAAATCTACTGCAAACAAATTGCGCGACCCAAGACGCGCTTTCAAATCGCGGCTGAAGACTTTACCACTTCAACTGCGATTAGGTTCGACCAATCCGCCTACCTGTTTGTGCGAAGCTCGTTCAACTGTGGACGTACATAATGTGTTGAAGAGAATATAATAAAGAGAAAAATCTCGAAACCTCTCGATATGTTGGTTGGTAAGTGAAATTCAATAGAACCTCTTGATTAAATCTAACGAAGGTTTGTTCCTCCACGTTCTAACGAAGCAAAGTACAATTCAATCAACCTTCAGTTTGCTTTCAAATCAACTTTCTTTCTGGAGAGCTAACCTAGTTGTGTGAAACTAGAGCAAAGTTCTTTTTACACCATCCGAAAATACGGCGATCTATGGATAATACATCCAATTTAAAGAGTTACATTTTCAACGCATTACTATCTCTTTGTTATTATTATTCACGGTTATTTCTTGCGTCTGGTAAAACCTCTAAGATATATAGGAGAGGAATGCTCAGCAGAGAACGTATGATGAGAAAAAAGACTTGTGTCTTTGTCCTTTGGAAATATAAACTTTATATTTCCAAACGTGAATAAAATTATAGAAACGTAATCTGCAAAGGCCGGGATATGCTCACGAACAGGTTGAGAAAAATAAGACTGAAAGCTCTTGAATTAATTCAACCGGTTTGTTGCAAGCACAATGGTTTTTTATATCAAAAGGTTTATTGTATACATGGTGCCACGTAACCTGTGTACAAGCCGAAACGGGGTGAATCTGAACTTTTTATATTCGATATCTTGAATTTAGTTTTTTTTTTATGCAAACTAAAAACTTTAGTTCACTGTTACGTGACATTCTGTATATCCCGTCGTGTGTTGCGGCGATTATGCACGACTTCGTAAATCTGTTGCGGTAATTCTGGCTGGTGCCGCGCCGGGACGGCCCGTGTTATTAAAATGACGATATCTCATACATAAGTTTTGTGACGAGCTCCTATTAGTCATGTATTACCTTGCGATGTATTAATAATTCTAACTTTTCTTGTGTATTTGCCAATAAACTTCAGGGTCATGCAATGTAAAGCACAGACAATAGACAAAAAGCGTATCAATTGCGCGTCTGGTGGCAATGAATAGGGTGTAATGTAAACCCTTTGCGAAATGCTTACGTATTCTTAGAGCTCGCAATCACAGCTCGAACAAATTTACTCCACTTTAGGCGGTAGGTATACCCACCTAACACTTCACATCTAATGAATGGAATGTGTTATCACGAAATGTGCTGCGTACAATTAATTACGGATTCTTGCTAAGTGCTGATGAATTAAAATACGGATATTGTTTATAATGTACTTGTGTTTGTAGACATTTATCTGCTGATGTAGAAATAAGTCCGCAAATGTAGAGTAAAACGCTTAATGTTATAAATGCAAAAGTTTCGATGTTTGTTACCTTTTCACGTGAACTTCTGAAAGGATCGAGCTGATATGTATATCACAAATATTATCGTACTAGACCTGGCTACTTTTTATCCTTAAAACACGAGTGCAAAGCAGCGCACAGAAGCTAGTCACTCTAATATTACAAATGCGAAAGTTTGGATGGATGGATGTTGAGATTGCCATAGAAACAAAGTATGTAAAGCCGCGGGCTGAAACTAGTCAAAGCTTTCACTGCCCACTGCGTCTATGGAGGGCCGCAGCAAGTAGGACTGCACATGTGAGTGATTATTAATACTTTCATTGTCCACGCAATGAATGCATCACGTACCGTGTAACAATTATTCCTTTGAAGTAGTGTAGCTACCCCTCTGTACAAGTGTCCAATCTAAACATTCACATGTTGGCAGAGTCATCATTGTAACGTCATAAATAACGTCCTATATCATATCATATAGGACGTTTGGGATGAATCCGTAATCATATCGGAAAAACACCACATCTACATAAAAGGTAAAAGGCTCCATAAAAGCGAGAGACGAGAGCGCAGCGAGCGCGCCGCGACGACGCCGCGGGTACGCAGCGAGCCGTGCACTCGCCTTGAAATCGCTCGCAAATCGCCAGTATGGTAAGGGTGTCAAAGAAATCGGAACGTTTGATTCTTTTTCGAGCAAACGCAAATATTATGCAAGCGACATAAGAGTTGGTTTTGAACGAAAACGAAACTTCGATTTTCCTTTTCCGAGTAGGCCCCAAGGCTCTTAGGCAAAGACATTTTGTTACTGACTCGAGTACCTACTAATTACCAAACAAATAAAATCACCAAACCGAAATATTTTCCCGCGAGCCTTGTGGATAATAAAGATCGATTGGAAACTCAAATTGAAAAGTACCATCAACATTTTTGATTAAAACGATTCTCTTGATTATCTAACGATTGGAATCGTAATTAAATTACTCTTGGGAATTGAAAACCCGAGTTTCAGCCGTATTGTAATTATACAAGGTTGATAGTACTTTGCGACAAAGTTTCAGGGTAAGCTTGGTTTACAGCTTGGATAATCTAGCTCATTAGCCAATACAAACAGCTATTAAGCTCGAAAAGGGAACATACGGTATCATGTAGGTATGCTATGTTAATAATTAACAAGTTAAGACCGGGTTTATAACTCAGCTTAAGGGCGAACCTAGCGGGTTTGCTTGTCAAACTAGGCCTAGATCTCGGAACTCACAGGATCCCCGTGGTAAAAAACTAGAATTACATGAAATACAATTTTTTCTTCGGTTCCTTAATTGGAAAAAACAATCGCGTAAAAATATTACGAAAAAAAAATCATGAAAATGCAGTTTTGCACATATTTTCGTCGAGATCCCAGGAATCCTGCGGTCTATAGAAAAGATTTTTGTTTTGATTCGTAGGTTATTTTACTGATTATTTGGTTCGTTTCTTGTAAAAGCAAAAACATCATTTTTGCACTTACGCCGTTCCAAAAACGTAAGCTCCTTGCCGCTCCTATCAACGCGAAATCCTATGCCTATCCTTTTTAAAAAACGGCGCGCAATGCGCCCTCCTAAAAGCTAAAGGATTTGGTTGACACTGTTTACTCGCTCTCGACATTATATTATACCGAGCGGAGCGACGTCAAGGTTTTATTACAAATTTCGCTATGAGATCTTGACCAAATGTATATAAAAGCATGAACTCCAGTGGTTATTTTTCTTCCAATAAATCTTTTCTTAAAGAGGGAATCTTCTCTTTAACCCGCTGACTCGAACTACATAATTTAGCTAATAAGTAACACTTGAGATGCTCCATTTTTTTTATTCATTAATAAAATATTCCGATGAAATGCGAACGAAGATGTTCCATTTTTTATAGCCGCTTCATATTTCTATGATTTTAATTAGTATAGTGAATTCAGAACCCGTGCATCACCCTTGGATTTAATTTGGATCAACTTTTTTATTCGTAAGGCGATAATGCGGGTGATTTATTATAAATCTCTGTAAGTAGGGTTCGTAGGCGCTTCATTAAATCTGTAGGAGAGGATGAATGGATTTGGAATTAGTTTCATTTGTTTTTCCCGTCATCCACTTACAAAAGTAACCTACCTGAATTTTGCGGGAACGTTCTGTGTAATTGTTGATTAAATTTAAATTTTAAATTTTGATTTACTTCAAAGTTAGAGTCTGTGCAAAAAGAGCCGCGTTTTTGAAGCTTGTCTTGTGTCGTGTGATTTTTTGCGATGTTGTAGCGCGATTCTTACACACAGCTGCGTTTTTGTAAGCGCGATTTCAAGACGCCGCGCGCCGCCGCCGCCCCCCAAAACGCAAGACGCAGCTGTGTGTAAGATGGCATGCTTCCTACCTTCCTAATACAAAATGTACCGTGAAAAATTATCGCAAAATCGCAGGACGCGGAAACGCGTCGTCCAACTTCTATCGCGTCGATAAAACCGCAGCAGCGTGTAAGATCGTATGCGTCTTAGTACAAAATGTACTGCAAACAAATAACACAACAAATCGCGCGAAGCAAGACGCGCTTTAAAATCGCGGCAGTGGGGTAGAAGTATAAATTATTGTTCTTCTTGATTTTGACAGAGCAGTGTTGTCAACGCAACAAAAGTATTGTACTTCTCTCATTGCACAGACGCTATAAGACCATACGTTGAGAGTTTGAGAGGAACAGATCTTTAGAGTATGGTAGTCTATTTATTATCACTTATTTTGTTTTATTCTGATGACGACAAAATGTAGAAATTTCGGGCGGGCTAATAATGTCCCTTGGCCTCCATAGACAAAACGGTGTCTTCGAGAAGGACATAGTTGAATTCGACAATAACAGCTCTATTTTGACCACATGATACATTAATTAAGCCTTTTCAATACCTGCACATGGGTAGTACCTATTTTCCATTTATTTGATTCAGAATGCTGAATATTTAAGTCTACTAAATGCACCTAGTAGCACGAAAGGGGCTATGGTGACGTGACGAGCTTTTATAGCGGAAGGGTAGAGCAGCTCGCAGCGAGACCTTTCAGGAAGTTGACGTCATCTGACGGAGACAGCTCTCTATGACTACTACGTTACCTACACAAAGAATGGCATTTGAAAATGGAATGAAAAGGAGGAGTATTTTTATTAAAAAGTTTGATAACATTTTATCTTTTAAAAAAAATATTTAAAATGACAGCATTTTTCCTGAGAGTCGGTTTGTTAGCCTTTTTCGATCTACCGAAATATGACAACGTTTTTTGCCTAGCTAACAAGAAATAAAATAAAGGAGGGAATTCGAATTGTCGCTTTCGTGTTGAATGTATAAATAAACCAATTAACAACAAACGTTGTAGTATTAAATTATTTTGTAAGGCATACAAACTAAGACTTTCATAGTTGCAGTGTAAACTTCCTTCCTACGGAGCAGTTAAGCTATTAACCAATTTCCACAATCGTTTCCGCTTACGTAAGCTCGACCAACTATTACAAACTAACAAACTATGGTGTTTGTTTATTCTACTCAAACAACATAAGGCTATGTTTAACTAACTTCTGTCCGCTTCGCAGGCGTTTTTTTGAATAATATTATAAAGATGAAAGTTTTCCGGTTGTGAAGATATTTAGCTGAAGAAAACTCCAAAACTACTGAATGGATCGAGCTGAAATTTTGCACACATAGATCTGGACCCAGGAATAATATAAGCTACTATAGCTTATATTATTCCTGGGTCCTTAGATCCTGGGTCCTTCCATAGATTAGGTAAAGAACATCTATCGTCAGTTTAAAATAAATCTTAATAACATATTATTTAAATGACATATTATATAATATTTAAATTAAGAGTGGTGCTGTGTTGGCTCACTCACGCACTAAAAACTTGTAGCTTTTTCTTCATTATTTACCTAGCCGCGGTGACTCACAAATAAAACAGCGAGCCCACGCGGACCGTACCTACGTCCTACGCCTGACCTCTCCCCGGTCGTGTCGGTCTACCGTCTCATCAGTTTATGAGAGCCTTTGTCTCTTGATCATTACGCAGTACGCTGCGATAAGCGCTATGCGATGCCAGACACGTACTCGTATGAAAAACGTCTAGAGTGGCATTTTGTTCCGTCGAAGTATGCGGCAGCGGTATTGGGCAGTATGCAGTACGCTGCGTACTGCGTGGTGATTAAGAGAACAAAGCTTGACGGAGTAGAGAGTGCACGTGTGTTTGCGCACACACTTGTGCACTATAATAATGTCCTGCGCACATAGCTAGTCACATACAATGGAAGACATCACACTTTATAATGATTCTGTTAGCGAATGCCTATTATTAACTTTCTGTGTCTATTTTAATTCTATTGTAATTATCAATCCGAATAAATAAAATAAATAAAATCAGTCTTTTATGTTTACTATATCCATCTATCTATTTGGTGTTCTAAGTCGTGAAAAAGGAAAACTTTTAGCGAATTTCAGAGAACTGATTTAATCTTATAAATGGATGTTATCCGGGCACTTTTAGCTCGGTCCTACTAAAAACGGATTATCTCTCCGACGTGCCCGAGTGGGCATAACCGAAATCCCAATTGATTCTTTGACAAAGTATCGAAGTTAATCATGGCTATGGATTCCTCTCCGTACTCTTAAAAACTAAACCGAAGCTTTTGAAACGCTAATCTTTCGCAAGCGACATAAGAGTTGGTTTTGCACGACAACGAAAACGAAACCTCGATTTTCCTTTTCCGAGTAAGCCCCTTGGTTACTTCAAGTTTTAAAATACCTACTTCAAGTCAAGTCTTAGGTTTAAGTAGGATTATAAAATATCTATTTCTACAATTTGTTCTATTATTAGCCAACTACGAAAAATGGAGGAGGGTCTAAGTGTGGCTGAATCTGTTTTTTATGTAGGTAGTCTTTAGTGACAAAGAAAATTACAATTATTAGTTAGCTCAATTGTTTCAATTGTAAATACGAGTTCTAATTTTTTTATATTATTTTATTGTATGTTATTTGATTTTTCCGTAAATTATGGACTAATGTTTAATTTATTTTGCTTTTATGTTAGCTGGATACCAAATTTTATTGTAAAGAGTGTGTCAGCCAGTGACGCGCTCTACGCTAAGGTACCACGGAAGACCAGCGCTGCAGCTGCTCCCCGAGCTTCTGCAGCACATGCTGAGTGGCAGCCTTTTGGTTTCACGATGTTTTTTCTTATAATTCTTTTTTATCGATGTATTTTGCAGACCAATAAATTTATCTTATCTTATCTTATCTTATCTTATTCAAGTCCCTTAATAATTTGATTGATACCGAGAGATTTAGATTTAGTATTTATCCCGGAAAACTTAAAAAACTGTTTAAAGCTAAGGGATTCGAAATCGGTTTTTAGTTTTTTCAATTTTCAATCCAAATAAGAGATCGGAGATATACGAATATTAATAAGGTGGCTTTATTTTCGAGCCTAGACAATAAGACGAAGCTAAACCGAAAATTATTTGCACAATGTAGTCCTAGTTTATTTCTTTAATTCGAGCCTTCTCCAGCTTACCAAAAACTTGTAAATGTCCACTGAAAACACGAAAACAACCATTTAACAAAATGTTTAATTTCAACATTTTTAAACAACTTCGTCGCTTGAATGCCTCTGGCGACTTTTAAAAGTAACTACAGAAATGAATTCGTTACAAAGTTTTATGAAGCAAGTGGATTTTTATGAAAAATAGAAAAGTTAACGGTTTGCTAGAGGTCAACGGTGTCATGTAAGTGTGCACATTTTGTTATCTGTGAATAGTTGAAACTTTATTTACCACATTCCGTTGTAGATGTACGCGTGCCAAAATTGATGACGTCATCTGTAATTTTCCTCAGATAAGGTATTGGATGGCGGTATCACCTATTCTAGTGTAGGTGTAGTGTAGTAAAGATTCTGTGTTCATTTTGGAGGTAATTCCAGTTTTCCCCCTTAAATAATCTTCCGTGGATGGTATGGATTTTTTATTTAATTCCAGTTTTTCCCCTTATATAATCTTCAAGGGGGAAAACTGGATCTCATTTTTTTAAAGTCCAGTTTTCCTCCTTCGCGGGGATTTCAGGGGGGATAGCTGGAATAACCCATTGGTGGATGCCCATACATTTCTTTTTTTGTTTTTCTTTTAATTCGATAGGCCTTCGTTTGAGAAATATCTCACCTGATGGAAAGTGACGATGTGGTCGGACGGTGTATCACGGTATTCACTCTTGTCTTGAAGAGACCCAGGTTGTAACTGGCTGGAAAATCAGTAGCAGGCAGCGAGTTCCATTCCTTAGCGGTGCAAATGATGAAGGTGGAGGAAAAGCACGTAGTGCGAGTGAAAGGCTACCAAATAATTTGTAATAGTTTGGCGCCGTCCGTCTGCTTGCCCTGGAGCGGAAGAAAGATGGTGGGATCAGGTCATGAAGTAAGAAAGAAAGAAAAAGAAAGAAAATAATTTTATTTGCCTTTAATTAACTACACAACACAATAACTAACTTACCTAATACGCTAAATAATCTTAGACTTAGCTGCCCAATTTATGTGCGTAGCATGTTTAGGGCAATAAAGCACTTAGTCCCATCTCGTAGCCAGATTTGGTAGCTAGCTACAAAATGGGAAATGTGCTTTCCCGTCTGGTAGCTTAGCTGCTAAATGGGAAAGATTTTCCCATGTCGTAGATAGATTTGGTAGCTAGCTTGGGAGAGCAATCTTGCGGTGGTGTTCGAGACTTTGGACCTTAGTCTCTCCAAGGTACTGCTCGTCAATGAGTCTGCTGTTCTTTCCAAAGCTGGCTGCAAGCTGGTACTTGGCGGAGCTTATGCAAGCTACTAAACATGGCAGCTATACTCCAAACCAGACCGGACCTTTGCTTGATAAAAAGATAGAAGCTGTCCCGGTGTGAAGTATCGCTTAACCTTATTTAGGATTCCTAAATTCATGGCTGCTGTTTTCGCCTTTGACTCCATGAAGGTTCCAAAGTTCAAAGTTGGTGTGAGAGTGACACCGAGAAGCTGCAATTGATCTTTTATAGGTACCATTTTTTTGACGCTTGAGTTTTCGAATCAAACTATAATTAGTTCCTCATTTGGTGATTTGGTGCCAATGCCAATAGTAGACCGAAGCTGTAGAATGAAGGTATAATTCGCACACGATTAGAATGGGATAGAACCATGTCAATCTAAAACCAAAGCATGTGGATATTTGCTTTCACAAAGTCCCATCCGACAGACATCACGCGCGGATTGTACATAATGTGAATTTTTCGACGTGAAATATTTACGTCCCGCATTTACGCCTGAGTTCGGTTGACGATAGTATCAAGACGACGTGATCGAGACGTATAATTTTTATTATATCCCTAAAAATGAGCGATCCTCTCATTAGCGTATATCCCTGTCCGCAAGATTGCAGCGCTGTACCACATCCCATAGAAAAAGGAGACGCCACACGATTTTTGTCTGATCAGAACAACAATACAAAATCGCTTAGGCTCAATGGTTCAGACAGGGTAATGGAATGAGGAAAGGGAGGCCTTTGTCCGGTTGGAACCCTACCTACTACCTACGTAGACTACAAGTTTGTAATAATAATACCTAACCCTAAACTTAAGTAATGTTGGCTTAAAGTTAATGGGTAGCCATTTTGTTGAAAGGTTTTAAATGAGATGTAATTATTAATTTGTAGTCAGTTTAACTCGAATAAACAATCTTATAACTGAGTTAGAAGAAACTTGTGCTAACTCAATATTCTTCACGCTGAAGATGCTCGTAAATTATCTGACAGAACCACAGAATAACTATAATATAGTACTGCACAGAACTCCCCAAATATTGCAAAGCGGTAATTTGGCACGGACGTGGCCCGGGAGCAAATGAGGTGAATTGTGCTCTACATAGACCACGGTTATGAGTTATGATGAGTCAACACGCGCTGGTTGACGCCACTGGTTAGAACAATATACTTACGTCTGTGTTCACCAATAGATAATCGGACAATTAGGCCGCTTCGTCAGGTAACGTTGACGTTTAATGTATGAAAACTTGTGAACTAAAAACGTTAAAACAACTGTTAAACATTTAGTCACCTGTTGGTGAACTCGGTTTTTAATAGGATAGCTGGTAATCGGTGAAACTCTGTGCTGCACATCCTGTTACACAAAAAATTGGAGATCTTAGTATAAGTTTTGCAAAATTCATGAATGGTTGGTGGGAAGCTATGAAAGTTTGCATTTCCTTCCATACATTTATTTCCGCCTTGCAGCGCCCCTACCGGATACTGAGAGGAACTACTTCTGCTTCTCATAGTATGACGGCGATCTAATAGTTTCTTACGAAATCTTTGACGAGTAAACGGTAATAAGCGTCCCGTTCTCTAAATTCTTTTCATATTTGGGATTTTGAAAACTTGAAAAATCCCAAATCTGAAAGTCTCAGTTTGTTTTTTTACTAACGCACCAGATATTAGTGATAGTGATATAATATTTATTTGCATGAAACAAATGTGTATACTGTATACAAAGTAGGGTCTTAATCTGAACATAACAATATTTATTTGAATGCAGATGGCGCACCGACGGTCCACCAATACCTTGCAGGGCACGTTAGGAATGCACTCTAATGATGCACGGCCCTCACCTGCCAACCTTGGGCATAGCTTGTAAGATATGCCTGTAATTTCATTTATGATAGCTATTGCAATTGATCTTGGACCAATTCATCAAACATTCGATAGAGTACCTTTGTAGAGTCAAAACTGAATCTCAATTACGAAGAAGATGCTTTCTGTTCCTAATAATCATTAAAATGAAGGAAACGTTAATAAATCTCATTCAAAACGGTCAGACAGTAATTAGAATGTTCGAGAAAGCAATGTTACGAGGAGAACGACATTTTCATTACTCGTAAAGTCCAAGTTAAGGTCTCGTCACTGAGAGTAATTTGGATGAGAGGAACAGTTGTGAACATGAATGATGGATGTTTACTGGAAAATTCCGGTTGTATAACTTATATTTTTATTTATTTTATGCGTATTTTGTGAAAGCTTCAGATGTGTACAAAATATACACACGTATTTTGTCTTTAAGACCTTTTTAATACTGAATACTTTTATTAATGAAATGTAACAAACATTTAACGTAGGTATAAACACGTGCAATTGATTTGCATGCTTGAAATTGGTTTATTTCTTTATTTTTTCTGCAGGAAATATACATAAGAGCAAAAAAAAACATGAATTTAAACAAGATATGGCAAAGCAATGTTTATCAAAGGTTATCAGAATGGTCATATAAGTACATCGAGAGATTTCTGCGTGCCATGGGTGAATTTGTTATGTGTGCGTGTTTTTTAACATTCTTCTTCTCTAAATATTTTAATTCCTTCTCTAGACAATACAACTGTTTTAATCAAATCCAAATAATTCCATTTTTTTTACAGAAATAGGGTACCTGAGAGCGAAAACTCCGCGATTGTCAAACAAGGTGCGCACGTTTCTGCCGTCAAACATAATACGTTAATAGCAACATTATGTTCTGAAACTACGATCGTAAATTGTGCACAAATACTCGCTATATTAATATTTACGGCTGTTCATTTGGGCGAGGTTGTTTTTGTGAAGGTTGTGCCTACCTACTACGTTACCTGCTTTTGCACCCATTAGAATGAGGGTAAAAATAATAAGTAAGTAACCTTTAAAATTATGATACCTCTCTCGAAAGATAACTACTTAGGATCTTACTTACTAATTAACTATAAAAAAATTGGTAAGTAAATAATACTTGACATTTCAAACTCTGAAAATGATGTCTGTGTCCATTTTCAAGATGTTATACGAAAAACAAGAACTAAATTAAAAATTTTATAAACCCCCAGACAGATTTCATGAAAAATGGCAAAGAACACTCGCGAAAATCGGTTCATCCTTTTGGGAGCTACGATACGACAGACAGATACACACGTTAAACTTATAACACCCCTCTCTTTTTGCATCGGGGGCTGATAAAAGACGACTTGCCTTATGTAGGTAGGTACATCTTAACTTTCATAATTATCAGAAATAGAGAGAATTCAAACGATTTAAAATTTCTAAACTCCACCCAGTTGCAGTTGAAAGCAAGTACTGCCACAGATATAAATTTGATAAGCGAATCATTTAAGGCGAGTATGAAATATTTATGATCTCTAGTCCAACCATCTCGCATATAATTCACCGCATCTAGTCTATTTTGTCAGTTCTGTGAACTTGGGAAGATTCCAAGAAATTTACAAAATGTACTATTATTGCAAAAAGTTGGCTCCGCCGCGACAGTTTTCACTGCCGTGACCAGGATTCGAACCTGGGTTACTACGGCCACAACGTAGGGTCCTAACCACTAGACGATCACGGCTATCGGAGCACTGAGAGAACGTCTGAAATTACGAATCGGCATTCAAATGAAGGTATTTTTTGTGCAGAAACGTTATTTTGTAACAAAGCTGTAACGCACGAGTGCATTTTGTTATCTTTGACATAATGACTCTAGGATGCTTTCACAATTCATATGATTTTTCAGGTTTCGTCTATGTTAAATGAATAAATTATAACTTAATGAAACAAATCAAATACACAATTTATAAATTACTAGCTTCTGCTGGCGGCTTTGCACGCGTTTTTTGGAATCAAAAGTAGCCTAGTATGTTATTCTTGGTCCAGATCTTTATGTGTTCAAAGTTTCAGTCCGATCCACTCAGTAGTTTTGATGTTGTCTTCGGTCTAATATCTTCACAACGGCACACGAATAGAAAACAATACTTTCGGCTTTATAATATTAGCCCAGAATATCTAAATGTACTAATATTTAGTAGGATTTCATAATCTTGACAGTTATTATTGTACTCCGAAAATATTTTATGTTTATATCATGATTAGTTGATTTTGACAGTCTCTTCTTAGATTCCACATTGTCGTAGAATTTTTAGTCATAATTTTAACCAGAGTACAAAAAAACCACAATTAAATTTATTGAAGACACCAAATATACAAAATGAAGGCAAATAATTATTAGAGTTCGGGATTTATCATTTAATCGCCGATATTATGACGATCGAACCGCTATCTCTAACATATCCATCAATGTCAGCTCTATCGTCACCTTTCCTGAAAACACAATTCAAAATAACAATGGATGACGCTACGCGGAATAGGAACACATTAATCACTCTTGACGACCTCCGTGGCGCAGCGGGCGAAGGTCCGCCTGCGACGCAGGAGGTTGCGGGTTCGATTCCCGCCTCGGAACAAATTTGTGTACGATCTGCAGAAATTGGTTCCGTTGGCCTGGGTGTTTTCTATGTATAATAAAAAATATCTATCTATGTAGTGTATTGTGTTAAGTATATCAGTTATCTAGTACCCATAACACAAACTCTGCTTAGCTTGGGGCTAGATAATGCTGTGTGAATTGTCCAGCATTATTATTATTATTATTATTGAGTGGAACATAATACGAATAAGTAACTAGGTAAGTGCTTAATAAAAGCACTCGTAAACAAATGTAGCCATGAGCTGCTCATCTAAAACGCTTCGTAGCAAAATGGTCATGACAAATGTCTAAAAAGTAATACTTTATCAGTTAAATGCATTAGTCTTATATTGCCTAAGATTTAATACACCTAAAACGCAAAACACCTGAATGGCAATAAACTTTGAACTCAGTTTACATAAGTAGTGTTTAAAACGCAATTTGAACTAATAACCAAATTCCATTAACTCGTATAGCCTATGCTGTACTAAAGCTGCATTAGTTATATCTGAATTCAGTTTTTATACGCAGTTAACTCTCTTCTATATCATACTATTGAAAAAGCTTCATTTTCAGGTACATTTTACTGGATCTAGATGTATTCGCAGTCAGCGAATTGCGATCAGTTATTTTTGTCATCTACTGTACTTAGCAATAAGTACTGACAGACCCCTAAAAAGGGGTTTGAAGATTTTGGCCCTAACATCGGTCACGATTTTATTTTATTTTTTCTAAATCGTGGCGAACTATAAATGTGATAGAAGACACTAAAACAAATAAACATTTCCTTGATACGATATGAAGAAAACCACAAAGAACATATTTATGAAGAGAAATATAGTTATTTTCATCTGTGAATATCTCAGAAACCTGAAGCTTGAGGACTAGCTAAAGCTTCAGGATTGTTTATAGTGTTTTCTATTTAAATAAGTATATAACTATTATTGTACGCGGAGATTTTGCCAATAAATAATAATGCTGGAAAATCCATACAGCATCATCTAGCCCCAAGCTAAGCCGAGCTTGATGTTAGGGCCACCCTCTCAAATTAATTACTTTTATTTTCTTCCCAATTACCCAAGAAGATAAAAAAAACGTATACGTACAATAAACATGAATAAATAACTACTTTCTAGTTTATTAGAATACCTACCCTAGGTTTTTGTGTTTGAGCAACAAGCTGAGTCAGGACCTGGTAGACCTACACACACGCGCTCGTCGGCTTGCTGAGTGGGCTATTTAGTACCAACCCAATGCTTTGGTAGGTCCTTGTGTTAATATATGTACGTATTGTGTTATTATTGTTGACTTGTGTTTATTTTTTAGGTTACTAAGTAAGGAACGTGTTACTAAGTAGTCTTTTATTTTAATAATAGTTTAGTGTTTAATATACAATTTTCTTTCTTTTCTTTCTTTAGTTAGTAAATGAAAGAAACCAAATTGAAGAGAAAAGTAGGTACTTAGGTACTGGTGGTATAAATAAAGGTATTAAACTAAGGCACGTGGAAGACTAAACTTTTAATTAACGGAGTTGTAACTTTTAACTAGGTCGGTAGAATTGAAACAACTCTCGACTGTTAAGAACTAAAAGGTATTAGAATTTTAAACATCTTTATTATTTGTTATTCTAAAAACTTAATACATTTTAGTAAAATTTTCCTACGCATAAAAGGTATGAAAGTTACATTGACTATGAGATAATCATGCTCGTACATTGTGGGAAAAGGAGAACTGTAGAACCGAAAAACATAAATAACGCTGGACAATTCACACAGCATTATCTAGCCCCGACTTAAGCAGAGCTTGTGTTATGGGTACTAGATAACAGATATAAATAAAACACAATGCACTTTTTATACATAAAACACCCAGAACCCCCGGAACAAATATCTGCAGATCGGATATACATTTGTTGCGAGGCGGGAATCGAACCCCCAACCTCCTACGTCTGCATGTATTTTTTCTATTGGGACAAAACTAAAAGAAAAAAATACAGAGTTTTTAATAGTCAACAAAAAACCGGACGAATTTTCGTTTTGATAGCGCAGTTTCTCGAGAAATAAGCCGTAGATGGATTCGATCAAGCCATTGATTCAATTTCTCCGGACGTAAGATTGTTCCTTGCAATTTGCGAGAGAAACCGAGCGTTTAAAGGTCCCGAACCCTACTAAGGTAAAGGAAACGGCGACCCAAAGGGTTGAGACAACATTTACCGTGTCCACCATCTTCATTTACATGCTAAAAGAGATGGCCGGACTGAAATATCTGGAATAATTGGATTAAAAATATATATTTATATAACTAGCGGCCCGGCTTCATACAGGTGGACATTTATTTTTTTAAACATATAAAGATAACCCAACATGGGTAATCTTTATATGTTTAAAAAATAAATGGTATAATGTAGCATTCTAAAGGTGATAGAATTTTTGAAATCGGGTAGTAGTTTTTGAGTTTATTCGTTACAAACGTACAAAAATAAAAATCTATTCTCTTTACAATTTAGTATTACTATTATTAGATAGTAGTAATATTTATACTGTACCTATAGAAAAATATTTCTATAAAATAAAATGTACCTATATGCTGTGCGTCGGTGAGCGCATCACATCACGTGATTTTTCACATGCTTTTGTTCGAGCACTTACCTAACATGCTCGAGAAAATAAAAATAGGAATGGTTGCCGGAAAAAAAATATTGAGGAATAAATCCAAAAAAAATAATAGTTTTTCAACTTCTTTTTTTGTTGAGACACACAGTAAGTGTTTTTAAGAAGAATGTCTTCTAAGGACATTTTTCGCGACTTTCGGCTATTATTACCTATCCGCGATGAGTTTTGTTCCAACCCAATAATCTGGTCTGGTAATTATGTAAATGTTTTACAATATAAAGATATCCTTGAACTTCTAGCCATATAGTACGAGTTAAACTAGCTTTAACTTTAGGTAACCTTGCCCTATATAGGAAAAACGACATAGCACAGGGAATCTTGAAGCGGATCACAATACATCATGCTTCAAATACGACAAAGCGGAACAGTGGCGCCACGCTATTGTTCGTGAAGCTGAAACAATGCTACTACGGAACAATGAAGAAACACTAGGTACCTACCGACTAGTTTGTAGTCGTTGAGTAATAAAATGTGGATTGTAGATGGTAGTAGTATTAGATATTATCAAGTAAATTATATTTTCACCACTCTCGCTTGAAAACGGTGACTTTGCTGCTCAAAAACAGTGAGCAAAATCGAGTTTTGCTTACAAGTGGAATAAATAATTATTATTCAACTTGTTGACAAAAATAATTTGAATTCTGAGCAATGCAATCTTCATAGAAAAAAATACTCCGTCCGTTTGTGGTTTTAAAGAGGTTTGTAGCATTTTTACCCTCCAAGGTTGTTGACCAAAATAAGTGTCTGACATTCGACCTCTTTGATAAATTACAAAATATTTTCTCGCTAGTCGCGGTGAAAAGTTGTCTTTTTAACTCGAGGGTAAATATTTTTCGTTTCGTGCTTCCTAAATCCCTCGCTACCTCAGCAGTCTACTATAGAGCCACTCGCTACGCTCGTGACTCTATTCTAGACTGCTTCGCTAGCTCGGTATTATCGGCACGCACTTAACAAGAAATCGTTTTGCCCACTTGTTGAATAAATAACTATTTTATTTATAAAGTGAACCTAGTTAGTAAAGTGATTAACCTAGTTATACTCAATGTAAGTTCCTTACCTTAATACCATACACCAAATGTTTGTAACTTAAACAACATTAAACTATGTAAATGCATTATTTGTATACCTACTAGTTCATATTTTAATAATAATTAGCACTCTTTTCGATTACCTAGTTCAGGCTAAATTATTAGGTATTATTAGCTTTGTTTATTCGTTTAGTGCACTTATGTTTTGTCTATTTACGCGTTTTTTGAATAAATTTTGTATATTTTATTTTTTATTTGAGTAACGTGGTCCTTGACCGATTCCGCTGCAATTGGACGTCTGCGTCTGAATGAAAGATTATTTTGTACTCTATAAACTTCGATCAAATATTCCGGGGGGCCGCGCCGGCGAAAACCTTGATCGATGTGTATAAAAGATTATTTAGAACTGAGCAAGATAGCATAAGGTAAGGGAGGCCAACTCGCAACAACAACGGGATACCATATCGTGGGCAGTAGATGATGAACGAAATAAAATTTTATTTTTAAAACTGTCATGGTTATTTACTTACACTAAAGTCTAAATGAATTGTAAATATATCCTGTTGTAAATAATTTCATAATTTTACTTGTTTTTTGTGAGTACTTACTGATTATTATATTTTGAATTTCTTGATTTGCGTTGCCTACTGCCAGATTTTGATTGAACTGAATCCTCCTTCCGAATTTCTAATTATTCATCCAATTTAATTCAACGACAAATTTAATTTGATTCGGGGCTTAAGCAATCTTCATTCAGCAAATGAGATTATATTAATTATAGGTAAGATTATATTAATTATAGCAATGTCTATCTAAAATGTACCATTATAGATAGACACACAGACAATAGACATTGCTCTTACAGTAAAAAAATTAACGGAAATTCTGTTGATCAGTTTCTTAAATGATTTCTTGTCGTCATATAGGTACTATGCAATCACATCACATCACACTAATTATTATAAATGTGAAAGTTTGGCTGGATGGATGGATAGATGGATGGATGGATGGATGTTTGTTACCTCTTCACGCCAAAACCACTGAAAGGATCGGGCTGAAATTTAATTTGCACACAGGTTATTCTAATCCTGGAATCAAACATAGGCTAATTTTTATCCCATAAATCAATTCCCTTGGGATAGAAATGACCTTTAAACGTTTCCAAAGAAACAACGCATGCGAAGCCGCGGGCATAAACTAGTATGTTATAATTCACTTAGACGAGAAAATCAAGAGAAATTCTACCTCTCTTTCTTTTATAAACAAAGTCAATAATGTACGTCTCATGGACGCTTTCGATTGGTATTGATAAGGATCAGTTTAGCTAACTCTAGATTGTTTTCAACAGTCAGCTGTTAGCTCAACTGTTTCAATGGTAAATACTAATTCTATTGTGTTTCTATTTCTATAAGTAATTTTCTTTGTTAATAATGTAGAAATAACTCTTCGCCAAGAAAAAGATATTAGATGCAACGGACTTCGGTTGCATGCATGTTCGCCGGTATAATACCACAAAACCAAACCGTCTGCAGAACTTTGCATAGTACCAAACCAACCTGAGCCAACGCTAAAAGGTTTCAAATAAAATTAAAACTGAACTTTGAATGCATTCAATTTATGATTGCATTTTCATATTAATTCATTTGCATATTAAAATGAGTCGTTCCAATAACTATGACTCTACGAGTAATATGTAATATAATAAAAGATATATCTATAATATAAAAATGAATCGCAAAATGTGTTGGTAAGCGCATAACTCAACAACGCCTGGACCAATTTGGCCAAATCTTTTTTTAAAATGTTCGTTGAAGTTCAAGGATGGTTTTTACGGCGAGAAAAATTAGAATTATTGCTGGAAAAACCCTAAAAATAGCCCTTCTTTTTCCCATACAAATGATTTGTAACTAAAACGTAGTCAATTTGAGCTTTATTGCTATGGTATAAAGTTCATATTAAATTACAAGCACTCACTGTTGTCTAAGCAATGTAGGTGTGTTCCTAACGTCAAAGATCATATTTATCAAAACAATGTGCGTGTGTGCGTTGGAGCACAGAATACATAGTTGGAGGAGTTTAATGTCGCGTTCCGAAACTCGCTTTTCTTTTGTATTAGTTTCGGCACGCGAAATAAAATGCATCAGTTTCCACGTCACGTGTTCAGGAGAATTTTTTAAAATACGTAGGCACAAAAACTGCCACATTACAAATCTTTTTGACAGGACGAAGTCTGTCGGGTCAGCTAGTATAATATAATAATAGATTGTCACTGTGATCATGAATGTTATGCAAACCGAGTTTTGTAATTGAAGATTTACTCGACGTTAGTTTAGAGAATAGAGATATGTCACGTATCTGCGGTATATCAGATTTAAATGAATAATTCACAAGGAGTCTTGTACCTTCATTTCAGGAGATCTCCTCTCAACATGTGAATAAATCACGTGACATTTGATTTACTGGGTTATCTGACTATGTCTTGATATCAACGCTCGTTTTATTTTCTTTCGTCTTCTCTTTTATGTATTATACCACTAGCTGCATTCTTACTACCCGTTTTCTCTTAGGAATGAAGCATTTTCCCGCGGTAAAAAGTAGCCTATGTTCATCAGGAATAAAGTGGGCTTGTAATGGTAAAATAATTTTTCAAATCGGTCCAGTAGTTTCGGAGCAATACAAACGAACAAAAAAATCAAATCTTTCCTCTTTATTATATTAGTATAGACTAGTTTCTGCCAGCAGCTTCGCACGCGTTGTTTCTATGGAAACGTCTTAGCCTATGTTATAACTTTCGCATTTATCAAAAGTAAGCCCTAATATAAGCCCTAACCGGGTCCATATTTGAGACTGAATATCTTTAATAACCTATGTACAATAAGGTCACAATAAAAAAATTTAATTTCAATTTGTAATAGTGTGATTTTGAAAACGTTTCTCAGACATAATTTTCTATAAAAATTATCATTCATTTTATTTTCGATCAAGCAAATATTTAAGATAAATCGCTTAGATATGCTTTTATTCTAATAAAGTTCAGAGAGTGTGGCTTTATTATGGGTACACCAAATAACCTTACCGCACCTTCGCACCTACCTCCCCGTATTTTAAAAGCAATATACATAACCCGCGCCTGTTTATTTTCATGAGCAACAGAAAACACTCCAATATAAAGCTTGACTCAACAAACCAAGTTCATTCGGTTTCCGTCGCGTTATGCCTACCTACATATACACTGTCGGTATACCTATTCATCCAGTCGTCGAGTCGAAATTCATACATTCAGTATTGAGTGTGGAAATTACGGATACCCTGAAGGTGTTGGGGATTATCACGGAAGCTGGTATCCGGGCAAACACACCAAGCTGCTCTAAACCTTATTCACTAAAATCACAAGGTTCATTTTCAATATCAACATCCGTGGAAGGTGATATTGAAGGGCTTAGGCACTCGTAGCGCCCTTAAAAAACTTGCTACTGAATTTTCAATGATGCTTATAATTCTACGTCAAAGATTGTATGTATGAAAATCGACACAAGCGCATGATTTTATCTGTGAGGTATTGTATTTTCAAGATCGCAACTGTGCAGCAAAAGTTTATTTTTTCAAAGCAAATATTTTTAACTTGTTTCTGCCCGCGGCTTCGCACGCGCTGTTTCTATGGAAACGTTCCATGATTATTTCTATCCCATGGGAACTGTTTTATGGGATAAAAAGTAGCCTATGTTTGATTCCAGGCTTGGAGCTACACCGATGCAAAATTTCACCTCAATCTGTTCAGTAGTTTTGCCATCCATCGAAACTTTCGCATTTTATAATATTAGTGTGATAAACATTTCCATCATACATTACTTATGTGTAACTCTAGCGGTTTTGGCAGCGCACGCAAGAATAGCTCGCAGATGTTAGATTTTTTCCTGCTTACTTGACACTTATCGTCATATTTTGGACAATTCACACAATATCTTTATAAATTGTGGCCTACGTTTTATTCTGATGTTTATGCTATTTTATTGTTAAGTGTCATTAAAATCCATTCAGTAGTTTTTACGTGAAAGAGTAACAAACACCCATCCATTCATACTTACAAACTTTCGCGTTTATAATATTAGTAGGATTGGTAAGTAGAACTGGAAGGATGGAAGACATAGGTATTTCTTATCGTCAACGGGAAATTTTAAAATTATCTTTCTATTCAATAGCCCCCAAGGAAAAACAACAAAAAATAAAGTATTTCATAAACGAAATAAGAGCGGAATTCCCGTAAATATTTTAAACGTCCCGACCAATTATTTTTAATTACGGTTGGATGTTGAAGGAATTAACAGCATTTTCGTGTTGTTACAAAATATTTGGAAATGTTTTTTTTTCACTTCCATTATTCAAATTAAGAGTAGAGAAACATTCTTTTTGCTAAAATCATTCATCAGTGTACTGAAGAAATGTTTACGAGGTACATTCTTGTCAGTGGCGTAGCGTGTCTTGGCGGGGCCCCGTATAAAAAATTGTTTGGGGGCCCTTATTAATGGTAAAGTTTTCTCATAAAAGAAATAAATGTTTGCATAAAATTAAAAGAAATATTTATTCATCTTAATTATTTAATTATTATATATATATATATATATATATAGAGATACCATTACGGTAAATGTTGATCAGGCGCGACTCACGGCGAGTACTTTGTTGATCCAAAAACACATGTTGATCCGAGCCTCTTTTGTTGATCTATTATGCATTTCCAGGAACAAGTGTGGCTCCGACCAGATCAACATTTGACCTCCCGTGGCCTTAGGCATTATGATACCATTTGTTGATCCAATATACAAATCCATTTTGCACAAGTTGATCCGATTCAAATGAACCAATCAGAACGCAGCATTGGTCGAAAATGGCTGCGACGTTGCCGCTCTGTCTGGGGGAGGGGTCGACTCGTGTAGAATCGTACTGACTAGGTAACGCCATGTTCCATGACATTTATTATTTATTGTGACATCGCGTTCCCTAGTCATTATTTAATTATTCAAAATCCATTGCGTACAATTTTCTACGGTCAAATGTTGATCCGTCAATACTTTTTAGCGATGATTATGTAACTATTTTGTTATTTTAGGGTTTCGAGATCGGTTTCGAAACCCTCATGGTCTCGTTTTGTCTATCCTTTTCTCCCTTTAAAACATCAGCAACTACCGCAGCTATTAACTTGAAATTTAAAATAATATTACATTTGTGCACCTTAACAGATATAAAGAAAAATAAACGAAAATAAAAAAAAATTAGAATGAAATTTTTAAAGGTATCGTTTTGTAGAGTATGACAATTTCTGCAGGTTTTATACTTCTTAAAATAGGTCAAAGGGGGAATAATTTTTTAAAAGGGGATTACCTCACCAAGTGGGGTATCAAATGAAAGGTATCGGTTTGTACATTTTAAAACCGTTCTTGAAATTTCTGTAGGTTACATTTTTTTTTAATATTTTGAGAAAAGTCGATAAATTGAACATAGCCCCCTAATCTCCGAAGTATGCACAGCGATCCATCTTAAATGTACATAGGTCGGTCGGTAGCTACTACTTTTAGGTAGAACCGGTACCTTAAGTACATATTTGTATAATTAACCAACGTTCAAAACCCTCGGCGCGCAAATTACGCTTGCACTTGACGAATCTTGTTTGTTTGTGTTACTAACTGAAACCTATAACCAAATATAAATAAACAGTTTTTTTTTGTGATTTATTTCTTGGTATTTCGTACCTTGTTTAGTTTTTAGGGTTCCGTACCTCAAAAGGTAAAAAAGAACCCCTATAGGATCACTTTGTTGTCCATCTGTCTGTCTGTCTGTCGGTCTGTCCGTCTGTAAATGTCAACCCTCTTTTCTCAGGAACGCGTGGACGTATTGAGTTGAAATTAACGTCAAATACTCAAGTCCGTAACTTCTTGAAGCCGTGATATAAATAAAACTTCTAAGCATTTAAAAGTTACAGCCGTTTATGTCCGAATATTTTGAGATTTCCAAGGGAATCACAAGCACACAAAACCTATAGGGTACTTCCCGCAGACCTGGAATCATGAATTTTGGTGAGGAGCACGGTCTTATAGCACAAGTAATGAAAAAAATCCGAAAACCATTAATTTGTAATTTATTCACTTTAAAAAAATACTTTTAATGCTCGCCATGGACCAAAACCTATAGGGTACTTCCCGTAGACCTAAAATTATAAAATTTGGCAAGATGTAAGGCCTTGTAGCCCAAATAAAGGAAAAAATCCGAAAAAAGGATATTTGTAATTAATTCACAAAAAAACTTTTGATTCTTGCTATAGACCAAAAAAACCTATAGGGTACTTCCTGCTTATCTAGAATCATAATATTTGGTAAGATGCAAGGTCATATAGCATAAATAACGAGAAAAATCTGAAAACCGTAAGTTTGTAGTTTATTATTAAATAAATGAAATTTTTGATTCTCTCCCTGGGCCAAAAAATACAGGGTAGGTACCTGCTTCATGTTGACCTAGAATCATGATATTTGGCAAGAAACAAGGTCTTACAATGAAACGGAACCCTTAGTATGCGAGTCCGTCTCGCACGTATCGTTTTATTTTTTTAAAGCTTTTGTAATTGTTATGTATCAAATAAATTATTTAATTTCATTTTATTTTCGCCTAAATATCTACGTTACACCTATCAGGGCCCACAGTAGTGGACCGTGTGGAGTACACAACCTCCACCAGGAACCCTTTTCTCGAACCACTTCGAGGCACTTTCAGCTAGGCATTGGATATCATTGTTACAAATTAGACCTAGGACCTAGAATTATTTAAGGTAGGTACAAGTAGCGGCACGAAACTCTAGCGCAGAAGCGCAGAAATCTTATAGCGCAGAAGTAAAAAATTTGGTATCACAGGGTGCGCAGTATCCCCTCCACCATTTGCTCAGCGCTAAGCTTACGTGCCGCTACTTATAGTAATTACTCTACCAAACGTGGTTAACCGACTCTGAATATTAGGTACTAGTGTCAATCATTTTACTTTCATAAATGACCCTAAAGTTATCTTCATCATTCATTGACTGTCATAAAATGTTTAGGTTACCTATCTATGCATGTCATCAGAACCCCCGCTCCCCCTAAAGTTTTTTTATTTACCTACTTTTCATACCTAAGGCCTTAAAATACGAAATAGGTAACTTACCTATTTCGTAAGTCGTAAGAGGCGACTAAGGGACATACACCGGAGGATGGGCAGCAGCGCCCCCTGCATAACCAACTCCACCACCGAACTGTAATCCCCAATCCGCTTGCCCAGCGTGGGGTTATGGACACTGACCCTCAAATAAATAAAGCCAGAAAGTAATGGCCGCCGTTCATCATAATAAAGATTTCAATCAGTGCCTCCTAACCGTGTTGACCTACGGAGCTGAGACGTGGACGCTCACGGTAGGGCTGGTCCACCGGTTCAAAGTCGCTAAGCGAGCTATGGAAAGATCTATGCTCGGAGTTTTTCTGAAGGATAGGATTCGTAACGAATACATTTGACAGAGAACCAAAGATAACTACCATATCTCGCGAAGAACCGACAACCACTGGGGTAAACGTGTCTTTGAGTGGAGACCACGACTCGGCAAACGTAGTGTAGGACGCCCTCCAGCCAGGTGGGATGACGATCCGCGAAAGACTGCAAGTACCCAGATGCTGGATGCGGCAAGCTGAAGACAGGCGCTATGGCGCTCATTAGGGGAGGCCTGTGTGCAGCAGTGGACTAATATAGGCTGTAGATGATGATGATGATGAACCTACCTTAAGTTGGGTTATGATCAGTGAAGATCGTATATAATTTATTTTAGCCGAATTATTAGCAAATATTCAGCCGAAATTCATTTCATACGGTCCGCTCTCATAACCAATGCACTATAGGTACCTACCTACATGTTCTACTCAAAAGTGGTCGGAACTACTTAAACATGTAATTTGTCAGTTTCACAGTCAAGGCGTTGCGGCGTTGCCGATTTGAAAACAGACGAAGTAGTCATAATATGTGGCTCCAAAGTCTGCGGAGCAACATTGTCTAAGCTAATGTTGCGCGTAGTTAAATATGTAACGGATGTGAAAAAGACGTTTTAGTGTAAAATTTTTGACCGTTAGTGGATCAACAAAATTTTGATATTTTGGGATATTTTGAATGCGAGTATCTCGATAACCAGTTAATGTAGATCTAGCGTTGCCATGTGCTCTTCAAATGTGGATCAAAGTATATCTGTTTACTAGGTTTAGAGTCGAATGTACACTTGAAATAGGTGGATCAACATTTCTTAAGAAATCGTACTGGATCAACAATTACCGTGAAAGGTTCATTATATATATCTATCTGTCACTTTTTCCAAAATTTTTATAAACAATTCAAATTAAATATTTACACTTTTCTGGCCTTTTTTTCGGCAAACTGATTTATTAAATCATTAATAGCTGATGATGACTTTAGTTTTTCTAAAGTGCCTTCAAGGACAATAGGGACAGGTCTGACAGGCGTTCATGTCCCATCGAACAAAAAGTTATTTATAAGAAAACCGTTTTTTTTTTTACTTTTGTCATTTCTAAAATAAATACAAAATTGAGAAGTTTTTATTAATTTTTACTTACGCACATAGGGGGCCCCCGTGGCCCGGGGGCCCCGTATAATTGATACGGCAGCTACGGCGGTAGCTACGCCCCTGATTCTTGTTCAAAAGTGCAAGCGCGGATTCCTCAATAAACCTGGGAAACGAATATAAAGTGTATTGACACGTGCCGAATACATTAGGGATGCCATTGAAAAACATAAAATAAAAGCCGGAAAAATGTTACCACACGGTTAAGTGATTCTATACATACATTAGGTACACTAACTAAACAATATTATGAACAATATTTGAAGAAAAGGTCGGACGAAAATTTTAATCAAGTTTATTTAAGACTAGTTTATGCTCGCGGCTTCGCACGCGTTGTTTTTATGTTTAACGTTTAAAGGTGATTTCCATCCCGTGGGAACTGATTTATGGGATCAAAAGTAGCAGCCTATGTTTGATTCTAGGATTAGAATTACGTGAATGCAAAATTCAGCCCAATCCGTTCAGTAGTTTTGGCGTGAAGACGTAACAAACATCCATCCATCCATCCAAACTTTCGCATTTATAATATTAGTGTGATGTGACAGTGTGACCTAGGTTGTTATGAATTGGGTTCTCATTTGTTCTTCTGTTATACATATTATTATCAGAATTATAATGTCATGTGTATGTAGGTATTGTACGAAAATATAAATAGCCGGATTTTTGTCCAAAAAGCCGAACGAAAAACGCATGTTCCGTACTGCAATTTTTCAACGCAAAGAAAACCCATTAAGGCGAGATAGGTTCACACATACATACAACGTATCTTTTACTTGTCGAGGAAGTATTCAAAGCATTACTCCTTGTCTCGAACAGAAAAGAAGTAGAAGTAAAACCTATTTGTTGAATGCTATTGGGGAAAACATTGGTCGAGACAAAATGTGGTAGTCTGAAAGTGACAACACAAGGGCCTAATAAAACACGGGAGTGACAAATGTAGACGAAAACAATACAGTGCTCTTTCGTGACGATACAAAAATATTGCGGCAACTTTTGTACTGAAATGTGCAAAGTTGACAGTAAAAAAAAAAGGTAACAGTGCCAGTAATTGGACCTAACCCTTCAAAAAATCATAGATATTTTATGACTTTCATTTGGATCCATCTCCTTCTGGTGGAAGTGATAGGGCTTATTGTGAACACTCTAACTTAAGAAGAGATGATGAATGTCTAAAAAGAGATTTTGAGTCAAATGCTGACTGATCGATTATGTTTTTATTTGAGAGAGGTATTGCCCTGCAGTAGTACAAGACAATACGGGCTAAATAATAAAACGTAAATAATAATTTTGAGTACATAGTTTTTTACATAGATTCGTTTATGAGTGGTATTCGTTAGGAATGGAATTTAATAAGGACAATAAACAAATACCATTTGGTATTACTTTTTTGGTATTAGAAAGGAATAGATCGTGTATTTAAATGAATAGCAATAGGCACAAAATACTATAACTATTCATTTTTCCTTCCATGAATAACGTTATTCCCGTATAGGAGCAGAAATAAAGACGAAATATAACAGTTTGTCAGATATTTTAGTATTATTTCGTGGCTGTGACGAACATTCCATCCTTTATGAAGAAGTCTGTATATCGGTATTCATACATTTTGATTACGCGGCATTGTCAGAAATACTCGCAATATACGGCTGACAAAAGAGAAACGCAAATTGGACTTTATGGTAGTTGGAGGTGCTCAATGTTCTAAATTGCCTTTTTTATGGATTATTACTAGATTTTTTATAGTTATACGAAACCTATAAGAGTAAAATCTATTGCTGTATAAAAAATATTAACGCATAAAAACATCATAAGACATTATATAAGACATTATTTTTAAACGACTTCGACAAAAGGAGGTGGTTCTATGTTCAGGGTTCCGTACCTCAAAAGGAAAAAGGAACCCTTATAGGATCACTTTGTTGTCCGTCTGTCTGTCTGCCCGTCTGTCAACCCCCTTTTCTCATGAACGCGTGGACGTATCGAGTTGAAATTAACGTCTAATACTCGAGGCCGTAATCTCTTGGAGCCGCGATATAAATAAAACTTCTAAGCCAGCCAACGCACTCAAAAGTTACAGCCGGATGTCCGAATATTTTGAAATTTCCAAAGGAATCACATGCACACAAAACCTATTTGTTACTTCCCGTCGACCTGGAATAATGAAATTTGGCAAGTGGCAAGGCCTTATTGCACAAGTAAAGAAAAAAACCGGTAATTTATACACATAAAAAACACTTTTGATTCTCGCCATGGACCACCTATAATACTTCCCGTTGACGTATAATCATAAAATTTCGTAAGAAGCAAGGTCTTATAGCACAAAAAATAAAGGGAAAAATCCATCAATCAAAGATTTGAATTTATTTAACAATAAAAAAAAAAAATTCTCTGCATGGACCAAAACCTACAGGTTAGGTTAGGTTAGGTTACTTCCCGTTGACCTAGAATAATGATAATTTGGCAAGACACAAGGTCTTACGGAACCCTTAGTGCGCGAGTCCGACTCGCAATTAACGTTTTTTTTTTATTTATGTTTGTTAATTTCTGCGTCAATTATCGACCGATTTTGAAAATCATTTTGCTATTGCACCTATAGATAAAGATTTATTTATTTTATTTTAGTTTTTAAGATCCTGAATTAGTCCCGCAAAATTTAAAAACAGTGTTAACTTAAGGAATTCGAAGGTTTTTAGTTTTTTAAACCAATCAAATTACCTATCTGTTTCGATGACGTTGTGTTTTGAAGACTTATTTATAATTTTAAATATACAAACAAATGCGAGGTCTGTCGGTTTGACTGTTGGGAAGTGGCAGATAACAGATAGTTTTTTTTAATTAAAATTATGAATTCCTCTTATATTTCCTGTCTGAACAAGTTTATTTTGTTTCCAACATTTAATTTAGCAGGCGGCACGGAGGCTGGACATTTACTGCTGTTTACGTAGCCAAGTGACTCGCTCCGTCTAATTACGGGGTTCCTTTTCTTAATTTTTTACTGTAGGAAAAAAGGAAGAGTGGGCTTCAATTAAGTTCATAAATTAAGAAGCGAAAACCACAAGACGGCAAGATAATATTTTTGCCTAGCCTACTGCAATAGGGACGCTAGGGTCCATCTACGATCAGAATCTGGAGAGTTAATGTACGATGTGTATCTACTCACTATTCAATTAATTTGCATGCACTCCAATCCAAACCACTAGGCTAGGTTTTACTTACTTAGCACTAACTTCTTATGTTATACGTACTTTTCTTTAATATTAGTCTAGATAAATAGGTATGTATGTTTTTTATTTTTATTTTTTATATAATTATGTTCTTAAATAATTTAGTCGCACTATTTTGTTAAGCTTATACTAGGTACCTACTTAATATTTTAACGCCTACCATCAGGGGGAGAGCAAGACTTCCTACCGTAACACAGTAGTAGGTAGTACTAGTACGGAGGGAAGTCACTCGACCACGGGTATCAACACCTATGAACCATGTTATAAAATACAAAAACTTTCATAACTTTGTAACTAATAACTTCAAACAGTGCTATTTTACTTTTAAAATAAAAATAAACTTTTACTTTACTTTACTTTAGAATGGATGTCGGTAGAAGTTGTTATTTATTCAGTTTTCAATTATTCACCTTATTATAACAATGTGCATTCTTATCTGAGTCCAAATCGGAGCTACGAAAGAGCATTGGTCCGTTTCGTCCAGTGAATCGACCCATTCCAAAGGATACCTTGGACCATTCGCACCGCTCCAACGACTCGGTACGAAAGGACCCATTCAAAAAGAGCTCTTGCGCTATACGCACCGCGGTTTGAACCGCTCGCGGTGCGAAACGACTAAAGACCTCACTATACAAGGTAAGTCAAAAATGTGTGGTTTTAGTTTTTATCTACACTAATGTTATAACATTCTACTTATGTTTCCAATACTTGACTTATAATGACTACTGTTATAGCGCAGTTAGCAAAACACTCAGTTTAAGCAATTTCACATGATGTTATAATATCCACATCGATATCGTAAAATCTCATTATAACATCAATAAAACGCGACCAATTAACCTGGCGAGCCTTATGTCAAAATCCTCGTACAAGTTGTATAAAATTTTGATATTAGGCTGGCTTTTGAAAACAGTTGGGTTATACGTGAAAACTTCGTCGAAACTACTAAACTTACATACACAAAACTCTTTGGTAAGATCTTGTGCCAATTAAATAAAAAAAGAACAGCGCGCGCTCGTTCCTGATTGGCCCTGCGCGAGCAGCTGCGCTCTCATTGGTTAGATATTAATGGCGGCAAGTTAACTGTGACAATACACGTACGCGTGAATTTAATGTTTCGCAATGTGTTTTGTTTTTAAAATACAAATTAAAAGTTAAAAATGGATAGCGAGGTGGGCTAAATATTCTATGCTCAAGTCCACACTGAGTATCTACAACAATATTGATATCACGAAGTATTCAAAAGTCATAGCGTTCCTGAAACGCAGTTCAGAAGGACACAAGGGAAAAAAGTCCTTGACGTTTACATCAGGTCAAATAAAGATGTTCCTGGAAGATTCACAAGATATTTTGTATCTTTTTGAAAAGGTAAGTGTATTTTAGTTCTGTTATTTAATCTACCTAGTACTTACGTACTACACACGCAAGTTATCTAGACACTCCGTTTAAGCGCTTTGTGTATAAATTTGGTAGTAGGTACCTACACTTTACTACTTCATAAATCATAGTTTTTGCCTTGGCTATGTACCTCAAGCTTATTATATCGTTTATTGTTACAGGTTGCACTAATCTTCGGCATAATGGGGGCATGCCGAAGGCAAGAGCTATACAACATCCAGTTCGATGAAGTCTCTAACATAGACGACAGTACAATCATGGTGAAAGTTTTATATATTCCGACTCCGTCTACGAGCTCTACTGCTTGCCCCGCGGCCGCTACAGCTGCTGGATCAATAATTAACATTAACTTTCAAAATTGTACCATCCAAAATTTGAACAATTATTATAAATAAACTATTGTCAGCTTTTACTCTTGTTGTTTGATTAATTGCATTAGTGAAGATAAAGTAGTGTATGCAACTGCATTTAACACGGGTATTAAAACACTCGTTACTATTATGAAACTCGCTACGCTCGTTTCATAAACTCACACTCGTGTTTTAATACCCTTCATTATATGACAGTTGCATAAACTACTATTAGATATCTAAAATTATTTCACTGTAGGTGCATAATTTTAGATTATTCCAAACCAAGCGAAAAGACCCGGATCGCTTGTCTATAAAGAAAATATTGAAGTAAGTAATAGCTTTGTAGTGACACAGTTTAGCATAAAGTACGCAGCACAAACGCGTTTCGATTATTCGGCATTTTTACTGGCCAAGCCGATCGCCTACAGTCACTCCTCAACCCTCTGCTTAGCACAGACATATCCTAATTTAGGGATTATAGATTAACGTTAATGTAATTCCATGTACTTGTGTTGACAGTGTAATGAATAGACTCAGGTAGTGAACAAACTCTTTTATTTCCAACCAACCCACAATAGCTAAATAAAGAGAGTTTATAGCAATAAAATAAATATTATAAACGAACGCTGATTTGTTAGGAATGCCTAATTAATTTCATTTGACGAGATGGCTAAGTGACGTGACGGCGAACGTTGATCGTTTAACAAAAGTAAAAGTAAAAGTAAAAATGTTATTTATTGACATAATAACTAGTGTAACAGACAATATGAGTCCATAGGCTCCTGAACTAGTTTTAAACTGTGTTTCAGGAGCCGCCAGTGGCTTCTCCAACTAATATTAACAGATAATTATGTCAAAGCAACATATAAAATTAATAAATATTCTTAAGTGTACAGAGGAAACAAATTTAAAAGAAAAACATGTAGACCTAGTTATTTCGAGCTTGTGCTTTTAAAACTACAGTGTAATGTATAGTTACATTGTACAAGTCGAATATATTGTGTAAATTAGTGTTAAAATTGAATTATTTGCTATGAATATCAGTGTTTTAGTATATTTAATATTAAATTATGTTAAGTGTTTACTGGTACATGCAAAAAGAAAAATGTGTAAGATTTAGAACTATGTCATTTGTTAGGTTAACTACATACATGCATATGTGTAGGTATGTGTATGTTGTATGTGGTATTTTAACATCTGCAAATCATCATTTCCACTTCATCATAGTTAAGATCATTTAACCACTTCATTATTGCATTTTTGATGTCTCTATTACTCATTTTTTTTATTTTATGTATCATATTAAGTTTATTGTAGAGATATGGAGCTACAACGTTGTAGTGTTTCTGCGCAAATTTACTTTTAAGAGGGAATTCACAAATAAACCAGAAATTCCACGCTTATTTCGTCCAAATTCTATGGTTTTCGTTCGTTGATTGAAATAACAATTACTTGTTAATAATAGTTCGTTTTCTCTTCTTCAATAATAATAGAACAAATTTTAGAAAACTTATTTATTTATTTTATAATAATCATTCTACCGATGCATGTTTACGCAAAAACTCTCGCGAGACCTATCTAATTTGATCTAATTTGTAGATTCTATTGAATATAGATAAATAAAATATATTTTTTTAGATTGCAAGTATCCTATTCTTCAATAATAATAGAATACATTTTTGTTATAGGCCTCTATGTAAACAAAAAAAAACCTGAACCGAATTCAATTATCGACCGAAAAGGCTTCAAAACAAACCCCAATATCTCCGAAGTTCTACGTCATTTTGACATAATTTTTATACCTAAATAATCCTCAACATTTGCTTAAACTACAATATTAATTTTATTTATTAAATCACTACCATTATTTTTTTATGAATTTATTAAAAGTGCTATATATTTCATTGCGCCGGCGATCTGCCCTCAGTACCGCGCGAGCGCTTGTCGAGGTCGGACCTATGTCAGTTTTTTTCACGCACTGCGTCAGAGTGTGCGTGCTAGAACATCGTAAACTACGACCAAAGTTTTTGATCGTTGTAAGTATTTACATTCGTACAGTATTATATATATAGTCGTGATAGATAACTCATTATAGTTATCCCAACACAGTAAGGGGTTAGAGTACATCTGGTCCGAATCTCAAACTGATCCGCGGACGAGATGTCCACTTCAATTTTGTGTTGGGGTACATCTGGTCCGAATCTAAATTCTCTTGATTTTAGATTCGGATCAGTTGTACCCTCAATCAAAAGTGAAAGGGACATCTCGTCCGAATCTCTTCGTTACTTTTCAAGGTTTCTGAATCGAAATACATCCAGCACAAATGAACTGACCATCCCAGAGCACCAGTTTCTAAAGTGAAATTGTAGTACTCGTCGAGATCTACATTTTTGATGACAGCTGTCAAACTTCAAATCACTATATCTCGGGAACTGACCATCGCAGAGCACCAGTTTCTAAAGTGAAATTGTAGTACTCGTCGAGATCTACATTTTTGATGACAGCTGTCAAACTTCAAATCACGATATCTCGGGAACTGACCATCGCAGAGCACCAGTTTCTAAAGTGAAATTGTAGTACTCGTCGAGATCTACATTTTTGATGACAGCTGTCAAACTTCAAATCACGATATCTCGGGAACTGACCATCGCAGAGCACCAGTTTCTAAAGTGAAATTGTAGTACTCGTCGAGATCTACTTTTTTGATGACAGCTGTCAAACTTCAAATCACGATATCTCGGGAACTGACCATCGCAGAGCACCAGTTTCTAAAGTGAAATTGTAGTACTCATCGAGATCTACTTTTTTGATGACAGCTGTCAAACTTCAAATCACGATATTTCGGGAACTGACCATCGCAGAGCACCAGTTTCTAAAGTGAAATTGTAGTACTCATCGAGATCTACTTTTTTGATGACAGCTGTCAAACTTCAAATCACGATATCTCGGGAACTGACCATCGCAGAGCACCAGTTTCTAAAGTGAAATTGTAGTACTCATCGAGATCTACTTTTTTGATGACAGCTGTCAAACTTCAAATCACGATATCTCGGGAACTGACCATCTCAGAGCACCGGTTTCTAAAGTGAAATTGTAGTACTCGTCGAGATCTACTTTTTTGATGACAGCTGTCAAACTTCAAATTCATCCCCCTTTGCCCCCAGGACCTTTTGAGATTGCTATAAGATGTCGTCGTGAAAGAGGGGTTCTAATTGCGGAATCGTATAGAAGGTACTTTTGTAATTGAAAACAAATAAATTCACCCCTCCTCTCGCCCCCTTTTCAGCCCCCCCGCTTTTGAGATCTCCCAAACGAACGAATCTAGAAGAAAAAAAAAATCCCTCACGCCCCAGGCCCCCTGAACCCCCTCACCCATCAAAAATCTGACATGGGTATCGTTTTTGACTAATATGGGGGTGAGGATTACGAATTTTATGACGGCGGGTGTGTATCGGGTTGCGGTGAGCGAAGCGAGCCTTGCTGTGTGAGGTATAAAAAACTAGTATTTAAATAGATATTCGTGATTGGTTGTTATTTTAGAATGAAAAAACAAGATAATTCGGAGAATATTGTTGTTACAACAGCAACCTCGTCGAAACAATGGACATGGTGAGAGACTAATATGTACCATTTTATGTATTATTATGTTTATTGGGCGGGGGAATAAGCTGAGTCCTATTTATTCAAGTTAAAAAACAATTATGTTAAGTATGATAATTGGATTGATTGGCATCAAAAAAGTTCAAAAAATCTCAAAGTAACTTTTTTGAAAATCTATAAAAGGGGAAGATATTTTTTTCTAAAAAGGATGTTTAGTTTCCTCAGACCATTTTCATGTAGCTTCAACGGTTAAGGTACCTGCCCTTACTGAACCGTCTCAAAATTCCACCCTGTTTATATATGCTGCGGATGTCGGTAAGCAATCGATTACTGCGTAAAATAATGAAAAATATATCAAAACAAATTAGGTACCTCTATTTGAACAAAATTAATACTTCACATAAAAAAACAATCCATCGAACTCCATCCTAAGAAAACTTGTATTACGGTGGATCAAGATCATTTAGTCGCAAAAGAAAGCACGCTTGTGCAGGTCGCCGCCCACTCGGTGCGTAAAATACCTAAACTTGCATTTCTCCGATATGTGACAGGGCTCTTAAAGGTTGGAATTGGACAACGATCAATTCTTTTGTTGGAGACTGGTAGGTGGGGAACAAATTTTCTATGGTATCGTCGGACAGACTCATAAATAAACATTTTTCTAATACTCAGGACACCAGAGATCTGGTATACCTCAGTGGTAGGGTGTTTAAAAGGTAGGTAGAGTAGAACTTTGAGAAGTGCACGTTGTGCACTCTCGACTGTGATCAGATGCGTTTTCGCTGCTCCACCCCAAGTACATAATTATACATTACCTAATTAGACATTCACACAGGGCTTTATATGTCTGTATAACTAGCTTTCGGTCTGCAACAGTCCGTAGATTCCTGAATATATAGATGAGTTTTCTGATTCGCGATGCAAGTGATTTAATATGGAGGTTCCAAGTGAGATGATCATCAATTATAACTCCTAGGTATTTAAGGGAATTAACGCGAGATAGAGCAGTGCAATCACATGAAGTCATACGGGAGTGGTTACAGGGAAAAGTGTGTATTCTAAGGTTGATAGAGGAGTTGGGACTTCCAACAGCAACAATCGGCCTAACCATTCTAAAAACAGGCCTTTTCTACGATCCGGCGGCGGCGACATACATAATGTATGGGCCACGACATACGTACTAACATTTCGTACCGACTCCATAAAGTGATAGTTAAAACCATATTCTAATACGAAACTGGGTAATGGTTTTATGCAGTAGTCAACTATCTTCCATACCTCACCTCACCTCAACAGCCTATATTGGTCCACTGCTGGACGCAGGCCTACCCCTGATAAGCGCCTTTTATCTCATAGGGGCAATGTCCATAATCCCGACGCTGGGCATGCGGGTAGGGGATTGCAGTTCGGTGGTAGAATCGTTCTGCAGGGGGCGCTGCTGCCCGCCCCCGGTGGATATCCTCTTACGACACCCGCGGGAGGAGTTGGGGTGGCTCAAATTCGGCATCTCACATAATTAATGATCTATTATTGTATCAACACATGCATGGCATTAGGTTATCTCAGGCTCTGATAACCCCTAACCGCGTTAGATACCCACCCCGGTCTGATTGGCACGAGAAGCCCTAGGGACTTCTTGTCGGCTGAATAATGTAGGAGGCGTAGGCTGGAGTAGGGCGAAATAGTGATTTAATTATTATAGGTATGAAGAAGAAAAGTTTTTCTCAGATAGTTACAGTAAATAGTCTTGAATAAACCCGTAAATAAAAGTATTCGGAGTTTCGTTAGCTAATATTGACGTAATAAATGGAAATGGCAGCGAGAGCGAAACTCAAACACTGGCTCGCATTCCCTAGCCTTAATATAAGACCGCAACTTATAAAGTTATGTTTGCATGAAATTCCTTATAACTTGCGTTATTGGGAGATTTGAATAATAAATCACTCGAACTTAGGAAAAAGGAGATCTTTGCTGTGCAATGTCCGATAAGGGTTAAAGGATATTGAATATAAATAACTAGCGACCCGCCCCGGCTTCGCACGGGTGCAATGCTGATACTAAATATACTACAGAAACGGCCGGTTCCGCCATTCGCTATTTCCCTGCATTTTAAATCGTAATATCTTTGAAAATATTCATTTAAATTACATGCTGTACCATCATCATCATCATCATCCTATATTAGTCCACTGCTGACCAGCGGTGGACTAATATAGGCTGATGATGATGTCCATAGGCCTCCCCTAATGAGCGTCATAGCGCCCTGTCTTCAGCCATATTTATATTAAATGCAAAATTTATATAAGGTACTTAATTAGTTAAGGATTAATGCTGTATTGACTAAAATCGCTTCGCAAATAAACCATTACTTCTCGTAAAAAGGGATAAAAAATTGTTAGTGTGGGTTATCTCTAAGAGATAGAAATATACCATCACGGACTTTTTTGTAGACCTTTTTAAGTTGTAAAATACGTGTGTAGTACATTATTTTGATCTATCTCGTAGGGTTCAGCCAGCGTTTGCAATGAAAGCGCAAAAAATGTGTTTATTTACGACATCACATTAGAAACCTCTAAAATTATCCGTGTTTCTTTACTATATTATGTATGTATTATACATATAAACCTTCTTCTATTACTGTGAAATATGGCAGAAGCCTTTATTTGCAAAGAAAATTACAATAAAATAACACAATAATAATAATAATAATAAATAATACAATAATACCTTCTTCTTGAATTACTCTATCTATCAAACCGCATCTAAATCCGTTGCCTAGTTTTAAAGATCTAAGCAAACATAGGGACAGACAGACAGCGGGACCGACTTTGTTTTATACTACCTATGTTAAGAAGTATACTGGACAATCCACAGAACATCATCTAGCCCCAAGCTAAGCAGAGCTTGTGCTATGGGTACTTGATATATATTACATAATGTTTTCATCACTCTCGCTCGAAAACGGGGACATGCTGCTTAAAAACAGTTAGCAAAATCGCGTTTTGCTATCATGTGGAATAAAGAATATTTTTCAACTTGTTGAAAAAAGGAATTCGAGTTCGCCATGCTGTAGGTACAAAATTTTGATAGTGTAATAATATGATACTCTTATAAGATACTCTATGGTCGGCGTAGAAAAATATAAAAAACTACGCGATCTGCACCTGGGGACGCTAACTTTCTTACAGAAGGCGGTGCCATTTTTTATGTGTACCTAGACAACTTGGCTTGTGAAGACCATTCTTCTAAGCGGACAGCGCCATCTTTAAATAATCTCCCAAATAAAAGGTTTGGAATTTGTATGGGAGTTGCACCTCTGGTAGCTGTACCTACTTATTTTAGTTTAGAGGAGGTTAGACAGCGTTCTAACTTCAAGAAAGAGTTATATAACATTTTTACCCTCCATGGTTGTTGACCAAGATGATTTTCTGACATTCGACCTCTTTTATAAATTACAAGATATTTTCTCGCTAGTCGTGGTGAAAACTTGTATGTTTAACACGAAAGCAAATATTTTTCGTTTCGTGCCTTTTAAATCCCTCGCTACCTCAGCAGTCTACTTTAGAGCCACTCGCTACGCTCGTGACTCTATTCTAGACTGCTTGACTGCTGCTTCTGCTAGCTCGGGATTTAATATCGCCACGTTAAACAAAAAAGCGTTTCGCTCACTTGTTGAACAAGTAACTATTGTACATTTTCAGAAAATACGTATTTTATTCGCAGTTCATCTAAATCACTAAGTCCCTGTCTTACAAACCTGTCTCAAGTTAAGCAATAGGTGGCAATAGGTACATACCTAAAAGTCTTTACTTCTTTTCTGTTGATCAACCCTTAGATATGAAAGTCTGCCAATTTTGAGCTAAGAAACGTTTGTTGACGTTCTGTTGACTTAAGTCCGTATTAGCGTATATTATTAATTTTTATTTTTATTTCATTATTTTTAGGCAAAGTCAAAATGAGAAAAGACGTGGAAAAAACTTGGCATCTAATCATGGCAATATTTAAGAATAAACATTGCTGCGAAAACCTTTTCCCTTTATTTATGTAGGAAGTAGACTGGCCGCAATTTATGTTTGAATCTCGCTGTCGCAAAACTCCGTAAAAGTTGGCGAAATGTTCCATAAAATTCCTCAGAAACACCTAAAATTGGAACAAATATTTCTCACAGTGTAAAATGTTGCCAGTTTAACGGAAATAGAATTTCTGACATTTCCCGTGTTCCCCTTGACAAATCCCCCTTAAGGGGGAAAACTGGAATTTAGCATTCCTGTCTCGCTTTCTCCTTTGTTTTTAGGCAAATTTCGTGAAGACAAATAGGGAGCTCTAAACTACATAGGTTCAACGATTTTCATATCCTTTTAGCGCGTCTTGATAAAACTATGGATAGGAATAGTTCCTATAATTTTATTTTCTGTATCTAAGTGACAAAGTTTTTGTGGTTTTATACGCTGGTGTACCCTTAATCTTAAGAACCTGACCAATAGAATATGTAATGTAATGACCTCAAGATTTAAGAAAGACCACACCACAAATGGTGAACAAAAAATTAAAATAAGCACATTAAAATTTGTATAAACGGTATCCACATCCGATGACTTTTACGGAGGCCACTGCGTGCAAAACACAACGTTGGAATCAAAACAATAACCAAGAAAACCCACCCTGAAGATGTCCCTCGTTAAGGGATAAAACGTTGGTGTTCTTCATACACAAACAAGGTTAGGAGTTAATCTGGTCACATTCATATCGACGCTTGAAAGGCAATAATTACCAAGCGACATGTTGGGCGATATTGAGTTATATACATCACTGCAATCAGCAAAAAAAACTGCGTTGATTGGTCTTACTCTCGCACCGCTAGGAAGACTTTTGATGTCGCTTAGTAACTAAAAAAAACGCAAATTTCGGCGACCAAGCGACTAAAATTTTTGCGTTTACTAAATAACTTTCATTTGGTATGTAATCTATTTTAGCTTTGTACACTTAGTAATTTTTGCTTGGACTCGAATAAATACGTTTAATCATAAAGTATTTTTTGCTTTACGGTATCTAGGGTTTGAGTATTGCTTAAGAAATTTTACCAGAAAAAATATTTATTTTTGTTGTCGGTTAAGATTTTTTAACTCAACTTAATAATGTACTCATTATCATTTAGTACTTTTTTACAGATTGCAATGGACTTACTTATGATATAAAGTAGTATTTTGCCTGCCGAAAACGAATAAAGTTTGTCGTTTGGTAATATTTTACCTGCCGTTTTATTTACTACTTTCGTTGCTAAGGTAACTATTTCCGATATGAAATTTGTACAAAAACATGCTTATCCCTATTGCAAGCATTTTGTTTTGTCGCTTATATGCACTGTAAAACAGGTTTAAAGTGGCTCTTGGTAACAAAATATCAATTAGTCTTCAATGAACTGTCGCATAGGTAATCCGCGTGCTACCGCGCATCTCACTAAGTACTTGTAGCGACGCTTGAAATAAGTACTAGGTAAGTGTTTCCACTATAAAGATTATATGAGGGTTAGCTTATTTAACACGTATTTTATATTGATTTAATTTTATGGTTTTAGGTACATTATGAAACGCAATAAGCGAGTAGACAACATAATTAGGCAAGCTATGACAAACGCGGGTGTGGATAGCCGGGATTTGATCGTGGTAATGTACATGTTTAGTTAAAATATTAAATCATTATCAATCTTAACATAAGAAGCAACTAATATTACATTTAATTTCTAGGGGCCAAGATGTCGAGCACGTAGGTACTCGTGCGTTCAATGACAAAAATCTGCAAAGAATGCAACAAGTTCGCAAAAAACTTTTGTTTGTTGAACCGGTAAGTTTATTATTTAATAAATTTACTTGTTACGCCTAATAAGTGTGTTAGCGCATATACATGCGCTATGTGTTATAGCGCATGTATATGCGCTAACACACTATAAATAAATAATACATTTCAGATTTTTTGATATCATTTCGTACCTACATTGTAATCTTACAAATTTTATACCTTTACCTTACCTTTCTCAGACTTAATATAGATAGATAGATATTTATTTAATAGCTGCCAGACAGAGTATCCCGCAATGGTAGTATTTGCAAAATAGGCTTTTTAAGCTTTGTTTGTTACCAATCCAATTAAGTACATTTATCCCTTGTCGTAGAGATATCTCCTTTCCATTATCTTGCTCTTGTACTGAACTAAACATCGGTGAATTATTTTTTTCAGGATGAGACACTCTCAGATGAAGTTTCTTCAATAAGATCCTTGGCGAGTACTTCTGAGACTATTACTACTGCCAACTGCATTGAAATGACTGGCCCAATAAATGATGATCAGACACATCAAAATTATAGTGAAGCATTGATGGATGAGCTTGTCGGTGGCCCTTCAGGCCCAACCCTAGAATTTGTACCTGCAGAGCTATCTAAAGAACAAAGTACATTTCCAGCGGATGATTATTCTGTGGTTCAGATTGGCACGCTAGAAATAGAACCAATTATAGAACTTACAAGCATTGATAATGATTTGACTTTACCGGAAAAATCCACTACAAGCAACACGCAGGAACAAACAGTCAACAACACTGAATTTGGTTTGACTACACGAGAAACGTATACTGCGACTAACATCCTAGTAAGTGAAAATTCTACTCGTTCTACAAATATTATTGCAAGATGCTCTCAACCTAGACATTTTGATAATATTTTTATACTAGTAATGTAAGGACTAGGTAGATCAAAATACCTAATTTTATGATTTTTTAAGTCATTAGATTGATCTCAATTTACAACTATTAAGTTCATAACCTACATCTACCTCACTCATAAATACTATGTTTAAACGTGATTCAAATAAGTTGTTACATAAGTATTTAATTATATATTATTTATAGAGTAATATTAATAATATTTCATATTTGCCATTATGTCTTTCTAAAATGTTATTGATGAGTTTAACATCATAAATTATGCCAAATATACCTAATAAGTAGTAGCTAAAGCTGTAAAATAGGATTTGATCTTAATTGTGTTGCTTAATTGATAATTTACGTTTATATACATTTATTCATGGTTGTTTGTATTGAAAATTGGATCTCAAATTTGCATCTATACATAATTATATGTGATTTATTAAATGTTCCTTGAAAAAAGTATTTGGAAAAACTATAATTATTGTTCTAGTTCTATTCTTAAGTAATAATTATGTAAGACTGACTACTTAAGAGGGTGATCTAAGCCCTAAATCAATTTTCTTCTAAGTTGAAATAGTGATTTGCCTACCTTTACTGATTTTAAATTTCGTTATAAATACCTATATAAGTAAAATGTCTTATTTATTTAAAGTTCATTTTAACACACAATAATTAAGCAATTTAAGACGATATCCGCAAAAAGCCTTGTTGCGAAAGCCGTTAATTATGTGAACGTAAACCTAAATTCGTTGTTACTTGTACAAAACAATACTACACTAACCTTATAGAAATTGTACTTTGTTTAAAATTTCCTGACAGAAAAGATTTACTGGTTTCTGTTTAGATCAGTTTATCCATTTGTCAAACAAGCGTTACTTGTAGATACCTAATTTTTCTTCAAACACAATTATAAACTAATGGGGTTTAGTAAATTTTACTTGTTTTATTACAAAATTTTGTTGTCGGTAAGTAATTTTTACTCGTTTGTGATTTTGATGAAATTATTACTAACCGACACTATTTCATTAACTATTGAGAAAATACATAGTTTTTATATGCCAGTTTACTAAGTATATAAACTGCATTTAAAATTCGTTGAAATCAAGTAGTTGTGCCTAATAGGCGATTTAATATGATTTTTTTTCTGAAAAAATAAACTTTAAAGTGCTCCAGTGTAAAGTTGCCAACATGTCGCTTGGTAACTATTGCCTTTCAAGCGTCGATATAATGAATCAAGAAAGAACCCAAAACTACATCACCTTTCTCACTAGCACAAGCATAACAAGATCTTTCAGTTTGCTTATAATATCCATTAGTCTAAAAGCTTTCTACTGCAGTACCATTTAGTTCTCTGTGCTGCAGGTCTCTGGGGATGGATGACGGATGAGCTAGAACCGCCTGAGGCTCATTTACCTTCTCGCTGTCACTCATTTTCAATTATATGCTGAAACTAGAAAGAAAATGGCTAAGTTTTCAGTACCTCTCCTACTTCCATTGAGTAAAAAGCATTCATAACGGTGCAGTGCAGTTCAATCTTGGCAGACTCATATCAAAACGAAGTTCAAACTCGCTAATTTTGAACAGGCTGTCAAATTTCATCACAAGATTTGACAGCCAGGTAAAAATTGGCGAGGCAAAGCTCATGTACCTACAGATATTTTTGTTTTGTGTGTTAATGAACGAGCTATAAGTTGTTCGATTTATCTACCTGCGGCTGCGGCTTCTGTAGTGCATTATTGATTTGCAAATAGATTTAAAACAGGCTAAAGACCTTGTTCAGAATTTAATCAAAGAAGCAAAGGCGGCACTATGCTGTAATTGGTACTTGAAGACTAAAGGACAAAAACCACTGAAGCACAAGTTATGTAGATGCCGACAGATAAGGCCGTTATAGGTAAGGACAGCGTGAAATAACTAGTCTTGTAATGGCCATATCGTAATATATTCTAAAAAATTATATTTAAATGAAAGAATCTCTTATTTTGGCTACTTGTCTACCATTATAGTTTAGTGGATGATGGCATGTTATAGAGCAAGTTTTAATTTACTTTTAGAAATGGTTTCTCAGAGAGACAAAGACAAGCTAAACTTAAATTTCAGTTTCACGACGCAGTTTTCTCATTATCTTTTCAAAATAAGTCGGCAGACAGTCTCGACGCAGCCATTCTGTGTGTTATTTTTAGAATTTAATAAAAGTTTCTGATACATTATTTTTAGCAGCTGTGTTATTTCTGTTGGCTTGAAAAACGTCTTCAATAACGGCATATAAAAGTCTAAACCGAAGATATAATTAATGTGAATGGTTCGACTCGTGGTGCGCTTTTTATGGAGAAAGATAAACGATTGAAAACGTTGCATCAATAGGCTACTTGACTCGTATCAAATTTGGCGCAATAAATAATTATTTTCTGTAGTATTTCACTTAAAAAAACTAATAATTATAGATTTTTGATATTTTGTAAGATGACTACATATTTTTAATTTAGTAATAGATTTTTATTTATAATTTTGAACTCTAAAAATGTTTTTGGCCATGTTGTGACGTCAAAGGACTCTAAACAAATTTTATGTAATTCCCTATGTAGTCGGTCTATTTTTACAATGATGAACGTTTGCTAATGTCAATTGTTAGTTTTCGACCCAAATGATGTCACAGCACAGATAAAAATGTCTGACAACTTTTTCGCCTGTTAACGAAAAGTAGACTATTAAAATAAAGTTTTGCGGTTTTCTAGGTCCTAAAAAATATGGTAGAGAATATTTTTTTCCCTCTTATCTGACAATAATTAATAATTTTAAAAAGAGTCAACTAGCTTATTTAACATTGGTGGGTACTATAATGGCAAAACACTTCCTCCCTTGTTAGGGAGGCATTTCCAGCAATGTCCATATGTGTGCTGATGAGGAGGTACTATTACGCTTGTGTTAACTACGATTTACTTTTCCGGTTTTTTCAGTAAATAAATCACCTAGACTTTGCCTTTCAAGGCTTCAAAGTCCTCAACCCGCAGCTCTCACAAAAACTACGACAAGCACTTAGCTGCGTCTAAACTTTCAAAGTCAACGTACCCCTAACAGTTCACAATGAGTTTGCTATACAAGTTGATAAACTGTAAACCGCCACCTACATTTAGAAGTTGGCTCGTTAGTTCCAACCAGGAAATCTAGGAGACTGCACATTATGCTTATTGCACTCGAGAGGACTGGAGAGCTTGGTTTATGAGCCGTGATAACCTAGTCAGAACTACCCTTAACTTCAATTTGTGTTCAAAGTGTGTCCATATTTTGCTTACATAATATTATAGCACGTTTGATGATATGGCATTCTATATCTAAGTAGATACCTAAATTGCTTTATTAGCAGTTAGTGATATGGATAAGATAAGTTACTTTGTTTAAAAGAGCTAGAGATAAAAAAAACTCTCAAATAAAGATACCATGCATAAGTTTATAACAATTAATTAGCATTTGGCTCCTACACCAGATTTTTTAGGCGGAAATCCCTAATGTCATCGTTTATTCATGCAATTACGGAACGAAGGCTACTTTATCTTAACATGGAATGAAATCGTAAAGTTTTGGTCAAAAAAGGGAAAAATTGATAAATTCTGACTAGAGGAGAAGATAACGGTCAGATTGGACATACAATATTGGATAAGCAGTGTTTTTTCTGACTGATATTAACAGAAAAAAACCAACTGTTGCTATTATTATTGATTGAGAGCGTAAGATCTTTATATAACAATCCTAAACTAAATGAAATATTAATAAGCGAAAACCTAAGGGAAACATCACAGACCACAGAGCAATTTTAATTGACTTACAACACAAGACGTGGGTATTGACAAACGGAATCCATAATTCAGCCGCTTCACCCAAAAGTTTTGACAGTAAGATCGAGGGGCAACTGCCTCTTCCGCAGACTTGATTACAGAATTATGTAAAGGCTGGTTGGTGCCTGAGAGCATTCGCCAATTTATCATACCTGAGGGTACGAGCCCCGTCGCTCAGGGTGAGTAGGCCGCTTGTTATTTAGTTTATCGCATTCAAACCTCACGGTGCTGGAGGTCAAATGCGTCTTGGGCCGTGAGAGTGTTAGTATATCGCATTCACTGCCCAACATCGCCGCCTCACGGCGCTGGAGGAGGACATCTGCGTCTTGGGCGATGAAAGTGTTGGGATACTATATTTTTACCAACCTTGGTGTAGCTTTGCTCTCCAAGCTATGTTAGCGTCTCTCGTTTTGTGTAGTTAGGAATCTTTCCTGACCTGTACCCTACGAAGTAGCCTGTACCTAATTTAAAACCGATGTGCGATAGGCTTTTATCAAAGATGGAATTCAAAAGTCCCGCGTTATTTTGTAGGTTAAGTCATTGATACATTTTTGTAGTTAGCCGCCATGTTTTTTCGCTCTTTGCCTGTACACCTCTATGAATACACCACTTGAAAGTCGAAATTAATTCCTTTAATTGACACATAAAACACCAGACCCCACATCCTTTAAAATTTGGGTATATAGAAACATCATTTACGACACGATAAACAATACGCCTGTGACGTTATAAAATGAGAACATGTCCAAGGTACACTCTTCTCGGATTCTTCTAGGTATACTCTTCTACCGCTGCTGCTGTCGATATTTTGTTTGTGATATCAAAACATTCAACAAACGTTCATTTATTGAACATACAGAACTGTAATAAAAATGGATACGAAAAATAAAATTGGAAGAATAACGGAATGACAGGATTTTTCCAGGCATATCACCCACAGAGCGATGGCTATTTTTAACCGACTTTGCAAAAAGAGGAGGTTCTATGTTCGGCTGTATGTATGTATTTTTGTATGATCGTCGATTTCTCCGTCAATTTATCGACAGATTTTGAAAATTATTTCGGCATTGTATAGAAAATAATTGCGAAATGGTCCCATAAATTTTTTATTCCCGATGAATTGATTACCGAAGCGACAGAATTCAAAATTATCATTTTATTTCCGTGTCAGTGTTTAATTTTATAATTTGACCTTTTCTAAGTGTATATTTATTGTATTTGTGGAAATAAAGAGTTTTTGATTTGATTAGTATTTGTAGAGCAAAACTGAAAAACGGTAAAAAATTAAGGGATTCGAAGTCAGTTTTTAGTTTTTTCAAAACAATAAAATTTTCTACGTCAGAAGTAGATTTTATATCTCGATATTATACATATGTAGTTCTGTAAGTTTATAGGCGAACTTCAGTCAGACATTCACTATGATATCTTCCGGGATGTTTTAATTGAGAAAAGAGAAAGAAAAGGTAATTGATACAAAAAAAAAACAAAAAGCACCCAATGCTTTTACACACTGAGTACCAATTTTTTAGATTTGCTTGTTTGAGTTTTTTCCTTGTAACCTAGGAGAGGCTTATTTGATTTCGCTGTTTATTCAGCGGGTGCCTCCCCTGGGTTCCTTCGTTTTCTAAGCACAGCAGCGTGAATAGCCAGCGACCTATTCCGGTCGTCAGCAAGCATGCTGCCATGGCCCCATAGGGCCACCGATGGCCGCATGTCGCCCTGCCTAGGCAGGTCAATGTCGGGCCCCGAACGCCAAACTAATACCCTGAGGGAGTTGGTCATCTCTAAGTGGGTTGATGTCAAATGGGCGTCCGAGGCCGACATGACCGTGCCTAAACAAGAGCTACGACATCGGGTCAGGCAATGAAGGAAACCAGGGGAGGACCGATGGTATAACACGCGCTCTTGTATACGCGTCGACCGACACAAAAACATCGTTTGCGCGATCTAGGACTCCTCCATTTAAAAGCTTATAACTCGACAACGGAACAATGCACGAGTCTGTTTTTTTTGATTTAGAGTTGAAATCACGCCAGCTTTATGTTTTTGCATGTAGATAACGAACTTTCATTCAGAAAATACAGAAAAATTGAGATTGAAAGTTTATTACGTCATGAAACAAACAGAAGCAGCGATTGGTTCATTTCGTATGACGACTATTGATGACGTGAAAGGATGTCCCTATCAGCATGAGACAATGGGACTATTCATGGCGTAAAATACATTTCTATATTCATGGTGATAAGGTCGTCATTTCTTTACGGCTGATAAGACCTTACTGTTCCCGACTCCTGTTTAGTTGAATAGTATCACTGACCAGTAGGTATAAAGCAAGTTGTTTTATACCGGTGTGAGATCAGTCCCATTGACTATAGAATACGTGCTATCCAATGTTATTATACGACCTACGAATCACCTTTAAGGGGATTTGTATTGTATTTATTTTTAAATTAAAAGTATTAATTACGTTATTACGTTAAGTTTCTGTCAAACTGTAAAACAGTTTGTCGGCAGTAGCTCTGGTGGACACAATAGACTTAAATTGTAAATGTAATGTACCCTATTACGATTTGGCTAGCGCAAGTATTTGTGGAGATGATTTTTATATTATAACCGACTTCGAAAAAAGGAGGAGGTTTATGTTCGGCTGTATATATGCTCCCCGATTTCTCCGTCAATTCTGAACCGTTTTTTATGATTATTTTGCTATACAAATAGAAAATGATCTCGAGGTCGCAGCAAATAATCAAATCAAAAATTTGATTTGATTATTTGCCGCGCAAAACGTATTGAAGTCAGTTTTTAGTTATTTCAAAACCATCAAAATGTTGTTGCCGTAAGTATTGCTACTTTCTGTATTTCTTTGTTTATACCTACTTATAAAGTTTTACTGGACGCACTCGCTCATCTGGAGCTCCTTGTAGCGGAGTAAATGCGCTATACTAAAACGTATTTTACTCACTTTCGTAAGTGTAAATGTAACAAATTCTTATGAAAGCCGATTCAGCCCAAGACTCGGAATAACGACACCCTTCTCCCAAGATCATAACAACATGACAAGTGTAAGCCACTAATGAACTCTTGTCGTGGATCGTAGCAGCCATGTTTACTTTCAAGACATGCGACATGGGTTTTGAACATGCAGACTTTATATAAAGGCTTTTATTATAGGTAAATTGTATGTTTTATTTATAACTCCGTTATATTGTTTATTATTGTTTGTTTCGCTGGACGCATATAATAATTTAGAATAGGTACTAGGGATAGCCAGTACTGGTCCGTAATAGAGATGAATTAGAAGGTTAGAAGAAATGGAGATCTTTCTTTGCATTGGGACACTGACTCTTAATTCATAAGAGAAGACATACTCAAGTTGCCCGAATAAAAACCTAACTCAATTCCTAAGACGACCATTATATAAAAAATACTTTGTTAGGCTTGTACGATAGTTAAATTTAAATATTATTTTGACGACTACCCAGTAAGGATGGCCCGGTAGCCGATAGAGAGTATGACGTCAAACCCTTTTTGAATCACACCCTCGCTAGATGGATCAGCCAATATTTGCAGTTCAAAAGGTTTTGTCGCATTATACCTATAGTAAAGCTCAAACACAGAATAGATGTCGTCGGACCCTAAGCAAATAGTGACGGTCCTGACACCATTGCCCTACATTAACAACGCACTTCATCGTAATGTATTCAATTCATACGAACACCAGGTATATTCTATACCACATCAAAAACTATGACATATTTTCGCCCAGTTTGTGTATTTTGTGATTTCTCTGCGTATTTATTCAGTGCAAAACTACAACCCGACTTTGTTTACAAACTACCCATATTCAATTTCAGCTCAATTTACAAATTCAACTGTGTTCGGGCTTATTGACAAAACTATTCGCTGTATTTACTGACTTGAACACTTTGTTTTTGTCCAAAATATGTCTATAACGTACAATAAAGTATAAACTGCAGTCATACAATAAAGTATAAGCTGCAGTTAGGCACATCTTGGCCGCGTTCTCATTAGTTAGTTTCATTTTTCTAGTATCCATAATAAAATAACACAAGCTCTGCTTAATTTGGTGCTAGATGTTGTTAACTGAGTGAATTGTCCACCATTATTTAGTGCCAGATTCAATAAGGTGGTTTGTTTTTGTTTCGCGAGCGGCGCAAAAATTAATTGAGTTTCTGTTATTAATATTTACTGCTGTAGTTTTGCGGCAATCGTAAACCATTTTGTATGAAGCCATGCTTTAACAAATCTCATTTTCCTTTAGGAGCATTACGATACTAAATTAATTAAATTGAATTTTGCACCAACGCACGTGGTACTAACCAACTTAAGGTTCGCCATTACCTGTACCACTGTAACTTCCCCATAAACTATTTTCGTGCAACAAAGCCTACGCCCTGCTTAAATGCTATTCCCAAGGTCGCAAACCCCAGCCCTATGTGTAAATTATGTCGTAAGGAGACGTGAACCCTCGACACGCTGGTGTCGGTCGTTGCCGAGGTTTTTACACAAATGGGAACAATAAACGACAGCTGCGATGAGTTTTACTTGTTTTTTATGTAGTTGGAGCTGCTGATTTCTTTAGGGGAATCGAAGGTTTTGTTTCACACCTGTGTTGATTTCAGTGTTAAACATTTTTCTAGAAAGGGTTATGATTTTTACTACTTACTTACATTTTTGTATAAAAAATTGTTTTTATTAGGTATTTACAAGAAACAAAAATTTTGAAATATAAGAGAAAGCTCGTACCTATATCTGGGGCTCGCTTACGTACGCTATCAATTTGTGTAACCAGATCTTAATTATTTTCAGAACAACGTTTTCAAAAAACTTCTTAACATTTCCACTAAAGTCAGTATCCATTCTTTCTCTTTTAACATCTAGTCTGTCCAATTATTCCTCGTGTTTTCTATTTTTCCTTTCGCGACATTATCTCCGAGCACTCCAAGACATTAAATGTCGTAATCCTCACGAATGTTGCTGTAATCCAACATAATGATGTACCCAGTCGTAGAATACCTCATGGCTGATGTTGGCACTTTAAGAGCATTTTACGAAAGCTTTCATAGCTGATTAATGGAAATGATGTAAGTTTCAACAACATCAGGCCTAGATCTCAGTACTCACGAGATCCCCATGGTAAAAAAACTCAAATTACATAAAATTCGACATTATTTCTTTGGTTCCTAGTATGTAAAAACACCATTAAGAAAAAAAATACACTAAAAATATAATTGTAAATAACTTGATTTAACAATAGCTTTGTCCCGCTCCTATGAACGCGATATCCTATGCCTATTTTTTTCACAAAATAGCGTGTTCGGAATTCTTTTGCCTTTGACATATTTTACGAGTGTGACTTTGACAGCTGTCAAAAGTCATCGCGTATTTTTTGATGACCGTTAGGGTTATTACCCGCGTAACAAAAAATAATCAGTCGTTTTTGGATCTCGAACCGAGCTGCGGGATATTCGCGCGCTTAGATAGATAAATATTATCGTTTCGTTCCATTTTTTGTTAATTTGTGCTATTATTAGCTTATTTTTGGTTAATTATTGTGCTACTAATTGGAGTGGAGGTGATTGATGGTGCTTGTGATCCGGGCAACAGGACTTCACACTGTGTCGCACTCGGGAAAGCTGGCCGAAGACATCTTACTGACCAGGGAGTATTACAACTTGCTAAGTATTATGTTAGTGCTGTAGGTGGACCCTAGGTGCCGAACACAGACCGACTCGTTGCATCGCTTCGGACGAAGGTTAGTGGAGCCTATTTTACCCGTTATCACTCATATCATCATCACACTCTCATCCAAAATCATTGGGCTGCTTGCCATCAAAAACCAATTAATGTTGTCGTTAGCTATATAATAAATCACAATTGAAAATAAATTCATCCCCTCTATTTTTTATAATATACAGTCCACACTCTCATCTCGAATCGTTTTATCAATCTGGGTAATCGAACATTTGGTCCTACGACCGGATAAAACTAGTTTTCCTTCGTATTGTATTCGATTTTGTTTGGTAATATTGATTTTAACTTTTACAAATTGTCGTTTTGTTGCCTTTTCAACAATAGTTTCTTTGTTTCGTTTCGTATAAACTATTGTTGGAGGTATAAAATCTTTATTCTAACGGTCGTACTCTACCTACCTACATACGTGTCTTTTTTTTAGTTTCTGTTGGTTGTCTACTCTTTCAACTTGACAATTTCCTTGCTCGGTTGGTATTACTCGCGTCAAAACAAAGTGTCAAGGTTTCAAGGAGAAAATTATTGTTTGTGGTATCAAATCATTCACTCATTCCGATCCAATCGTCTATAGCCTGCCTAAAAAAAAAAAAAAAAAGTTATCTGTGGTATTTGTTTACATTCGTCATTCCATCCGTTCATATTTTGCTTTGCTTTGCATGTTACATCTTATTGATTTATTAATAAAATCGTTGATTTCGGCTAATAATAATGGAATCTGAAATGGAAACGAGCCGCGACGAACGCACAATGCAAGCCGATCAATTCAGAGTCACGCGGGACTATTGTTACATGAGAATAGAAATGTTTTTGGAGTCTCCAGCTTTGAGTGGAATAAGTGTTGAAGATCTCAATGAATTCTCGAGAAATTTTCACGCAGCGCAAATCCACATTCTAGAATCAGTGTCAAAGGCAGAACGAACTACTGAGTTTGCGCATACCATAAGTTTCGATCAAAAGTTTCTTAGTCTAAAATCTAAGATAATGCAGGCAAGTAAAGACAATTTAGTGTCAAACAAAAATTGTACTGATGGGTTAGCTAAACTGCCCAAGATTACTATGAAGCCGTTCGATGGGAAGCTAGAAAATTGGGTATCATTCAAGGAGTTGTATGACTCTCTAATTCATAACAGGGAACTGGCAGAAGTGGAGAAACTTCACTATTTATTGTCGAGTGTTCAGGGAACTGCATATGATCTAATTAAAAATTTCCCACTGACGGGTAGTAGCTACAAGGCTGCATACCAAGCTCTTCTTAGATATTATGACAGGAAGCGAAACATTGCCACTACTTATTATGAGAAATTGCTTAAGTGTGAGTCGATTAGGAACAAAAGTGGTTCTGAATTGGAGCGAATTCATCGAACCTTCAATGAGAACTTGGCGATATTGGCTAGGTATGAGCTCCCAAACCAAGATTTTATGCTTTTTCAGATGGTGTGGTCCAAGCTTGACTCTGTAACTCGTGAAGCTTTTGAATTGCAACTTGGACCCGATGTTGATATACCCTTATTTGATGAAATAATGGATTTCCTAGATAAGCGCTCTCGGGCATTAGAAAACTGTTATGGATACCATAGTACATCAAAACAGGTAACATCAAAGAACAAAACTTCGTTGGTAGTCTCTCCGCCACTAAGTTGTGAGTTCTGCCCAAATGAGGGTCACATGGGGGAAGCATGTCCAACTTTTTTGAAGCTATCTCCTGCGGGACGGTTTAAAGATGTGAAGGAAAAAAGGCTTTGTATTTTGTGCTTGCAGCCTTCACATTCAGTAAAAAGATGCACGGTCAAGGTCTTGTGTAGTAAATGTAATCAACGGCATCACACATTGCTTCATTTTGAAGAACCAGCTCCTACACCCTCTTCCTCCCAGGAACATGAGGAAGCACCTGCAATGGCACTAGCAACATATTCTTCCAATGCAGATGCCTTGTTTTCTACTGCTGTTGTGCTGGTAAAGGATGATCATAATAATTTTGTTAAAGTTAGGATCTTACTAGATAGTGCTAGCGCGTGCAACTTCATTACTCAGTCGTGCGCAGATCGTTTGGGACTGAAAATACGTTCGCATGCCCAATCTATCCATGGGATTGGTAGGGCATTTACCAACTCAGTTGGTTCGGTCAAGTGTGAGTTGGGCCCTCGAAATCAGGGTTCTTCGGGTAACTTAGTTGTGGAAGCTGCGTTACTCCAAACCATCTGTCAAGATATGCCAGCTGGACATATAGATATTTCATCGTGGGAGCACCTCAAGGGGTTGGAGCTTGCAGATCCTGAGTTTAACACCCCAGGGCCAGTTGATATGTTGGTCAGTGTCAACGTTTTATCGTCGGCGTTAAAGCCTGGTCTTAAGAAAGGTGCACCAGGTCAGGCCATTGCTATTTCTACTATATTCGGGTGGATAGTGATGGGCGAATGCACAATCGGCACTGACTTATCTTGCCTTCGCACCAATGCTATTGGTAAAAAGGATTGTTTTTTCGTTTCTAATTTGTCTTTAGAAGATTCGCTAAAAAGGTTTTGGGAATTGGAGAATATAAATCTACCTAAGTACACTCCATCTTCGTCGAAAATAGAATCTGCTATTAGTAGGTACATGGAAAATTCTTGTCGTCGGAATTCTGATGGGAGGTTGGTGGTACCGTTAACCTTTATCGATCCTAATCAAAAACCCAACTTTTCAGATTCACGGAAAATCGCCTTGAAGCGGTTCCTAAATCTTGAGAATAAGTTCAAAGTGAACGCGCAGTTCGAGGCTGCGTATGTCGAGTTCATGAGGGATTACTTGGAGAGTGGGCATATGGAGGAAGTAAATCCCCCTGCAGGTAGTGTTGGTCCATTCTTTTATATCCCGCATCACGGAATTTTGCGTCCAGAGTCTCTCACCACTCCTCTCAGAACCGTATTTGATGCTAGTGCCAAAGACGTCGAAGGAAGGTCGTTGAATGATTTATTGGCACCAGGCCCCAAACTTCAGAAGAGTATTTTCGATATTCTTATTCGATTCCGTTGGCACAAAATCGTGTTCACTGGAGATATAAAGAAAATGTACCGCCAATTTTTGGTGACACCTGAAGACACCGATTACCAGCGAATATTATGGCGCGATAATGCGGATTTGCCTATTCGTGACTTCCGTTTGCTTACGGTCACATATGGTGTGTCGTGCGCGCCATATCAAGCTCTCTGGTGCATGTCCCGCTTGGCATCGGAATTTGCTGCTCAGTTCCCTCTCGGCACATCGATTCTCCAGCGGGATACATACGTTGACGACGTTGTGTCAGGGGCGGATTCCATTGAGACTGCAGTCCAGATTCGGCAAGAACTAACTGAAATTTTGTCGTCGGCGGGCCTTCACCTACGAAAATGGACTGCTAATTCCGAAGAGTTCCTTAGTGGCTTGCCCCGGTCAGAATTGTACTCCGAAAAGATGTGCAATTTTGAGGATCTTCAGGATGTATCGTTGAAAATCCTTGGCATGCTGTGGATCCCCACCATGGATCAGCTCACGTTTAAAACCGCATCAGTTGAAACCAGATGTACAAAGCGGTCTATTTTATCGGATATAGCTCGTATTTTCGATCCCTTGGGTCTGTTGTCGCCAGTAGTTTTCTTGGCTAAGTACATCATGCAGCTGCTGTGGATGGATGGTGTTGATTGGGATGAAGAGGCTCCACAAGTCATTGCTATCGAGTGGCTTAAAATAAAAACCCAATTGCCTTTACTAAGTTCTGTCGCCTTACCTCGAAGGATAGTATCCGAGTTCACCTCACTTCAGTTCCACGGATTCTGTGACGCCTCCGAGCGTGGATATTGCGCCGTTGTTTACTGTCGAGCGGCGCACGGTAACGGAGTGGCTGAAGTGCGGCTGTGCTGCGCCAAATCCAAGGTAGCGCCGCTTCGTAAATGTTCAATACCTCGTTTAGAGCTGATGGCAGCTGTCTTACTGACTGAATTGATGTCATCAGTGACTTTAGCTTTGGAGGGCCTTTATCAGCTCGAAAATATCGTTGCGTGGTCTGACTCCAACGTGGCTCTAACCTGGATTAAGTCCTGCCCCTCGCGGTGGAAAACATTTGTTGCTAATCGTGTGACAGAAATTCAAGATGGCATCCCTCCTGATTGTTGGCGTCATATTCCAACCGCTGACAACCCAGCTGACCACGGTTCGCGTGGCTTACTTCCTGGCGAGTTGATCCCGTGTCAGTCATGGTGGTCGGGTCCCAGTTGGTTGGGAAACCCGCCGGTACAATGGCCGCAAACATCGCTTATCTTGAGAGATGACTCTGAACTCATGGAACGAAAAGTATTGACTTTTTTCACAGAAAATAATATTACTTTCGTCGATGGAATCCTTAATCGGTTCTCGTCTTTTTCACGTCTCGTCAATGTTCTTGCTTATTGTTTTCGATTTTCTCGTAATTTGAGGCTGCCTGTAAAGTCCACTGGTGCACTATCCACCATCGAAACCAACGAAGCATTGCACTTCCTTGTAAAACATGTACAGGAAGTTGCATTCGCTTCCGAAATTCGCGCGTTGAACCAGAACACCCCTAATTCGCTTCCAAAAGCGCTTCGTAAGCTATGTCCTTTTGTGGATACGAACGGGTTGTTGAGAGTAGGGGGTCGCCTTTCTCATAGTGATCTGAACTTCAATCAGAAACATCCACTGTTGCTACCCCGAGATCACCGCTTGACGTATCTCTTAATTGAGGATTATCACCGCAAGTTCCTGCATCCCGGTCCGCAGACATTGCAGAGTCTGTTAATGCGGGATTTCTGGATACTTTCGGCTAAGCGAGCAATCCGGTCTGTAGTGGCATCTTGTGTTAAGTGCTTCCGCGCAAAACCCCGGCTGTCCTCACCGCCGCTTATGGCCAACCTACCATCTTATCGCATTAATCAAATAAAACCATTTTCATCATCCTCTGTTGATTTCGCTGGTCCATTTGACATCGCTCTCGGACGCGGTCGCGGTGTAAGGACGTACAAGGGGTACGTCTGCGTTATTGTGTGCACGGTTATTAAGGCGGTTCACTTAGAGCTGGCATCGGAGTTAACTTCCGAAGCCTACTTGGCCTGCCTTCGGCGGTTCATAGCACGTCGGGGGCGCTGTTCTCAATTGGTGTCAGACCAGGGGACGAATTTCGTTGGAGCCAGTAACCTGTTGAAGGATTTTATGTCACAAGCATCGCAGACTGAGAGGGTGGAATTCAGATTTAATCCTCCTGGCAGCCCACATTTTTCGGGGCTAGTGGAGGCAGGAGTTAAGTCTGTCAAAACCCACCTTGCTCGCGTTGTCGGCGGGCAACGCCTGACATATGAGGAATTCAACACGTTGCTGATCCAAATCGAAGCCTTATTAAATTCGCGCCCTTTGTCCCCCTTGAGTTCGGACCCTAATGATCTTGTGGCGCTGACTCCAGGCCACTTCCTCACACTTGAGCCGCTGACTCTATTGCCCGAAGCGCCCATTCTGGAGAATCATGTCAATCCTTGTCGTCGTTGGAGACTCATCCAGAAAATGCATCAAGACTTCTGGGCCAGATGGCACCTCGAATACATACACACTTTGCAACAACGCCATAAATGGGTTGACGCACGAGACAACATTGTCGTCGGAACTCTCGTGCTCATCTCCAATGAGCAATGCAGCCCCATGAAGTGGAAGTTAGGTCGGGTAATCCAACTCCACTCTGGGACTGACAATGTTTGCCGTGTGGTTACCCTGAAGACTCAGTCTGGAGAATGCAAAAGGCCTGTCGTCAAACTGTGTGTACTTCCGTTTCCCCCGGATGTCGAATCTAGCCCCCCATCGAACTAGTTCCAACGGACGGCTTCATCGTAAATAAGTTATTGTTTGTGTTTCGTTTTTCTTTTGTATTAAGTTGTTATATACAAGAATAATTGTAAATTTATGTGTAAAATCGATTCTAAACTCGTATTATCTCGTAATAAATAATTTTCGTATTTTTTTTTTGTGTAAAATACGCAATCTGCTGAAAATAGCGTATTTTGGTGGTCGGAATGTTCGGAATTCTTTTGCCTTTGACATATTTTACGAGTGTGACTTTGACAGCTGTCAAAAGTCATCGCGTATTTTTTGATGACCGTTAGGGTTATTACCCGCGTAACAAAAAATAATCAGTCGTTTTTGGATCTCGAACCGAGCTGCGGGATATTCGCGCGCTTAGATAGATAAATATTATCGTTTCGTTCCATTTTTTGTTAATTTGTGCTATTATTAGCTTATTTTTGGTTAATTATTGTGCTACTAATTGGAGTGGAGGTGATTGATGGTGCTTGTGATCCGGGCAACAGGACTTCACACTGTGTCGCACTCGGGAAAGCTGGCCGAAGACATCTTACTGACCAGGGAGTATTACAACTTGCTAAGTATTATGTTAGTGCTGTAGGTGGACCCTAGGTGCCGAACACAGACCGACTCGTTGCATCGCTTCGGACGAAGGTTAGTGGAGCCTATTTTACCCGTTATCACTCATATCATCATCACACTCTCATCCAAAATCATTGGGCTGCTTGCCATCAAAAACCAATTAATGTTGTCGTTAGCTATATAATAAATCACAATTGAAAATAAATTCATCCCCTCTATTTTTTATAATATACAGTCCACACTCTCATCTCGAATCGTTTTATCAATCTGGGTAATCGAACATAGCGCATTGTAAATTATTTTTTTACGCAATTTACGCATGTTGTTTACAGACTAACGATGGTCAGTTAGTCACAAGTTTACAATATAGTCGTCATTATGTTGCAGTATTTTTATACCACAGTATAATTTCATTATACACTAATTCGAATAATGAATGATTTTTCATTCATATTTACAAACGCATATTTATGAACACCTAGTCATATTTTGTTTAACATCATCATCATCATCATCAACCTAAATTAGTCCACTGCTGGACATAGGCCTCCCCTAATGAGCGCCATAGCGCCCTGTCTTCAGCTTGCCGCATCCAGCATCTGCCTGCAGTCTTTCGCAGATCGTCATCCCACCTGGCCGGAGGGCGTCCTACACTACGTTTGCCGAGTCGTGGTCTCCACTCAAGAACACGTTTGCCCCAGCGGTTGTCGGTTCTTCGCGAGATATGGCCGGCCCACTGCCACTTCAACTTGCTAATTCTTTGAGCTATGTCGATAACTTTGGTTCTCATCGTTGTTTAACATATCTGCGAATTATTATAAAAAACTAGTTTATGCCCGCGGCTTCGCACGCGTTTAAAGGTAGTGATTTCTATGCCATGGGAACTGATTTATGGGATAAAAAGTTTGATTCCAGGATTCGAATTACCTGTATGCAAAGTTTCAGTTTTTGACGACCTCAGTGGCGCAGCGGGCGAGAGTCCGCCTGCGGCGCAAGAGGTTGCGGGTTCGATTTCCGCCTCGGAATAAATTTGTGTACGATCTGCAGAAATTTGCTCCGGTGGTCTGGGTGTTTCCTATGTATCATAAAAAAATATAACTATATATGTTTATAATGTATTAAATATATCAGTTATCTAGTACCCATAACACAAGCTTTGAGTAGCTTACTTTGGGGCTAGATGGTGCTGTGTGGATTTTCCAGCATTATTTATTTATTTATATATTCAGCCCGATCCGTTCAGTAGTTTTGGCGTGAAGAGGTAACAAACAAACATCCATCTATACATCCTAACTTCCGCATTTATAATATTAGTGTGAAAAATAAAAAGCACCACCAAAAAGATACAGCTACACCAACCTCCTGCAAAGAAAATACAAGTAAGTACCAACAAGGTATCTCATCTCATCATCACCAAGTTTCCCGTCTTCTTTACCTTAAGGTATATAACATTCTACAAAAGATTTGACGAATAGACCCTTCGCAATTGAAAAGCGCCTTTGTTGCAAAGAAAAGTTTCATTATTATCGACTTATCTACTTCCGAAGATGAAAGTTCATACTTGAGAATCATCAGTCTTGTTCCTATTGTCTCGTCTTTATGAGAATCTAATGAGAAGCCGAATTCTTAGTACCACCGTAGCACCCTCCCTACTTTTACAATGAAAGGAAAAAGGTACCTTAATGAGCCCGATTTTCAGTATCCACATATCTTTTTATCACATCACACTTAATATTATAAATGCAAAAGTTTGGATGTATGGATGGATAGATGGATGGATGGATGGATGTTTGTTACCTCTTCACGCCAAAACTACTGAACGGATCGGGCTGATATTTTGCATACAGGTAATTCTAATCCTGAAATCAAAAATAGTTAGTAGCTACTTTTTATCCCATAGATAAATCAGTTCCCATGGGATAGAAATCATCTTTAAACGTTTTCATAGAAACAACGCATGGGAAGCCGCGGGTATAAACTAGTTATATATAATCGTTTTACATTAGATACGAAATATTTTTTTTTTAAATAAAATACAATAAAAAGAATGCTGTAAAACCACCCAGCATCATCTAGCCCCAAGCTTAGGGCTAGATAATGCAGTGTGCATTGTCCAACATTATTTATTTATTTATCTAAACAAAACATATTTTTTCCTGAATCTAAAAGTTGCAGATAAATTTGTAGCTGACGATACGTTGTGTGCCCTTTGTTACAAGTTACAACATAAGACGTAGGTACGTTGATGGATATATGAGCATCAAGTGGCCTAGCCAGCACCTAGGTCTTAAATTGGGATAGTTCTCGTGCCTTCTTTGTTATGCAATCCGTAAATAAATAAAGATAAGCCGAAAATAAAATTCAAATCAATCTTACCCCAAAGAAAATAAAAGTGCGGATTTATTTTTGTTCCAATTCAGCTCCAATCCGCTTTTCCTTTTTCAATTCACTTTTTCATTACACTTTCGCTAATCCAAAACGCAAACAATAATCTCATCTTCCGCAAAATATAAAGCCACAGTTAAACGTTCTTTTGTTTACATTTTTCAAATTTCGAAAAGTACGTCACATCTTGAAAGATTCTATTTTTAAGTGTTAAAAGACTGGCCATAAACAAAATTGTTTTGATAGAAAGGGGCTAGGGTAGTGTTGTTTATTCTACCAGGTTATTCAAAAAAGTATTTGTTTACAATCTGTGCTCGCGAGATTTTTGCCGGCTGCTGAAATAGACGGGAACGGCGTGCATGCAGCGCGGCAATCGCGTCTCGACTGAGACGCTGAAATGTTAGACTGAGCTTTCAGGATTCGGGACTTTAGTGAAAATGTCTCAGATTTTGTTGTTATAACTGCATTTAATATCAGCGGAGGGTATAGGTACCATTGTATAAAGTATTTTTTATGATCGACGAAGTAGTAAAATCCAGTTGTTGTAAAATTGTGCTTATTGAAATCATAAAATCAGACGCAATAAACATTTTATATGAGAGATAAACAATACTTTACTAGCTTGTATATGGATATGGACAACATAAAAGCCAACGACTATTTCACAGACAGTAGTTCTTAGTAGGAAGTTACATATTCTTTGAATGTACCTAGTGATCACTATCACAATTAATTTGATATCAATTCAAGTCATAGGGTTCTTCAAAAAGGGTCTTAAAATACGTTTTAAGATGTCAAAAACGCACGTGTAATGTCTGCGGTTGCAGGCATCCATGGGCTTCGGTAACCGCTTCCTGTCAGGCGGGCCGCAAGATTGTTGCCCTTGGTGACTAGAAAACGTTTGGATTGGTTTTAATTTCCTTTCCAATTTTAAGTAAAACTAAAAAAACCAAATGTTTATGTGTATGTTAGTGGTGCTGAAATAAATTATTTTATTTAAGTGAATACGTAATTTTTTAGTAGGTAATAAAAAAGAATCTTCAATTTTGTTCAAATCTCTACTTCACTACAAAGTCCGATTTCATCCTTAGAATTTCGAGGGGAGAAAGTCAGGTAGCAATTTCGGGATTTAATATGTATACCTTTCGACCGAGAAGTTACCTAAAAGTGTTTTGTTTAGCTCGGTAAAGTAATGGAAAGGATTTCGTGGTTCGAATGGAACGGCTTTGCTCCGAATCGAGAAAAAAATCAGTAAATCTTCAAAAACTCAGGAAATCCATTTGATATCTCTGCGGCCATCGATGAGGGTTTTCCTTTTCCCTTTGTTGTGAGCTGTGGTTGAGTACAATGTATCCATCTACCTCTCCAGCTAGATAATGTCTGTGTGTTTTAGCAACGATTATACCTACTCATTAATTAGTATATTAGACTTGTTTATTCCCGCGGCATCGCACGCGTTGTTACTATGGACACGTTTTAAGGTTACCCATTTCTATCCCAGATTTGGTTTATGGGTTAAAAAGTAACCTATGTCTTATTCCAGGTCTAAAACTACCAGTATGCAATATTTCAGCCCGATCCGTTTAGTCGTTTTGGCGTGAAGAGGTTACAAACATCCATCCATCCATCCATCCATCCATACATCCATCCAAACTTTTGCTTTTATAATGTTAGTGTGATGTGATAGATAGATCATCAACATCATCATCAGCATAAATTAGTCAACTTTGATTTCTTACAAAATAATTTTATTTGTATGATATAACGTATGAGGGAGCGCTATATCCAGCTGTGGACGAGTGTAGGGTAATACGATGTTGGTGGTCTATTCAGCCATGACTCATGCCACTTGATGATCTTAAAAGCAAATCGGTCAATGATAGTGACGATGTAACTGCTACAAAATGTCAAATCTATAGCATAAAACAGCTATTAAAACAATATTGTTCATTGTAAGTTAATTGGCTGTGAGCGAGTTTGATAGGACAATTTGCCGGTTGACGTGATAGGCGGCGGCTATTCCACGCCTTGCACACCTGACCCACATTACGGGTTATATCCGAGGTATAGCCGAGTTATGGCAGGTAACGATGTTTTGGCAATATTGATGGCTTTTGGCGTCTTTTGTTGGTGTATCAAGGACAAATGGAACGAAAATGGTAGTTTTTTGTTCTTAGTGTTTCAATCCATCATCTGGTTTTCGAAAAGGTGATAATTTTCTACAAAATGTATAGGAAACTTTTTTTTTGCTATTTCTGAGGTTTTTAGTACTCCAACCTCAGTTTCTCCGATAGACGTTTTTATTCAGTAGGGATATGAAACAGGATCGATTGGCATCAAAAAAAGTTTTCGTATTAAATGCCCATTTTCTTGTTAACTGTAATTTTTTGTAAATCTGAGAATGGGGATGAAAATTTCTCATCAAAATATGCATTGTCTTCTAAGACCATTTTCCGATAGCTAAACCGAAGGTACCTTATTGCCCCGGCCAAAAAATCCACCCTGTATACTTTTTGATTTATTTATTTTGTTAAGATTTATTAACGTTTATTTGTCATAACTTTGAAACAATAAATATGTAAATATCTATCTACTAACGACGCGTCAATTCATCATCACACTTTCCGAACGAACAACTTCATCAGCGAAAATTTAATTACTTGCCCTGCAAAAAAGTTGTAATCCAATAAAGAGCCAACATCAAAAGTTTCGCAATAAATCAATCAATTTCTATCTATGTATATTGGTCAAACAGGAAAATCAAGCCTTATGTGGTTCCCACTCGTTTGAATGCGACCTACATGCTCTGTTCACTTCATTAACTCCACATCGAATAAAACCTACTTATTACACAATGAGGTAGAGTCGGTAGAGGTTTGCTAGACTAGAGCCGGCATTTATAATTAGCGTGTTCATTTGCTAAGAGAATGTGTAATGAATTGTAGTCTAGGTGGTTGGAAAGATTTACTCTTTTCTAGCAGCAAAAACTAATACCAATAATGGTATAGGTACCTATGTGTGTTTAGTATCGTTATTTAGATTGAAAATTTAATCTTGTTCAATTTAATTATTATTTATTCTTGTTTTATTTCACCAGTTATCTTAAATATGAAATTCCTAAATTAAGTTAGTTCTATAAATATGAAGGATCAAAGCCGTGCGCCCCGACAGGGTTTTTGTGCATTGTGTACCCACTAAGACTACCTACACCTAAGAACAATACCTGTATGCATAAAATCAAGATAAATGATATGAGTAGGTATGAATAATTACTTTTCTATGCCGAAAGAATATCACTCATAAACTAATCTTAAAAGAAGTTATATGGTACTAGTTAATGCCCGCGGCTTCGCACGCGTTCTTTCTATGGATACGTTTAAAGGTGATTTCTATCCCATGGGAACTGATTTATGGGATAAAAAGTAAAGTTAGTAAAAGTAGCCTATGTTTGATTCCAGGATTAGAATTACCTGTATGCAAAATTTCAGCTCGATCCGTTCAGTAGTTTTGGCGTGAAGAGGTAACAAACATCCATCCATAGGTACTATCCAGCCAAACTTTCGCATACATGTATAATATTAGTGTGATAGTGTGATGAGATGCAATCAGTAAGTAATAAAAATGTTTTTAAAAGTGATTTTAAGTACTTTACTTAATCAAAATCAGATTTATCAAAAACTTAACATAATAGTTATTTGTTCAATAAAATAAAATAATTTTATGAACATTAAAGTTTTATCGCAGTTCAGTATAGTAAATTTAAGCGTCATTGAGCTCTACCGTGTCGTAATAAAGTATTGTAACTAGCTTGGAAGGTAATGTCCTCCTAGCCGAATTTCGATCACGGCGGCCAGTCTCATCAGAGACTAGTCAGATGCGCAGGACATATTAGAGTGCACAAGTGTATGCGCAAACACAGGTGCGCTCTCTATTATCTCACTCTCATAATCCAATGGGACAACCGATCGACACGACCGGGTAGAGGTCAGGCGCAGGACCAACGGCTAAACGTACTTTCCAAGGCACGGCGGTGTAACACTGCCAACTTCCTCACTCTGGGCTGCTACTATGAATTTTCCTTGCTAGAAAAACCCCAATAACAACTATTGGGCCAACCCGGGATTCGAACCCAGGACCTCATAATCAGCGGTTGAACAAGCTGACCGCTAGACCAACGAGGCAGTGAGTGGAGCTTAGAAGGTACGAGTCATGCAAGTACGCAACACATGGATGCTTAGAGGTACTGCTTCGTAGCCCGTATGTAGGTACGTTTAGTATCTTCATAAAAGTAAAAAAAGAACGTCAAGTGCGAGTGTAACTCGCGCGCCGAGGGTTTCGAACGTTTATCGATTATACATACATACATATACTAAAGGTACTGGTTAGAGACATCGCTATTTGATGAATACCTACCTAAAAATAGTAGCTACTTACCAAATTACATTTTAGATGGATCGCTCTGCATTTTAAATAAATAATAAATAAATAAAATAAAATAAAATTCGTTTATTTCAGACAATTCACAATCCATAGTGTGTTAGTAGCAACATCAAAAATTAAAATTAAAGTAGAATTAACCTAGTTGTTAGTATAATGTATAAAAATATAAGTAGAGAGGGCCTAGATCGCATTCCGGATAAGGCCTACCCAGAATGAAGAGGAACATCTATTTGATAAAGTCTTCAGGATGCTGTTGCGACTGTCCCGTACTCTGCGGATCAGGGAGGCAGTTTTTTTACGGATAATTGCGTCAAAACCATCGGTTTGGTATTCCGCAAACATCCCTGATGCACTACAGAAGCAAGGAAACCGCATCATCATCCTGAAAACGTTATTGTATTGGATGCGTAGAGTTGCTAGCGACTTTTTTGTATCTTTGACCCACATTTTGGAGATTAAGTCAATTTATTGACTTAATTCAAAATATTTCAAAAAGTGTGTACTCTACAGAAATTAACAGATAACCCGGAACAAATATTTGGAGATCGTACAAACATTTGTCCCAAGGCGGGAATCGAACATTCGCCCGCCGCACCAAAACTACTCTAGTTTACTAAGGTATATTATAAGTAAATTTATTCAGTGGTATAAATAGCTCCATATAATTAATTATTAACTGCAAGAACCTAAAGCTATATTATAAAATCACACTATATTACTATGAACGCCAAAGTGTGGATGGATAGAAGGATGTGGTATGTTTGTTACTTCACGCGAAAAGTACTGAACCGATCGCGCTAATATGCTAGGCTAATATTTATGCCATAAATCAGTGCCCATGGTATAGAAAAAACCTTTTAACGTTTCCACACAAACAACGCGAGCAAAGCTGCGGGCAGAAATCAGTATTAATATATTATATAATTAAGTTAAACATTTATTAATAAAATATATATTTAAATGAAACATTCTTACCTATCAGCTGCATCTAGAATTAATGAACTCCTTGGTCAGTAGAACGAGTAGGTATTAGGTCAAAATATTTGCATTTCTATTGGAGACCCGGATTTATTCGAATGTAGCCTCATGTATGATTGATCACGTCGAAATAAATCCTTCTGAGATAGTGCCATGGGTGAGAAATGTATTTCATTTCCAACTGCTTTGTGGATTGATGTTTGAACGTAAAATACAGTGGATTTATATCGAAACAGTGGATTTATATGGATACGGTGGATTTATTAGATAAATGTAAGCCTTGAGTGTAAAGTGGCTATTTAATATGTAAATGCTTTTTGTGTTGTTTTTTTACGATTTATGCATTGATATTGGAAGGATGTCAATTTATTCTTACACGATTTATCGTGGGGATTCAAAATAATAAGTATGAAACCGCTTCCCCAGTTACACTTGAAGTACATTTTCTAATCTCACCGGTAATTTAAAAGTTCACATAGTCTTTGCGGGTGATTGAGAATATGCAAAGCGAGGATGGAGCAAACAAAGAGTAATTGCTTTGATATAACCTTCGGTGGTCTTGTTGGTCTTTTTAGCGATGCTTGAAATTGATTGTCAGTTTTTAAGGCTTGGTAGGCCAGCAGAGGCCGCATTTTTGTGATTTTTAAAACCATCTGAGACTTAAGGGTCCCCGAAACGATCAAGTGCACTTGACAAGTCCGGCTCAGTTGCTTGAAGAGTTCTTTGCAAATGTTCATGCGTGAATCGATATCTCATTTTATACCATTATTTACACCATCGCCTCTTTCTTTCTCTTTTTCTGTGACAGATACCGCTAGAGTTATAGCAAGGAATGCCTTGTCCGCGTTGGAAACCATTATTAATTTTTGCGACGACCACTTTCCTGGGCACAGGGCGGGAAACGACTGCGGCCCGAGGACTTGACGGCACCTTCAAGTCGCGTCATGTCCCTCGTCAAGTGAAATCGTCAAGCACGTAGACTTGTCAAGTGAACTTGATCGTTTCGGGGACCCATTAGAAAATATTGTTAAGGATTCTGAAAAAAAAAAATATTAAATAAGGATCTAGTCTACTCAAAGTCGCATTCAGTTACAAGATCTAATGAACTTCACTCGATAGAAAATAATCCCAAAGTTACCCCTTTTTGTAACGTTTAAAAATTTAATATTATTTCCAAAAAAACATACTACCTATATAAAACCAGATAAAGAAATTTTAAGGGGACACGTGTCAACGTTTTAAATATTTCTTTTAAATTCTAGTTCTAATTTATTGATATTATTATGAGTTTATTTTGAGGTAAACCAGTAGTCTTAAGTGAATCGTTTACGATTATTTTCTTATTCTGATTCAATGATTGCCTTGCATCTCCCTCTATTTGTAGCAGTGAGGCGTGGGTTATGTTTTTCGAAAAGAGTGTTTTTCTATATAATTGGCGGACACTCTATAGTACCTCCAAAACGACTAAAACGATTTTGATACATGATATATCAAAATAATCGTCTAGTCTCTTTTAAGATTCTAAGCTTTGTACGTGAACAAGTGAGAACCGAGTCCGGTTTTTTATAGTTTTCAATTAACCTCTTGTTCTCCGGTTTGCTGTTACAAAACTATTCAGGGAAAAGCTTCTGCCATGCCTTTTCAAAAGCAACTAATGCAAGCTGGCACTTTTACTTAGCTTTTACATAAACTTATTGAAATAACAAACACAAGCAGATTTTTCTTTTTGGGAATCGCGTCACGGCCGCCTGCGCGTGTAATTCGATAAACTTTCTTAGCTTTGAGCCCCATTTATCGACCTGTGTTGTACTTGTTGTACCTTTCGATTTAGCTAGTAGAAGAAGCGTCGAAAACGCTCATCATTTTCATAATTCATTAAATGTATGTGAATCAGGTTATATTACATGTCAGTTCATGATACTTAGTTTATATCGCTGGATTCTGCCACTTGGGCGTACAAATATATCAATATATATTTAGGAACATTGGAACTATTTGGAACTTACAATCTAAGTTAGTCATTTTATATTAAGAAAGCATGTAGCATGTGACCCTATTTTATATGTATAAAGCTAGATTACCACTGACTGACTGACTGACTCACTCATTGACATGATTGTTCTCCTTGATGGTGGATGGGAAGGTATGTTTTTTTTGCGCAAACGTGTAGGGGGTGGCCGGTGCTGTGATCCCCTACGCCAAGCTACCCCTGCACCCACTCCCCCATCCAAGAATTGGATACGGGTATCGTTTTCGACTAACATGGGGGTGAGGATTACGAATTTGATGATGGCAGGCGTGTGTCGGATTGCGGTGAGCGAAGCAAACCACAATGTGACTACAGGGGAACAGCACAGCGAGCGAAGTGAGCCATGCTGTGACCCCCCACGCTCAACCCCTTCCCCTGAACCTCCTCCATTCAAGAATTTGATACGGGTATCATTTTCGACTAACATGGGGGTAAGGATTACGAATTTTATGACGGCGGTCTTGTGGCGGATTGCGGTGAGCGAAGCGAACCGCGCAATACGTCGAGTGAACCTAAACTTTTTTTTTTGGAGGGGGGAAATGCTCTCGCACTTCCCTTCCGCCATGGGGGTGACGGAAGGGGGTATGTGGGACTCGAACCCACTAAACCCCCCCCCCCCGTGAAACGTCCACCGCCGTCATGGGGCGAGATGGGGTCGCGTTAGCATTCACCATCTCGCCCCGGCGGGTGGCCCGGGAATCGGTCCGGGCCTCGGCCTCAAGGAGGAGCAACCTTTTCACACAGGTCACCCCTCAGACGCGTGGAGCCGTGCTAGCCGGCAGAGAGTCCCCCGACACTCCACCTTCGTCCCCCTGGACGTCTGCGCCGGAGCGGGTCAGATTGGGCGTCATCCTCCCTGACCCCCTCAGCGGCCTCCTTCTGCGACATAACCTCTTCGCAGAAGGAGAAAATGGCCTGCCACTCCCTTTCGCCGTCGAGCATGGCGCTCACCACGCTCGGCAGCGAAAGGTCCCGGCCCAGGAACGCTGAAAGCGTGTGCCGCATGGGACCCCACGCGGCACACGCCTCCAGCGTGTGGAGCGCCGTATCCTCCGGCGCCCCACAATCGTGGCAGACTGGGGTCGCCTTCCGTCTCGCGATCTGGTGCAGATACTTTCCAAAGAATCCATGCCCGGAAAGTACCTGCACCAATCGGAAGGTCAACGACCCGAACCGCCGCCGGAGTGAACCTAACCTTTTTTTTTTTTTTTTGGAGGGGGGAAATGCCCTCGCACTTCCCTTCCGCCATGGGGGTGACGGAAGGGGGTATGTGGGACTCGAACCCACTAAAACCCCCCCGTGAAACGTCCACCGACGTCATGGAGCGAGATGGGGTCGCGTTGGCATTCACCATCTCGCTCCGGCGGGTGGCCCGGGAACCGGTCCGGGCCTCGGCCTCAAGGAGGAGCAACCCTTTCACACAGGTCACCCCTCAGACGCGTGGAGCCGTGCTAGCCGGCAGAGAGTCCCCCGACTCTCCACCAGTGGCCCCACTACGGGGGACGAAGGAGGCGGGCGAACCGCCCCCTTCGTCTCCCTGGACGTCTGCGCCGGAGCGGGTCAGATTGGGCGTCATCCTCCCTGACCCGCTCAGCGGCCTCCTTCTGCGACATAACCTCTTCGCAGAAGGAGACCATGGCCTGCCACTCCCTTTCGCCGTCGAGCATGGCGCACACCACGCTCGGCAGCGAAAGGTCCCGGCCCAGGAACGCTGAAAGCGTGTGCCGCATGGGACCCCACGCAGCACACGCCTCCAGCGTGTGGAGCGCCGTATCCTCCGGCGCCCCACATTCGTGGCAGACCGGGGTCGCCTCCCGTCTCGCGATCTGGTGCAGATACTTTCCAAAGCATCCATGCCCGGAAAGTACCTGCACCAATCGGAAGGTCAGCGACCCGAACCGCCGCCGCACCCACCTTCGGAGGACCGGCCTGATGGCGTCCACCGTCCACTGACCAGGGACCGGTGGTGCCAGGTCCTCCGCCCACCGCCGCAACAAGGCGTCCCGCGCCAGCCGCCGCATGCGCGTGACCTCCTCCCACACTGGGCGCTCCCCGGCAGATCTCCTCGCCGCCACGAAGTGATACACTTCGGCGAGGATCTCCGCCTGAAGAGCCCAGGGGGGATCACCGGCCAGCACGCATGCTGCTGTCCAGGACACCGTCCGGTAACCACGTATCGCCCTCGTCGCGATGACCCGCTGCGGACGTCGCAGCAGGGTCAGGTTCGCGCGACTGAGGGCGTCCACCCAGACCGGTGCCCCGTACAGGGCCAGAGTGAACCTAACCTAGCCTAACCTATAAATACGCCCAGCCCCCCTGAACCCCCCCCCCATCCAAAAAAATTATATGGGTATCGGTTTCGACTAAAATAGGGGTGAGGATTATGAATTTGATAACGACGTCAAAAAAACGATATACACAGCCGATGCGAGCTGCTTGCAGCTCGCGCACATATAAAAACAAGATCCATCAAGTGCGAGTGTAACTCGCGCGCCGAGGGTTTCGAACGTTTGTCAACAAATACCAAAAGTACCGGTTAGATACTTCACAATTTAACGAATACCTAAAAATAATAGGAAATGTAGGTTACATTTCAGATGGATCTCTCTGCATGCTTCGGTTAAGTGGGTTATGGCAAATTTTTCGACTTTTTTTAAAATATTTCAAAAAGTATGCAATCTATAGAAATTTGAAAAACTGTTTTGAAATGTCCAAACCAATACCTTTCATTTGATATCCCACTCGGTGGGTTAAGAATAAGAATAAGAATAAGAATCATTTATTTGCATAAAACATGAGTATGAACATGGTGCGAGCATGCAATTATGTTAAAATATAAATGACATACATGTTTTGCCATTACTGGCGTGCAAATAGGAGAGGGCACGCTGCAGATTTGTCACTAATGTGATATGTCTTATATTATAATGTATACAATCAATCATAATACAAAAAAATAAAAATTATCGGATAAACTTAAAATAAATTATAAATTCTAATTGGTATAGTCAAAATTTGTCATCAAGAAAGTCATTAACGCTATAATAACATTTATCTATGAGTACATTCTTAAGTCTATTTTTAAATACATTTGAGGTAGTACCAGAGTTACATTTGTTTAAACATTTAACAGCTTGATTATATATTTTGGGTGCCATACTTAAAATACTTTTTCGTATTAGGGCAGTTTGCGATGGGTGCATACAAAGTCTATTATTGTTACGTCGGTTACGCACCACAACGTCAGAGAAAGTTTTAAATAAATGTAAGTTATTTTTCACGAACATTGCTACATTTAGAATATATAGAGCTGGTAGAGTAAGAATTTTGTATTTAAGAAAGTATGGCTTACAACTATCAAGAGTAACTAAGTTGAACATAGCTCTCAAGCAACGTTTTTGTGTTTTGAAGACTCGGTCGTTTTCGGTGCTGTTCCCCCAAAAAATAATCCGGTAACATAACAAAGATTCAGCTAATCCATAATAAGCTGCTAGAAGACCGTCGGTGTTAATTGTGGAACTTAGTTTATGTAGAGCATAAGCTACACTACTCATTCTTTTGCATAAACTTTCAATGTGACTTTTCCAATTGAGTCTTTTGTCAATTATAAGTCCTAGAAACTTAGCCGTTTCTACTTCGGCTATTGAATAATTATTAAAATGTATGTCAATTCCCGATAAATTATTAGATCTTTGATTAAAATGCATAATGTTCGTTTTCTTGAGATTAATTTTTAAATTATTATTACTAAGCCATGAAATAATAGATGTCAAGGAATTATTAATGTCATTTTTATACGATGTGTGGTCTCTACAAGCTACAGTTAAGGTACTGTCGTCCGCAAATAGTGTCATTGGTTGGCACGTCACTCTAGGCAGGTCATTTATATAGATTAAAAATAACAGCGGGCTTAATACACTTCCTTGTGGTACACCGTAGACTAGATTACGTTCTGAGGATGCATGGGTTTCTTGACATTTTGTATCAAAATTAATGTTATTTATTTTGGTAATTTGTTTTCTATCTGTAAGGTAAGATTGAAGTAGAGATAGTACATTTCCTCTAATACCGTAAGCTTTTTAAGTTTTTGACTCAGTATATTGTGATCCACATAGTCAAATGCTTGCGTCATATCGCAATAGATAGCACAGACTGCCGTTCTTTTGTCAACATTTAATATAATGTTCTTTAAAAAGTCAAATATAGCCATGTTTATATTTTTATTCTTCCTGAAACCTTTTTGCTCTTTACAGAACAGATTATTTTTTTCAAGATACGAGTTTATCTCGCCATGTAGGTATTTTTCGAATATTTTGGATATAATAGAGATAAGTGCTATGGGTCTATAATTTGACATTAATTATCTATTTTCTTTCTTGAAAAGAGGTTTAACAATTGAAAATTTCAGTTGTTCAGGGTACTTACCTTCCACTATACATAGATTTAAGATATGGGATAAGTGGGTGCATATATAAGAATTGACTGATTTTATTATTTTAGTTGAAATTTCGTCGTAGCCTACACTGTTGGTATTTTTTAATGATTTAATAATTTTGAATATATCGTTAGGTATAGATGGTGCTAAGAACATAGAGTTTTTCCTAGGAATTATAAAATCGGTGATTTTATTACCATATTCACTAATTGGTTCAATCTTATCAATAAAATAATCATTAAATAAGTTCGCTATTTGACTCGGATGCAAAACATATTCACCTAGTTGTAGTGTTAGTGTCTATAATTTTCAAAAGGGGGCCCCTTTTGAAAATTATTCCTAAAAAATGTTTCTTATTACAGAGTTTTCTATATTTTTCTGTTAATAAACATCCATATCTACAAACGCTCCATATATTTTACATGGATCGCTCTGCAATCTTCATAGTGTACATTTCAAAACAGTTTTTAAAATATCTATAAGTTCCATACTTTTTTAAGTATTTTGAAAAAAGTCGAAAAAATACCCACCCAGGGGGGAATCTCCGAAGTCTGTTCTGTAGAGCGATCCACTTGAAATGTATGGAGCGTTTGTAGATATAGATCTATATTTTACAGGAAAAATATAGAGAAGTCTGTAAAAAGAACACTTTTTGAAAAAATATTTTCAAAGGGGGGCTACCCCACTAAGTGGGGTTTCAAATGTTTGTACATTTCAAAACAGTATTTCAAATGTCTGTACATTTTATACTTTTCGAAATATTTTGAAAAAAGTCGAAAAAATTGCCATTACCCCCTATCACCGAAGTATGCAGAGAGATCCATGTGAAATGTAGGTCGGTACCCACTATTTTTAGGTATTCATTGAATTGCGAAGTCTCTAACCGGTACCTTTAGTACATATTTTTTGTTTAATTGACTAACGGTATTATGGGCATTAACGCCCATGATATAAAACCCAATAAGGCGCTTATCAGGGGGAGGCCTGCGTCCAGCAGTGGACCAATACAGTATGTTGAGGTGAGATGAAATGAGAAGAACGGTTGGTTTCACTCCAAAAATACGCATCTAAGCTTATTATGTGGTGCGGCCCTTATCGACAGAGACGAAGGAGATAAAAAACCTTTTTAGCATTCAACAGGTTGAAGCAGATCTATCTTTGGGGGGCGCTAAAGAGTTTCTTCTCTAAACACAAAAAGGGTGGAACATGACGTCATTATTGGTGGATTTATGGAATTGGTAATTTATTTCGGTTTGCTGTTGAAAAGATTGAAATAGCTATGAGGAAAAAGGTCCCGAAAAATTGTCGCTCGAAATATTTTAAAATTTCTCTTATTCATGGTCATAGATTAGCTTGTTTTAGTCTTGTATAGTAATTTTTTTACCGACCCCTGTAACGCAGCAGGTAACGGCCCGCCTGCGACGTTGCGGGTTCAATTCTCACCTCGAGCGAGACCAATGTTTGTACGGTCTGCAGATATTTTTTCCAGGTGTTCTGTGTGTTTTCTGTGCATGATAAAAATATTTGTGTATAACGTAGGTATTCTATCAGTAATCTAGAACTACTATAAATACAAACTGCTTATTTTGGGGGTAGATGATGCTGTGTGAAATTATCCAGCATTATATAGAGAAGAAAAATTACTAAATAATAAATAAGTGAGTCATTCGAATCATTTTTATAAGACTCACGCAATCACACGTGAATTACATAAAGTCTTTTTAAACTTACGCGTTCAGAACACATCATTACAAATATTCGCCGGTATTTATCGCGGTATTAGATATTCACAGGTATTTATCAGAGGCGGTAGCAATAACACTACATAAACCATCCTTCGTGCATGTAAAGGCCAGTGATGATGGTGACACTGATTAACAAAATGGTGACTTACAATAATGGATGTAAGTAAAATTCGGGAGATTGGGTACAGCTTCGCGAAAGTGCAGCTGAAATTGAAAAGAAAATGAAAAAATGTAAAATATTTATTTATGCTTATGTTGTATTTATTTATGCTTAATGTAAAATATTTATTTATGCTATTAATATATATATTATTAAAAAATGAAAAAATGTAATATATATTAATGCAGGTTACAATTTACCTCCGCACTAGGCAAAGCCTGTATCGTGGAGACCAGTAAGGTGAGTTTCAACTTGAGTAATTATGGACTATTAGAACAAACATTAGAAAATTAGGTCCAATTAGGTCACCTTAGTCCTATGACTGAAACGCGAAAGACGAACGCCGGCGGCGCGGTCCGACTAGTCTAGTGTAGGTCCGAATAGTCGGGCCGGCGCCGCCGGTGTTCGTGTTTCGCGTAAGTATTGTTGTCTCGATCGCACATCGATCTAGGTACGTCTTTCCATTTTTGTTGTTCATTAGGTAGATATAAATAATAAAATAATACTGGACAATGTTGCGTTTAATTGTAACACAACACAAGCCATTTGTTGAATTAACGCTGGGAGAACGTACCTATATCTACAAAATTTTACTTATATCTATGGTGACAGATGATAAGCAAAACAGTCGGTTTGAACTGAGGTTTGAACTGCCGGCGTGAAGTTTCAATTACTTCAGTCAATGATAGAAAGTTCCACATTCAAATCACGAACGAAATGGAATACATAGGTACGATTTGTTGCAATAAAACTTCATGCTTCCAATTTTGAATGGACTAATGGGGGGACTCACGCTTCTGAATTTAAATGTGTTTCAGTTTTTTTCAGGGATATTGATAAAAATATGGCACTGTTCTAATATTGAATTGGAATCCGGAGGTAAATTCAAAAGGTTTATCACAAAAGCTCCATTTATTTTACCACGGTCGTTTTAGGAACCAATGTTATGAACATTTTAAAGTATTTTTGAAGATAATTACGATAAATACTCCTAAAGAGCTCAATAAACCATCTATCCGTTTCTTGTTGCACTACCCACTTGCCCGATTAGTAACACAATGTCATTTCGCTCTTCTTGTGGACTTTTTATCGACTCTTGCGCAAGGCGTGTCGAAAGTGCTCCAATTGCGCTCGATAAGTTTAAGATTTTTGACAGAACTTTCATCAGCTCCGGTAGCCGTGATCGTCTAGTGGTTAGGACCCTACGTTGTGGCCGTAGTAACCCAGGTTCGAATCCTGGTCACGGCAGTGGAAACTGTCGCGGCGGAGCTATATTTTTATTTTAACGCTAAAAATATTTTCTAATCGAGTTTTTTAGGTTTGCACAAACGACTTAAATATTTATAGTGTTCAAAATCTTACAGGTTTTCTTACTTATTTTATTTAAAACAGACCCCCAGCTTCACACACGTTTTTCCGGGATAAGCATAAATAATGTATTTAGTATAAATATTATTTCAGTTCCTGAGCTTAGGTGCAACTTTGGTTCAACTCTGCGAAATTCAGTCCGAGCCAGTCTCAGTCCAGAACGAGTATGAAACATCCAACCATCCATCCAAACTCTCAGCTTTTATAATTTTTGTGATTCCATGATTTTCACCTTATAGCCACATAACTTCCATAGATTATAACCATTACGTGCGCCAGCAACCTAACGCCCATGTCGCTCGTAAACTGGGCCTCGTAAAAGTGCATTAGAGGCTTTATGTCTGTTCTGATAAAGGTGATATTAGCTGTTGTTTGGTTGTAAAAGTCACAGCAATTGGAAATATATGTCATCAGCATTAGCAGTAGGTAGAAGTCATAATAGGAGGTGCTGAAGCTGTGGAAGTTATGGAAACTGATATTTTATAAATTATTTTGTCTTGATTTAACAAAAGCATAGTAATTTACAGAACCCCTGCTCCCAGTGTTGCCTGGACGTGATCGGTCAAAGCGATAAGGCCGCCTCTTATACTTCATGATTTTCGGCATTTCTGTAAATTGTGATTATATTTATGTGTATATTTACGTAACGTGTGATAATGAAGAGTTATCTAACAGCCCATATGAAAATAAACTTACTTTATAAAAATACTTAATAAATTTACATTCAAAAATTAAATTTTGTTAGTATTGCGTAGTAATTCGTACCAGTTAAGTGTTACAATTACGCAAAAACTCAAGCGCAATTAAAGTGAAAGTGATACAGTTTCACTTGCGTTATCTGGAGGCAGCCACTAAATTCAACGCAATGACCAGCGCTCCGGTAGCCGTGATCGTCTAGTGGTTAGGACCCTACGTTGTGGCCGTAGTAACCCAGGTTCGAATCCTGGTCACGGCAGTGTAAACTGTCATGGCGGAGCTCACTTTTTGGGTTCCTTTTTCATCTTTGTTCCATTAGGTATGCGAATGAACGCGCTTACAAACAAAAAAACATGACAAAAAATCGAAAATTCCAAATAGCGCAAAAGGCTGAATGAAAACCATTTCATCCAGGTAATCAACTGATTTAGTATCAAAAGTAGGTATTGTTTTGCTTAATTTTATTTGTTACTGAAATGTTAATGCAATTTACACAGTAGGTGTTCTATTACACTTTAGTTTCGTCAGCATTTACAATTTGTACTCACAGTCTGCATTGTTCCCCATATTTTTCAATTTCATTATTGTTTCAAAACTTTAAAATAACTGCAACCTGAACCTGCAAACAAAGCACATTAAATATGAATAAATATCACTAACTTTCCTCTCTACCATTTAAATTGAATACATAATGTGTTGAGGCCCTGAAACAAATAACCAACTTCATGCGAGAGATTAATCTCTCGAAGACCAGTTATGAACTGAAGTTCGCAAGACTAGATGTCAGTTAGACAGTTTACGTCATACGTGTTAGGTAATTGTGACGTTACTGTTTAAAAGCTTTTGAGGAACACGAGTTACCACAAATAAGCATTTGAAATTAAATTTGAACCCTTTTGATAGGATATCTTTATCACTCTTACATGCTTTACTACCCAGAATCTATCTGGCTGAAGTTTTTAGACCCGGAAGGAGTTGTTTTTCCGGGAAATATTTTACTTTAAATGGGAAACATTATTTTTTACTTTTCATGATTAACTATACAGGTTTGTCAACAATTTAATAAAACCTTGAAACTATATATACCTTGGAACTAGCCTGGATAGTGAAACAAGATAAGAGCTCTGCATTACGAGTACACAAACCCACATTCGGTAGATAGAAGTGCAATCTTGTTCAGCTTACGGAGCTTTTGAAACTCAATTTAGCATTATCCTTGGGGAAGTGAATATAAATACGTTTAGAGGAAGCGAAAGGGTAGCCATGGTGTAGGCAACTATTTTTACTTGACTACTTTAAGAGATTATTAAATGGGGTTTAATAATTTAAAAAGATGAAGATTGTACTACTTTGCGGTTATCAAAAGAAATTTGATAACCGATCCCTTTAGAAATCGTTGTAGTATCGTCCATAGATAAAAGAAAATTAGATAGTGCGTGCGGTGCTATTTACACGGAGAGATTTAAAGAATGGTTTCAACCTTGACACTTTTGACATACATCTCTCCATCTAAATGTAAAATGCCAAAATGTGTCATTCACAGACAGAAAGGCCCTTCTTCAAAAAACTTACTCTCGTCCACGAGTGTTCTGAAAAGATGGCATTGCCGGGCAAACCTTTGACACTATTACCTGATGACCTATTTAGTATCGCTCAAATACATTTCAATCATAGAAGTATTATAGTACAATTTCAATAAATGTTTTGTCCTCCTATCGGCTGGCAACCGCTGCGGCCTTGGCTTCCTTCCCGGTGCATTAGATCTGCCCTACTGGCGAGGTATTGGTCTTGTTTACCTTCAGGTAACACACGAACCACTTTAGAATATCCAACATGTAAACAGACTAGCTAAGTAGATTTGAATAGATCGTACTAAGTCGTTGGAAAGCATACTTGGCAAGGTTTTGTTAAAATTTAGAATTATAAATAAAACAGGTTGCGCAATCATCAACGGGTTTACCCCGTTGATGACTGCCCCACGGCGTAAAGCATCCATGTAATTTAATTTTACAAGCAACTAGTAGGTTAGGTAGGAAGGTGAGCCCTTGTTTGCAAAATGATTTATTATGTGTGAATTCATAAATCACTGAAAAGTTCAAACATTCAAATGAGTTATCAAGTAAAATTATTATTACAATCAATTAATTTACAAGTAAATTATATCACTGTTCAAGAAATACCTACGCCATCATAAAAACCACCCAAGAATATTGAACGGCTACAGTTTCGTAGCACAAAATAACTTTAATAGCATGACCGTAGATACTGTGTAGCATTTGCTACGAGATCCTAGCGATGCTACGGCGTAGCTCGTAGCCGTAGCACCGTAGCAAAGGACATTCACTACAAAGATGAGCAGAGCATTTTGGCCGGTGATTTCCCAAAGTTTTCTTGTGAGTGGAAATTATATAAGACTGCCGTAGATTTTACTTTTTTTTTTTTTGACAATTCACATTGTTATCTTGCCTCAAGCTAAGCAGAGCTTGTGTTATGGGTACTAGATAACTGATATACTTAATACAATACATAGATAGATATTTTTTTATTATACATAGAAAACACCCAGACCAACGGAACAAATTTGTGCAGATCGTACACAAATTTGTTCCGAGGCGGGAATCGAACCCGCAACCTCCTGCGTCGCAGGCGGACCTTCGCCCGCTGCGCCACGGAGGTCGTCAAGTCGGAGGTCGTTAAATGTTCAACTAACATTTGTTGAAATAAGAATAGATTGTTGGAAATATTCTTATTTCTATTACGCCTCTAGATTATCTTCGTACAAATGAGGTAAAAATTTATCGGCTTTTCCCTTGATTTTCTACCTCATTTTCTCATACGAAAATTAAAGACACTGAAACTGCAGAAACCTAGCGTCTGGTGAGTCACCGAGCTTCTGTCCTATAAAATAGACAGAAAGTAAGTAAATTACAACAGGTTAGTTACCGTCTAACTCAAACTCCAACTGCAAAGCAGTTTCAAAGCCATTAAAACATTCAGTTAAGTTTAATTTGAGGTTCTTCAATACCAACAGCCGCCGGTTTGTTGAAACTTGCCTTATTGTAGAATTACTTAACTAACTCTGTATTTATTCTACTTGGTTTCAAAGGAGAGATCAACTGGAGAGATTTCACTTTGAGTTATGCGGGTGGACATTGTTTAAACAGCTGGAGCTGGTTATAAATAGAAAGGTTAAAACAAAACTGAAATTCTTTTTATTGCTACTGAATAAAATATTTTGTAGATTAAGTACTAGACTAGGTAGGTACTTAACTAACTGAAAAGCCTGAACTGTATTTTTGGTTCAACAAGTTTGGTTCAATTCTCAAAGGTCAGAAGGTCTCAAAAGTCACCCCGATTCCCAAGAAACACACAAGTGGATATGCACAGACCAATCGCTGTTCCGTCAGTCTTCGGTAAAATTTTTGAGACCGTCCTAGATTATGAGATTCGCCGTCAGGTTGGTGGACTTCTCGCCGACTCTCAGCATGGTTTCCGCGCAGCTAGATCAACAGTCACAAACCACGTAAACTTTGTTGACTATGTGTCGTTGTGGCTACGGGCTCCCAGGTAGACGTCACCTATTTCGATTTTAAAAAGGCTTTTGACTTAGTGGATAATGATATTCTCCTCCAGAAGCTAGCTGCAATGGGTTTCGTACCTAAACTCTTACTATTTTTTGCTAATTACCTACGAAATCGTCGCCAATACGTCTGCGTCCAGAGATATGTGTCGGAAAGCTATTTCACGCGTTCAGGAGTCAGCCAGGGAAGTACACTAGGTCCAACCCTGTTTCTTCTCATGATAAACGACCTACCATCTGTTGTTCTCTCCTCTGAAAGTCTCCTGTTCGCCGATGACCTTAAACTTTATACGGCCGTGCGTGAAACGGACGACTGCCTGGCACACCAGCGTGATATTGATCTGGTCGCTGACTGGAGTGAAAACAATCATCTCTCTTTTAACACCTCCAAATGTAAGACGATCACCGATTTACGAGCGGCGATGATGCTGTACAATGCCTATGTACGTAGTCGTTTGGAGTTTGGAGCGATTATTTGGGAACCTCACGAGGCCAAGTATAGGATGATGGTTGAGAGGGTACAGAGAAAGTTTGCACGTTATTCCTATAAACGTATGTATGGGTATTATCCATACCTCTACACATCCTTGTTCGTCTCTGGTATGGTCGGTCTGGACACTCTGGACTCGAGACGGAAGCTCCTCCTGCTTATGCACTATATTATGGTGTTGCGTGGTAGAGTTGATAACCCAGTAGCTCTACAGCAAATGGGCCTTGCGGTCCCGAGACGGCACATGGCAGGCGCAGTAGGAGCTGTTGGCCCGCGGCGTCGGCCGGTGCTATTTGCGCTACCACCCGGATATCGGACGCATGCCGGGGAGAACGCTCCCACCCCTAGAGGACTTACCCTCCTAAACGAGTTCATCTCCTCAACTGACGCCGACGTATTCTTTGACAGCATCGCCAAATTACACCATTTGATGCTCTTATTTTTTAACTGTACTTTTTGACCTTGATATTATTTCTATTATTTTGACTATAGCTATTATTTTGACATTGCTATTATTTTGACCTTTAGTTAATTCATATATATTTTATTTTAATTGTGACATTTCCATATGTATTATTTTATATAATTTTACATACCTACGCTAGATTTTATAATAATGTTTGACGTTTTGGAATGTATTCTGTAAGTCAAGTTTGAGTAAACAATAAATAAAAATTAAAAAATAATTAAAAAATAATTCTGGCTCAGAGAATGTGGCTCATAATATTTCAGGCACCAGTGGAGAGATTGTGGATCTTGCACTGTCAGATTATTTTGGCCAGCTAATAAAAGTACCAGTAAAGAAAACATGCACACTGAAACACTGGTACACCCTTAGACGTGATTACAGTGACGAAAGTCGCGGAAAGTTTAAGAACTGTATTAAGCATATGAAATCATCTCATAATCGTTTGAAATATTTTTTTGTTATATACCACGAAAATGCTGATCAAATGTTTTTTGCTTTGATATTTTCCCATGTATCAATAATATGTTTTTAGATTCTTACCAGTTTACCAGATATCCGGTGTGGATGTAACGAAGTCCATTCGAATACAAAGTTTTTGATAAGTAGTTTTATTTAAATTATTCTATTCATGTGAAATAACCATTTTAGCAGTCCAATTAAGGCTCTGATAGAATTTTGTTCAAAGTTGACGCCAAGAATTTTGTAATCAACAAAAAACACAATTCACGAATAACACTGAGAAAACGCGTCATAAAACAAGGAATTAATCTCAGTTAACGATCTCCGCTGGTGAAAAGCGTTAATTTACAAACGAAATTAACGAATGCTCATAATAATTCCTCAATTTCGCTGATGTCGGAAAATTACTTTATTACGGCCTAAATTGTATTTGTTTCGTGAAAGGGTCTTTACTAGCTAAGGGTAGAGATGGGGAAACTAAGAGAATGAAGGTTAACGACCTCTTAATGCCATTTACAGATTAACCTTTAGAGTTTGCGTTACGATTTTTAAATTGATTTAATTTTAATTGGAGCTACCTGTAGATAGTTTGCAACAGTCTGTAACTAGTTTAGGTAATTGTGCGTGTGAAATACTAGTTCTTATTTCTTCTATTATTTTCGTTCCTTAATTGTTCTAAGTTAATAAATATATCGACCCGAGAGCTGGTGAGTATCTGACGCAGCGCATCAGCATTGCCATACAGCGGGGTTAAGCTACTGTTACACATGCTCATTACTAGCACGAAAGCATGCTTTTATTGAGCAAATGCACATTAGTAGCATGTGTATTGAAACATTGCTAATAATGAGCATGCTCATTTCGAGTTTGCTCAAAAATCGACGGTCGTGCGATTTTTGAGCATGCTACCTGCAGCGCGGGTCGAGGGGGGCGTGCTTTTAGCGCATGTTTGCTTATTGAGCATGCTAGTTTCGAGCAGTCGTTCGCAACAGGTGCGCAATAGTTTTTATAACCCACAGCACCTCCTACTCGCATTTCTGTAAGCAATTAAGCACTTGCTCCTAAGTCCGTTCTTCTAGATATCTAATCACGGACCCAAATCTTTCCCTTTCTTTTCTTTTTTTGCCGAGCTGATATAAGCTTCTGGATGCATTGCATCGCCAGCAAAAGGATGATCTTATTCAGCTCCATACGGATAGCTGTTTGATTGTCCATGGCTTTGTTAGAACTGAGACAGAGAGCGAGAGAGCATGCTATAAAATGGCATGTGTAATTGGAGTGTTTGCTTTGAGCATGCTTATTCAGGAGCATACTTAAAACTAGCATGCTAATTGCTAGCAAATGTAAACTACTCATCAGCATGCTCATATTGAGCATACTCAATAGCACGCTTTTTAGCATGCTATTTTAGAGCATGTGTAACAGTAGCATTACCTATGCAGCCAGCGTCTTGGGGACGCGACGGACGACTGGTATTGGATCAGTTGAGCTACCTGTAGATTGTTTGCAGTATGGTCAATTGTTTCAATTGTAAATACTAGTTGTAATTTATTTCAATTTGTTGATTGTAAAGGAGGCTTTATTTATTAGGTACTTAATTATAGAAAATAACAGTAACAAAATAAAACAATTACAACTAATATATACACTTATATCTATTTCTTAAAAATCTAAGCCGTCACCAGAAGGCAGAGTGCCCAGAATGCTGGCAGCATTGCCACGTTGAATGGCAATGCTAATTCGTTGACCGAAATAGAAGCCAGCATTCCGATCACCTGTGGACTCTATAAGAAGTTTGGTAAGATCTTTATAAATTGCGTGTGCCCCAGGACCCCAAGGACCAAGGGTTTCTACCCCAAACGGCTCAAATAGGTAACCTCGGTCAAGGTTAGCGTATTTTCGCCGTTTAAGGGACTCCGCTGATGTTGCTGCAGAACCGGCCCTTACCGATGTCCCTGCAAGATGTGAAGGCGCTAGGGTATCTACACACGTGGCATCCCAAACTAAAGGCCGACCCATTTTCCAGGGAATCAGAGTCATACCGTCCGGCCTTTTACCATCATCTCGCATAAGGCCACGTGGTTCAAGTGTAGCTGCGACACTGACGCTGGTAAAAGCCCGACGGATTATGTCATTAATTGAACCATGACGGGACACACGTCCTGCACTAGAGACACATGCCAATGCATGGTGACCAAACTTGTCGACGGTTTCACCACACTGACAACGGTGTGCAACTAGGCAAGGAGAACCTAAACGCAAAGAGATTGTAAATATATTATTTATTTAATTAACCTACTAAAAATTGTGTCAAATAATACTAAATTAGAGCTTGTCCGAAATCAAAGACTTGACATCATCTTACAGGGTTTAGAATGTTTTTTATATCATCAACGTATTTATGTTGTTTTTTTGTGTGACTGATCACACAAAAAAACAACATAAATACGTTGATGATATAAAAAACATTCTAAACCCTGCAATCAATCATGTCTCTAAATGCTGCATGTGCTCCTAATAAGGCCTCTTTATTATGCCAGCCTCCTTTTAACCGAACCAAACTTTTCCACTCAAGTTCTCGCAAAAAAACTAGGTATCTATCTGCGTTTTTAATTTGTTTATTCATGTTTAATCGTTATAACGCGCGCATGCAGCTTCAAAATGATTAAACACAAATATTTTGATGCGCCTATTCATCAAAACCACACCTCGTCATATTCACAGAGTACTGTGAATATGATGTTGATGAATAATTATGTTCATTTACCTACATCAGAAACTGAAATTCAATATTCTCTCACAATTATTACAGTAGTGTTTTATTTCATTAACAATGCTTCTCTGAATACGAAACAAGAATGTTTACTACGTATGTAACTAAAATAACGAAGGTAAGTTGATACTTAAAAGCGCCTAGCAGTTTTCATTAAAACCACAAACGTTTGCTCTTGCGATTCTTAAGGCACCTTTGCTATTCAAGCTCGCATTTTCACCACATCATCGCTACAATGTGGGAAAGAACAAAGGCTTCATAGGTTGTGTAATTTATAACATAGTGTTCTGCTCGAATTCTCCTTACTCTTTTGTAAAGTAATGTTATTTTAGGCGAGTTGGCAGTATATTTACCTACTTTTTAGGGTTGCGTCGTACCTCAAAAGGAAAAAAGGAACCCTTATACGATCACTTTGTTGTCTGTCTGTCTGTCTGTCCGTTCTCAGGAACGCGTGGAGGTATCTAGTTGAAATTGCCATCAATAACTCAAGTCCGTAACATCTTGGAGCCTCGATAAATGAATAAAACTTCTAAGTCAACGCAATCAAAAGTTACAGCCGTCTATGTCCGAATATTTTGAATTTTTCAAGGGAATCACATGTACACAAAACATATAGGGTACTTCCCGTAAACCTAGAATCATGAAATTTTGCAAGAAGCAAGGTATTATAGCACAAATAAAGGGAAAAATCCGAAAACCGTAAATTGGTAGTTTATAAAAAAATATTCTTGCCATGGACTAAAACCTACAGGGTACCTACTTCCCGTTGACCTAGAATCATGATATTTGGCAAGAAACAAGGTTAATTGTACGGAACTCTTAGTGCGCAAGTCCACCTCGCACTTGACGTCTATTTTATTATTTAATATAGAAACTTGGTGATCACAATGAGCCTATTATATTCACAGTGACACAACAGCGACCTTTTGCAAATATAAATAACTACAGAAGCTCAACAAAAAGATTTGACCTACAATAACAGCTTATATAATCCCCTTACTTTTATGAGAAAGGTGAAAATAAAGCACATTGTTCAAAGTAGGTACCAAAAGTCTGAGGCTCTGTAAAGAGAAGCACCTTCCTACCTAAGTATCCTTACTATGTTTCGTGGCCCCTTACTTTCTTTGGCAAGCAAACCTCGTTATATAGCGAGTGCTTGCTGTTGCGAATTTGACCTTGTTTGCTGCACGAGCGCGCTAGGGGCGGCCCGTGTTAGGGAAAGATTCCTCAGTATGTAGATGTTTGTATGATCTAAGGTCTGTGTTTTGGTCTACATTATTAATTTTGCATAATGGAATCATTAGTCAAATTCATAACACATTTACATAAGCAAAGGTACCTAGGTTAGGTCTGTATTTAAACCTAACCTACCGTATTGAAATATTTTTACCGTATCTACTAGTAATAGTTACTTACGCTAATCAGAGCTCTTATTAAACTAGACTGCTTCTCAGAGATTCTGCAAAGACCGTGCAATCTGTCTTTTGTTTCACTATCTCTAGGTTTTGTTCCATTATTTCTGTACTAACCCTGTCTTATCATCGGTATCACTCGAGTCTGTCGCCGGTCTACAAATTGTGTTACACTAGAAACTACTTACTCAAGAGTCGGGCGGGATGGTCATTGGGACATATCTTTCAAATAAGATGTACCTACGTATTTGCTTTAGTATTATTGTGCAATTGTGCATTCATATTATGAGCCTGTGGTTTGTAGGGTGAAATTGGGGATGTCAAGGTGCGAAATGCAAAGTCATATCTAGTTAAGTTTAAACTGTAAGATACAAATTTGATAGTGTTACCATGATTGATACCCATAAAATCTTAAATGATCGACGATGCTATACGATCAATAAAATTAATTTTGTACAAATACAATATGTTATTATCAAACACAGTTTTTCTTGATATTCTTACTTCAAAATAAAATGATTTTATGTAGCCAGCGGCTTTTCTTACTTTTTCTTGGTGCATTTGTAAAATTTTCTTGTAATTTGTGTATAGAATATACCTAAGCGTATATAATTTCGTGCTCATTATCAATGTAGAATGTTCCACAAGGCTTTAAATGTATTTACTCTTCGCCAACAGCTTTGTGCTTCGCAAGTACTAATTAGTTTCTAATACCTGTACGATCACACTGATTAGGTTATAATACCCGGGCCGCGATCACGGTGTGGTAAGGCACGGCATTACGGCTCAAACGTTAGCAGTTGAAACGCTAGGGTGCGCGTTCACAGGCCGGCATCGGACAATCGGCACTGGCCTCATCAATGATTTGACGTAGAAGACCTACCGCACGGAGCGGACTGTCGGCAAAGCCGGCGAGGATTCTTGAAGGCAACTTTTCTATTTAGACGACCTCCGTGGCGCAGCGGGCGAAGGTCCGCCTGCGACGCAGGAGGTTGCGGGTTCGATTCCCGCCTCGGAACAAATTTGTGTACGATGCACAGAAATTTGTTCCGTTAGTCTGGGTGTTTTCTATGTAAAATAATAAAAAATATCTATCTATGTAGTGTATTGTATTAAGTATATCAGTTATCTAGTACCCATAACACAAGCTCTGCTTAGCTTGGGGCTAGATAATGCTGTGTGAATTGTAGCGTTTCAACTGCTAACATTAGAGCCGTAATGCCGTGCACATTCCACATTCCACACCGTGATCGCGGCCCTATACTCTCCTGATTCGATAAATACAATGTGTGCGTTGTTCTGCATGAATATGTACGTGATGAATTGGGAGAATCAGGACTGACCTGTTTGATTCGGCCTGCATTTCAATAAGGACAGATAAGCGTATTGAAATTCAGGTGAATGAATCACGAGAAGACAGAGGACTCTCTTAAATAGTAGTTTTTCAACATTTACGGTTTTATCTATACTAATATTATAAAGAGGAAAGATTTGATTGTTTGTTTGTATTGAATAAGCTCCGAAACTACTGGACCGATTTGAAAAACTCTTTTACCATTAGAAGCCCACATTATTCCTGATGAACATAGACTTTTTACGGCGGAAAAATGTTTTAATAAACGAATTGAATTCCTGTGAGCTACGTTTCTACGTTTTATGCTGAGGGCCTACTCGGAAAAGGAAAATCGAAGTTTCGTTTTCGTTGTCATGCAAAACCAACTCTTATGTCGTTTGCACGAAAACGAATCAGATGCTTCGAATTCTTTTTAAGAGAACGGGCCCGAGATCCACGTGAGCGCACGTTACTTCAGGTAGACGCTTACCTACAAATAATCTGCAATTGCGTTGCAATAATTTTGCGCATCTATACAACAGGACGTTTCAGGATCCCTTGTTGAGAAGACGCGCAAAATTCAAAATAATCAAGTTTATGATTAATAAGAATAGGAATTCATAGTAACTTTGGTTTTCATTTAAAAACTACAGCAAGCTCCTCGTCTACGAGATAAACTGCTAAGACAACCGATTATTTTAAATTCGAAGATTTCAAAGCATCTTAAATTAAAAACTTTGTAAGCAGATATCGTCTTATTACCCTGTGAATCTCTGAACAAAGAAAAACAGCTTTAATAAATTCCTTTGACCTAATCTACTCATTAAAATAAGGGCGTCGTTCGAAAATTGAGGAAAAACTCTCATTTTCTTGTGCGCTTGTAGCTATTTACAATTTGGCTAACAAGAAAATAAAGAAATAAAGCTTATTGAGGCTGCGAGTGACCCCTCATCAATGTCAGTGTACCTAGTAGATAAAAAATCTTTTTTTAAGTTTGGATTTTGTTACGAAAATGGTCCACACAGTTATTATTATTTATCACTAGCGGCCCGTCCCGGCTTCGCACGGGTGGACATTTATTTTTTATACATATACATACAGCCTCGAAGATAATGTAGCATTCTCATGGTGAATTTTTTTTAAATCGATCCAGTAGTTTTTGAGTTTATTCGTTACTAGCGGCCGGTCCCGTTTTCGCACGGATGAACATTTATTTTTAAACTATTTGGGATAAACGTTCGGTAAATGTAACTTTATGCAGGAACTTTAGTTTTAGTTTTAGAAGGGATCCCTAATTTTTTTGTAATAAATATAGCCTATGTTACTCAGGGATAATATAGCATTCTAATGGTGAAAGAATTTTTAAAATCGGTTCAGTAGTTTTGAGTTTATTCGTTACAAACATACAAATCTTTCCTCTTTATAATATTGGTTTACTTAGATTTGTTTAGAGCAGCGCGAAAATGCTGAAATGTTTATATTTCAGCGTGTTGAATGTCGTCTCTACACTTGTTTGTCTATCAAAGTGGTCAGTTAGTACGGTCGCAACCCAGTGGTCGAGTCAGTATTATATTAAGGTAAAGCGACTCCCAAAACCCACGTTTGGACTGTACGGACCAATGACTCCAGATATTACCCATTACTATTTTGGCACGCACAATAATTACCTCTTAATAAGTGAATTAATCTCATAATATTTTTTTTTGTCTTCTATTTAATTACTCTAACGAATTATAATTTATATTTAACACACAAAACTAACATATAATCAGCGGGGCAATACAGCCAGCGTCTTGGGGACGCTTCCAACTGGTATTGAAGTTGAGCTACCGGTAGATTGTTTGTAACAGTCTGCAGTTAGCTCAATTGTTTCAATTGTAAATGCTAGTTCTAATTTATTTCTTTTATTTTATTGTAATTTTCTTTATACCTAAAATTAAATTAAAAATTATAATGATTAAATAAAATACTGAATGTAAAATTAACTTCAGGAAACTTATTCATTAACTTATAAACACAATCTCAGAATAAATCAATAATCTACCAACCAACGTATAGATTAATTTAACTTCAGGAAACAAGTTCTGTGGCTAAAACAGAGGAGAACGGGGTTGGTTGTAAACAAGGCCTAGATCTCAGTACTCATAGGATCCCCCTGGCAAAAAACTCGAATTAATATTTTTTTTCTTTGGTTCCTCGAAAACACAACCGAGAAAAAAATACTATAAAATAATCATCAAAGTGTACTGCTTCGCAAATAATTTGGTCGAGATATCTACCTGCGGTCCATTGAAATTACTTATGTTTTGATTCATAGGTTTACTAATTATTTGGTTCCTTCCTATAAAACAGTCCGTGTAGTTTTCTTGCAATTAACAATATTAATTAGAATTTTTGCGCTTACTCATTTCCAAAAAGGTACGCTCTGTCCCGCACTGCTCATATGAATGCGAATCCTGAATATAAAACTCTTTATTTCCTTAAATACATTTACCCTAAGAAAAGGTCAAATTCTTAAAATTAAACTAGGTAATCTTAATCTTATTCCTATCCTATTCGCGCAAATAGCTGCATGGTGCCCTCTTAAAACTTGTATTGATTTTAATTACTTGTCTCGCAAAGATAATTATTTCGAAAACCGGACCGTAAATGGCTTTCTCTAAAATACATTTTCAAGATTGAAATATCGTGTTTGGTTGATATCTGGATCAATCCAAGTTTTATAGTTCATTCAACTTTTGACTTCTCTAATGACTTTTTCAATTATTTAATCATTTACATCAGTTGTTCCTATTTATCGATTTTAAATTACGCTTTCTATGAAAATCTCGTCAATAAGAACTAATTAAATTATGCTGGACACTGCATCATCTGGCCTTAAAGTATTATTATAAGATATATTCTCTGACCAAAGTAAGGTCTTCTATTCTAAATCTAAACATGTTCATATACATTAACAATTAAGCAAACTTAACAAAAAAAAATAGCTGGACAAGAAGGGAATCGAACCCGAAACATCTTGCGTCGCCAGCGCACCTTCGCCCAAACCCTCTTGCAGGCAAAACGTTTATATAGGGTTATTGGTAATTCACTGGCACGTGAACTGCAGGTTCTGGTTCTGCCCATCACCACGAAGACGTTCGTGAAGACAAGAAGGTCTTACTTAAGTTTTTTTAATCACCTCTGATACAACATGATAAAAAACGTACAAACCGATCTCCTAATCCCGTAGGTGATCTCCTGCAGACCGATCAATCTGTAGCAACAGTCCCTGTTAATTCAGATCAGAGCCGTTTTCAGTTAAGTTTCAAATAAAGATTTATAAAAGATTAATAATTTCAAACTAACGCGATCTGAACACATTATTATTAAAATATCACACTGTAGTGGTCACGGGATGACTGGAGTACCTACTCCAGTCATTCCGTGACCACGACAGTGTGTAAACCTTTTGAAACATCGGGAAAAATAGGTAAATAAACGCGATAATTACCCGTTAAACAATACTTATTTTTGAATGCAGGGGGGGTACCTAATACCAATACCAAATTTAAGCGTCATGACGGGCAGAACTCGCAGTTCACGCAGTGTTAGTGAATTACCAATAACCCTGTATAAGTGTATAAGTAACACTAATATTGTAATTGCGAAAGTTTGGCAGGATGGGTGGATGTTTGCTACTTCTTCTCGCCGAAATGATTAAGACTGTAATTTTTCATAGATCGTAGATCTAGAATTGGAATAAAACATGTCTTCTTTTTATCCCATAAATCAGTTCCCATGGGATAGAAATAATCTTTAAAAGTTTTCATAAGAAAAAACAACGCTTGCGAAGCCGCGCGGGTAGAAACTAGGATTCCATTACTTTCAAAATCTTTTATAATGGAACTAGAGATTAAAAAAAACATCAGTAAATCTATCATGAAACTGTTAATGGTACCAGTGGCAAGGAACCTCTTCTATGCGAGTCAGCGTTTCTTATAAAAGCGTGGAAATACGCCTCGAAAAATATACGACATTCTACTTAGATTACATTACATTTACATTGCATAAGATTATCAGACACGGATGTGGGGCGGGCTCTCTTTGAGTAAAAGGTTTCAAAGAGTTTAATAATTAATTAAAATACTTTTGCAACACAAGAGCGTTAATATACACTTTACATATACAGAGCGTCCCACGGCCATGCCACGTGGAGGGAAAGTATCTTAAATATTGCAGATAGGAAATTTTACTGAAAGAAGATTTCATTTTGATTTTGAAAAAGTTGAAACTGCTTTCAATGATTTTTGAATGAACCTTTATAAAACGGGAATCGAACCCGACAAATTGAAAAAAAAAAAACACTCGTAATTTTACGATACCGATCAAGAGGCTCAATCGTAAGGATTACTTTTTTATGAAATAATTCGATTGTATTGAAAAAACTAAAAATTGACTACGAATTCTCTTAATTTTACACTATTTTTAAGTTTTGTTTTCAATTCTAATCCTACAGGAATACGTTTTTATGGAACCATTTCAGAATCATTCATTACCTATACACAAGCGTACATAAGCGAAATAATTTTATAAATCGGTCTAATTCTAATTCTGAAACAAGAATAAATTAAAAATAAAAAAAAACATCCCGACAGATTTTCATGAAACATGGCTAAGAACACTCGGGATAAAATTATCTATGACACATAAAAAACTACACGAAAATCGGTTCATCCGTTTGTGAGCTACGATACCACAGACAGATACACAGATACACAGACAGACACGTTAAACTTAAAAAATCCCCGACGCAAAAAGAGAGGGCTCTTTTTGCGTCGGGGGTTACATGCATACAGGACGAACATAGTAGAACCTGCTTCTTTTTTCGAAGTCGGTTTTAAAACGATGACAATTGTGCTGTCAATTTAGTTTAGTTTAATTTTACATGCCATCTTAATTTACCAAACAGAAAAACATTCTCACGAAGAAAATCTACTAGACACAAAACTTAATTAGTCTAAGATGTCATTAATGACACTATCTAAAATAGTAGGTAGTAGTCGCTCCGTCTTCATGTTAGCAGAGTCATCGTAAACGTCCTTTGTGATGACACATTTGACAGCCTGTACGAAGGCATGGTTAAATAGTCAGGTTTGCCATGACTCTGCCGTAGTACATATACCTATATCGATGGACTATGCCAACATGTGTACAAAATATTACAGTCATAGAGTAAAAAAACGCTACAGAATTCTATGATTATAACAGTTTGTCCAATGGTTTGTCTGTTAAAGATTACCCTACTCTTGTCTTATAATCGAATGTTCTTCGTGTATTTCTTCATCGTTGCTTTTCTTCATTGATGTTGATTGTTGTTGTAGATGGCACTTAACTCCGGTAACCTAGCTTTATGATGTCTACGATACTCATACAGCTAGATAACCAAAGATAATTAACCAATCTACCTTATATTCTTTCTTCTTTGTGATCAAGTCTTCTCTTTTCTGTGTTTGTGTAGTCTTCTTGAGTTTTCCTCATCGTGCGTAGCTTCCGCCATTTTGTTTTCGTTTCTTCTCAAAACTTCTTGTGTTCAGTGTTGATGTGAAGATGAAGAACTCACTGGATAACCTGAAAAGTAACAATAGTTTCAATTAGAAAAGAAAACCAACAACAAAAACGCATTCACAAAATTCACAATAACCTTTCAATAAAGCACTTCAAGTGATTGCCTACACAGTAATAAAATCTTACAAAAACTGCCAAAAACATTAGACTTTTTGCGACAATGACCAGCAAAAAACAAAACGTCATCTTCGAAAAAAGATCTCAACAAAAAGGTTCGAGAAAAAAGGTTTGACGGCGAGCCCACCGCGGTCGTAGGCGCAAATGACTTGTGCAAAGACATTCGTTAGACGGCAACTTCGTAGAACTGTTTATTTAGGTAAATATACCTATTACTATGTGAAATACAATGACCAGTGTAAACTGAACTGGTGTGTGCTTCTAGAGGTGAGGGAAGAAAGATCTAATGCTCACTGGCCGGCACCATGCGACCATGACAGCAAGTAAAGGAAACAGCGGCCTAGAAACCGTTGTCTCTCATTGTTGAATTTTCCTTCCATTACGCAACTTTTCCTTGGATCGGACAACTGATACATAAGGCTTTTAACTACCTACCTATCATATTACGAAATATTATAGGTACCGTTTATAGTTTTGGCTATTACTATGAAAATTTATCTGCTTCCGACCACGCAGAGTTTATATAATCTTCAATTTAACCAAAGTCGCGAGTTTCTGGCAAGGCAACGACCAAGGATGAACTTGTCTGCGTCTATATTTGTTTAGGTTTAACAAGAAATAGCTATTGACAAAATTATTCAAACGTATTTTGGCACGTTTTTCGTATAAACACTAAGCAGCTTTTTAACCGACAACTTCATTTATGATTCTCAGATGGTACGCCATATCTGCATTTATTAGCTGATTTGGTATAACTATAACCCACAGGTTTTGTAAAATACCAATAGGATTAGTTATTCAGTAACGGGCGGACGTATCGCCGGCCTTCACTCGTGTCTCGCTTATTAAATACCAATCGTACGAAACGCTTTGCGTGCGACTGTACTTTGTATTCGACACAGCAGGTGAATACGTGTTTTTGTCGTTCCTGTGGAATCGATGTGAGAACGCCGAGGCTGATTCACTTGTCGACTTATAAAAGACGTTGACTTCACTTATGTTATTTTCACGTTTTTATATTACAAAGGTCCATAAACCAGGCCCGGCATAGTCATCAAGGTACGGGCAGCGCAGGACCGGTCACTGTGGCGATCTTTGGTTTATGTCCAGCAATTGGACGAAGGTACCTGTTTCGGTATATAATGATACTGATGGGAAAAACAGGTCCTTTTCCTTATTCTGTACCCAGGTTCTAAAGATTTGAAGCACGAAGCCAGCTAATTCGATATTTATCTGAAACTACATCAACCCTATTCAAGTCCTTTACCTTTTACGCAATAAAATTTGGCGCAAACAGTAACGATCTTGGCACGATCGACCTCTCTCGCAACGTGACCGGTCTGAATCTAGATAACACCAAAAACCTGGCCTTAGTTCTCGTTTTCCTGCTGAATACACTTCAAGGTTATCTTGTGAACGTAGTCTAGCCTTTTAGTTTGCTATACATACCTAGTAGAACTAGAACTGTGTCGACACGCCCACGAAAGAGAAATGCCTGTCTGATATATCTACTATCTAGGTTTATAAGCTTTCAACGACTAAATGTTGGAAGATTGTCCTAACTGGCCATGTTTATTTTCACCAAATTACTACCGAAGCGCGCATAAGATCCAAGACACACGAATTATAGGCTAGAGATTTAATTTTATGCGAGTGACTAGACCGTGCCCATTTGAGGCATTCGAAATTGCCGTGGAAACTCCTGTAATGGCTTATTCTAACTGATCAGACGAGTTCTGCCATCTGGGGCTCTCGGTCTTCGGCCCTCGTGCAAAAACATCACGATTGTGCCAATTTGAAGCGTGTTTCCAAGATATACTTTAAATTTAAATTGCTCTTCGCCTGAATAAAACCTTGCGGTAAGTGACAGGGAGAATCTTTTGCCAATTTTCAATAGAAGATAACTTGGCTCAAGCTGATAAGAATTGCTTAGCACGCAGGTAAGACTGCCAAATCTGTCTACAAGCTTTTAGGGGTCTTCGAGAAATAATGTATACCATGACAACTCTTCTGTACAAAGTATTCAAATATGATATTTGGTTATTGCCCTGAAAAATCTTGAAATTCGGAATAGTGCTTCAAAAATCAGACGTGATTATTATATCTCCTTGCGTTTATAGGATTGATTATTCGAAAATACCAGTGATAACTCCACATTTCAAACGTTATCGTGTTGTCCATTTGGACCAAATTTGGTAAAGGTGACTAATCATACGATTTATAGAGCCAAGCCAACTGATCAAACACGCGTATTGCACGGCACCCTTACAGTTAGAAAACCAGCAATTTATAGCAGACACCTGGTAAGTTATGGCAATACTTAGATACATTTAAGTTGCCACAACCGGTTGGACACTTTTTGAACTACTTCTGTAATATACATTTGCATTCAAATTGCAGTTTTAATACGCGAATCTTAGAACAGGAAGTGGTTTGTCAAAGTCGTTATTAGGACCTATAGACCGTAGATTATCAACTTAATTTTGACATAAAACCAATATAGGTAAAGTCATAAAGTCAAATACATCCAGGATAACTTTTTAGGGGATTTTTCCACCTTTCATACGTAACACAAAGCGCTCAGATGCTCGAGTAGCAGCTATTTTTCAATCCATGCCTTCTTAACTCGATTTTCGCTCCATAACACGTGAACGCAAAGCGCTTATACTCGAACAATTTCACTTAAGAGCTTTGAGTATACTCGGTCGCCTTTGATGTCTCAAATACCAACATTTTCTGAACTCTTTCGACGCATAGTATCACGTCACGTTGGTCCATGCCGAGATATTAAAAAACTATTCTTTTTGTGAATAAACTACAAATTTACGGTTTAGGCTTGCTTCTTGCCAAATTTTATGTTTTTATATCTACGGAAAGTACCCTATAGGTTTTGTGTGCATGTCATTCCCTTGAAAATGCAAAATAATCGAACATAAAGACTTTTGATTGCGTTGACGAAGTTTAGTTTATATCACGGCTTCAAGAATTTATAGACTTGATTGACCTATTTGATGACTTGACCTATTTGATTTGACTTGACCTATTTGATGTTAATTTCAACTAGATACCTCGACACACCTTCCTGAGAAAAAGGGGGTTGACTGACAGACGGACAACAAAGTGATCCTTTAAGGGTTCCTTTTTTCCTTTCGAGGTATGGAACCCTAAAAATTAAGAAGAAATAAAGGTACCTAGTTATTTGCTTATAATAAATGCTTGTTAAGAAGCAGGCTGGATTTTAAACATAACGAAAGCAAATACTATTTAGGCAGGTTATTTTACATAAATACGTCCGTGCGCCTTTTCTAAAACACAATCACGCGTACATTTTGATTTATCAAAAGCACAATCGTTCGAATTTGTATTCTTGTTTGTCAAATTCGTAGTAGACGAAGTCACCTGAATTTGTAATAGAATATGACAGACTGCAGTTGCTAGCCAACACACTAATAAAATTTATATCGGATTTTATGTTCTTGCTGCTTCATGAGAATTTTAAAATCTAGATTATATATGTTAATATAATGTACTAAATCAAACAATTATAAAAAAAAACTTTCTTTGATTTTTTATTCATTATATTTTTATTCATATACATAATTATGTTTTTTATTCGTAAAATCATGTATTACTAGCTTCTGCCCGCGGCTTTGCACGCGTATTTTTGGTATAATAAGTAGCCTATTATCTAAGTTAGGCTACATTTTAAATATTTACGTCAAATTTCATCTTGATGTGTCTGAACACATCAAGATGAAATTTGAATTTTGTTACCTGGGATCTCCAAAACGACTGATCGTTTTGGAGATCCCAGGTAACAAAATTTTTACATTTGACAAATTTTCGGCTTTATAATATTAGTAAGACAATAGGAAGTAGGATGATTTCAAGTTATGTTTGACATGTCAATAATTTAGACAAAAGCCAAAATTAAGACGTTGGCATTTGTTTTGGCTACAATATATATATATATATATATAAATGTCATATCGATCTCGAGCACCCAGTAATAAAATATCGTTCACAATCCTCAATGAGTCCATTCATGACATGAATCATCACAATCGATTCATTCATTACCGTCGCCAATTACATGAATAGGAATAAATTACCAACTACTATTGCAATAAATAATCACTATGCAGCAAAAACCACATCTTCTGCACTGTAGCAACTATAGACAATCTTTGAACTGTAGGGATTCACAACGTCGACATTATTACCACTGCTGCTTTCAATGGGTGCTCAGATGTGGTGGTTTCCATCGTCCGTGGTATGGTGACCATTGATTCGAATGTTTTGGGATAGTTACGATTTTTATTAGATACGCGGAAGCGAAAACTTCCCGACAGTGGTAAAAATTTATTTCATTTCAATTAAGGAAAAATAATTACCATTGCTTATGCAATTTTATGACTTCGCACTTTATATCACGGAATACGGAAGTTACCGTCAATAACTTCTTCGAAGTGGAATTACTACTTATGTCAATAGACACTATGCTAAGTAGCAATGACACACTGATAGTTCTAGGAATAACAGCATTACTACACTAGGCCAGTTATACGGTCTAACGGAAAAACCAGCACGACTAGTACACATTTGGTATATCGAATAGGACACCAGTATGGAACAACCATTCCTTCTCACGGCTAAGTTATTCAGTTTTTGTAATACATTAGGTAGTTACCCGCTACATATGGCTCGGGACAGGTGTCACACGTACGCCCGCTCTTGTATGGCGACAGGTGAACCCTCCGTGCTCATTAATAACTACACGTGAATGGATGACGGATGCAAAGAATTAAGACAACATCATCAATTCAAACAAAACTCGCAAAAAAATACACGTGGCATTGAAATTTATGAACAGTCACATATTAGCAGAGAGCAACGAACTCCGGACAATAAACAGAACCGAAAAATTAACAGCAAACATCACACATAGCACAAAGAGTGTGCGAAAACTTAAGAACAAAGAGTGATCGCACACATCGGTCGAGGAATTAAAAGCAAAAATTGAGTATTTTACCTCATTGGACAGATGCTCCGTACACAATAAAGCACTTTATCAATAGTTGGGGTGAAAGAGCCGTGTAGCCTCACAGGTGGCTGCACAAGACTGAGGACCGGCGGACAATGAGCTCCCCTGCCGCCCGCACACCTTGGCGGCCCCGGCGGCAGAGGGGAAACACAAATAACTTTGGGGGACCAAGTGCGGAACAGGTGGAGGGTCGACGGAGTACGCATCACTTACCTGCTCGTCCAAAAGAAAAGATAAAGATACCTGCAATCCGGTTCGGCGCTGGTATTAATTGGTCGGAACCGATGGACGGGGGCGGCCGATGGTTACTTTGTAACGTGATCTTTGGGGACAGGTTTCGGTTGTAGGTGATTAATCTTATGAAGCAAGAGATATATCTGTTTGAAAAATGTTTTACCCTTTGTTTCTGTATCTACGGTTTTTTGTCCCAATACATTTCGGCCATTAGAGGATTCAGGTTCACCTTTATGGCAGCTGATTTGCATGAAACAGCTTTGGGTAAGCTTTTGTCTGATCATTTGCGTAATGGCAGCTACGTTCTCATGCTCAAGCAATCAATCCACCTACTCGTCAATTAGCCCTACTAGGCGTTCACGTATCATTACACCGGGTAAATATAGAAATTGACCATGGAAATTACCATTTAAACAAAGCAGGCACTTGAAGCTCAAAATCACCCACGCCATGAGAACCAACATTTTTCGAAGAAATAAAAAGATCCATGGAAGGATTAAAAAACAAATCCCTGAGCAGAAAGTGAAAGCCCGTCTGAAAGGGATAATAATAGTAGTAAATCTACAGGTTGTAATCAACAACCAAAGTCTTTCTTTGTAGACTACTCCGAATTCGCAAAAGCGGGTCTTCCTTCCCAAGGCAAACCACAATAATTGATGCTTTTGTTTCGTGTTATAAACCACAATAGTATGCTTTGCGAGCTTCACAAATGAGTTTTTCGAAGCCACAAAAGGCGTATTTAAAAACCGGCGGCCCAAAGAGCTTTACGTCCAGGTAGTCGAGGATCATTCTTGGAAGACAGTAAATTTTTATAGCTGGAGTGTTATTGGTTTCGAAAATGCTATATCATTATGTGTTCCCAGTTTTTAAGTACGTTTCGAGATGCTTCTCGAAATTACATGCTTCTAAGAAATGAACAACTGGCGAATTTTATGACTCTCTCGAGAGTAGAATAGCTAATCTTAGCTCATAAAAGTTTAAATAATAAGTAGGAGAAAACGAGGATTAATATACGTCTGGTAGAAAACATTTTACACGTTTTCTTTTATTCAAATCTGGTACCTACAATTATTGTATCACAGTTTGTACTCGTGTTTTATTGCTTTAAGTTCATAAAACTTTTTATACAAACACAAGCAAACAAAGGTAGGTAATTTAAATCACAAGACTCTTCGAACAAACTTTAAAAAACTAGGCTTTATTTTTTATTTCTTCGTCAAGCATAAAACTTTAGCGGCCATAAAAATAATTACAATGCCGAATGCACATACCTACCAACATAGAACGTGCAAGCAACAGTGCGATCTTACCACAGATATGCACATCCAGAGCTCGTGACGGCACTTCTAATGCGCCCTATTATGTACTCTACGGCCACCATACTTCACGTATAATTAGGACAATGTCGCATAGACAGGTTTATAATGAACACGAACAAAAAATCATGTTCGCAATGTTGATCAGAGCTAAAATAAAATGTCGATTCTCTTTTTGGTTTTACCGGCGTTAAGACAAACATCACAATTGAACGATCATTTTGGCAAGGGAGTGACATATGCGCAAATATTTATCTCAAGTGAATATTATTCTCGAATCGTTCTTTAAGAAAAAACAGACATCTCATGGGTGCAGAAAACCAAACCGTTTCTAATTGAATTTGGGCGTTCGACATAAAACTAAATGATTGAGCAAGGTGCTGAACGCTCTGCCGCCCTCCGAGGTGTTCACACGAGAATTTACGGTCACTGACTATGTAAATTGAGAATGTACCGACTAATTCTTGACGGGCGCAGATGAAAATACAGTTACTGCAGAACAATGAAAAGCTAATGTGCCCGCAAATAAAATGAAAACAAAGACGGACTAGAGAGCATGCCGACTTTATGGACTTTCACGAATGGCAGTTAACGACGGCAAAATCATTTTGTATAGAATGGCATATCATTGCGAAAGGATGAAAATGATTCATCGTCTGGCACGCCCCGCCTACTCGATCACGGAGCTAAGATCAAGACACGATATTTACATTACTGCTTAGAACAGTGACACATATCTCTGAATAAAGGCTACACATAGCAAAAAAAGCGGTTTTAATAAAAGATAAAATAAGCAAAAATCTGACGGAATATCCGAAAATAGCCCGCACCGATGGTCACTGCAGGAAATACTTAGATTTTTCCAGGCGCATTCTTAGACTGTCGGATTCACACGGTGGTTGTGAATGATACACACATTCACGGTCGCTGGCTATGTAAATAATTCCGGGGCGACGACCGCCGTAGACGAATATTATTAACCACAAACAATAGCTCAGACGGTGAAATTTTTGTTAAAAGTTAAGTATCGCGCAACGCCTAAAACTGGTGGATCAAGAACCTGAAAAACACGCAACATTGTAAAACAGCCATTTTTTATGTTTTGCTTTTATTATACACAAATGGTAACTATTTGGAGCTATCCGAATAATTTTAAATAATATTTAGCTATTCTTTCATTCACAATCGTTTCCTAAGTCGACTACTGCTGCCGCCAAATAGCTTTCTACTATGGAGATAACATAATACGATACTATGCTAAGCAGCTAATTTAAATAATTAATAATAAATTTCCCGCTAAGAGAGCTATATCGCGATCCGTCGACTGTTGATAATGATAATTACAGAGAATTACAAATGGAATTAAATTATCTAGCGCCAAATAACAATGTTGCTAGGAAAAAATGTGCGACTACCAGAACGATTTAAATGAACGATCATCAACTATGTTTGAGATAATTTTGTAATTCCACTTTCCGTTTTCCGCTGTTGTATTTGCTACTTTATTTTCGTAACACTCATCTGCAGCCGATATTAGTCCACAGCTGGACTAAGGCCGCCGTAATGATCGCCGTAGCGCAATGTATTCAGCTTGCCGCATCCAGCATCTGATTGCAGTCTTTCGCAGATCGTCAGCCCACCTGGCCGGAGGACGTCCTACACTACGTTTGCCGAGTCGCGGTCTCCACTCAAGAACACGTTTACCCCAGCGGTTGTCGTTTCTTCGCGAGATATGGCCGGCCGCCGGCCACTCCAGCTAGCTGATTCTTTGATAAGATGAACACTACCATTGGACAAATCAAAAGAAAGAAAAGACTACCTACCTACACTACACGATTGTCTATTTTCTCTTTTGGTAAGTTTCTGCTTGAAGAGAATATTTGGTACCCATTTCGATCATTCAAGGCCTTACTTAGAAGCGACTTATTTTTCTATGTTCAAGGCATTTACCACCTACCGAAGTTTAAGAGGCAAAATTTGGCATTCAAAATATTCGTCCTTCTTTATGTACGCCGAATACCATACATTTTTTTGAAAAAACACAACTTAACATCATATTATAAGCAAAATGACTACCAAAATACATAGTCTTCAATATTCCGACATAATACACTCAAAATATACAATTTATAAAACCTTTCCACGCGTTGACCAATCGATGGCCGATGTGAGTTCGCAATCACAACAATTAGTAACAGATCTGTCCCAGATTCTGGCCATTACTGGTCATACGTGGAAACTTGCGACATTGGTGAAGCTGGTTTTACACAAGACAACTGGTACAGCCAATCATGGACTGACATTTAGAGACATTCAATCTTCTACTGTAGGTCGAGAGAATTTATAGCAGGCGGTGATATTGCAATACCTATAGCAGTACCTATACCTACTTACATAAACACTGAACTTATTTTTTACTTATATTTCTATTTATTTAAGGGAAGGCCAAGGGCTTAAAAATAACAGAAGTACAAATTGATAAGTACCAGAAAGCTTATTGAAAATGTTATTTAAGAAATTTTAGTGATCTCTGATTTAATTTATTTTTACAAAAAGTAGAACTTCAACAGACAGAAAGCGTCCGTCTATCTGACCAACTAAGACCCGAGTTCACCAACGGATGGTTTAGTGTTAAACAGTTGTTTTAATGTTTTTGACACAAGTTTTCATACATTAAACGTCACCGTTAACCAACGAAGCAGCCTAAATGTCCGATTATCTATTGGTGAACACAGATGTAAGACACGCATCTGTCTCTGTAACCGTCACAATATTCAACGAGTCGAATTATTCACAGAATGAGCGTTACAAATGGCACGAAAAATATTTTAAAAATATTAATGATGTGGTACGGAACCCTTAGAGCACGAGTATGACTTGCACATGCCTGGTTTATGTATCTCTATTTTATTACAAAATTTAGATCCGATCTTTATAATTTTAGTTCACATTTTCCGCAAATAACCGGCTTGGCCGTGTGCAATCACCCTAATGCAATATGCATAAGCAGGCCGGGTTTATGTCGACATGCTAGATTGTGTGAACTCATCAGTTTTGCATTAACACTATGACGAGGAGATTACTCTAGCAAACCGACGCTAAACTAGGTTATGTCTCACAAGTATATAGTATCTGTTTTACTATAAAAACTTTCGTAGTTTGACGAATTCATTTTGAATGTAATCGCGTTAACTACGAACCTAGTTTGTGTTGGAAGAACACCAACGTTTCATCCCTTAACGAGCGAACCGCACTCACCCTGATGAAGTCCCTCGTTAAGTGATAAAACGTTGGTGTTCTTTCAACCAAACTAGGTTCGTAGTTAACCCGCTAATATAGTATATCGATATCAAGATGCATTAGATTTCCTATAAAATTCATGAGTTTTCCTAGTAAAGTTCTATGTACTAGGTAGGTACACAAAATTTGAAACTGTCTAGTCGGCCTTTTCTAAGTGCAGGATAAATTGAGTAGTCAAAATAAAATAAAAACATTTATCTCGTAATATTAAAAACTCGTAATTTAAAAAAGGTAGATACAAATATTTTCACTGTGTCGTTCAAACATTCAGTATTAAATTAAATTTCGAAGGCCTACCAACAGTCGAAAGCTAATTTAGCAAGAATATTTGAGTTCAAGAAAATGTATGTATATGCAAAATTTAAATCGCTTACATATTATTTGTTTCCTTTAATATCTCACTTTGTAACTCGCTTTGTATTTACTTAACCTAAATTATTGTCATGGATTTAATAAACTTTCATTCAAGACCAGTCAACTATACATTGTACACTCACGGGCATAAGAAAGACATCAACGCGTTATAAGATCTTTTCTTACCCGTTTGTTGAACTGTACCTAACTGACCTCTAGTGTAGCCACAGCTTTATGAATGTAACCTTTTTTTACTCATTCTTAATTCAAATTGCAAAAGAATTACATTAAAACGTTTTTAAATTGTGTGGAAATTTTCAACTGCTACTCGCGTAGCAATCCCTACGATTTCGTAGCAAGTGCTACGGCGAAAAGTTTAGTGTGTATGGAAGTAAAATGAGAAGAAATTATTCCAAGCTAAATGACAACAAATTTTTCTATGAAAAATTGGGAACACAATTTGTTTCGAGGGTGGACAAAAATATAACTTCAACGAAAACGTGATAAAAGTCATTGAATCAGAATCAAAACTTCTTGGTCCGCCGAATCTCAAGTAAAATCGAATGAAACCTTCTTGGGCCACCAAATTACGAGTAAAACTCTTCGAATTTTGAGAAGGTATCTAATATTCACCTTGAAAGCCTACATGTCGTGGTCGCGTGACGCGCGGTCAAGGCTGGCGTGGGCGAGCCAACGAACCCGGATGCTGCCACTAAATACCACATGTCTTATTCTTATACCGACCTCATTGCAAAGAAATAATTCTAAATAAGACATTTGAATCTCGAAATCAGGTATAAAAAGGAACTTCGTCTAGGAAATCTTTTGATTTAAGAATACCCACCCTAATTTTTATCTCTTTGTTTCGGTCTTGACGGATAGGTATGTCTTTGAATACCGCAAAAAGGGACAAAGAGCTTCAAGACTAAGCACTATCGAATTCTAAGCATATTATCAAGTGTTTTACTTTTTTTATTACAGAAGAAGTACCTACTATTGAATCTGGTAGATAATGGCTTCGGCCCCTTAGCTAGTGGGCGGGCCAGCTCTGCAGAGAAAATGTAACGAAAAATAATAATATGCCTATTTTAATGAATTAATCTCTGCTCAGATTTTGAAAGGTGGTCAAAGTTTAACAACTAACTGGTCCTTATAAAACTGAACATTGCAAAAATTTTCAAGCTACCCCCTACAAAAACGATCACGAATCTCAAGAGCGCCAACGCCTATCAAACCGGTCTCGACAAAAAGTAACTCAATTTAAAAAACTATATAATAAAAAATCAAAACTCACCAATCTATCACGCATCCTGGTCCAGCGATGCAACAAACCGCACAATGATGCGTCAGTATTTAGAGGGTTGTAGGAGCCGAGAGGAGATCGCGGGAGGAGAGACCGAGGTGAACAATCATGCCGCGCGTGCGCCGCGCACTGCACGGCGGGACGCGACTGGCCCGCGCCGGCGCCGCCCCGCGCCCCGCGCTCCCACCCCGCGCCGCCTCGCCATTGGTCGCCGCACAGCCTGCTGACGTCACCCAGACGATGACCCGCCATCTCCGAACCAAACCAAGTCGAAATTAGGTAGATAATGATAGGATTAAGGAGGAAAGGATTCTGAGTTCTGAGAGCTGCAGGCTTCTCGTTACCCACTACACTATTCATAGCCGATTCGAATGAAAAATCTTTGAAGAGTGGAGTATGGTATGATAAAATAATAGAGGTACGCAAGTGCGCGTTATGTACTGCGCTTATTCGTTTCACAACCGCCTAGACCGGTTATATCTGTCTGGCTGGAGCCTTTTTCCACGCGCCATAGGTACTTATGGTCGATAAACCACTTATAAGTAAGTACGTAACCAATTAAGAACAATTTCGAAACTATTCACGAAGTTGAGAGGAATTGGTTAGTTCAACATAAAATTCGTAGACCATCTACGAGCACGGTCTACGAACACAAAATATGGGATTTCAAACGGGCACCTGCACTAACGATTGCAATGCAAATCTCACCTTAAAATTCAGGACCACGCCAGGACCGCTGGCAGACGAACTTATCCGAATCATCAAAAATCTAAATACGAAATGACGCGGATTCTAGCCTCCGAGACAGCGATCACTTTGCCGCGTTTTTGCGCCGCGAAACAAACATGGCCGAATTTCCGTAATGGCGGACGCACAATGGCGGCTTTCTTCGAACGTTGGGACCGGTTTCGGTGTTCAATTTTTGCACGATTCAAACGAGGTTTATGCACCAATTTTCGAAAATAACGTCTTGCCTCTTCAGGCGGTCCCACGGCACTGAAATAACCGGTTTCCTAAACTAAACAGCAGTAATATGATTAGTACCGGCAAGTTCGCCGGTTGGCACCTTCACTCAAGGCTGGCGGAATTTTACGTTTGCGTTTACTATTTCTCTGTGGCTATGAAATTACTTGCATACCTGCCATTCACCGCAGACGTGAAGCCGGTAATGTATTCTGCACACTTGAGGTTACATTCACGATGGTTTAAGATAAACCAGTTGTAACAGTTTATATCTGAAAATAGACGAGGTCCTTTAGAAATAAGTAATTGTCGGTCGGTGGGCAAGCGAGAGCGTCCGCGTAAGAACCTGCTTCGTTAGTTGCCAGGAGTTTTTATGGGAATCAATAAATAGATTGAGTGCCAGACATGGCCACAAGAGCGATGTTAAGTTACTTTATCTGTGACCAGACGAAACAACTAGGAAGGAGACTGTACGAATAGGACAACTTATGCCTGTTTAGAGTGTAGACCCAAAAATATAGTTTTACTAACTCACGATATTCAGCCAGTTCTCTGGTTATCAGGTAGGTACTGTAAGTCGGCAAACACTTAAAATTAAATTAAAACCCACCAAGTGGTCTTAATTTTACCTCACTGGTCGAAGTCAGGTTTACCAAAAACAGCGTTACCTAGGTAGGTACTACTAATTTCAAAGTCTGTTAACACAGGAAATGCCACTTTAGTGCTTATAATGACTACATGCCATAAACTGTCGTCCGTGAGAAAATAGCCGCAGGTTATGGCATGTAAATGTATGTAGATGTAAGTAGTAAATACTTGGTTTATAGCAGGGCTTGAAAGCGGTATAGGTATAGGGTTAAGCTACCGGTAAAAAATTACGGTACCGTTTTGATTTAAAGGTAGACCTATACCGGTATAAAATAACGGTATTGGTACAGGTATAAAATAACGGTACCATTATTTTAAGGGTACCGGTAGCTACCTGTATTTTTCTGGTACCGTAACGTAATTCATTTCGGTACCGAAAAACGCGTGAGTAAACGACGCTAGTGCTCTGTTTACAGTTCGCTGGATAGGAATGCCACTTGCCTTGTCGAACGAGGTTTCACTCTAACACACTTCTTAATACACAGCTATGACGTCGCGGTCGTTCTTATATTCGTCAATTCGGCTTCTTTCCTTGTAAAAGGGAAGCATGGGGAGAATGCGAATATATGCTTTCTATTGTTTCTTTTCATTCAGCGTGGAGACTAGATTGTCTACACTAAGTGCCAAATATTAGCGTTATAAGTGCCTTGCATTTGCATTTTTGCATTACAGCTAAATGCTGAATTTACTCCTTTTGTCTAAGTTTATTAGTTTTAATTAAGTAGTACGTATATTTTTGTTTTGTGTATTTTCTAAATTATGGCAATAAATGATTTTCTATTCTATTCTAATTTAATACGTACCTACTAATAATAATTTTCAAAAATTTTAAGCAACCTTTTTTTGATTTCATGAAGGTCAACGACCTGTATTGCCAAGATATCTGGCATTTGGTTTTCTTATAACTGTTTGTTATAAGAAGCTTTGTCCCTGACTGTGACAAGGCATTTTCACAAAAGAAAAACATTTTTTTTTCACACAAGAAAAACATTATTTTATACCGGTATACATACTGGTACCGGTATAAATACCGGTATACATACCGGTACCGGTATAAAAGCCGGTATACATACCGGTACCGGTATAAATACCGGTATACATACTGGTACCGATATAAATACCAGTATACATACTGGTATACATACCGGTACCGGTATAAATACCGGTATACATACCGATATTATTACCGCAATACATACTGGTATAAATACCGTGATTATTACTGGAAAACATACAAATACCGATATCGGTATACATACCGGTACCGGTATAAATAGATAGATAGATAGACAGACATTTTATTGGGTTCACACACAAACAGCACAGGTAAGGTAACAAAAGAACAGTAACATATTATGATTAAGCTACACTTAACTAGGTAGGTAGGTAGGTATGCAGGTACACAATTATAAAATAACACATGAATTATTATTATTAATTAAAGTAAACGAGTAACAATCATAATTACTATAAAAAGGCACCTACCCACCAAATAATACACTCGCCTTAGTAATAATGATGATGGTAGGTGTCACCGCCCACCCAGGGCGGGGGCATGTACCTACATACCTAGGTACGCGTTTCTGCGCTGCCGTGTTAAGCCTAAAAGGGTCAGTCTCAGCATAATGCTGTTCTGCACCAGGATAGGTACAAACCAGCGCTGGTTTTCAGACTGGCCCACTTTGAGTGACACCAAGAGCCGAGACGAGAGGTATTGCTCTCATTACATGATTTAGACGCGATTTTTACCAATTCATAATGTCAGTGCCAACGCCAACCGAAAACCTTATGTCAACGTCCGAACAAAGAAAAGAGGTTATGCGCACAAGTGCACATTACTTTACGTCACCAAAAGTTTTATTTACGTGGCAAAAATAATGTAGTCTATTTATCTTTTCAAAAGTAAATACCAACCAAGAAAGGCAATAGATTCACACTGTGCATGATAAATAACCTGATAGATGGAGAAAAACCTCGTCAAGCTTAAAAACCAGAACTCGCACACAAAGAACAAAACAAGTGAATAGGTGGTGAATAAAAGAGTGGTACCACTTAATGTTGATTCTAGACCTAGAGGACAGAGGAAGGATAAGAAAGTGAAGAGTATTAGTGCATTGGTAAGTAGCGAAGGAGATCGTTATATTGGGGTTCTCACGATTTTTGCCTACATAAAAGTTCTTTTTTTAGTTGTGCTTTAAAAGAACCAACTGTTTTTAGGGAGCGGAGCGGAGGCAACAAAACATTCCAGCACCGTGACGCGGCAAATCGGAAAGACCCTCTGAAGGCCACAGATTTATGTCTTGGTGTAAGAAAAATAAGGTTAGAACATGTCCGCTTCGGGTAGCGACTATATTCCCTAGCCCAATTAAGTTTGGAATAAAGATAGGGGGGAGATTTATGTAAAATAAGGCTAAAAAGAAGGGTTGCTAGGTGAAGATCTCTTCGCTCTTTCATTTTCAGTAGCCTTGATGAGTTGAGGAAAGGGGTTATATGTGTGTGTGGGGGAACATGAAAGCAGTAACGTGCGCAGGCATTCTGCACACGTTGAATAAGATTAATAGTTCGGCTAAGAAGGCAGGGGCCATAGACAGTGTCACAATAGTTAAGGCGGGACAAAACTAGGGATTCACACAGCATTATTCTTATTTCCTCACTTAAGTATGGACGAATTTTATAAAGAAGCTTGAGACGATAGAGAGATTGACGCACTGTTTCAGCAATATGGGATTCAAAACGTAAATGACAGTCCATTGTTAATCCAAGATTTTTTGCTTCTACAACACGCTCGACCAATTCCCCATCTACAATAATATTAGGATGGTTAATCTTTTGAAGCATTTTTTTAGTGCCAAAGACCATAAATTTTGATTTTTTGGGGTTGAGTATTAACGAATTAGCTGAAGACCATTGGCGTATCTGTTCTAAATCAAGATTTATTTTTCTTGCAGCGTCATCACATTCAGAGGGAAGAAAGGAAAAGTACAGTTGAAGGTCATCCGCATAAAGGTGATGTTGACAGTATGTGATCATTTTAATAATGTCAGCAGAGTAAAGGACAAAGAGAATAGGACCCAGGACCGAACCTTGAGGCACTCCTCTTGAAACTACCTGAGTTGAAGAACGTACTGACTTGCCACCAGGCAGCTGAAGCTCTACACATTGAGATCTGCAGTCGAGGTAACTTGAGAACCATTTCACTGTTTTTGGATCAAAACCAATTTGGAAAGAAGAAGAGGAATATTGATGGAATCAAAGGCTCTCGAAAAGTCCAATAGGACAAGGATACTGCACCTGCCCCCATCCTGTGCTGCTATTAAATTGTCAACTACATCAATCAAGGCGGTAGCGGTGCTGTGTCCCTTGCGGAAGCCAGACTGATGTTGGGGGAGTATCTGGTGATCCTCAAGGAACTTTATCATCTGCAAGCAAACAATTTTTTCCAGAACCTTAGACAGGCAGGGGAGAAGGCTAATCGGCCTGATATCATTAAGAGTAGAGGGTTGATTAGTTTTTGGGATTGGTTTTACCACAGCTACTTTCCAGGACTCAGGGAAGACACATTCAGTAATGGATTTATTTATAATACTAGCTGTAACCGCGACTTCGTTCGCGATTGCCTTACCTGCCGACTAATTAAGTTCACATTTAACCATAGTCTCTCATAATTATGAAACGCCGCCGTACAAAAAATCGTGTAGGTTCTACGGGGGATAGCATGTTGTCATCTTTAATCCCATTCTTTATCCACACGACTTTTAGCTACGACTCGGCCAGCGTCAGTGTTAAGAAGTGTCACTCTTTTCACTTCTTACTCATGGTTCCGTTCAGCTGGGGCCCTATTCTGCTATACTAATCGCTTCACTATGACAGGGGGTATCGACACAGAATGACACGTTTTGGTATTCCACCTCAGATGAAATAAATTATGATGAATGTAGATGGAGAGACGCGTGTCAAGTTTGAAACTATTAATTTATCTCGCACGCACTATCTGGAGTTTTATTAATCTAAGGTAGAATCCTTATATCCGTCATGATTCTGCGACGATTTCACTGTCATACTGAAGCAATTGTATTGCAGAATTGGGCTCCTGATCCATTTGACTGGACCACCGTAATTTTTTTTCGTTAGTAGGTAGGTACAGTTGGCTGTGCACCACAGTAAAAAATATTTTTCTGTGGTCCAGTTAGTTTTATTGGACCACTTACTCCAACCAAACATCGGTAGTACAGATAACCGGACCAGCTAAACCACCATTATACCTATCATGTAAGGTAGGAACCTAACTTATTTTTTCAAGACGCACCACCTAAGTAGGTAGGAACCTAACTAATGGGTGCGTCTTGGAAAAATAAATAGATAGGAACTTACCTACCCTTAATCTACTAATTTTTTTCTTCAATCTACAGATTATTTCATCAATCTACTAATTTTCTACTAATCTTTCTACTGATTTAGTCAAATTCGATCTTGCAACACTGTTTCTAACAAAAAGAATGCATGAAATCGGACGACGCGTAGACCCGTCGTAATGCGCGGTTTAAAAATTCTACTTTTTCCTCTCTCCCAGGGGAACCTTACTGAATTCCCTAGAATTCAGTAATTTATGAAAGAAAAACACTTTACATTTTATCCTGATAAAATGTATCCCATGTCCTTCCTTGAACTCAAATCGTACCAATTCAGTCCAACTCAGTAGTTTCGGCGTGATGCGCGGTGAAGGAATTTTACTTGCATCCCTTCTCCCAGGGGAACCTTACTAAATTCTGGGATAAAATGTATCTTTCCTCGTAGTATGAACTCAAATTATGCCGTGCCGAGTTCCATTCGAATTCATTCAGTTGATCCGTCGTGATGCGCGGTTGAAGAATTTTACTTTCATCCTCTCTCCCAGGGGAACATTACTGAATTCCGGGATGAAATGTATCCCATGTCCTTCCTTGTAGTATGAAATCAAATCGTGCAAGGTTTCATTCCAACTCATTGAGCACTTTCGGCGTCATGCGCGGTAAAGAAATTTTACTGTCATCCCCTCTCCCAGGGGAACCTGGCTGAATTCCGGGATAAAAAGTATCCTATGTCCTTCCTCGTAGTATGACCTAAAATCGTGCCGAGTTTCATTTCGATACCTTCAGTAGTTTCGATGTGATGCGCGTTTAAGAAACAGACAGACAGACAGACAGACAGACAGACAGACAGACAGACATGAATGAAAAAAATTACAGTTTTGGCTTCAGTATCGATAATAGACTGTCCTCCAAATAAATTTTCAAAATATCTTCAATGTACAGAATTGGACCTGTTACAGTTTTATTATAAGTATAGATTAGTAATAGAAGAAAGGGACTGAGGAAGAGTGAGAAGTAACATGTCTAAGGAGATACCATCTATGCCCTTTGCATTAGATTTAAAACTTTGGATTACTTTGAGCACAGTAGTGTCACTGACTGGTTGAAGGGAGAATATGTTGGGGCCATTTCGATGAAATTCAAAGTAAGTCAGTTGTGAGATTGAAATGTAGTCTGTGCCTGGGACATTGAGGAAGTGTGAGTTTATTTTGGCAGGATCATTGAATTGTGGAGGTAAGTCATCTGACCGGGCCTTTCCAGGCAAAATATTTTGTTTTAGATTCCCCCATAACCGCTTTGGATTGCCCACACTGTTATTAATGTTAAGGGTAAAATATGCCCGTTTTTCAGTTTCAATAGCTCTTGAAACAATATGTTTCATGTTATTATAATAGGTTTTAAAATTTTCAGTTTTGTGTTTCTTATAACTTTTATGGTAGTTGTCTCTAATGCTTATCATAGCTTTGACAGTGTCAGTGATCCAAGGGTGAGGAGGAGTTTTAAATGTTTTCGTTTTAGTGGGGGCATGGAGATCAAATAGGTTGAGAACTGATGAGGTAAATGATAATACTAGATTATTGACTCCACAGAATGTAGGAGGTGATGTCCAATTCATGGAATCAAGGTCATTTTCAAAAATGTCAGGGATAATATTTCTTAGTGGTCTATAAGTTACTGTATGGGGCAAAGGTTTATCTTTTTTTATATTAAATTCCACAGTCAACATTGCATGCCTTCCCAAGTCCGGTGTATGAACCATATTTACATTACGGACCTTAGCGTCAGTACAGACAATGTCAATAAGTGTTAACTCATTTTGATTGTTTAAGTGAGTGGGCTCAGTTATCACTTGTCTAAGTTTGAGGCAGTGCAAAAATTGTTGCAGCAGTGTGATCTTCTTGTTGCTTGAATGTAAATCAATATTAAAATCTCCTGCCAATATAAGATGATCACATTTGGAAAAGGATGTGATTGAATCCATAATAGTGTCCAAAAATGTAGAGGGATCCTGCCAAGGGGGCCTATAGCCGGTACCTATAATTACAGTCTTGCCCATTACACTGAGTTTTAGGCATAGCTGCTCAACAGAGAGCATGACGGGGTGGGGAGTCAGACGAGCATTTACACCTTGTCTAACATAGAATCCCACCCCCCCACCACGCCCACCCTTAATGCCAATATGCCTTGATTTATGCACAAAGCGAAAACCCTGCAATTTAGGAGCCTTAAAATCTTGGCCTTGCCCGATCCAAGTCTCGTTGATAGCAAGGATATCCGGACCTAGCCGCTCCACTGCTACAACAAATTCATCCTGCCCGGTGTTCAATGAACCTGCATTGAAAAGCCCAACTTTCTAAATACCGGTATACATACTGGTACCGGTTTAAATACCAGTATACATACTGGTACCGATATAAATACCGGTATACATACCGGTACCGGTATAAATACCGGTATTATTACCGCAATACATACCGACCTGTATAAATACTGGTTCCAGTATAAATACCGGTATACATACCGGTACTGGTATAAATGTCGGTATACATACTGGTACTATGCGAATACCGGTATTATGTGAATACCGGTATTTATAAAACATACCGGTATAAATGACGGTATTATAACTGGAAAGCATACCGGTATAAATACTGGTATACATACCGGTACCGGTATAAATACCGGTACACATATCGGTACCGGTATAAATACCAGATTACATACCGGTACCGGTATAAATATCGGTATACATACCAGTACCGGTATACATACCGGTATACAGACCGGTACCAGTATAAATAGCGGTATATATACTGGTACCGGTATGTATACCGGTATTTATTCTGGTACCGGTATATATACCGCTATGTTATCCAGTAATAATACCGGTATTATACCGGTATGTTTTATAAATGTTTTATAAGTACCGGTACCGGTATGCATACCGGCATTTTTACTGGTACCGGTATGTTTTCTGGTATTTATACCTATATGTGTACCGGTACTAATACCGGTACCGGTATGTATACCGGTATTTATGCCGGTACCGGTATGTATACCGGTATTTATACCGGTATGTATTGCGGTATTAATACCGGTATGTATACCGGTATTTACACCGGTATGTATTGCGATAACAATACCGGTATTTATAAAACATACCGGTATAAATACCGGTATTATAACTGGAAAGCATACCGGTATAAATACTGGTATACATACCGGTACCGGTATAAATACCGGTATGCATACCGGTACCGGTATAAATACCGGTATACATACCAGTACCGGTATACATACCGGTACCAGTATAAATAGCGGTATTTATTCTGGTACCGGTATTTATACCGGTATGTTATCCAGTAATAATACCGGTATTTATACCGGTATGTTTTATAAATGTTTTATAAATACCGGTACCGGTATGCATACCGGCATTTTTACTGGTACCGGTATGTATTCCGGTATTTATGCCGGTACCGGTATGTATACCGGTATTTATGCCGGTAACGGTATGTATACCGGTATTTATACTGGTATGATTTTCAGTAATAATACCGGTATTTATACCGTTATTTATACCGGTATGTTTTAAAAATACCGGTATTATTACTGCAATACATACATTGTATTGTATTGTATTGTATTGTATTGTATTGTATTGTATTGTATTGTATACAGACCGGTACCAGTATAAATAGCGGTATATATACTGGTACCGGTATGTATACCGGTATTTATTCTGGTACCGGTATTAATACCGCTATGTTATCCAGTAATAATACCGGTATGTTTTATAAATACCGGTACCGGCATGCATACCGGCATTTTTACTGGTACCGGTATGTATTCCGGTATTTATACCGATATGTGTACCGGTACTAATACCGGTACCGGTATGTATACCGGTATTTATACCGGTATGTATTGCGGTATTAATACCGGTATGTATACCGGTATTTACACAAGTATGTATTGCGATAAGAATACCGGTATATTTAAAACATAACGGTATAAATACCGGTATACATACCGGTACCGGTATAAATACCGGTATACATATCGGTACCGGTATAAATACCAGATTACATACCGGTAACGGTATAAATACCGGTATACATACCAGTACCGGTATACATACCGGTATACAGACCGGTACCAGTATAAATAGCGGTATATATACTGGTACCGGTATGTATACCGGTATTTATTCTGGTACCGGTATTTATACCGGTATGTTATCCAGTAATAATACCGGTATTTATACCGGTATGTTTTATAAATGTTTTATAAATACCGGTACCGGTATGCATACTACCGGTATGTATACCGGTATTTATACCGGTATGATTTTTAGTAATAATACCGGTATTTATACCGTTATTTATACCGGTATGTTTTATAAATACCGGTATTATTATCGCAATACATACCGGTATAAATACCGGTATATATATCGGTACTCGTATAAATACCTATATACATACCGGTACCAGTATAAATAGCGGTATGTATACCGGTACCGGTATGTTTTCCGGTATTTATACCGGTACCGATATGTATACCGGTATTTGTAACGGTGCCGGTATGTATACCGGTATTCATACCATTATCGCAATACATAAATCAGTTCACATGGGATAAAAATCACCTTTAAACTTTTCCATAGAAACAACGCGTGCAAAGCCGCGGGCATAAACTAGTAGTAAATAAACGCAGCCCGCCGCCGCCGCCGCGCCGGCGTGGCCAGTGCGCGGTGTGGCCCCGTGCGTGCAACGCAGTGAGGGATGTGGATATTTCGACCACGGCGGCCAGTCTCATCGACCAAGATGCGCAGGACATATTATAGTGCACAAGTGTGTGCGCAAACATAGGTGCACTCTCTATGCCCTCACTCTCATAATCCGATAGGACGGCAGACCGACACGGCCGGGGAGAGGTCAAGCGATAGACCAACGGCTTAAGCCGTCTAACACCGCCAACTTGCTAGAAAAGACCCAATAACACAAATCTTGGCCCGACCCGGGATTTGAACACGGGACCTCATTTTCAGCGGTTGAACAAGCGACCACTAGACCAACGAGGCAGTCGGATAAAAGTAAATGTCCTGCCACAGAAATAATAGATACCTACATTTACTTCACGTTTATTCCAAAATGTTTAAAAATAAATGTCCATCCGTGCGAAGCTGGGTCAGGCCGCTAGTTATTAAATATAATTGCAACTTGGCTCAGCTAAGCAAACGGTTATACGAAATAAAACTTCGAAACGCACGAGTCACACGACTGTCCGGTCTCACTCGCTCGACTAGAACGGAACTGTCTCGATAGAATCTGCAGCTGAGCCGAGAGCTATTTATAGTTTTCTCATTTCGGTACTCATATTTTAAAATTACGCTACTGCTAAAAATAAAGCTATCGCTATTTTTCGGTATCGGAACATAACGGTACCGTTATATAAGGATATCGTAATATAAAGGTATGACGTCATACCGTTAACCTTTTCATACCGGTATTTTCCGGTTATTCAAGCCCTGGTTTATAGGGAGACATCATGTACTACATGTAGCTGAGGTTAGGGTCTAGAAGAAAAATTGAAAAATAATAGGGAGACCCAAATCTAAAATGATGTAGGTACTCAGTACATTCTGTTTATTCACAAGGTGTAACTAGGTAATTACAGGGTGCCACGGAAAGGGTGTACTAAACCAAAAGGTCAAGATTCTGGACATCGAGAGGTCAACGTTTGTTCTACTATTTTTTTAATTTCATTTTCCATTTAACTTTTTTGAAGAAAAAATATTTTAATACTCGTAGTATTTTACGTTTATCCTTACATTTTTATTATTACTTTGAAATTTCTAAAGAGATACATAATTTTTTCGTAATTATTTCCTGACAAAACACTGATTTTTCTGAAAAAACAAGAAAATACATCTGTAAAATATTCTGTAATGTTAAATAATGCAAAAGAGCGCGTGTTAAATAACACAAATAGAATAAAAAAAAACTTAAACAAAAAAATATTTATAAATTATTAAAAAAATATTCGAAATTATCAAAATCATTATTCACAAGTTGATCTCATAAGGGTCACCCCATTTTGGCTAAATACAACATTTTTGTGGCATCCTGTATTCGTATTCTGAATAATGTTCATGGCAAAATGCAATAAAATATTGTCACTCAGGATAGTAGAGTGGATGTGGACCAGCGATCGAGGGCACAACGCATCCGCATCTCGCCTCATAACCGCATTTTTAATACTGATATAAATACTTTCACAGAAAGTCCAGAAAGTTAAAGAGTTGTGTGATGTTTTATAACAAAGTGATTCAATGAACATGGACTGTGTGAATAAGGAAAATTTACTTAGTTATGTATAGCGACAGACTTCATCCAGAAGTAAATATTGTATCTTGTTCAGTTATGCGAATGGAAAGCAAATTGATATTGGTGTCATAGCCTCAATTTGTAATTTACCTCGAGGAACGTAATTTATATATACTTACGAAATCCGTACGCTTTCATAAAAAAATACTTAGGATGGATAATTGCAAAACGTTCTATTGTTAAAACTACCTAACTAAACAATGATACCGAAACCTTAACGTGAATTCATAAATCATCATTCTTACGAAGAAGAGGATGAAAATAACAATAGGTCGAAATATCAGGTAATATCCCATTGTCCGAAGACACCCTGTACGTAATCTCTAAAAGTATATTTATGTACACCGTGGTGTGCAGATAAAAGCGAAGAATGCAGCGCCACAGCCTCTGAGTATACACTCGGTTCTTTTACTCTTTTTATTACTCCTTTTCAGATAAGTGCGATCATTCTTCTTTGAAGTAGTATTTTATAAAGGAACCAGATTTTGAACGCGAATTTACTTGCTTCGTAATCGGATAACGCAAATTAAATTGTAGACTTTTTTTAAATAGTCATAGATCTAAATAAGAAAATCAGGGATATGCCACCTTGAAAATATTGCATATTGTGGGGCCCTTCCCACAACATGCAATATTTTAAAGATATTTATTGTTTGGTTTTTTTCGATAGGTCTAAAATGCTGTTGACCGCAGGTGGCCATGATAGCGATACCGGACTTTTGGCGGGTACAGTACAGAGGGCGCCTCGCCGGTTAAAAGTTAGGTTGGGGCAACACGCACAAGGGCCACCGCTTAAGTGCGAGCCCTCGGCTTCATCAATCAATCCCATTCATCAACACATCCACAGTCAGATCTGCCTCCCACAGACAAGGGGGGGGGGGGGGTGACATATCGATATAAGTACATAACTGGCCGTGTGGTGCCGGCATAGAATTGCACCACCCCAATTCCTCCCGTGGGTGTCGTAAGAGGCGACTAAGGGACACACGCACCGGGGGGCGGGCAGCAGCGCCCCCTGCAGAACAACTTCACCGAACTGCGATCCCCAACCCGCATGCCCAGCGTGGGGATTATGGGCATTACCCCCCAATGATAAATAAAGCCAAAAAATGGCCCCCAGTTCCCGGCCGCCTCGCTATTCCTGGCCATGGTAGCGGCCATGGTAACGGCGGGGCAGGGGGTGCTAGGAATCACCGGGCTACCTCAGGCTACCATACATTACGCAAACCGACCCTGGCAACGTTCAACGGACGCACTCTGAGGCTTGACCACCATCTAGCGCAGTTGGAAGTAGAGTTAGAGAACATTAAATGGCATGTTCTGGGGTTATGTGAAGTCCGTAGAGAGGGGGAGGACACCATAACCCTAGACTCGGGCCATCTTCTCTACTTTCGCGAGGGTGATAAAACATCCCAGGGTGGCGTAGGTTTCCTCGTCAACAAGGCCCTCTCTAACAACGTCCAAGAAATCTCCAGTGTGTCGACCAGGGTAGCGTACCTGATCCTTCGGTTGTCCAAGCGGTACACCATGAAGGTTATTCAGGTTTACGCACCGACCTCGGCACACTCGGATGATGAAGTGGAGGATATGTACGAAGACATATCCAAAGCCTTACACAACACCACTAAGGCACACTTCAACGTTGTTATGGGGGACTTTAACGGCAAGGTGGGAACCCAGACTGGCAACGAATCCCGAATAGGCCCGCATGGTTATGGAATTAGGAATCACAGGGGGCAAATGCTGGTCAACTTCCTTGAGAAAGAGGGGCTGTTCTTAATGAACTCCTTCTTTAAGAAACAGCTTCAAAGGAAGTGGACATGGCAAAGCCCCGACACTGTGACTAAAAATGAGATCGACTTCATCATGACGGATAGCAAGCACATATTCAGAGATGTCTCAGTGATCAACAGGTTCAATACCGGATCTGATCACCGACTGCTCCGAGGCTCTCTGAATATCAACTTGAAGCTTGAAAGAAACCGTCTGATGAAGTCCACGCTCCGACCTAACCCAATCCAAATCATGGCGGGCACCGAGAAGTTCCAGCAGCTTCTCGGGAATAGATTTGTTGCCTTGGATCCCACTGATGACGCTGACGAGACCCTACACAATCTGGTCGAAACGCTGAGGGATGAGGGCATCAAGTTCTGCAAAAAGCAGCGCACAGGCAAGAAATCCAAACTCTCGGATGAGACTCTCGGGCTGATGACAAAAAGACGGGAAACCACCCAAGCGACTTCGTCAGAAAGGTCAGACCTGAACAAGCGAATTGCGAAGATGGTACGACGCGACCTTCGGAGCTCCAACACACGCCTCATCGAAGAGGCTATAGAGCGAAACCGAGGGTCCAAAGTATTCACTCAGCAGCTTGGCAGGAGCCACCTGATGAAGCTGAAGACGCACGACGGGAGGACCGTATTGTCGAAGCCGGAGATCTCCGCCGAGGTAGAGGATTTCTATGGCCGTTTATACGCTGCACATGCCCCCCATTCCCGACGAGACGACCATGATTCTAGAGCCACTCTGACACGCCACTATACCGACGAACTGCCAGACATCAGTCAAGACGAGATTGTGTTAGCTCTGAGGCAGCTTAAGAATGGAAAAGCCCCCGGTGAGGACGGAATAACATCAGAGCTTTTGAAAGCCGGAGGTGCCCCTGTTATACAGGAGCTACAGAACCTCTTCAACACCGTCCTTCACAGTGGGAGAACTCCAAAGGCGTGGAGCGGGAGTTTGGTGGTGCTCTTTTTTAAGAAGGGAGATAAAACCCTTCTTAAAAACTACAGACCCATCACACTCCTGAGCCACGTCTATAAGCTGTTCTCACGAGTGGTCACAAATCGTCTCGCCAGGAGACTCGACGAGTTCCAGCCACCGGAACAGGCCGGGTTCCGCGGAGGATTTGGCACCATAGACCACATTCACACAGTGAGGCAGATTATACAGAAGTCCGAAGAGTATAATCAGCCTCTGTGTCTGGCCTTTGTGGACTATGAAAAGGCCTTTGACTCTGTCGAAACCTGGGCTGTTCTGGAATCCTTACAGCGATGACAAGTAGACTATCGTTATATCGAGGTGCTGAGATGCCTCTACGAGGCCGCCACCATGAGTGTCCAAGTACAGGGCCAGCAGTCTAAACCCATCCAACTGCGCAGAGGAGTTAGACAGGGGGATGTTATATCCCCGAAACTGTTCACGAGCGCGTTGGAAGATATGTTTAAGACGCTGGACTGGAAAGGTAAGGGCATCAACATAAACGGCGACCACATCTCACACCTGCGATTCGCTGATGACATAGTCTTAATGGCGGAGTCGCTAGAGGAGCTGAACCAAATGCTGCACAACCTAGCCTCAGCCTCGCGACGCATCGGTCTTGGCATGAATTTGGATAAAACCAAAGTCATGATCAATGGCCTCATTGATCCGGGACCGGTCGTCGTACATGGCCACCTTCTCGAAATTGTTTCCGAGTATACTTACCTTGGGCAAATTCTGCAGTTGGGTAAAAATAATTTTGAGAAGGAGGCTAGGAGGAGGATCCAGCTGGGCTGGGCAGCGTTTGGGAAATTACGTCGAGTCTTCTCGTCATCTATACCACAATGTTTGAAAACTAAAGTTTTCAATCAGTGCGTCCTACCCGTCATGACCTACGGAGCTGAGACGTGGACACTCACGGTAGGGCTGGTCCACCAGTTCAAAGTCGCTCAGCGAGCTATGGAAAGAGCTATGCTCGGAGTCTCTCTGAAGGATAAAATTCGTAACGAATACATCCGACAGAGAACCAAAGTTATCGACATAGCTCAAAGAATAAGCAAGCTGAAGTGGCAGTGGGCCGGCCATATCTCGCGAAGAACCGACAACCGCTGGGGTAAACGTGTTCTTGAGTGGAGACCACGACTCGGTAAACGTAGTGTAGGACGCCCTCCGGCCAGGTGGGATGACGATCTGCGAAAGACTGCAGGCAGATGCTGGATGCGGCAAGCTGAAGACAGGGCGCTATGGCGCTCATTAGGGGAGGCCTATGTCCAACAGTGGACTAATATGGGCTGATGATGATGATGATGATGACATAACTATCATTTCAATAAGATAATCACTACGCTTGGCAGGCAGATTGTTGATTACAGTGGAGTTAAGGTGTTAATAATTATTAATATCCAATGCAATGCTGGACATAGGCCTCCCTCAATGAGCGCCATAGCGCCCTATCTTCAGCTTGCCGCATCCAGCTTCTGCCACTTCAGCTGACTAATTCTTAGAGCTACGTCGATAACTTTGGTTCTCTGTCGGATGTATTCGTTGCGAATCCTATCCTTCAGAGAGACTCCGACCTTAGCTCTTTCCATTCCAATTTCTGTTAAGTACTCAACCTATAATCAGCACGTGCGTGTCACTTGGGATACACCGAAGGAAGCTGCTACCCTCTGGTAAGTTCCTTAGTCGGTATTTCTTTTTACGACATCCACGTCCTGAGTCCAAGCGGTCAGTTCTGACACAGCGACCGCCGCGGTCAACTTAGCACAAGCAATACAAAAGATACATACAGACAATCTTGCAAAAGTAAAGCTTCGGTTTGCAGTACGAATTCCTTTTGTATTTGTTCTGTGTGCCTAACGAGTTGTTTGTATTGATTCAACATTCACCCTGTTTGCTGCGGCGGCTTTGTACGGACATAGGGATAGTTTTATTATGATCTATCTATTTTTTTACCTGGATCGGTATGTTTTGTGCAGTAAGGTGACATTACAGGCTTAAACTTAACCGCTTATGGCTGGTCGACGGACGAAGACAGGGCCCTAATTCTACTAAATCAATCGCTTTACACATTGGTATCGTCGCAGAATGACACATTTTGGCATTTTACCTTTGATGAAAGAATTACATTATTTATTTATGTAACTAGAACGGCTTTAGGCCAATTTATACTAATAAAAATGTTTTAAAAATAAATATTAGTGTAGTTAGATTAACTGTATAGTGCCGCCGGCTTAGAATTTGCACCATCCCAACTCTTCCCGCGGGTGTCGTAAGAGGCGACTAAGGGATATTCACCGGAAACGGGCAGCCAGCGCCAACCGCACAACAATTCTACTACTGAATTGCGATCCCCGACCCGCATACCCAGCGTGGGGATTATGAGCAGTACCCCCATTAGATAAAAGCCAATTAGGCGCTTATCAAGGGGAGGCCTGCGTACAGCAGTGGACCAATACAGGCTGTTGAGGTGAGGTGAGGTGAGGAAGTTAGATTAAGAAGGTACATAATGCTAGAAATAGTTATATACCATGTCAAATAATAAACAATAATCAAATCAATCATAATTAAATTATCCTATGAAATATTCAAGAGTCCTATAATATAAAAATAATTAGAAATATACTAATAGACGCGTCCCGCGTGTCAAAAGTGTCAATGGTGGTTGTTCACAGGGTTCCATCCGTCCCATAGCACGCGCGGATTATAAACATTTTTGCTAATCCATTTTACGTCCGCCTTCTCGTTATAACGAGAAGGTATTCTTGTAACACAGCGTGAAGCCTTGATTACTCGTAACGAGTCGCGAGACCGCAGTCGGTTCATACCACTACTGCCTGGTGCACTAGACATGAGAGTTACGAAGGTATTTTAGAACACGGAAATGGTTGTTCTGCTGAAATGCTTCTTCCAGTTTGACGCTGACATGCAGTCAAGTGTCCATTCAATTACCTCGGGGCCGGCCGCAATGCAGAATGGTTGGTGGTCAGCTAGGTAGGTTGGTTGCTTCGATGATTTAAACTGAATTTTATTGTTGATTTTTATTAGAAATTTGTTATTTTTACTGATTTATTGAATATATTGTATTGCTACTTTTTATGTGAAATCTATATTGTTATTGTAGGTACAATTTAATTTTATTACGTTAGTGTTATATGACCGTTTTAATTGAGAAATAAATTGAAAATTGAAATCGATGGTTACCTTATGGGGTTGCTTCGATGCAACCCGCTATATTTGTGATGTTGCTGGGCGCATGGTACAGTTCAAAACCCCAAAAAACAGATATCGCCTCGCTAAATCCAATGGACTCGCTAATAGACGCTTGCGGTGTGGTCGGTTCCGTACATTTTCATGCAGGTAAATTTTTAAAAGCTAACGCGATTTTCCTTTATTTTTTTCATATAATCATCCACGATGAAGTCGCGAATCGCCTCCATTAAACGATAAACAAAAGGGAATCGGGCCAGCTTTTAAAAAAATACCGTGTTTTTTCGCATCCACCATCTACCATCAAGGCTACCATCCTACAGTGCGCCCGTTGCCGAGTTTGTCCGATGCAACGTTAAATCACGTCAGAGTTAATTAAACTTTGAAATATCTTCTACGAAGGCGATGGACTGCCAAAACATTTTTTTATTTTTTAGGGTTTTGAAGATCGAAGATCGGTTTCAAAACCCTTATGGTCTCGCTTTGTCTGTCCTTTTTTCCCTCCTTAATAACTCAAAAACTACTGCAGCTATCAACTTGAAATTTAAAATAATAATACATTTCGTGCGCTTGTACAGATTTAGAGAAAAATAAATGAAAATAAATGGAAAATGAAAATGAATATTTTCCATACAAATTGTGATGCCGAAATTTTAAAAGATACCTACAGAGTCATATGGGGTATCAAATGAAAGGTATCATTTTGTAAATTTCAAAATATTTATTGAAATTTTTGTAGGTTTCATACTTTTTAAAATATTTCGAAAAAACTCGAAAAAATACCCATTCCCCCCCCAATCTCCGAAGTTTGCAGAGCGATCCGTTTAAAATGTATGGAGCGTTTGTAGATATAAATCTATATTTTGCACGAAAAATATAGAGAAGTTTGAAAAAAGAACACATTTTGAAAAATGGTCAAAAAGGGGGGGAATAATTTTCAAAAGGGGAAGCTACCTCACCGAGTGTATCAAATAAAAGGTATCGATTTGTACGTTTCAAAACAGTTTTTAAAATTTCTGTAAGTTTCATAGTTTTTGAAATATTTTGAAAAAAGTCGAAAAAAAACCATTCCCCCCCCCCTATCTCCGAATTTTGCCGAGCGATCCATTTAAAATGTATGAAGCGTTTGTAGATATGGATCTATATTTTACAGGAAAAATATAGAGAAGTCTGTAAAAGGAACACTTTTTGAAAAATGGTCAAAAATAAATAATTATCAAAAGGGGGGCTACCCCACCGAGTGGGGTATCAAATGAAAGGTATCGGTTTGGACATTTCGACCAGTTTTTCAAATTTCTGTAGCTTTCATACTTTTTGAAATATTTCGAAAAAAGTCGAAAAATTTACCATTAACAACCTTAACCGAAGCATGCAGAGAGATCCATCTGTAATGTAGGTTGGTACCTACTATTCTTAGGTATTCGTTAAATTGCGAAGTCTCTAACCGGTACTTTTGGTACATATTTGTTGACAAACGTTCAAAACCCTCGGCGCGCGAGTTACACTCGCACTTGACGGATCTTGTTTTATATTACACAGGGTAAAGTCGGGATCAACGACCGACCTAATAGGGATAGGTAAGGTACCTCACTACTAAAAAGCCCACTTCTGAAAATCTCAATTACTTTTTAATCACCATCATCATCGTCATCAGCCTATATTAGTCCACTGCTGGACATAGGCCTCCCCTAATGAGCGCCATAGCGCCCTGTCTTCAGCTTGCCGCATCCAGCATCTGCCTGCAGTCTTTCGCAGATCGTCATCCCACCTGGTCGGAGGGCGTCCTACACTACGTTTGCCGAGTCGCGGTCTCCGCTCAAGAACACGTTTACCCCAGCGGTTGTCAGTTCTTCGCGAGATATGGCCGGCCCACTGCCACTTCAGCTTGCTAATTATTTGAGCTATGTCGATAACTTTTTAATACCTACATTAAATACGAGTATGTATCCCGGTTGATAATGACTGGTATATTAATACAATACATAACATAGCTAGATATTTTTTATTATAAATAGAAAACAGAATACACGGAATATTTGCAGAACCCGCTCTGGGACAAACATTTGTCCCAAGGCGGGTTCTGCAAATATTCGAGGGAATCGAACCCGCAACCTCCTGCGTCGCAGGTGGACCTTCGTCCGCCGCGCCATATCGGTCGATAGTAATCTAAATATTTTTGCCTATCAAGACTCGATTGTGATTTAAAATAAAAGTGTTTTTTTGCAATGCCCTATCGCCAAAATTGACTAGAGTTCGCGCTTAGCGTTCTTTTTTTTCTACAACGAGGGTAGTCGGATATTTCTTATCATTCCTTTAGTCCATCCATCGTTTGATCATACGCGTGTATTTTTGCTACTTTTTTCGGTCCAT